>OY992511.1:35785975-36453557 GCA_963921215.1 Scoparia ambigualis | reverse complement strand
GAGTGGACTACCAGACAGGTATGATACACTTTTAATAGAGATTTATGGCAAATGTTTTTCAATAATTCTACTAAAACAATCTTAAACTTAATATAGGTACCTACTTAAACTCAATGATCTTGAAATGTTCATTATATTTGTAAATAGTTTCTGCTCAATAAAGCAAAATGGATTGTTTATAATGTAAATAATTTCTTGTTTTAGGTGGCAACCATAGACAGATTGTGCAAGGAGTGTTTTGACTTGGTGATTGCTGAAGTTGTTGATGGTCACAATAGACCTCAACAGCAATTGGGACATCATTCACTATGTGTCAATTGTGGCATATCACTGGCACAAAGAAGTGGAAGACTGTCTCGACCATTGCTTGATGGATGTCCTGAGAGAGTGTATATAGCTAGAACTATATTTCCTTGACAGGTATGTAATATATCTTTGCCTCAAATGACTATACAAAGGACAAATAATGTCAATACCTAATATTAAAGATAGTACAACAATGTATTTATATATTTTACAATTTTACAGATTCCTGTTGATGCTCGAGTGTGCAATTCTTGTTGGCTACGAGCTCGCTATAGAGTTCAACGAGATGCTGAGGTTCATGACCTTCCTATCGAACATGGGGATGAACAAGATCCTGACAATGCAGATCTACAAGAACCTGACATAGAAGATGAGTTGCATCATGAACTCATCTCTACCATAACTCTTCCCGGCTATAGTCGCACTTCAGATACTGCAAGGCACTGCTTTGTACCAGAGTGTATAAACATGGAGAGATTCAGAGTTCCCAAATATTTAAGAAAAAGAATATTGGCTGACTACAAAGTTTTTATACCTGCTAACTCAAGAGTTTGTGAGCAACATAGTACAGTGTACAACTGGAATGTACTCAATGATTATGAATATATGACAAACTTCACTTCACCTCAAATTATAGATATGTTAAATATTTTGAGTGAGTCCAAAACTGACTCTTTAAACTTTGAAAATGTAGAAAACATTGAACCAAGTATTTGTCACAACTGGACTGGCTTGTCTATTGTCGATTTCCTAGTATTGTTTAATTTGATATACAATGGACTCAATAATTGCAAGAGAAAGAAGACTGCTCTAGCACTGTACTTAGTAAAAATAAGGATAGGAGAGTCATTCGCTCGGATCGCAAGCATTTTTCAAATAACAACTTCTGTAGTTCGATCATATGTAAAAAACGTAAGAAATTGTCTGACATCTGTATATGTACCGTTACATCTGGGTGTAGGACATATATCACGTGAAGCATTGAGCGCAAGGAATCTTATTATACCTCGTGGTTTATTTGGTACAGAATTGAATAACCCTATTCTGATCATGGATGGAACTTACATTTATGTCCAAACGTCATCCAACTACTTATTTCAAAAAAAATCCTACAGCCTTCACAAATTCCGCAATCTAGTGAAACCATTTTTGATTGTAGCTACTGATGGTCATATTGAAGATGCATATGGACTTTACCCAGCAACCACTACTGATGCTGACATAATAAAACAATTATTTGAAAATGAGAGTTCCGACCTCAGGAGCTACTTTACACAGAATGATGTGTTCATTTTAGATCGTGGATTTAGAGATGCTTTAGGGTTACTCAATTCTTTAGGATATTCAGTATATAAACCAGAGACACGTTCAGAAAACGAATGTTCACAGCTCTCGACCATAAAAGCCAATAAATCAAGATTAGTGACAATGTGCAGGTGGGTAGTGGAAGTTGTAAACGGTCGGTTTAAACGGGATTATAAAATATTTAGAGCGAATTACTTTAATAATATGAGTGAGAATCTAATGCAAGACTTTAGAATTGCAGCAGCAATAATAAATCATTTTCATCTCGTTATAACCGACCGGCCTGACGCTGAGCCTATTTTGCAAAGAGCCTTAGAAAGATTGGATATGCCAAACCATTTAGCTGATCATGTGCAACAGCTGCATTTAAATAGGCTTAGGGCTAATTTCATAAGAATAGATGGCCAAGTACCTCAATTGGATATGTTTCCTGTAATGGAAATGTCTGACTTGGTTCTGTTGGCATTAGGGACCTACCAAATTAAGCAGGCCAGGTCTTATTATGGGGAACATATACGAACAAATGGTACGTTTGTAATAGAAGTAAATGACAGTGTAACTGTAACAAACGTACCAGGAATATCGTCATCACATGACACATTATTAATTAGAGGAAGGATTAGGTCCCGTCATCATAGTAATACAGTTTATATATATATATATATATATATATATTATTAAATTTAGGAGAAGCTAATTGGTGGGACCAGATCTGTGGTACTGTTATGTGTACTGTACTGTTCATGTATCATAGGCAAACAAACAACCAACCAACGTACTTGTGCTCACGTTATGACGATAGTTTGGTACCTTGGCTGGGCTCGGCATCAAGATTCCATATTGGCACCTGCTACATTTTTAGATGGTGTTTTGGTGATGGAGGATGAATAAAGAAAGTTAATAAAAATGACATTGTTTTATTTATTAATCAAGTTATAAACCCAATCATACTTATGCATTTTCTTCCATGTAACTACTATAAATTATTTGCATATATTTGGTTTTGCATATCTACAGAATCGCATCTCTGATTCTCGTTTCGAAATCTCATTTCACTATATTTGTACAAGCGACGCAAAAACATGAGTAGTAGGTAGCACTTGGTATCCAGCCAAAATTATTTTTATTCATTTATTTATTAAACATACATACATATAATCACAACTATTATCCCCGAAGGGTTAGTCAGAGACTAGGCAATGAGGACCGCAAAAGCAGTCCTCTGCCATAGTCCACTTTTCACCAAATAGTGACTGCACATGTGCTCAGCGTGACAGGTGGTGGGCCTATCACCGCTCTGTGCTGTTGAAATTATGTGCAATCTTTAGTCCGTTAATCGCCTTTTACGACACCCAAGGGAAGAGGGGGGGTGGTAGGATACTTTCACCCAGCGTTGCCAGACGTGCGATAATTATCGTAGATCCACGATAATTTGGAGGGGCATGCGATAAAAAATAATAATTAAGTCGATACTTTGTATAATTCGTCGACTTTCCACGATATTTTTTGTCAGTTCTACGATAATTTTGTGACAAACCTGGTTTAGCATCAGTCGTTCAGTCACAGTTTGGAAATAACGAAATTTAAGGTACCACAGTCAGTCCTTTTTCTAGGTGATGAGCTTTTTTTTTTTTTAGCTCGTGACGTTGGATGTTACCATATTTGGAGTGCCCAGTCGTATAAATTCTGTCTTTTTGAATGCGATAAAAACACGATAATTTTGCAGTAAATCTAGAATAGTTTTGACCTACGGATCTGGCAACACTGCTTTCACCGCTACGCAACACGGTTCAAGGCTGTGTAGCTACTACAAAGCCGTCTACAAAATATCAGGAGCAAAATGAAAAAATTCATAAATGCATGCATATCAGGAGATATAACCATTCCTGTGTGTGTAACTTTATTAGGTATCTCGTTTGTAAATCTGTGTTATTATATTTTATCGCTTGTATGTTATTGTTTTAAATGTTTCGTTTTTAACATATTCGCGTTTTGCTATAACTGTACTCTGAATAACTGTGATTCTGAAGAAACGAGAATCTGAAGAGATGCGAATAATTCCGACATCATTTTTTTATTAATGGCTTCATCAATAAACTCCTTATAAATCAAGTAAAACGACATTGAAGATCTCGTTTCTTCCACCTATCCCTACCAGGCTATCTGCAAACAATGCTAAAGATTGACTGCTTGTGAAGTCATAGAGTCCGCTACGACTAGTCACTTTTAATTTAACGTTTAGAAAAGCTGCCGTAGGTACTGGAGTTCTATCTATATTGTTGATTTATGTAAGTATTGTATTCTTATGAAACTGAGTGAAATGGTTCCGGCTATGGAGACGGATCACCCGTCCGACTTCGCTGGCGTCGTCCCCCCTCCAAATAATAATAAGATATGTACATTTTGTTTAGGAAAGACAGTTTTGATCAAAAGCGATTAATCATAACGGAATTCTCTAGGAACCGAAATGGCGGTGCCCTTTTGGATTTCGCGGATGTCAACTTTTTAGCTAAAATTAATAGGTAGGTATCAAAAGTCTGCTTTCAAAACAGAATTACTGACATCGTTCCTTTCGACGCATTTTTCTAATAATGATTTTTTTTCCAAAATATTAATGGGCATCTCTTAAAATCTGCAATTAGTGTAGAATGAAAGTATTAAATATTTAGAGTATTTATCAACTGAAATGAACTCTGATCAATTTTCACCTATTTTAAGCCCAAAAAAATCTTCTCCTTTAACTGTGGCAGACTATGCTGACGATTCAAAAAAGAAAAAAGTGGCAGAATGGAAATGATGCGACGAGCTTTTTTTTTAAACAATCATTTTAATAATGTTAAATTGTAATGTAAAAAAGTGGCAGAATTCGGCAATTTCAAGGAAATGTTGCCGACGACCTTTTTTTTTTAGGTATTCAAATAGTATGTACACAAAGAGGTGGCGATGACATTTTTTTTCGTCGCACGTTACGTCGCAGATTTCATTCATTGTCGGGCAGATTTGCCAATTTTGGGATGGTCACACTGTTGAGTTTCGCGGTTGTAAGCAAGTTGTAAGCCATAGATTGAACAACGTCAAAAATGATGCGTTTTCAATATTTGCTCTCTAAATAAAACAATAAATAACAAAAATAACAGTTTTATTATATTTGTATAATATCAGAAGGTGAGTTAGTCAACTAACCTATCTACAACTAGTAAAAAGTGCATATCGAAGTTCTCACTTCCGTTTTGACAGGAAAAGGAAGTCATGGCGGCTTGGATTGGAAGCAAGAATCAACCTCATCTTGTCTTGTTTGTACTCTACATCCTTATCCTCATATCCTGTTGCGTTCAATCATTGAGGTGGCGCAAAAGTAAAACAGTTTTGATTTGATGAATGACTTCCTGTTACTCGGAGAGTACCTATTTACACCTCAGAATAATACTTTACTTATTATTCTATGATTTACACAAAATATTTTGTAGTAAGCACCAAAAGGAATAAATTATAGGTATTGTTTTCTAAGGTTTTAACAAAATAAATAAATGATGTTATGAATGTTATTACCTAGTTAAAGCAACCAATTAAGAGCCACAAGGTTATTTTTCTTTGAAGAAAGGTACTAAAATACTTAACCACAATAAAAAACTATTTAACAATTATGGAATTAAGATCATTGCCTGTGAACAGGTTAATTTATAATGTCAAAGATTGCATTTTTATTACTTTTTGTGGTATTTATTGTAAGTAATTCAATACAATTTTCTTTTAGAGCTATTCAATATGACAACTGACCTCTGCGCTGAAAATGTGGTTGTCCAAATCTCAACACCTCAAATTATAACAGTAAGTATATTATTACACTTAAACAGTTATACCTATTAGTTACTTATTATGATTTTTGAATAGAGCTACTGGCAAAAAGTTAGAATGTTCCTGCCGTGTGAGATTTTAACTCATGCTAGTAAACAATGTAAAGTGCACAACAGATACGCTTCTCTTCTCTGAATACTTTGTTTAGCTTTTGATTTACTTATAGGTGAGTAATTATAGTTAATGCATGTATTTACTTATGTAATATCTTTTATTTATTGGGCAGTTAACAAAAAAGTTCCAACCTACTAACAAATAGGGAGCAATTATAAACAAGAAAAATCTCAGCACATTATAGACAGCCAGAGCATGAGCTGTGGACTTAAAAATAAATCTAATCTAATTGCTATTTAATGATCATCATTACCAGCCAATAAGCGTCCCACTGCTGGGCACAGGCGTCCCACGTGGATAATAGCATGTGGGGATATTGTGCGCCACCTATCTAATGATATGAAAAATATATTTACTAATCAGTGGGCATAGGTACCTACAAACAAACTTTAAAGGAAAGTATTGTGTAGGATAAATTCATTCCACAGTAGTTAAGGGTTAAAAACTACAATTATTTATTTTATAGTTATACTAAAACTACAATTATATAAGTTATTAGTTGTTAGTTATTTTTAGTTATTGGTTGATGAAAGACCTTATGAAGGGTGAAATACCGCTTTCACTAAAGAAAAACCTAATGGACATTATGCATTCTCCCTGTCCTCACCTACGGTGCACAGAGCAAAAGTCCAGGCTCGGGGTATGCTAGCGAGCGATGAAGCGCATATTCTGGGAGTCAAATTGTCAGACCGTGTTAAAACACAATACTGTGCTCCAAGACACAAATCGCTGACGTTGGACAAAAGGCCGCCAGTCTGAAGTGGAACTGGGCCGGACACATCTGTCGCATGTCGGACGAGATGTGGGCGAAAACAAAGACTATGTGCATGCCACGTGATGCCAGGAAACGACGCGGCAGGCCCAGGAGGAGATAGTGGGACGAGCTAGACTTCTACTGCAAACACTGGCCATCAAGAGCCCTTTACCGCGAAGATTGGAAAAGGGAAGGGAGGCCTTTGCCCTGCAGTGGGATGACCATGGCTGAAATAATAATAAAAAAGTACCTATATTGCTACTGAGTGTGTTGATACATATAGGGATAAAGTAGGTACTTAACTGTTGAGATTTGCTTTCTGTTATGGCATACTTATTTGTATGGTTCACACCCCCTTTAGATGATAGTTATTTGATGATAATAATAAAAGAGTTGATTAAGTTGATAGTACCTACTTACGAGTAGTTATATTGTCCAAAACACTTAATTGATTATTTGCTATTGATATGACAGATAATTAACTGCTCATGTAGTTACATGTAGGTAATTACCGCTCGGGGCGTTAATGTTAACTAAGTAAAAAACCTAATCAATGAATTTATGCTGAAATGCACTTTGTACGCTCGCACCGTACACTATTCCCACTAAATCTCAGATTATGGCACGTTAAAAATAGTTTTTTATTCTTCAATGTTGACCTTCATCACACCTGAATGGCAAATGACGAAAGCCGAAGTTAAATGCGTTTTTACCGCGGTATTTTATGTATTGCGTTCCTTTATGTCGATATAATGTGTGATACTGATGTGTGCGGCAGACGGATGCGGGGGCGGCGGCGGGGCCCATGGAGCTGGGGCGGCGGCTGCTGCTGGCGGCGCGCGCCGGCGACACCGCGCAGGTGCTCGAGCTCATGGCGCAGGGCGCGCCGTTCACCACCGACTGGGTGAGCCAGCGCTAAGATAACATCGCTTTAATATTTATACAGTTTCTGTGCTGGAGCTGCGTAGCGGTGGCTCATTATTAGAATGATACTATCGAACCATCTCTTTTTTGGATGTCTTAAAAAGCGACTAATAGACTGAAGACTGTATATACATCCAACAGCAAAAAGTGGATGGGCTCACCGGTTATCACTCGGTATGCCGTGGAGTGCGGTGGGTGTATGTACTTATGAGGCACGTGCCTTCGCAGACGGCGTCGTATCGTAATCGTAATACGCGCGTAGGAAACGATGTCCTCGTACATCACAACGTCGCAGCACCGCTTCGTGTGCGGACTCGTTTGAACCAGAACATGTACGCGCTCGTTTCGCTCTCGTCCTACGCGCGTATTATGCCCCCTCTTCACATAGGCAGACGCATCTGCAGACGTCATCATGCGGATGCGTCTGTCGACGTGTAGGTGGGTGATTTGCGCGTCTGTGGCATCTATACAGAGTCTGCAGTGTCTGCAGACGTTCAATACTTACCACAGACGCGCAAATCACCCCCTTACACGTCGGCAGACGCATCCGCATGATGACGTCTGCATATGTGATGAGTGGTGCGGTCCTGTGGTGGCAGCTGGGCACGTCGCCGCTGCACCTGGCGGCTCAGAACGCGCACGTGGAGACGTGCGGCGTGCTGGTGCGCGCGGGCGTGTCGCGGGAGGCGCGCACCAAGGTGGAGCGCACGCCGCTGCACCTGGCGGCCGCGGCCGGCCACGCGCCCGTCGCGGCGCTGCTGCTGCGGCACGGCGCGGCGCCCGACGCGCGCGACCTGCTGCGCATGACGCCGCTGCACTGGGCGGCGCAGCGCGGCCACGCCGCCGTGGCGCGGCTGCTGCTGCGGCACGGCGCCGACCCCGCGGCCGTGTCCAAGTTCCACAAGACGCCGCTGCAGCTGGCGGCGCGCGCCAAGCACGCGGCGGCCGCGCGCCTGCTGGAGGACGCCGTGCGCCAGCGCCACGCCGCGGACTCCGTGCGAGCGCTGCAGGCAGGTCAGCGTCACACCGCCCCACGGCTGCGCTCGCATTATTACGAACGGATATATTCGATTCCATTTTTGCAATGATTTTTTATCAATTGTTTTTAATCACGTATAAATGTAGGTACTGTCGTGACTGAAGCTCCGACTCAGAATATTTTATCCTCTCGAGCGTCGACTCGCCGACTATCAACGAAGACGATTAAAAATTCTATTGTGTCTGGCGCGCGACCGCAGGTAATTAAACGAATCGAATAAACTGTTATCATGTTTCGAGACAATAAACGAACGAGATATGTTTTTGCAATGAACTGACCGCTGGACAAATAATTAAGAACGCAATATCATTCGTTTTAAGGGGGTCCTGCACGAAATTATGAAAATTTACGTATTTTTAAGTCACTTGTACTATGCGCCGAATTAGTTAAATACATTAAAAGAACTTAAATAAATTAGCCAGATCATTGCACAAGGTCATGGCCTTGTTGAATTTTGAAACAAATTCTTAAAACAATAACAAACAATACATAAATCTAATGACTCCTAAACACAATTTTTTTCGACAACTTTCA
Source organism: Scoparia ambigualis (assembly GCA_963921215.1). Classification (NCBI taxonomy): domain Eukaryota; kingdom Metazoa; phylum Arthropoda; class Insecta; order Lepidoptera; family Crambidae; genus Scoparia; species Scoparia ambigualis. Next base: position 36,444,726 of record OY992511.1, on the reverse strand, counting down.
TAATTTTACGCATGAAACAGTAATCTTACATAAAAATATTTGTAAGTATTGATATTCCGCAGGGCACCCCCTTCCTCAAAAAGTAAATCTTCATTTTCAACACAAGTGATGGTTTTGCACATTTCGCAGAATAAAAATATTGCTCTTATTAAATTATTAGATCTCTAACTTCAAAGCAGAATTGTTCTAATTATAAATATCAATATGATTGATTTTGCGGCGCGGCGTACTCAAACATATGTATTGTTATTTGAGTGTCCATAGCGAGCGCGTATGTTAGTGCGCCCGCCGCGCCCGCGCGTGCAGTCTGGCCGAGCACTGAGAGACTTATGTCAGTTTTTGCGATCGCGCGGCACCCCCGAAAACGACATTTTTGAAAAGAATTTATTTGCTATAATTTGGGAGTGTTTTGACGCCATTTTTTTAAGTGTACAATTACAAGTTATTAAATATTTAATATTATTTATTACAAAACATGGGAAAGCATAAAAGTTGTGTTTCATCGACAAGAAAAATTAAAATTGCGCTTTATCAACGTGATTGGTTATACAAAAAGATTGACATTGATTGATACAAAACGTTCAAAAACTAAAAATTTTAACGCGGTCAATCTCTTTAAGAAATTTTACACTACCAATAACGTGTCTCGAAAACGACATCTCGAGAGGATTCTATGATTGTTCGGGCAGCAAAGGCTAGGGGCTAAGAAACGATAAGAAGGGATGTTTTTGGCAGCAGGCAAGGAGTATCCGCACGTACAATTCGTAGACGATTAAGTGATCAAAATTATTTGGAAGAATCGCACGGACAGTACCGCTCGTAAGCAGGCAGCACCGACGAGTCAGACTGGATTTCGCCCGAAAGTATGGCAGCTGGACGGAAAATCAATGGAAAAAAGTATTATTTTCTGATGAGTCAAAGACAAGTAGACTAAGTTCTGATGGGAAACTGTATGTGCGACATCCTGCAAAGCAAGCGTTGAATATTAAATACACCACAAAACAAGTAAAGCGTGGAGGAGGAAACATTAAAGTTTGGGGATGATCCTCTGAATATGGTGTGGGCCCCGTAAAAAATAATTAATGTAATCTAGATCAATTTAAATACAAGAACATTTTGGAAGAAATAATGCTTCCTTACGCTGAGGAGACGTTACCAGTGACCTAGATATTGTAACATGATAATGACCCCAAACACACTGTCCATTCTCATAAGGAGCAATCAGTTTCGATGCCACACTAGCCTGCAAATAGGCCAGATCTCAATCCCACTGAACATTTGTGACGTGAAGTGAAGAGGAGCGTCTCCGCTAAAAGAACAAGACGTAGTCTAAACGAGCTTTAGGATGCGATTGTGGAATCGTGGAACGCAATTTCTATTGAAACTTGCCAAACTGTAATAGCCTCGATGCCTCGTCGATGCAGTGCGGTAATTGCGAACAATGGTTATCTTACCAAATATTTATTTTTATAAACTACAGTGATACCTCCTACATTTACGTTATTCAATTCATTAAATTTAATTGTTATTTAGTTTAATAATATTAGTTTCAGTTCGTGTTCTTAATTATTAGTCCAGTGATTAAACGTATTACAACTTTTAATGTCATAAGGTTTAGCTAGTCGGGTAGGTGAGTATGTTAGTGAATAGTTCATGGCATTAATAAATAATAAAAAATAGATTAATAAATTATTTATATACAAATAGATTTCATACATTGTTTTCGGTACGAGCCGTTCTTAATTCTATAACCTTGTGGTTACTACAGTTGTCTGTATAATGATAAGCGACAGTGCAACAATGAAACTTTACAAATTAACTTTGATTAAAACAAAAAGGGAAGATACGGCATGCTCCTACTTGTAGTCATTCAAAATATAGTCCTACTCAACTACTTAAGCAAACACTCACACACGCACACCTATAAAGTGTAAATCGAGCGAGCGAGACAAAGCGGTAAGTTTCAACGTCAGCGCGAGGGAGACAGCGAGTAGCGCGTTGACGTCTCGGTCGCTTCGCAACAGACGAGTACGTACGACCGATTCCGACGCCACTGCGGAGTAGCGTCTTTCTCTTTTTCACACAGTAGAATATCCGCAATAGTGCGATGTAGCCTGTTCACTCGGCAAATTGTGACTGAAGTGTAATTGTGCCTTTAGGCCTAATTTTGGCGGCTTACTCACGAGACGCTAATGCCGTATTTTCCCTTTTTGTTTTAATCTAAGCAAATTAACAATAGAAACTTGAAATTAACGTCGAATCAAGCACTTACTGTAATTGTATGGATTATTCTAAATTGATAAAATTAGGAATGTGGTTAATGAAAATAATAAACATTCCGAATGCTATAAGTAAAACAATATCTACATGGGGATTTATAGCAAAAACTATATGCTCGCCTAAAACAAGGAATTTCTTGCATAATTTGGTGACAATTATTATGAAGAACATAAAAAGTACGTAAGGATGATGATGTCTCCTCTCGAGCTCTCGATCGGTTGTTTCGTTTCGACTGCGGCTTCCAGAGTAACGAGTGCGTTTTGTTCCAGAGCGCCTGGCCGAGGAGCCGGCCGAGGAGCCGGACCAGCCGCAGCAAACGTTTGCCACCATCCAAAGTAACTATAATATTTTACAATTATAATCATTTTATTTCCCTAATTACAGAATTAAGGACAATAATAAAATAGCACCACGTCTTTTTATGAATAAACGCGACCGGCGTCATGTTTTATTTGTTTTAGAATTGCAGGAAATCAAGATAAACAGGCCGAAGATAAACCAAGAGAGACTTATAAAAGTAAAAGGGAATATAGAGGTAAAAGCAACTGTATTATTAAGAACTTTAATTCGCTACGACTTAACGGCCCGGCCACGAGTGCCGCATTATACAGTTCGTCGCGTGTGTACGTACATCAGCGGCAGTCTGTCAACCCAAGTAACACATACGAGGGGCGTTCAAAATATTCTCGGTATGTGGATAAAAACAAACAAGTACGAAAAGTTTGATATTTTTATTTTTCAATATACTCCCCCCCTATGTTCATACACTTATAAGATCGATCAATTATTTTTTTTAATCCCTCATAAAAATATTTTTTATCTTTGGTGTAAAAATGCTCCTCCACGGCCGTCTTCAACGCTTCATCGTCAGAAAATTTATTTCCACGCAGATCCTTTTTAAGATTGGGGAACAAAAAGAAGTCGCTTGGGGCTAAGTCCGGACTATAGGGTGGATGAGTAACAGTTTCAAACCCACATTCAACAATAGCTGCCTTGGCAATATGAGCAGTATGGACAGGGGCGTTGTCATGCAGAAGCAGAACACCTTTGGTGAACTTTCCTCCCCCCTTTCCTTGATCGCATCTCTTAATTGACGTATAACGTTAGCGTAGTACTGCCCTGTGATATTTACACCTTTTTCTTTATAATCGATAAGCAAAACTCCTTCACAATCCCAAAATATTGTGGCCATGACCTTGCCAGCTGACGGGATTACCTTGAACTTCTTGGGATGAGCTGAACCCTTAATGTGCCACTGCATGGACTCCTGTTTGCTCTCTGGGTCATAATGATGAACCCAGGTTTCATCTCCAGTAACTATTTTTTGCAGCACCTCATCGGGATTTTCACCACACAGGTCGATAAAATCTGAACAGCAAGCCACACGCATATCCTTTTGAAGAAGCGTCAGCATTCGCGGAACCCATCTTGCACTTACTTTTGACATATTAAGATGGTCATGTATAATGTCATGTACGGTACCAATAGAGAGATTGGTTACTTGAGCTATAGATTTTACCTTCACTCGGCCGTCTTCCAATATAAGTTTTTCCACTTTATCAATATTTTCTTGTGAGGTAGCCACTACAGGCCGGCCAGGTCTAGGGTCATCTTCAATACTCTCCCTTCCACGCTTAAATTCGCTTGACCATTTTTGAATAGTAGATAAAGAAGGAGCAGACTCACGGTAAACACAATCCATTTCCTCTTTTATGGTTTTTTGATTTTTACCCTGTTTTGTCAAGAATTTTATGACGGATCGGTGCTCTAATTTCGTTAAAATTGTTAATTCGCTCATGGTGTTCATGTTTGTTCGGCAATTGCAGAAAAACAAAAGAACATCTCGGTTCCAATTTTACTTTTTTTAATGTCAATGGATGAATCTTAGCGGCCAGTAACAAATATATATATAAAAGAGGTTGTAACGTATCAATACCGAGAATATTTTGAACGCCCCTCGTAGGCTGAATACTAGATGAATAATGGATTATTGTGTAGGTACTTAGCGCTGAATAAAAGCAGAGTAGCATGCTATTCAGACACTACACTGCTTAAATGGGCACAAATTATTTAGCTTTAAGCTCACATTGGTAAGTAATATTATCATCATCATCAATAATTGTTTGCGATGATTTTAATATAAATTTGTTAGAAAACTCCACATTGTCAACTAATACACTTCTGGACACATCTATTGGCCCACCTTGCATTTTCAGTTTCGTTTAGTCCTAGCTAAAAATTTATAGTAGGTCGAGCAAAAAGTTTTTATACAGTTTTGAACCAGGCACATTCATAATTTTATTCAATAGTCTTTTTTTAAATTTCGAACACAGAATTTAAAGAAACAAAAGACAATTTGGAGCCACTTCGTTGATATTAAATAATCGCATACTAAGAAAACTTGATTTTATTCGTTTACTTGGATTTAATTCTTGAAAGTGTGATTTTTCTCTTTGGTTTTGCAACAAACATTACTTATTCTTAACATTAAGGTGAGGTTCTATCAAAAATCTATGGATACTTCGCCTGAAGTCGCTGCCCAAGCTGTAGCACTTATCCAGGCCGGACATATCCAAAGAAATGTGAGTGTTTAACTTAATTTAAGTCGATCTGCGGTCCGAAATGTTTATCGGAGGTACCTAGAGACTGGCGGCTTTGTTCGTCGCCAAGGAAGGCCACGATCTCGGGTCACAACTGAAAGGCAGGATCGATTCATCGTGACGACCAGCTTGAGAAATCGTCACCTTACCTCCATTGAGATACAAAACCAACTTCGCGACTTCCACGGAGTATCTGTGAGCGCTCGAACTGTTCGGAGAAGGTTAAAAGAACGCGATATGGTACCACACAAGCCAGCTAATGGCCCCAAACTAACGCGAGCCCACCGAACAGCGCGTCTTCATTTCGCGCGCACTCATTTAAATTGGACTCAGCAGCATTGGAGCCGTGTACTCTTTTCTGATGAGTCTAAAATTGCGTTACATGGCAATGATGGAAGGAAGAAGGTCCACCGACGTAAGGGAGAGCGTTTTGCACAATACTGCTTTGAAGAGAGGGTTGCTTATGGCGGTGGCTCATTGACTGTCTGGGGCGATATATCCGCGAGCGGCAAAACTCAACTTGAGGTTATTACGGGACCACGGCTGCCAACATTAAATGCTGAAAGGTACATTCGTGAGTGCTTAGAACCTCACGTGATGCCATACGTGAACCATGTGGGCCCAAATTTCCTTTTTATGCATGATAATGCAAGAGCCCATACGACCGGCATCGTCAGGGAATATCTTCGGGATGTGAACATCACATTTATGGACTGGCCAGCCAGAAGCCCAGACATGAACCCGATTGAGCACATGTGGGACGAGCTAAAAAGACGTGTTAGGGCTCGTGAGCCAGTTGCCCAGACGATGCAGGAGTTGAAAACTGCCATAGAAGAGGAATGGGAGATGATCCCTCATAATTTCATAGAGCGGTTGATAAACTCTATGCTTAATTGTATGAGAGCTGTCGTAGATGCCCATGGAGGCAACACGAGTTATTAAATTTAACCTTTATTTGATAAAACATGTTTTTTATACAAAAATCAACTGCTTTCATCAAGGCGCATACCCGACTTGTTAGGCGTAGCTCCATGTCATGTGGTATTCTGAATTCAAATTTAAAACAGTGATCGAAAAAGATGGTAAGATGTATCAGGTTTAAAACTGCATCAATAGTTTTTGTTCAATCTAACAATCATATTTAAGTAGGGGCCATAGAAACCTAAACTCTAAGGTGGGCCAATAGATGTGTCCAGAAGTGTATTATAAACTTATTTCTATCATATAATTTGAATCATTTATTTTTGGAGCCAACAAGAATAACTGCCACTTCGGCTACCTGTATTGATAACATAATTTAAACTAATATAATACCACTAGCTAAGCAAATTTTTAATAACCTGGACTCTGATCATTGTGGCCATATGGTCAGTTTTTCACACCAGAGTAAGCAAGTGATGAAAAAGAATGTCACTGTAGTACCAAAAACTGCAGGTCGGCTGGAACGCTTTAAAAGCAATCTAGATACTCATTGTATTCTAAATAAAATTAAATTATTTAGAATACAATGACAACCTTAATGTCTTTTATAATGATTTCTTTAACACATTGTTCAGAATTTAATAAATCTTTTGTTCCAAAAAAGATCTCGGTTAATGGTACTGCAACTTTTAATGATTGCGCTACAATTGGTATTCACAAAAGTAGGAAACGCCTTTATGATCTTTATGGTCAACGCAACCATAACACCAGTGACGATTTCAAATTATATGTTAAAAATTATTCAAAGTTATTCAAAAGAGTGTGTCAATTAGCCAAGGCAAACTATCTGAGTTCTAAGATATAAAAAAAATTACATGGAATATTATAAATAGTGAAACAGGAAAGGTCAAAAATTGTAAAAGTTAGTACAATTTAAATTGTGATAATAAAACCTTGACTTCTGATGCTGATGTTGCTGCAGCATTTGAGAGGTTTTTTACTGACAGTCCAGTTTCAATCACAAAAGCCTTGATTTCCTCCTCACTGAATCTGTTTTGAAGCAGAATGTTAAATATTGTAAAAGTAATTTCAGTTTTCAAAAAATTGTGTTAGAGACACACTTAATAAAAACATTTAACACTTTCAATAAAAACAAAACTGCTGATCTGTGGGGTAATTCCGTGGACATCGCTAAATCAGTCGTGATGACAATAGCTCCAGTTTTAGCTTGCATATTTAATTTTAACGAATGCATTGACCCCTCTAATTTTAGACCTATTTCTGTGCTACCCACATTTAGTAAAATTTTTGAAAAGTTGATGCTAGACCAAATTCAAATTCATTTTTATAGAAATAAACTTTTACATTGTAAAAATTATGGTTTTACTAGAGGTCGCTCAACAACTGACGCCGGTGTTGAGCTTTTAATCTAAATATTTGATACCTGGGAGGAATCACATGTGCCCTAGGGGTATTTTGTGATTTATCCAAGGCTTTCGATTGTGTTTTACATGAAACTTTGGTCAGGAACCTTAACCACTATGGAATTAGGGATGCCTATTTGAGCCTTCTAATCTCATACTTGAGTAACAGGATTCAGAAGGTCGACATTAACGGTAAAAGATCTCCGGGATCAGTGGTTACAATGGGAGTTCCGCAAGGTTCAATACTTGGTCCATTCTTGTTTTTGGTTTATACTGGGTGTCACATTAAGAACTTGAATTTAAATAATTAAAAAATATATACTTATTCATTTAATATTTTGTTATCATTTTTTTCTACATATGTATGGAAACAGTGATGACATTTACACATGAAACAAAATATCAGTTAAATGGCCACCATTGGTCTGTTGGCAGGTATGCACTCTTTTAACGAAATTATGCAGTACATTTTGCAGGTAGGGCTGCTGGATTTGACGAATTAGACGTGCAATTTCTTCTTTGAGTTCCTCAGTTGTCTCAGGGTGGTTCGCATAGAGCTTACTTTTCAAAAAACCAAATAGTCTAAACAAGTTAAATGGTAACTTCTTGGCGCCAGTTGTGGTCTGCAAAACGAGCAATTACACGACCTGAAAACTTGGTTTGTATCAAAGTCATTGTTTCCCTTGCGGTGTGACAGGTAGCGCCATCCTGTTGAAACCACATGTCATTTAAGCCAATTCAGTCTAATTCTTGCCAAAAAAAAGTCTACATGGCCCGGTAACGATTGCCGAAAATGTACTGCAACATTTCGTCAAAAGAGTGCATTCTTGCCAACAGACCAACGGTGGCCATTTAACCGATATTTTGTTTCATGTGTAAATGTCATCACTACCTCCATACATATGTAGAAAAAAATGTTAATTAAATATTAAATAAATATATTGTACGGTCTATACAACCGCACAATTGCGTCACATCGGCGATTCATTATTTTTAGTAATTTCATCATCATCATCATCATCAACCTATATCAGTCCACTGCTGGACGTAGGTCTCTCCCAAGACGCGCCACTGAGCCCGGTCTTCGGCTCTTCTCATCCAGTTTTTGCCAGCTACACTCCGTAGATCGTCGCTCCATCTCGCCGGAGGGCGTCCTACACTACGCTTGCCTAAACGCGGTCTCCACTCCAGTATCCGTTTGCTCCAACGGTTGTCGGTTCTTCGGCAAACATGGCCGGCCCACTGCCACTTCAGTTTGCTAATCCTTTGAGCTATGTCGAACACCTTAGTTTTCTGACGAATAACATCATTCCGGATTCGATCTCTCAAGGATCTTTAGTAATTTACTTCATTCTATTATAATATTTTTTAGTACTCATTCGATCGTCCCGAGGTTTACTCGTATCAAACATTGTATCAAATATCAAGTATAATAAATTCAGACCTTCATCAAGACTTCTTATCATTTCATCATTAACAAATTAAACGTTGTACAGCAGCAGCTCGTAAATATATATTTTTTTAATTTTTAAAATTCAAGTTTTTAATGAGACACCCTTTATTAATGACTTACCTTTTTTTGTCAAAGATAGTCATGAGATAGTATTGTTTGCTGATGATACTTCACTTTTATTCAAAGTAAAACGATGTCGTCGCCCAAATTATGACGATGTGAATAATGCCGTCTCAAAGATTGTTTACTGGTTTAATGTAAATAACTTGCTATAAAACGAGGGGGAAACCAAATGTGTAAGATTTGTATTGCCTAATGTTAAGCAAGTAACAACTAGTGTACAAATTAAAGGTAAGAATGTGAATCCTGTGGACACCACTGTGCTTCTAGGCGCCACGTTAGGTGCCAAGCTTCAGTAGGGCCCACATATAGCTAAATTGTCGAATAGACTAAGCTCTGCGGCTTATGCAGTAATGAAGATCCGTCAGTTAACTGACGTTGATACATCTAGATTAGTTTATTTCAGTTACTTTCATAGTGTAATGTCGTATGGCATTTTACTGTGGGGAAATGCTGCCGACATTCAAACTATCTTTGTGCTGCAGAAGAGGGCTTTTCGAGCAATTTATAACCTAAAGGCTGGTGACTGTCAGAGAGAAATTTAAGAACACAAATATCTATTTACATTTATAAAAATTTGATTTATGTTCATAAAAATATTGAAATGTTTTCAAAAACAGTGATATTCACAGTAAGAAAAAAATTGCAGTACTTTATACTAGGCTCCATAAAATAAATAACTCTTTCAAGGGCCTGAGTGTAAGATTTTACAACAAAGTACCAAATAACATTTTAAACTTTCATGGTCACTACAATTATTTTTATGAAAAAACGGAGTAAGGATTTAGGAAATTTTTACCATGTTCAATACAACGTGCTCTTTTTGATTTAGGGAAAATTGAGGTAGTAAGTCAAAAATATTATTCCGATTCTTTCATTTCGCTTTTTTCCGTTTTCATACAAAATAATTAAATTATTGCAATGCACTCGGTGTGACTCGGACTGACTTTAAGAAAATATTGTGCCCGCCCACAAAACGGACACGGCCACATTTCTAGTTGAGTGAAACACGTCTTGTCCTGTGCCTGCCTGTGTTTACTACTAGAGGCGTATTTTTTTATGAAAATAAACTACTACGCAGCGTAGTAAATGGACACACTGAGAGCACAAAGTGTCAAATTTACCTTAGAAATATTAATATCTCGTGCGTTATGCGATTAATATAAAACTTTTATAAGTCATTACCATTATTTTAAGGTAAGGAATCTGTTTAAAATCAATTAAGGCCGTACGGGTGTACTTTGCCTACTGTTACGGCGAAAGGCGTTCGCAGTAACAGCGGCGAAATAAAAGATGTGGGTTGGGTAGGTTATGGATAGTGAAGTACTTACAGGGATACACAGGAACCTGGAGACGAGCTGTCCACGGTCGGCGGGGTAGGTTGAGTTCCTGGCGCACAGTCACTACACTAAACAGTTCACTAGGGGCACTGGTTAAGGGCGTTTAGGTCGAGCTCTTCACTTTAGGTTCAGGAGTCACTATAATAAGGGCAGATACCAGTGCGCGTATTTTGTGGGCGTCTCGCGGTAGTTCACAGACAGACTGGTCGGCGCGGTATCTCACGAAGCCAGCGGCTGCGGGTCGCGCAACGGTGGCGCCGCGGCAGATAGGCGGACGCGGTCGTCAACAACCGCCTTACCGATGGCGGTATAGTTTGAATGGCCGTCCCGGCTTTGGCGGGAACACCTACCAAAATTGACGGACATAGAAAAAAAACAGGTCGGTAAATTTGACATTCGTCGTATGTCATTCACTTTGGTTCGGTTCGTTTTCGCTAATGGCGGTCGGTCCGCTTACGGTTTGCTGTATTGATTTCCCATGGCGGGGACAGCCCGGACTTTATTATATGGTGTAAAACCAACCGCGGTTTGTACGCGCTTATAATTCTGACGGCAGGATACGCGTCGCGTTGGTTGCGATTTCGATCGGTTCGGGTCGGCATAGGCCACGTGCATTAGTTGTGAATTAACAGTTAATCGGCTTAAATCTTAATAATCTAGTGCAAGCCGCTTCGAAAGCGACGAGTGATATCTTTTTGCCAACCCCGGTGAGTTTGGCACGCGTCATATAGGCGTCGCGGTATTTTGTAACGACGGTGGCTTATCGGTAAGCCAAGGACTAAGTGCTCACTGATCGGGAACGGACGTGTGTGCGGAGGTGATCTGGACAGCCTCTTGGAGTCGGCAGGCGAGGCAACGCTGCCAGAGGCCAGGAGCCACACCACGGCAGACTTACTCCCTTTAGAAGGTAGCGTTTAGAAGTACACATTTACTCTATTATACAGCATTATGACATATTTGCCACTACTTAATTGCCCTTATTCAGTAAGTAGCTTTAAAACTAAAAACGGACGAATAAAAAAGTTATATACCGTATAATAACGGTTTTAATACTCTAAGCAGCCATTAATTAAATATACAGCTTTCTGTGTTACTTGGGCGGTAATATATAAAACGCAACGAACGGAAAATCCGCTCGCCGCGCCGCAGGACGCCAGCGGCCGTGGCCGGGCCGCGAGAATGAGTCATCGACTGTCGAATAGAGTGTATCGCTTTTTATCAAGCGGGCCGTATACTCGTTTGGCGGCTGAGTGACACTATAAGTTTATTTGTCTCGGTGCAGCTTCAGCAGGCAGCGGCTGAAGCGGAAGAGGTCGACGCCAGCGCCGAGGCGGGGGCGGCGGCGGGCGCGGGCGGGGGCGGAGGCGGGGGCGGGGGCGGCGCGGCGGCGCTGCTGCGGCGCTACGGCATCACGTTGCTGCCGCCCGACCGCGGCGGCACGGCGCTGAGCGCGCTGCAGCACGGCCGCACCGTGGTGCTGTCCGGTACGCGCCGCGCGCACGCCGCCACACGTTTCGCACGCGAGTAGAACCGCTTTCACATTACATGCTCATGACAGTATCATACTATTACCGTGGTGCTATTTTATTGTGTAAAGTGGTATGCTATGTTGAATGAAATTAATTTTAAATAAATATGTGTGTATCTAAAGTTAGTAACTACCATTAGCTTTCTGTTTATAACAGTTGCCTTAACGATTAGAGGTTGCTAAACAATTGAATTTCTATTGTATCTGGTTTTACGACAGCTGAGCTCATATTAAGTGATCGAACAGTGCTTAAATATCAACGTAAACATGTGCGCAGATGCAGGCAAGCTGATGCTGAAGGAAAGCGTGGGCGGCGCGGGGGCGCGGGCGGGGGCGGGGGCGGGGGCGGGAGCCCACAAAGGGGCGCCTAAGGTGTTCTCCGTGCACAACCGCCTCGCGCACCGACTGCAGGCTACCAAGGTAACTATCTATTTACATTATTCACAAACTGGAAGACTTGTACATTGAATTTCTTTTATTTTTGTACATAATTTTTAAGATCTGTGACTGCCATTAGAGACATCGACAGATCGAAATTTATTAAGTTTTCTTTGACTGTTTCTCGTCTTACCATACATCATGAAGGAGACTGAGACTTTAATACGAGTGGTGTCCCGCAGCAAGTGAAACTGGTGCAGCTGCCGGCGGAGGCGCGGACTGCGGCGCGGCGCGCGGGGGCGGCCGAGGCCGGGGGCGGGGGCGGCGGTGGGGGCGGGGGCGGGGGCGGCGGTGGGGGCGGGGGCGGGGGCGGCGGTGGGGGCGGGGGCGGGGGCGGCGGTGGGGGCGGGGGCGGGGGCGGCGGTGGGGGCGGGGGCGGGGGCGGCGGTGGGGGCGGGGGCGGGGGCGCGGGCAGGCCGCCCGTCAAGATCATCATGAACAAGAGCAACTTCGAGCGGCTCGTGGCCAGCGCGCGGCCCGCCCCCGCCCCCGCCCCCGCCCCCGCCCCCGCCCCCGCCCCCGCCCCCGCCCCCGCCCCCGCCGAGGCCGCGGGGCTGCGCTCGGCGCTGAGCGCGGCGCAGCGCAGCGTGGCGCAGCTGACGGAGGAGCTGCGCGAGTGCCGCGCGCGGTTGGCGCAGTACGAGCCGCAGTATGAGGCGCACTACGAGGAGCAGTGACGGAGAACGTCCCACGATTGTAAATACGGTTATTGTGTGAGAAGCAATACACCTCCTCGAATCAAGAGAAACTGCGTGCAGGCTGAACCACGGCGCCTTTTTGTTTTCCCTCTGAGTGTAATGAAGGTTAAACGGGTGTGCCAAATTTATAGATAAATGCGAGTGACGATTCTCCGTCTCGGTTTTGAAATCGAGAAAATAGTAAATCTACTATTATGTTGTTTGATCTTCGAACTAATTTTCTTTCCTCCTTTTTCTCTATTTCGTAACTGATTCTCGATTTTGAGCCTCGTAGCTCTAGACAGAAAGCAAACAATTATTTTTTAATTTTTCGCCTCTGGATATGCGTTTATAAAAATCATAATTTTGTACTTTTATACTTTAAAATAAAGGAATAAGCTCTCAATTTAGCGCTAGTTTTTTTATCGTACGTTAACTAATATTAAGTAAATAAAAATACTGTATATACATACGCCACTTTTATTTACACTTAAATTAATTTGTTTGATTCATACATACAATATCGAGTGTTCCCTTAAGCGAGCAGCGCAACTCGCGCATAACCAAGCGGGCTGCCCCGTGCCCGGCTGCAGCCCGCCCGCTCAGATGCGCTGGCTAAGGGCACCGGCGGCTAGCTGTGGGCGGCTAGCTGTGGGCGGCTAGCTGTGGGCGGCTAGCTGTGGGCGGCTAGCTGTGGGCGGCTAGCTGCGGCGGCTAGCTGTGCCGCTGCGAGCGCGCCTGCAGCACGTCGCGGAACTGCGCCAGGATGGCGTTCTCCCGCTTGGCGCGCTCCTCCTTGCTGAAGGCGGCCAGCGCGCGCTTCTCGTCCGCCGAGTAGATCTGGTTCTCTTTGCGGATGCGCACGGCTTCCATGCGCCGATGTCTGCGAAACGAAAACATTCATTAGAACATTACGTGTTAAGAACCAAATGCCGTCTATGGTTCCTGCCTTTGAAGGACGCACAGCAGCGCCCGGGCAGTCGCACGAGTTCCGTCAGACTGGGCGGTTGTTTTGCAGCGCTCGGCACTCCCGCTTGTCCCCAGTCGCAAGTGAGCCTTCAGGCTCAGCGGTCGTTGTGTAAACCGGGTGGTTTTGGTGGTGTAAGTAGGCCCCCTGTGTTCGTTATTGTATCTGTAACGTTGTGCAAGTGTTTCCAAACGTGATTAGCAATAGCCTATGGTTTGGGCTATCACCGGCGCGGCGTGCCTTCGTAAAGAGAGAACGTTCTCTCTTCTCCGCTTCTGGGTAACTGCTGATGGGACACTTGCAGGAAGTGATAAATTACATAAAAGTAGGATAGGCCTTTCTAACGTGCCATCCTAGACTCCGTGTTTCGCGGACATAAGTCCACCCCGGCGTGGTGCTCGGTCGGTACAAAGTACATGCCGTTCCACCCAAGACCGGCAGCGGACTAAACGTTACGTGAGCCCGGGGGTCGATCGTCGAGCGATCAAATAAGACGGTGATACCGTCCCATACACGAACGATGAAATCGAACGAGGGGATTCGTAAGGAGAGCTCACCTGCTGCCGCTCATGACGTATCCCACGGACTCGTAGGAGGCGATCTCGTCGGAGGTGAGTCCGATCTCGCCGCGGCGCGGGATGCGCTTGCCCTCGGCCACGAAGGCGGCCATGGCGGCGCCCTCGCCCGGCAGCAGCGCGCGCCCGAAGTCCCGCGCCCCCAGCGCCGCCCCCGCCCGCGGCACGGGCCCGAGCGCGCCCGGCCCATCCGCATCCCCATCCGCCCCATCCGCCCCATCCCCCCCATCCCCATCCGCCCCCAAGGAGCGCCAGGAGGCCGACGCGGGCGACCGCGCGCCGCCCGTTTCTATCTCGTGCTCCTCTGCGATCACATTTTATTATTATTAAATGTACTGACTGACTCTAAAATGTAAACATCCCATAATTAGATCATCACGTTGCATGATAAGTAGAATCCTTTCGACGTTTAGGGACCAGTTCTTAATTTGTCTTTTTCTGCTTATGACCTGTTCTGTATTCGACCACTTCTTGATAGGACTAATTCCCCTAATGAACATTTCTGCTTTTGACCACTTCCTTATTTGACTACCTCGGTTACGGTGTGCAAAAAGACTCGGGACTTTTTTGCCATTAAATTAAAACAAACTTCTAACTAAAAAAATATACTTACTTTTATTAAACTTAAAAACCAGCAACTTACCTATTATTTATACAAAAATACAAAAAAAAAACATTTCCTTACAATAATATAGGTAGGTAGTATTCATTTATTATAACAATAATACTTTACGAACTAATTCACTACTAAGGAGTTAAATTATTGTTGCAAAAGTTAGAACACAATGAAATCACCAACATAGAATTTTTAAAGAAAATGATTTATCTAAAGCTACGTTATTAGAACAATACCGCGACATAGTTCCCCTTGAACCAAAGAATTAAATAGGTTTTAAGTGAAATGTAGTATGTAGGATTTAAATATAAAAGAAGTTACTGGTTTTTAAGTTAATTAAAAGTATACTTTTTTAATTGGATGTTTGTTTTAATTTAATGGTAAAAAAAGTCTTGAGTATTTTTGCACACCGTAACCAAGATAGTCAAATAAGGAAGTGGTCAAAAGCTGAAATGATCTTTATGAGAACTAGCCTTAACAAGAAGTGGTCGAATACAGAACAGGTCATAAGCAGAAAAAGACAAATTAAGAACTGGTCATTTGGTGAACCTTTAGGACGTCAAAAGGAGTAGAATATATCAAATTAATCCCTATTGCTTGCTTACTATCATCGAAAGTAATATTAGATACATAAAAGTAGTACTGACTTCCTTTCTCCACCCAAACTTCCTCTTCGGCGCTGGAGCTGGAGCCGCTGCTGGAGCTCTTGGACCTCTTCTTAGCCTTCTTCCGCGCCTTCTTCACTTTTTTCAGCTTTTTCTTCAATTTCTTTAGCTTCTGTTTGGTATCTTTAGAATCCTTTGACTTTTTGCTTTTCTTCTTTTGTTTGCCTTTCTTCTTCACAGTATCTGCTTCAGATGTTTCCTCCTCAGAGCTGCAGAGAGGAGGAGGAAAAATTATAACCATATTACTTACTACCTCGATGCTCTAAGACATAAATCATCAGTAAATTCACTTTTATTCACCTGTTAAGGAAAAACCTGTGCCAGAGTGACCCATGGATGCTATAATGCTATTAGAATAAAATACTCACTCTGGTCTAAGAGGCGACTTGCCCCAGACGGCACACACTCCCACTTGTCCGATCCTTTCTCTTTCCTCCCGCCGTGCATCAAAGAACTCTTCTTCTTGTGGTTTATAACGAGATTTTGCTGCTGCTCCAACCCCACTTCCTAAGCCTGGCAAAGAACATATACAGAAGGAATTAATAATAAATGGATACATAAGAGGAGCTTGGTGGCACAGCATCTAAGGCGTTTGGATTGCGATCTTGTGTAAAGCAACTATCCCAAATTAAAAACATCTCGAGCTCCTCCAAGTGTCAGCATGCACATAAAGCTGTTGGTCCCCATTGTTTTCGTAAGATGGCAGTTGTTAAAACTTACTAACCCGCATTGGGACAGTGAAGAGGGTTATGACCCCATATCGCCATGTGGGATAGCCTATGCCCAGCAGTGGGATTCTTATAGGTTGATAATAATATCATAATTATAAAGCTTAGAGATAGATAGACAATACTTTTATTGAAACTTAACATCACAAACATTTACATAAGACAAGTAATAAGCACAATAAATACAAAGCTACAACAAAAAAAAGGATGCTTGATAGAGTTAAGGAGATACGGGACTTGGGTGTCATACATGACTCAAAACTTACATATGAAAAACACATAGATCATATCACCAAAACAGCCAACAGGAACCTTGGTTTTGTCATCCGATCATGTTCTCAGTTCTCAGGTGTTAAGGTTATTAAAATTTTGTATTGCTCATATGTGCGTAGCATCCTTGAGTATTGTTCGCCGATTTGGAATACTCTACTGAGTGGTAATGGTATTTACATTGATAGGTTAGAATCCATTCAACGTAAGTTCACAAGGTTCTTACAATTTAAGAGTTCGGCCTACGAGAATGGGTATTATGCGAGGTGTCGTAGGCCTTCTTGCCTCTTTTTTATTGCTCTTCAAGAAAGGCGCAAAATAGCAGACATGGTCCTCTTATTCATCTTCTTTCTATGGTAAAACTACGAGTTCCTAACAGAAAGCTGATACGACCGATCACTCTTTCTGTAACCTCTAGTGCCACCAACTATAGACAAAATTCTTTTTTTATTCAATCAGCAAATTCTTTTAATAATCTAGCAGAAGCTTCTGATTTAGATATCTTCTTTAGCAAACCTACCTAATAGTGCTAAACAAATTCTTTCCAAACATTGGTTCAATGTGATTCCTTGACTGTCGATGACGATGTCGAATTGTATTGTAATATTTACATTTAATATTTCTAGTTTTTATTATTTTTTATTTTATATTATTTTATTTTATATTTATATATTTTATATTTCTTAATTTTTTATTTTATTTTTACATATAATTTTCAAATGAGCTAAGTAAGTTTCTATATGTGAAAACACTGTAATTGTGAGATAAGACTTTAAACTATTGTGTTGCATTGCATTAAAACTAGTAGATATGTACTTACTTACAAAATTAATTGTGTTAAGTCCCGTTAAAACAGTTTTAATTGTAATTGTGTACTCTGTTATATTTTTTATGTCTATCTGTGTTTTTCGTTACTGTATTGGTTTCCAAATAAAATAAAATAAAATAAAATAAATAAATAAATAAATACCTACTCAATCGCACCTGAGTCTTGTACAGCAACAGTGCTGCTCGGGAGTGAAAAACCGCCTCACTTTATTGAGAATACCCAACTTACGGGAGGCAGTTAAAATAACACTCTCGATGTAGCATTTTGATTCGGTTCCTGGCCGATATCCATGCCAAAAATGCTGAGGTCCATAGAAATGGGTAAAGGAGAGTTCTGAAGACAAGGAGAAGTAAGGAACGGAGTTTGTCAGGATTGTAGCAAAGGGAAAGCTGTGGCATCTGCTTACACTTGACTCTGCTTACACTTTATGGAAAAGCACAATATCATAACTAACGAACAAAATGGCTTTCAAAAAAATAAATGTACGGCTTTGGCTGGATATAGATTAATGAGTAAAATAACAAGTTATATTAATGATAGGGTACCAGTTACTGTGATATTCTTTGATTTAAGTAAGGCTTTTGATTTTGTTAACCACAAAAACCTCCTTGTTAAATGTGAAAGATTACGGTATTAGAGGACTTGCACTTGACTGGATAAAAAGTTACCTTGCCGACAGGAAGCAATGTGTACAAGTAACGAAACTTGACGAAAACAATGAGGCTATTGAGTACAGATCTTCATTTCTTTCTAACGCATCAGGAGTTCCACAAGGAAGCGTCCTGGGACCGCTGCCATTTCTTTTATATATCAATGACTTGCCGAGGGTCACTCAGTTCGACACTATCCTTTTCGCTGATGACATTTCCTTAGTGGTGCCATATCATGATAAAACAATGCCCTATGAGACTATTATAAATGAAGCAATTCAAAATATAAATAATTGGTTACCGAATAATAATCTTTTAATTAATGCCACAAAGTCTAATTATATTCAATTTTTAAACTATAAATCAAAAAGTTATGATCTGAACTTACACTGCCATGGACAGGTACTGAATGAAGTTATTGAAGCAAGATTTTTGGGCTTTATTGTGGACCGTCATTGCAACTGGAAGTCTCACATAGAAAATATTTGTAACAGGTTGAGTCGATTCGTGTTCGCCCTCTATCGCCTTAAAAATACAGCCAATGAAAAAACTGCTCTTCTAGCATACCACGGTTATGTATCGTCATTAATAAGATACGGTAATATCTTGTGGGGAAACTCCACTGACATAAGAGAAGTGTTTCTAGTTCAGAAAAAATGTGTGCGTGCAATAAGCGGGGTTGGTCCTCGCGATAGTTGTAAACCCTTGCTTAAAAAATTTAAGCTACTAACTGTAACATTATTATATATACTTGAAATAGGAAATTTTATAAGAAAAAACATGAAACTTTTTAAAACGAGCACTCAAAATAAACGTTTACGTCCAAGGGATCCATGTAAATTAGATTTACCTGCTTGTAAAAGTGCTCTGCGTAATAATAATTGCTTTATCATCCCCATAAGAATTTATAACAAAATGCCATTTGAAATAAGACAGCTACCAACACCACTATTTTTACGTAAACTAGAGAAATGGCTAGTTGAAAAATGTTATTACAAATTAAATGAATATTTCGAATGCAATAATTTTTAACTCAGATAACATAACATGTAACATGCAATATAAATATAGAATATATAATTATAATTAATAAATGAGTATCTCGTAATTTGCCTAATGAATTAATGATATAAATTTTAAGTGGAATATTCTTTAATATTTTATTGTAATGTACTTAGTTATAATTTATTATTTTAATTTTGTTTTTGTTAATTATTTTGGTATTGTTAATTTTAATTTTAGTTGTTTTTTAGGCTGTTTTAGATAAATTATTAATTAATGTGAACAGATTTTGTATGCCGACGTTTCGGTAGAACACGCATGTACCTTAATAACTTAAGAACATTGTATACCGTGTCTCTATGCAAATAAATATATTTCTATTTCTATTTCTACACCTCGGGGAATCACATGGGTTGTATCTACTTATTTAGCACCTATAAAGCGACGTCACTAGACAATAGAAGTTCTATTCATTGAGCAAGCACTGGTCAGTGAGTGGCCACAATTGAAAGGTTAATTAACCACATAGAAATTAAACTTGTAACCATACCTCCTCCCAGCCCTCCTCCGCCTCCTCCTAATCCATTATATTCTTTATGTGAGTTCTGCCCCCTGGATGTATCTCGATTATAGGTTCTATCGTGGTCCCTGCTATGATCCTTATTTCTCTCCTGGTCGCTATTCCTATCCCGATCTCTACTATGTTCTCTGTTTCTGGTTTTGTTTCTCGCGTGGTCATCGTAGTCTTTCCTGCGGTTCCTCCCTCGGTCAATATCGTCGCGCCTATCCCTGCTGCGGTCGCGCCTGTCTTTGTCGCCGCTGCGGCCGCGCCGGTCTTTGTCACTGCTGCGATGCCTTTCGCGACTGCGGCTGCGATGCCTTTCGCGACTGCGGCTGCGGTTCTTGTCGCTGCTGCGGCGTCGACTGCGGTCGCGGTCACTATCTCCACCCATGGCGTTTTGAGGTTCAATATTTGTCAACAACTAACACCTTTTACTTTACTTTGAACATCATGCATATCATTTAACTATGAAATTTAGGAGTAACGTACTCTAATAAATTTATTCTTTGAATAAGAAAAAATTTTTTTACTTTTTAATTAAAAATTTAATTTCGGATCGAAGTGTCACTGTCACCACTGTGTTCTAAGTTTTTTTTTTTATATATATATTTGTTCCATGAAGGAACAGGCTAAGGTCTGAGCCATACTGCCTAGTCATTAGTTTTTTATTTGTTTTTTTCCCTTGATGATAATGAGTGGTGATTAAGATGAATGATAAATGATGTTCCCCAAACCCCTTGAGTTCTCAGTAAAGATGTGGGACTTTACTGAGGTCTCACGCGGACTACTTGAGAGAATTTGAAAAGTGATGTTGCACTGTTTTGTTTCATTTGCCAACACTCATGCACGTTCACAAACACTTAACGGTTAATAATCCACTATTATTTCACATTAATGTTCGAAAAAACACAAATTTTGGAAAATAAAACAAAACTGAAGACATGACGCTTCACTTTCCCGCCAAGAAGTCCCTGTGTGTGTTCTGAGGTTCTGAGGTTCTGTGTTGTCAATGTCAACTGTGATTCTGACACTTTTTTTTTTCTTGTATAATGGCTTCGTGCGATCAGCACATTTAGCCAGTGTCAAGTTTTTAATAGTAATTATTTTCTTTACATTAAGTGGATGATAATGAGTGTTAATGAGCGTTTAATGGTAAATGATTTTCCCCCAAACCCCTCGAGATTTAATAAAGCTGTGGGACTTTATTGAGGTCTTACACGGACTTTTTGAAAGAATTTGAAAAGTGATGTTGCACTGTTTTGTTTTATTTGCTAACACTCATGCACGTTCACGAACACTTAACAGTAAATAATTCACCATTATTTCACATTAATATTCGACAAAACACAAATTATAGAAAATAATACAAAACTGCAGACAATGACGCTTCACTTTCCCGCCAAAAAATAAACATTTAATTTTGTTTTTTTTTCTCTTAAATAATGGCTTCGTACGATCTGCACATTTAGCCAGCGTCAAGTTTTTAATAGTACCTAATTATTATTTTCTTTACATTAAGTGGATGATAGTGATAATGAACGTATAATGATGAATGATTTTCCCCCAAACACCTCGAGACTCAATAAAGCTGTGGGACTTTATCGAGGTCTCACACGGACTTCTTGAGAGAATTTTAAAAGTGATGTTGCATTGTTTTGTTTTATTTGCTAACACTCATGCAAGTTCACGAACACTTAAAAATAAATAATCCACCATTATTTCTAACTTGTATTAATACCTATTCGACAAAACATAAAATAAAGAAAATAATACAAAACTGCAGACATGACGTTTCATTTTTTTTCTCTTAAATAATGGTTTCGTGCGATCAGCACATTTAGCCAGTGTCAATTTTTTAATAGTAAATATTATTTTCTTTACATTAAGTGGATGATAGTGATAATGAACGTATAATGGTGAATGATTTTCCCCCAAACCCCTCGAGACTCAATAAAGCTGTGGGACTTTATCGAGGTCTCACACGGACTTCTTGAGAGAATTTTAAAAGTGATGTTGCATTGTTTTGTTTTATTTGCTAACACTCATGCAAGTTCACGAACACTTAAAAATAAATAATCCACCATTATTTCTAACTTGTATTAATACCTATTCGACAAAACATAAAATAAAGAAAATAATACAAAACTGCAGACATGACGTTTCATTTTTTTTTCTCTTAAATAATGGTTTCGTGCGATCAGCACATTTAGCCAGTGTCAATTTTTTAATAGTAAATATTATTTTCTTTACATTAAGTGGATGATAATGAGTGATAATGAACGTTTAATGGTAAATGACTTTCCCCCCAAACCCCTCGAGACTTAATAAAGCTGTGGGACTTTATTGAGGTCTCACACGGACTTCTTAAAAGAATTTGAAAAGTGATGTTGTACCGTTTTGGTTTATTTGCTAACACTCATGCACGTTCACGAGCACTTAACAGTAAATAATCCACCATCATTTCACATTAATATTCGACAAAACACAAATTATAGAAAATAATACAAAACTGCAGACATGACGCTTCACTTTCCCGCCAAGAAATCTTTTTATTTTGTTTCTACATAATTGTTTTATATTCCCTTTTTGATATCGGATAGACAAAGGGATTAGACCCATACAGACAAATTTTAGTAGATATGGTTAAGTTATAAAACGATAAATGTCCCTCAATTGATACTGAGACTTAACGTAACACTTAATTAAACCCTGTAGCCATCACACTTTGTCTTACCTCAGCCTTGTAACCATATTAACAATACAAAATTAAACATAACCATACAGTAAAAATAACATACCTACTTAAGTTTTTTGTTTTAACTATAAGACTTGACTCTTTATTTTCCCTTTCCGATAAACAAATACCAAAAAGAAAATTAAATGAGACAAAACAGTGACGGAAACCGGTAATCTAAGACGGTAACCTGAAGCGAAGGTACACGCGCCAGCGGATGAACCTATCCAAATCAGTCACATTTCTCCAATCGATATTGATCCTTATAACAAATATCTCAAGTTCAAAATGTATTGTGGAAATTTCATATTTTGTAGTAAGTTGATCTAACTGGCTTCTGTACCTAAAGGTGCTTATTGATTGGTGCATGACCATAGACGATTACAAAGTCTGTGTGACGTCATTACCTAGTTGGTTGTGGGTTGGGTTGACAGGGGTTGCGGTCGATTCAATTCTCTGTTTTCATCACCTCATCAAGCCTCATCAGATTCTCATAAAATAACTTTGAATAACATTAAGATGAAGTTATCAGTGACTAGATATACGTTTTGTCTTTTTTTTCAAATTGTATTCATGTTGTGTGATCTTTTATTTAATTGTATAAGTTTATTTCCAAGAACTCGTGATGGTCTACTCGTCATATTTATGTACGTAAACAAAATCTGTATGTATTGTAAAATACTGTAAACGCTTTTTAACTTCTTTTATAATAATAATGTCGTTTCTTCCAGTTTTCAGGACTTGTTTCTTATCTTATCGATAACAACGATGTCGATGACATTTTTTTCGACCTATCTATTTCAGGTGAGTTACAATTTTATTTTATAATTAAACAAATTACTTAATTAAAATTAAAAACATTTACGGCTTGTTAGTTTGTAAAATGTGACAAACATTAGTTGCGAGTCATTTTGTTTGGTGGCAGGCGGGATTGGTGGAAGTATTGATCCGCAAGTTCCGCGCGGCGGCGGGCGTGTGCGCGGCGTACCTGGCGGCCAGCGTGACGCTGCACGCCGTGTGGCTGCTGGACAAGTGGACCGACCGCGACTCCATCTCCACGCCGATGCTCATCTTCCTATTCACTCTGCAGAGATGCTGTAAGATTTGGTTTTTAATTATGGCTACATCACCTTCCTTTTTATCCTATCAAAAATATAAGAGCAAAATCATCACATCACTTTAAAATTATGATAACTAATTACGTAGGTTGTTATTTCTCCACGATGCCTAATCTAAAAGTTAAATTAATATTAATTTATTGAGTTAGGAATGTCTTCCCCCAACGTACGTTGGCATCGCTCATCGAAGAACGCTTTCGCGCGAAACTCAGTTTACACAGTTTACACGCCAGCATGTCAAACCTACTCAAAATTGATAAATGTCTAATCGATATTGTTTTTTATATCCAAACGATAAAGTTCAAATTTATTGACGAAGTTTCAAAGTTTTCGGATTCTCTGACTATTGCGCGTTGTACCCATTCTAAATCAATCGTCATAGAAAGGACGCAATGAACAAAGTATCCGCTCACAGCGGCAAGGTCGTAACGACGCCTACAGCGGCGGCGCAGCGCCCCGGTGTTAGCGCAGCCGAATTCACATGAATTATATTATAGGTTAGCGTAGCGCTACAATTATGACGAAGTGCGGTCGGCACTAAATAGCAACAAGCCACGCCGCCGGCCGCCGCCGCGCCGGGCCGCCATCGTGCATCTTAACAATTATATCCTATTTTGTACACAAACATTTTTGACTCTTAATAATGTTTTGAAATTAATGTTGAGATACAATAAAATCAGACTACATTGGTACTCTTATAATAAGGATAACATGTTATTTTATTTCACAGTGTCTCCCTGGTATTATTTCTTCTTCAAAAGGGCTGCCCTCCGCATCAGCGACCCTCGCTTCTATGAAGACATAGACTGGATCAACCGACAGCTGCAGACGCGCTAAAGCGGGCACTGGCGCATGGCGTGGCGAGGAATCGAGCTTGGTCATTGGTCCCCTGTATTTTTTACTATTTGTACTTCTATAATATTGTGCAACTGCGAGTTTTGTATGACTGGTAATTCATGAATTTGTTTAAGAGACTGTGCGGGCAATCAATTATGTAGGAATTTAGGACTTACTTACTAGTTTACATAACTAGTATATTTTAACCACCTCTGTGGTCTAGTGGCTAAGCCACCGGTGTTAGACTCAAAGGTCCCGGGTTCTAAACCCAGCGGAGGTACAGTTTGTGTACTTGGTTTGGTTGGTAAAGGCTTGTTAAGGCCGCCTGGCTAGCTACCACCATCTTATCTAAACTCTAGCGCCAAAACAACAATGTTACTAGCATTGTTATGTTCCGACAGTTTAGAGCCGGGATAGCCGTTCCTCAGTGCCTGAGGATTGCGGGCGCTTCCACCTGCCGCCTAATCGCCACACTTGCCATCAGGGAGGTGGCGCCAAGAGCATACCCATAGAGGTACAAAAACTATTAACAAATTATAAACATTTTAAATTGTGAACTGAGCCAATGCACCGTGCAATACTAATAGTTTGTGAAGCATCATCTAAAAAAATTGAAATTTGAATTTGAATTTTGAATCGTCTAAACTTAAATTTACTTCTCTATATGGATGGATCACGCCATGATCATGGGCACCCGCCCACCGCACTCATCATTGGATGCCATTTTCTTCTGTGGTTTGGAGGTCAGTTGAGAAATTTTCTAAAAGAGGGTGTCTGTCTGTGTATATTATGACGAAGTTTGTGTCAATTTTTATACATAAAATAAAAACCATATATTTTACTAATTGGAATCAAAATATGTTGATACAACAATTAAAAATATTTATGCAGAAATGCGCATACTTCATACTTCATTAACGTAAATTACATACTTTTGTGTGATAAGCGCTTTGCGATTTTGCGGCAGAGATGTGATTTGAGAAAACACAGTTACTTCAGTTCCAATACCAAGCAGGCGATCACTGCCGGCATTACTCCAACATCCTATTCTTGATATTATTATGTCTTGATATTAATATGTTAAAGAACAATGTACGATATTACATTTTGAATGTGTAATTGTCTGTCTGTATAAAAAAAACAAATCGGGTCTTTTTAATTCAGTAAAAAAGTAGAAATGAATACATTTACATGAAAAATATGTGTTTGGGCTTGAATAAGTGTAATCTCTATTAGCGCTTAATTACTATTAATTGTAATAACACTTATAGATCTATTTGATAATGTAAAATATTTTTAAGCTTCCATCTGGCACAAATCAGTTTTGAATTAATAGCCAATGCCAAATACAATTTTTCCCCAAAAACTAGTGGCAACCCTATTTAAACCTAACTAACGTTTACGACTGAAGGACTTGTATCCATGGTCACGAAATAAATTTAAAAAAAAACTAACTAACGTTTGCGTTTTGTACTGAATTCCGATTAAAATTACTACTTATTTTATGACGACCAACAATTCAGTGTCTTTTGACCACGGACCTAACATAGGATTCTAAACGTTAAAGTAAATGAAAATGTACAATAAACGTAAGTAAATCTGTATCTATGTTGCGTTGCAATGTTTTTCTGTAAGCAAACAATGTCGTCAATGTTTCTTTCTTGCTATTGTATTCCAAACGGCTATTTCTAAACATAATTTAATTATTTGATTAAATTTAGATGGGCTGGTAAACAATACAAACACGATTAGTAATAATATAACATCATTTAATCAAAAACGTTTACTGTACTTTGCTGATAATATTATCCACGACGTCTATACTACCGTTGTCATTCTTATTAAAGTCAATAAACCATATTAGTATTTAACGATCACTGTGAACTAGCTGGATGTTATTAATGTAACAATGTATTATTATCAATAGAAAAAAATGTATCACAAAAATGGTGTTTTATTACAATTTCAAAGAAGCTGTAGATATTATACCATCATGGAGTCACAGGAGGTGGATATAATTGATCAAGTTATTATGACACGTACGTTGTGTTATTATACAATAATGATTATGAGGATGAGCCATGTTAGCGCTGATGCGTGGCCGCCGCTAGAACGACGATCTGCACAGCGGGCAGTTGGAGCGGTGGCTCGACACGAACCATTTGTGCTGCAACATACAAGCATCGGTTCATAACTAAACTAAGTCAACATTTCATCATTGAAATTAAGTCATCGCTACGAGTGATTTCCGAATGCGGGGCTGATCGGCGGCCTTATCTCATCTAAACGGGATCACTGCTTAAATAAGTAGTAATAGTAGTAAATCACAGGGCATAGCGACACAATAACCAGAGGTCGGAATTAAGGCGGCTCTCCTGCGACACTGTTTTGTGTTTTCTAACACCTTACATCAAAGATCTAACAAATATGGGCGTGGCCTACATACATATTTTGTTAAATGTTTGATGTTAGGTGTTAGAAAACATAAAACAGTGTCGCAGGGGACTCGCCTTAAGGTAGAGTTATTTCTACTTGCATAAAAATGTTGATAGTAATATGGATATTACAAATAAATAATAATAAATTCTCAGAGATAGATAAGACCGTTAAAACAAAGATAATTGTGGCAAACTGCAAAAGTGGCAACATCGCGCGTGTGCGCATTGAAATTTTGCAATTTGGAACATCCGATGTCGTCGATGTAAATTTGGCAATGTCGAATAACTGTTTAATCGAATGGTAGTCGGGCACTGACCAGGCAGGCGGTGTGGAAGCGGTTGCGGCACTGGTGGCACGGCACGCTGGGCAGGTGGCCGCTGGCGGGGTGCAGGCGGCAGTAGCACACGTAGCACTGCGGCGCCGCGCCCACGCGGGAGCTCAGCGCCGCCGTCCACATCTTGATGGCGTTCAGCACCGTGCCGTGCTGGAGCGACACATGGCTAGCTGAACCGACTCATATTACCTTCCAATGACACAACATACATACTAACTTGGACTTCAACTCGAATTCCGATTTTAAAATCGAAGGGCTCAGGCGCGGAACGTCAACTTCGCAAGATGTCTACTGGGCGCAAAATGTCCATTTCGCAGAATGTCTCTTTCTCAAAATGTCTTTTTCTCAAACCAAAAACAATATTTTTGTTTTTGGTTTGAGAAAAAGACATGTTATTAACGTCTTTTTTATTGAATATGAAATACCACCACCAGACAGATGATTTAGATATAACAAGAAATCAACATCGTATACAAAAAAGTATGGAATTGTTTAATAATAAACAATTTTTTTCTATTTATATAACTGTAACAAAATTATTTTCTTTAAAATACACTGATTTGAATAAAATCTATTGCTGTTGTAATTTTTTTTATTATTTTGTAAGATATCACATATTTTTGTCAACAATTAGAAGTATACACATACTTAACAAATATAGCATATCACTTAAACATCTTATTTTTTTAAAGAAAATATGTGTTTACAGCTTTTTAAATAGAAAAATGTGTTTACTCAGTATTTACACACATTTATTGACGAAAGTACTTAATTGATTTAATTAGATTTTTTTGTATACGATAATGTGGTGGTATATCATATTCAATAAAAGAGACGTTATTAAAATAATAATTAGTTTTATTTTTGTTTTTGGTTTATTTTTCTGCTAGCAAGCAGAGATAAAGGGGGATATTTTGAGAAAAAAACATTCTGCGAAATCGACATTTTGAGAATGAGACATTCTGCCAAGTAGACATTTTGCGAAATAGACCTTTTGCGACCAGTAGAGACATTTTGCGCAGTGGACGTTTTTGGCTTGAGCCAATTGAAGTTAGCGTAACCGAAACCGGAGTTTAAAATTCATAATAAAACCATTTTATTAGTATTTTATATTTATGGCTTGTTGTAATCGAAACCTAACTTCGGTTCTGTAAATACCATAAATTACCATGTTTTCATATTAGTTTAGTTGTTGTTGATTGATAGAAAATGCTTAAGGCATTAAGTCCGCCCCTGTGATAAATAAAGACGATGAAAAAATCGGCCCCTTGCCGCGGCGCACGTTGGGGCCGAAGTAGCGATTTTTTGGTCATTATTATTTATCGCGTTTAAACGATTGTGTCTATTATATAAAACGTATTTAAAACGAAATAAGTATCCTAAAGCTTATTTGGAGTGCTTTTCTTCATCGTAAATGTAAATGCGGAAGTATGTCAGTGAGTTTGTTTGTTTGTCCCTCTTTCACGCAAAAACTACTGAACGGATTTGGATGAAATTTGGTATATCGGGACTTCAAGTAGTGGACTAGCACATAGGCTACTTTTTATCCCGATGTTTCCATGGGAACGTGAACCACGCGGGTGAAACAGCGGACAGCCGCAAAATTTTTAATAAAAATTCAATTGTGTAATTATTGTGTATTACTTGCGAAAAGGTTTATTGTAAAAAAAAATATTGGTATTAGATATTACATTTGGCCAGGTAAAGGCAATTAGATAAATATTTTGAAACTGTAAGGCCTTTTTTAACCAGGCATCATTTTTAGCAAAAAAAACGTATTTTTGTTGCGATATGATACATAGATACATATTATAATAATGACTATTATCCCCGAAGGGTTAGTCAGAGACTTAGGTAATGAGGACCGCAAAAGCAGTCTTCTGCCATAGTCCACTTTTCACCAAATTGCGACTCCACATGTGCTCAGCGTGACAAGTGGTGAGACCATCGCTGCTATATGCTGTTGCATGTATGTGCTATCTTTAGTCCGTTCGTCGCCTTTTACGACACCCAAGGGAAGAGAGGGGGTGGTAGTATTCTTTCACCGCTACGCGACACGGTTGCTTCTCCGCCGCTAGTTACGCTACACGGTTGGTTGCGATATGATAAGGCCCACTTCTCCTAAAAAAAATAGGCGTACTGTATTTTTTGTGTTGGTAAATCCGTTTCAGGGCAGTTGTTCTCAGTTATAATCATCTATTTTAATTTGATTATCATATGATATTATATTTTTTTAAGTGGAAAAGAAAAAACTTTTTACATAATTCCCCTCTGGTTACGCAAATTAAAAAAAACACAATAAAAACTTGCGAAATTATGTGCCGACATTAATCAGTTACAATTTTAAACAGTCAGTTGAAGTAATTTACGAAAAACAATGAAATTATCTTCTCCAAAATAGATACAAACTGTTACGGCGAAAGGCGTTCACAGTAACAGCGACGAAATAAAGGTTGTGGGCTGGGTGGGTGGATAGTGAAGTACTTACAGGGATGATGAGTCACAGGAACCGGGGGACGAGCTGACCACGGGCGGCGATGTAGGTTGGTTTCCTGGCGCACAGTCACTACACTACACAATAGGCATTTAGGCGTTCTCTTCACATTAGGTTCAGGAGTCACTATAAATAAGGGCAGATACCAGCGCGCGTATTTTGTGGGCGTCTCGCGGTAGCTAGCAGACAGACGAGTCGGCGCGGTATGTCTCACCAAGCGCGCGGCCGCGGGTGGCGCAGCGGTGGCGCCGCGGCAGATAGGCGGACGCGATCGTCAACAACCGCTGAGTCAACCGCCTTACAGATGGCGGTATGGTTTGAATGGCCGTCCCGGCTTTGGCGGGAACATCCTCCGGGGGCCAGGGTGGGCTCATCCAATGGGAGCCTGGCGATCCGGAATACAGGCCTCCGAAGATGTCCATTCGCGGTGTCCAGGTCTACCACCCGCACGACGCCATCCTTCCCAGGCAGGGTGCGAGCAATGCGCCCCAGTCTCCATTGGAGGGCAGGCAGGTTGTCCTCCTTGATGAGGACGAGCTCGCCAACTCGGGGAGGGGAGGATGGGACAACCATTTGGATCGGGTTTGGAGGGTATGAAGGTAGGACTGGGTCCACAGCGTCCAGAAGCGCTGGGAAAGGGCCTGTACCATCTGGAATCGCCTACGTGTGGAGATCGGCCTATCTTCCACGGATAGTTCGGGAAGGGCCGTTAGTGGGCGGCCTATAAGGAAATGTCCGGCTGTAAGCGGCTCAAAGTCTGAAGGATCAGACGAAAGTGGGCAGAGAGGTCTTGAGTTAAGGACCGCTTCAATTCGAGCTAAAAGTGTGGAGAATTCCTCGAATGTGAGGTGTTGTTCGCCAATTACGCGATATAAAAGTTGCTTTGTTGATTTTACGTTGATCTCATGTAACGCACCGAACCATGGTCCCTTAGGGACGTTCAACAACCAAGTAATGTGCTGACCAGCGAGCTTGTGCGCAATCGTGTCATTATTCAAGGTAAGAAAGTTTTGTACTTCGATGAGCTGATTTCTAGCGCCTACATAATTTGTACCGCAGTCCGAGCGGATGAGAACCGGGGCACCGCGGCGTGCTATAAAACGCTGTAATGCCGCGAGGAACGCTTCCGTGCTGAGGTCCGAGACCGGTTCCAAATGAACCGCCTTAGTCGAGAGGCACACGAATATACAAAAGTACGCTTTTAAGAGTTTAACATTACGTAGGGTACTAGATTTAACGAGGAATGGTCCGGCAAAATCGGTCGTGAATTGACTAAATACTGGCTGAGGCGTAACTCTATCGGCTGGTAGGTCGGCCATGAAGGGCGCTTGCGGCTGGGCCCGGCATCGAAAGCATCTAATGCATTTAAAAACTCGGTGTCTAATAATACGGCGCGCGGACAATATCCAAAATTGTTGGCGTAGGATAGCGTGAAAAGTGTCAGCGCCAGGGTGGCAGTGTATTTTGTGGTAGTGGTCAATGATAAGGTCTACAAGTGGGCTAGAGCTGGGAAGTATGAGCGGATGCTGCGCGTCATATCGGATAGACGCATGGGACAGTCGTCCACCAACTCTAAGGAGCTCATCTTTAATGAGAGGTGACAGCCGCTGGAGTCTGACGGAGCAGATTTTGCCAGTTTGAAGGCGGTGGATGTCCTCTGCAAACTCATTGTGCTGAACACTGCGCACCCAGTAAAGTAGGGCCTCTCTTTGTTCACTGACGTACAAGGGGCCTGAGCGTCGCGAATCTGGGTGGTGTCTGCAGTTGTGTAGAAAGCGTTTTAGACAAGCTGTCACTCCGACGAGCTTGTCTAGTGAACTGAACCGAGTGAGCAGGTAAAAGTCAAGACCGGGCACTGTGACCAGTGACGGGACGTGTTTGGGCTTAAGGCCGGGTAGGGCGTGATGGCCCAGAGCTAAGGGCATCGCAGGCCAAGACTCATAAGGCTGTCCAAGCCACGTGGGAGACCACCATAGGTCGTGGGCTGACAGGGATTGCGCAGACATCCCTCTGCTTGCGCAATCTGCCGGGTTGAGCTCGGAAGGTACGTGTCGCCAGGTACATTCTGGTGAGCCTGAGCTGATTTTGACTACCCTGTTGGCTTCAAAGGGTTGAAGACGGTGAGGCGGTGTATTGAGCCAGGCCTGGACTATCGTACTGTCTGACCAACATATGTGTTGTTGTATACTGATATGGGCCGATAACTGAACTGACACACGGATCATGAGCTGGGAGAGTAGAGTGGCGGCCGACAACTCTAACATGGGGATTGTGAGGCGATTCTTGATTGGTGCGACTCGCGACTTGGCGACAATCAAGTGTACCAAAGTATCTCCGGAGGCATCGAGCTCATGGAGGTAAACAACGGCGGCAAACCCGGCTTCAGAGGCATCTGCAAACCCGTGAAGCGAGTAGGCAGCTGAGCCTTTGTTTGCACAAATGTGCCGAGGGAAGCGAATGCTAGACAACAGCGGCAGATCCTCTGAGATGTGGTGCCACTCCGTTTGTACTTCAGAGGGAGTGGGCTCATCCCATTCCAGCTTCAGTAGCCACAATTGCTGAAGCAGCAGCTTTGCGCGGAAGATAACGGGAGAAACCCAGCCGTTTGGGTCATAAAGTGAGGCTACGGTGCTTAAAATAGACCGCTTTGTGACATGTGTGATGGGGGGCAGAGAGATGCGGTAGGTGAACTCGTCTCACTGAGGGCTCCACTGTATACCCAAGACCTTGATGAACGTGGACTCTGGGTTCATGTCTAAGTCCTTGGGCATGTCGCATTGGTTGTCGGGAAATCTCTCGAGCAGCTTAGGCGAGTTAGATGTCCACTTACTGAGCTGAAAGCCGCCTAGGTCTAGCAGACTTATCAACTCGTCCTGAAGTGCTTGGGCGGATTCAACTGTGTCATGACCACACAAGATATGTCAGTCCCATCGTAACCTAATAATGTAGTGATCTATAACCATAGCAACAGATATCTAAATATAAATCTATGTATACATAAAAAAAATTGTACCTTTGTACAAAGGTACTTACATAACATAAAAATATGTATTTAAGTTTATCCTCATTCTAACATTATATAAAAATCAAACAGACCCCGAAACATTGATAACCATTTTATACAAAATCTTAGCTGCAGATGACGTGGGTTCTGCTAATATAGACTGAAAGACACGAACATCAGATGTTTTGATATTCAATAGTTTGATCAATGACTCGCGCTTTGCCCAATTCTTAACACATTCCACCACACACAAGATGTCATCAACGAAGATAGACTTGCGAAGAACCTGAGCGGCTCCAGGGTAGCGATGGCCTTCATCATCAGTCAGCTGAAGCAGAGTGCGGATTGCATGGTATGGGCTTGATCTTAAGCCGTAGGTGACTGTATTGAGGGCGTAGGTGAGCAGAGGGTGATCTGGTGAGGACCGCCATAGTATCAGCTGATACCGTCTCTGGTCTGGGGCAACCAGCACATTTCTGAACATCCTCTGGATGTCAGTGCTGAAAACGACTGGATGCGTTCTGAAGGACATGATGATGTCCACAATGTCCTGTTGAAGGGCGGGGCCTGTGTGTAGGCATTCATTTATGCTGACACCATTGGAGCTTTTGCAGCTACCATCAAAAACAATGCGCAGCTTGTCCGACCCTGACTTAAATACGCTGTTCCATCGGGCGATGGTAGTATGGAAGGTCGGAGTCACCAGTGTTCCGTCTGTCGTATGCGAGATTGTGGTGGATGGGTTCCATGGCGATGGTAAATAACGACTGCGTCCTTAGAGTGATGTTGTATATTTACAGTGACTACATTGTGACTAAGTTATTATCTAAACCTTACAAGACTATTTATACAGTAATACTACGTAGATGTTGGAGGGAGGATGCCGTGACATATCTTTATCGGATCTGCACGCGTTTAGGAATGTGCTTACAAACTCATTAACCGATACGTGATGATAATAAATTATGTGGCGACTCTGGCCGCCACAGTACTCCCCCTCTTGAAAAAGGGAATAAAAAAAACCATCAGGTCTTCAGCTTGGAGATGCCAGTGGTGCTCTAATCCACGTTAAGTCGTGATGAGCGTGCTCAAGTCTTCATTGACAAAACGAGCGTTCTCCAGTCTACAGTGACTCGAGACGAGCGTGTGCTACCATGTCTGCTGTGAGTCGAGACGTGTGGAGTGCGACAATACTTTTTTGACCGTCGAGTGATGCCGAGGATCCAGGAAGCGTTACGTTGCTGCGATGGAACCTTATGGCTAGCTGGCTTGCTGAATGCTGCTAAGAGAGCTGTTTCCTTGTATTTGAACAAAATGCTTATTATAGGTATATCTTTTAAAAAAGACCTACTACACGAATAATTTTTATAAGAAACTTGATTTTTCTTTAAAATGTCTAAAATTCCTCTCAACATCTTAATATTGTTACTAAAATATTTTTTTATCACGTTATACCAAGACTATATTATACACACAAATTAAGTGGCATAAACAAGTACAACTTTAAATTATGCATATTCTTACAGTGAACTTTAAATTACGCATTACATGTTAATAATAAATTGAACTAATAGACTTAATAAAATACATAATAACAAAACATAAAAATTAGATTTGACTAAGATTAAGCATTAAGTACATAGAGATAAGACATGTTGCATTCAATATATTATAAGGAAATACGTAAATAACAAAAAATTTAATTAAAATTGACTAAAATCTTATTATTACATTAGTTACCCAAACATGGTTCATTTTTGTGCTTATTTATTCTACTATATTTTATTGCACAATCAAAGCATTTTAAACTTGTTGAATATCTTCATTTTGAGTACAACTTCATTATAGCTTCATAATTATCCTCGAACTGGCGTATTCCTTGGCTCTTTATCAGATAACCGGAGAAATCAATTCGCACTGGAGGTAGCTAGTAGCATTTAAGTGTCCTATGAAGTGTAATAATATCTCATAAAACAATCGACTGGTAAAATAATGCTTCTAAATATCTCTTCCCGTAATTATAAATAACATACCTCAAACCACTTTGTCAGTCGGTAAGTGAGGCGGTTAAACGGGTGAATACTCGTTGCATACATTTATTCTATTTTCCTTTGGATTTTATTTATTTACTTCTATAGAAAAATCCACAACTCTGTACAAAATTGTTTCCGTATAGCAGTATAGTCATTAATGCCGTGATCTTGAATTTGCGCAAGCGTAGAGCAAACGGCGAAAAGTGCTGCATCGGAAATTCTTGTGCGTTCGCTGCACCGCACAATTTATTTATAACGTAATGTGTACAGTTATGAAATCGTTAGTATATTCTATGTCGCATTGTTTTTCTGGGTACCTTATTTCTATGCCTTGGTCGATGAAACGTTCTTGATACGATGTGCCGGAAAGGAAGCCAAAGTTGTGGTTGTGAGAGTGATGTTAAATGACGCAGTCGCAGCTCGGTGTGGCTCGGCGTAGTGATTTTATTTTGAAAATCTTGTTGCGTCCGTCGCTGAATAGAATTTTGCTGCCATGGTTAATGTGTAGATGTTGCAAATGACTCACGTGTTCTTTTCGGGGTACTCCGTTGGAAGGTTGCTTGTTGCTTGAGCGGGGTCACCAGTGTTCCATCGTACGAAGTGTGAGACGTTGTGATGATGATGGGATTCCATGGCGATGGTAAATAACGACTGCGTCTCTTAAGGTGATGTGTATATTTACAGTGACTACATTGTGACTAAGTTATTATCTAAACCTTACAAGACTATTTATACAGTAATACTACGTAGATGTTGGAGGGAGGATGCCGTGACATATCTTTATCGGATCTGCACGCGTTTAGGAATGTGCTTACAAACTCATTAACCGATACGTGATGATAATAAATTATGTGGCGACTCTGGCCGCCACATACGCCATGGTGAGGGATGTAGAAGTGAGGTTTATGGGCGAATGTATTTGGGTGACAGGGAGCCATGTGCCCTAAGTCGATGTATTCGGCCATGAAGTCGACGTATTTAGAACGCAGAGACGGGTTCGCCATTAGCTTCTTCTCAATATTGAGGAATCTGCGTAATGCAATAGGGTGAGTTTTACCTATTTGAGGGGCGTCCTTTAGAAAGGGCAGAGCGACCGTATATCTGCCTGAGGGATCGCGTGTAGTGGTAGAGCGGAAGATTTCCTCGCATTGTTCCTCCAGGGGATCATTATGAGTGTGAGATTGAGGGAGGGGCTCCTCAGACTCCCAGAACCTTCCAGACTCTGACGTATGTCCTGGGCTGATTCAGCTAAGTCTGGTTGTGAGCTGACGACGTGAGCTGAGTTAACCTGCTGCGCCGGCTGCGCATACAAGTCCTCAATGGGTCCTATCAACGCGAAGTCGAAAATCGTGCCGAAGGCTATGGGCTTGCCCGGGCCCAACGAGACCTTAGTCCCGTCCAACACCTGGCCAAGAACGTCCGACCCCAATAAGAGGTCGATCGGGGCTGGTGTGTGGTAAAGCTGGTCAGCCAATGGCACGGGTGGCTGGCCTAGTACGTGGGAAATGTTTGGTACCTTCTCTAAGGGAAGGTAGCCAGTGACGTTTTTTAAAATGTGAGCTGTGGCAGTGATTGTAGGAGTATCATTGTGAGTGGGTCGGCATACTATTGTTATTGCCGCCTTTGACTCATGTTTGTGCTGATTCCCAACTCCTGTAATTTTTAAAGAAGTGGGTTTTGATGGCAGGTTCAAAAGTCGTGCCATGCGTGACGTTATTAATGTCAGCATACTGCCACAGTCCAATAAAGCTCTGGCTGTGTGAAGATGGCCATGTACGTCCGCGACTCTTAGTGAGACGGTTGGCAACAAAATGGGTGTGCCAGTGGGCACAGAAGGTGAGTGAGCTGATTGAGTATCAGCTGAAATTGTATGAGCTGAGTATGTATCAGCTGTGTGGGCATGGGTTGACTGGGCATGGGCTAAATCTACCTCTTCGCTAGGGTGCTCCGTGATAGTTGGGAGTCATAATTGCTGGCGGCGTTCGCGGGGCCTACCTGGCGAACCGGACCTGGGTGGGCTGGCTCTGTGAGCAGAGCTGGGTTGCACCTGTTTAGCCTGTGCGGGTTCGTGCCGCCTGCTGTGTCTGGGACGCTCCCTCGAGTGCTCTGTCAGCTGTGGTGGGGGTACATGTACAGACGACGAATGAGCTGAGTGCGTTGGGCCGTCTGGTCGATGGAGGGACGTGTGGTGGTTCGTGCTCCCACAATCCTTGCATGCCCCCCTTGACCTGCACTCGCTCTCGTAGTGACGG
Organism: Scoparia ambigualis; assembly: GCA_963921215.1. Taxonomy (NCBI): domain Eukaryota; kingdom Metazoa; phylum Arthropoda; class Insecta; order Lepidoptera; family Crambidae; genus Scoparia; species Scoparia ambigualis. The sequence continues at coordinate 36,407,836 of OY992511.1, read as the reverse complement.
CTGAGACAACGCTGGCAGCGCTCGCGTGCCTGTACAAAGTCCCAACGGCCCTGTGTTGGCTGGGCATTGTACCATCTGCACATCATGAGCGTATGTCCCCTAGTGGCACAATAGGGACAGTAGGACGTCGAGCGAGGGAGTGAGGAAGAGGACGAGGACGATGATGAGGAGCAGCTTTGCTGGAAGGCCGAGTATACGGGGAAGGGCTGACTGCGAGCCGGGGAGGTGGATGGGCGGTGACGCATTTGCTGCGCTGGGCGGAACGGTTGGTGAGTAGGCTGATCATAGGCGCGGTGAGACGATGGAGCTGAGGAGCGGCCACGGTAATGGTCGGGTTGTTGCTGAGCCATCTGAGCATAAGTGCGATGGGGCAACTGTGGAGGCGCGCGGCTACGAGAAGGGCCGGGCAGGGCGTGAATGGGCTGCGGCTGGGCTATGTTGGAGAACTCTGTCTCCACACAGCGCGCGTGCTCCTCGAGGTAGGAGATGAGGTCACTCAACGTGGGCAGGGTGCTGCTAGACCCGTGTCTGCGTTCAAATAACGTGCGGAGCTCACCCTTAAGCTTTCGCACCACTATCGACACAAACACGTAGTCGTCTCCTATGGGCAGATCCAAATTACTAAGGGCACACTGGGCGGACCCAGCGGAGTGAGGAAAAGTGTGCGTATGTTAGAGCGCGTGTGGATGCTCGGCAGCCCCAGGATTATGTCGACGAAACTATCGATGAGAACCCGGCGGTTCTCGTACCGCTTGGTAAGGATGTCCATGGCCACGGCAAAATTTTCATTGGTGACCTTTAGGTGGGACACCATGCTTAATGCCTCACCGCTGAGACTTGAGAAGAGATAGTGGAGCTTGACTGCTTCCGACAAGGTCGCCATGTCGTCAGTCAAACTCCTGAACAGTGTAATAAAGGAGGGCCAGTCCTCCACCTTTGAGCTGAACCTGGGCAGCGCTATCTTGGGGAGGACGGCTGTAGGCGTATTGACGCCGAGACTGGGCTGAGCGTTATGGGTTGGGGACGACGTGGAAGAGGGTAAGATTTCCTCCCTAGCCACAAGTATCCCCAGGTATGCCCCGGAGGCTTTTGTGTGGTTCTCAGTGTATGTCCTCTCAATCCCCTCGTCTAAGTTCTCTTCGTCGAGAATGTTGTAGTATACTGAGTCCAGCTTGTCCTTTATGCCCTGTATCTGTGCGAAACGCACGTTAAATTCCGTTATGGAATGTTTGGTGTCGCCAGCAATGATCCTTGATCCCACCTTTAGGAGCTGGTGTAAAGCTTTGGCGGCCTCCCTAAATATCGCGGCTTGTGACTTGGTCGGCATCGCGATGAATAAAAGTAGACAAAAAAATAATAAAAAAAATTTAAAAAATAAACAAATTTAAAGGCAGTAAAAAGAACAACACCCTGTATATATTCTATAGTTGGGCTGGACGTATTTGTTTACTAAGGTAAACGCAAATGGGCTAAAATTAACGCAACAATAAGGAAAGCAAAACTAAGTTGGGACGCCTTGTATATATATGGCCCACGGGTGGGCAAACGCATGTGGATGTGTATGTCTGTGTTTATTGAACGCGCGTACGTAATATTTACCGACCGCAAAATAAAAAACAAACAAAACAAAAACAAATAAAAAAAAAATTACGTTATCCGTAGCCCACTACTGGGCAAGGCGCTCACAGTCGGGCGGACCTGTAGCGGACACTAGCGCGAAGAATGAGTCGGTCGCAAAAAAAATAAAAATAAACGAATTCGTTAATTAAAAAAGTTGGGACACTCTGTCTGTGTCCCACAAGTGGGCAAACGTGTGTAGAAGTACTATGCTCTTGTGGTGAGCACGCACAAGAATGAGCCGATTGCCAAGGCAAAAATTAAAAACAAAAAAAAATATATATAAAATTAACACGAGCGAAAAAATAAAGCACGCTACTTGGCACGCGTGGTGAGCATGCACGAGATCTGAGCCGATTTAACACGACACGAACATAAAAATTCATTAAAAAATAAAACGGGAAACCATCTCTCGTCATAATAGCCCACGCAACGTAATAAAACGGGAAACCTTCTCTCGTTATAATACCCTACGTAACGTAATAATTTAACTACTAAGTTACCGAACAATGTATCATTAGACAACGATCGTATAGGTCCCTACACATAGATCTGTGATCAGACAATCGGATGCATACACAAGATTAATATCAAAACAACATGCAGAAATAATTGCGTTAAAATAATCTTGTATATAGCGTAGTCGCAATCCTCACAAATGATTCACAACTACCTGACGAAATTTTTATTGGGACAGGGTAAAGTTATGTGAACAAATGAATTTAGAAATGATGGCACGAATTAGATATAAGATTTAGACACAGAATGAGAATACGGGCGGAAACAATTATCTTTAGCGGACCGTATTTATATTGAAAATTAAAATAAAGCTAGGTTCTGATCAGGGCTGAACCTTGGCGGTTATTCCGCGCTCGATTGGACCAAAATGTTACGGCGAAAGGCGTTCACAGTAACAGCGACGAAATAAAGGTTGTGGGCTGGGTAGGTATGGATAGTGAAGTACTTACAGGGATGATGAGTCACAGGAACCGGGGGACGAGCTGACCACGGGCGGCGATGTAGGTTGGTTTCCTAGCGCACAGTCACTACACTACACAATAGGCATTTAGGCGTTCTCTTCACATTAGGTTCAGGAGTCACTATAAATAAGGGCAGATACCAGCGCGCGTATTTTGTGGGCGTCTCGCGGTAGCTAGCAGACAGACGAGTCGGCGCGGTATGTCTCACCAAGCGCGCGGCCGCGGGTCGCACAGCGGTGGCGCCGCGGCAGATAGGCGGACGCGGTCGTCAACAACCGCTGAGTCAACCGCCTTACAGATGGCGGTATGGTTTGAATGGCCGTCCCGGCTTTGGCGGGAACACAAACTTAGAAATGCAGTTGTAGTGAAATTCACGGGCATAAACAAAGCTTATTTTTTAAAAGTACAGCATTTATGCTCAACTTTTGTAAACAGTTCTTTTAACTACAATGTTATAGTAATCTAAATATATCAACAAAAATGAGGACAAAATGCTGCTGATTGAAATAATAAGAAATTAAAAAACGGTATTGAATATTTTAACTGAATATTATTGGTTCGAAATTATAAACAAACAAATAACATTTATCGTTTTATTTATATGTAATATAAATCTACATAACTTCACCGATATCCATCATAAATTTAATGTATACACGCTTCCAATTTCTCGAGATATAAATTTTTGAATTGAGTAGTTTATTAAAATAACGCACAAGAAACAGCAAACATTACACGAAACATTCGACAATTGGCAGCATTTTTATTTAATTACCTACTACCCACAGCATTTCTATGACTTCTAATGTACGTACCAACTCTTCATCTTGCCTGACACAAGATATTATTGAAGTATCCTCAATTTTTTAAAAAGCCTTTTTGACCAACCGTTCTCTAGTATAGGAGCCTATGTGCGGCGGTACCTGGTAGGCGAGGTACATGGCGATCCAGCCGGTGGGCACCTTGGGCCGCGGCACGGGCGCCAGCACGCGCGGCAGCGACAGCGGGTACTCCGCGTCGAAGCGCACCCACAGCTCCACGCGCCGCTCCTCCACCACGAACTCCGCCACCGCCTCGCGCGCCGCCCAGTGGATGCGCAGCTGCAGATGCAGGCACGTCAAGCGCTTACATTAATACAATATCACCTAGCCTGATACAGTTTTACTCTACCGCACAATATCATAACTTTATAATCAATTTCCTGTTATAAAAGATATAGTAATCAAGCAATCAGTTACTATTACTTACTAAGAATACAAGGAAAAAGAAAGACGTTTTTGTTTAAATTAAGTTAGAAACATTCTTCGTAGGTCTAAAATAAAGACAAACAGCTGTGGAATCAACGTCGATCCGAAGACATAAAATCATATTGAAGTTTGACTCGATTAGGAATAGGACGACTCTTTTTTATTTAATTTACAGTCGAATGGAATCTGGTGAAAAGCTTCATGCAGGTCGACAGCAACCGAGTAATGAGCATTTTACATTAGAATTATTTGGGACGATTAGAAATGAATCGTTTTCATTTCATTTTCAGTCTTAAGAGGGTTTACGTATTTCGAATTTTCATACAAACTTTCAAATTCAAAATTTTACAAACTAATGAAATGAGTCAATTTAATTATAATTTTGCAACTGTAACACAATTTATACTACCACGGCTGCCGACGTTAACTTAAGAAGAGTAATGTTATGTGTTTGTAAACGTATTACTAATAGATTAAGAATCATGTAAAGAAGTGAATAAATAAAATAAAATTTATTATTTATTATTATTATTATATTATTATCACGCTTCAGTAAAATACAGATACTCTGTATGAAACATAAAAAACTGTTTATTTACTTAGCCGAGTTATTGTGTTTTAAAGAAACCAAGCTGACCTTGGTTCCCTGGCTTGAAAAGCGCACAGCGGCGCCTTCGGACTCCGCGGTCGTTTGTAGTGTCGTTTGAGACACTGCGTTTTGTGCGTAGTTCGGCGCGTGGCTTTCGACGGGGCGGTTGTATTGTGTTTAGCGGTCGGTTTTAAGTCGAGATCGACCATAGCCTTTGAATGCCGCGGTTGGCTTAGTGTGTGAATCACTCCCGCGTGTTTTGGGTTGCTTCCCGTTTATTGGATTCCTGGTCCGCGAGCCCTTGGACGGAACGGTGGGTTTTGCTGGTGTCTGCCTTAGAGTGACATTCCCGTTCCTAGCGGGTCGTTCGCGAGCGAGCCCGTCGCCTGGGCAAAGACAGCGTAGTGACGCGCTCCCGGTTATATATATATAGTTAGGCGTAACTCAGGTGGTTCTTGGCGGCCTGAAATAGGGCCCCTGTAGTCCTATTGTGTAAGTGCCGGTGTTCCTCTAAGTGGACGGGCCATCAACGGAGCGGCGTGTCTACCTAAAGAGGGAGCGCTCCCTTCCTCTCCGCTGTTCTCTGTTATCCTGGGGCTGCTCATCGAACACTGGCAGTAAGTGACAATATTAATATTAAAATTAGATTAAGACTAGGCGAGGCATCAAACGTGCCATCCTAGACGCCGTGTTTCGCGGTAAAAGGCTTCCACTCCCGGCTGTGGTTGGTTTGAAAAGGGCAAGGGTTTTGCTGTCCTGCCTGCGACCGGCGGTGGAATCTAACATGTATAGAGTTTAAAATCGCAATAACTCAGTTAAATAAATATCTTTTTAAATGTTTATTACAAAGTATTTAGATCTGTGCGTTTAACAAAATCAAGGATAAAATTGCAAGACCGGCAATCCAATAATAATAATAATAAAAAAAACAAAGGCAACCTAGGTTAAGTTTTTTATAATATTTTATATTGTAAATAGGTTTTTATATAAAGTATTGTAAAAAATTAAACTTAAGAATTATGTTTAATAAAGAGGATGATAATAATAATAATCATTTATTTCAAAGGTCCAAAAGTCATGGGTTCGAATCCTATTCGAGCTTTCCTGAGACTGGTTGTTTTTTTCTAGTAAACATTTTATCCTGTATTTATATAGCATTGTGAATGCAACATTCAATAATCAAGATATTAACAAAATCCAGTTATTAACGTGTCATACCTCCGTGCCTTCGTCGACGTCATCGCGGTGGCGGTGCAGATGGTCGAGCTGCGCGCGCACCAGCGCCGGCGTGATGTACGCGGCCACGATGCGCGCCAGCGGCCGGCCCGCGCGCCCCGCCGCGCCCCACCAGCCGCGCGCACCCGCAGCGCCCGCGCCCGCCGCGCACAGCCACACGCCGCGGCACGCCAGCGCCTCCACGCCGCCCGCCCAGCTGCCGTCTGGCGGGGGTAAGGACCGTTCACCAACTGCCGCCTAACACGCTGTAGCGAGTGCGCGCAAGTTCTACTGGCTCGAAACGAACGACTAAACGCAGCACAGGATCGTATGATGTATAACGCAAGGGTGGCGTGATGGTGACGCAAGCGCCTCAGGCGCCCCCCCACCTAATGTCTCCTCTACACGTCTACAGATGCGTACGCGGACATTGGCAGATGCATCCGCAGATGAATTTCCACGAGCTGTCCACACGTCTGTAGGTCGATCAGCCTATGTTCATTCTGGGCAGACGCAACTCGCACTCGCACATTCTAGTTCCTATGGCCACCTTCCAGTTCCATCATCAGATCGGCACCATGTCATCATAATATTACATAGTCACGCGATTTACACAAATTAAAAATTAATTAAAATATGTACTTAGAACTTACTATATTGATTTATACCTAGGTAGTATACCTACTTACAACATTTTTATTTTTGTGATATTTATTTTAAGGATTTCACAGACAGTTTTCAGCTTGATATAGCTCAATAAATCTAAAAGTATCCTCGGTAATCTCAATCGCAACTCCGATCAAACTGATACGTCGGCAAAGTGTGGACAGACGCCGGACGTTAGCACCGAATCCCTTTGATGCGTGCCACAAAAACCGACAACAGCCGGATGCGAGGCAGATGCATCTACAGACGTTAAATACCTACCACAGACGCGCAATCACCCCCTCTACACGGCGGCCGACGCATCCGCAGACGACGTCTGCGGATGCGTCGGCAGTTGGTCGGCGTAGGGTCGGCAGTTGGTCGGCGTAGGGGCATAACATGGACGCCCGCGCAGCTAATAGCAACGGCGCGCGCAGTGACGGGGAGCGCGTGGCCACGCCCACAACAAGATGGACGCGCGCGCATCTATTGTTCTTCGCCGGGGCGGTACCCCGGTAAAAGTGTCAAGCGTACACCTTTATTGTTATTAATAGTTATCGGGTATAAATGTCGATGTAAGTTGTTCACTGTATGCATTGTACTACTACGCTTGCTATAAATAAATCGCTTCAACTTTGTCGCTGGCTTTTCGCGCTTCCGCAGCTACATAGAACGGTGCCAGTAACGTACCTCTTGACGTTCGGAGTAAGTTAGAAGACCTAAACATCTAGGATGTCTACAACGAAGCCTACTGAATGAAACGAAGCTGCCGATGCTGCTGGTGGCACTGCTCCTCCACCAGCTCCTAGAGAATTATACCAAGTGGGAGTAAAGGTGTCTTTCTTCAATCCAGATGACCCAGAATTACGTTTTGCACAGCTCGAAGGTCAGTTTATTTTGTCCGGCATCCGTGAAGACTCCACGAAACTTTATTACGTCCTATAACAACTGCAACCACAGCATATGGCAGATGTACGAGACCTGGTCGTATCACCATCAACGGGCAAGTACGACAAGCTGAAAACCTAAGATTAAACAACTTTTAATGTATGAAGAGCTTGGCGACAGGAAGCCCACCCAGTTCCTGCGGCATTTAAAAGACTTGGCCGGACCTTCAGTTCCTAGCGACTTCAATCGGACCATTTGGGCAAGTCGACTTCCTATGCACCTACAGACCGGAATCGTAGCACAGCAGGCGAAGATGAGTCTAGAAGACATGGCTGAGTTAACGGACTGCATCAATGAGATCGTTCCAGTAACCATGCAAGTAAGCGGGCAAGTTGCTAGTCAAGTAGCTGGGCAAGTAACCAGGCAAGTTACTGGGTAAGTAGCTAGTACAACCGCAGCTGCATCTTCTGGATTACCAGGTTCTACTCTGGACAACCTCACTCAAACAGTAGCCGAACTAAGCAAGCGAGTGGAAACATTGAGCATGGCGCCTATCAAGATCTCAGTCAAGGTCTTCAAGTGGACGATCGCAGAGATATTCACGTTCTCGCTCTCATTCGCAGCCAAATGAGCCCTCACAGTGCTGGTACCATTATCGATTCGGTTAACATTCAGTTCCCGGGCAGTCAGTAGAAGCGCAAACGACTGCCAATCGATTTCAGGCCGTCTGTTCATCACAGATCGTAAAACTAAGGTGCAGTATCTTATTGACACCGGGTTCAGACTTGTGCGTCTTTCCAAAATCCGTTCGGGGACCTAGAAACAAAACATATGGCTACCTACCTTTGACGCTGGATCAAGGACTTCGACGTGCATTCACCTGGCATTTTATCGTTGCAGGCGTCTCAAAGAGTATCATTGACGCTGATTTTTTAGGTTACTACAACCTGCAAGTTGACTGCCAAGCAGTGCCTCGTCGATGGCGTTACCACTCTCACAGTTCCTGGACCAAAGCAGAGCTCGTCGGAATCAATTGCATCTGTCCGTACTACTCTAGACGATACGCTGTAACATCGACTGCTAAGTGAGTTTCGAGAACTTCGAGAGACGGACCTCCCGTTTTCAGCAATTCACGCCGTTTAGACCCTGAACGAATGAAGATCGCCAAGCAGGAGTTCGAGGAAATGTTACAAAATGGCATAGCAAGAAGATCTGACAGCCCCTGGTCATCACCACTACATCTGGTTAAGAAAAAGACCGCTGGTTGGCGACCCTGCGGAGACTACAGGGCTTTAAACGCCGCACAATCCCAGATACCTTATCAGGCATTTACAGAACTTTACATGCCAGCTGTCAGGCAACACAGTCTTCTCCACTATCGACCTGGTCAAAGCCAACAATCAGATCCCAGTTTCCAAGGACGATATCTCCAGGACCGCAATCACAACACCCCTCGCCCTATACGAATTCCCGTTCATGACATTCGGTCTTCGTAACGGATTCACGAGCTGAACTATCCATGGAGACGGCGCCTCCGATACGGCAACAGGAGCTGTACTGCAACAATTTAAGAATAATTAATGGCAACGCTTAGCATTTTTTTCCAGAAAACTGAGTGCTGCACAAAGGAAACACAGCCCCTATGACCGGGAACTGCTAACTTTATATGACGCTATCCGGCATTTTATACTAGATGATTTTTTTACCGTCAGGGAAATAAACGTGTGAGATAGGTAAATGATATAGGTGACGGATAACATGATCACTTTAGAAAAAGTTTAATAACTTTTCTTTTTAATTAAATACCTATTATCATAACCATCTCAATCTAAGTTAATTTTGATTAACATAACGTTTAAAAAAAACTATTAGAAAAAGAGTAATAAAAATACGAAACCGACCAAAACTCAAACGCATATCCACCCTACACCGAACGAGCTGAAGATCAATGAAGCCCGTGTATGAGTTCTTGCTAAACCCATACACCTTGAATGTTTGATGATAGAAATCTGCATTCGTACCACTTTACATGTGTACAGGCTATACACGCCCCAGATCGCAGACCCCGCATGGAGTTTTATCGCTGACTACAGGAGCACAAAGTGTTAATGACTTAAAACAGCGCGTAATAGACGCTTTCGAAATTATAAAAAGTGATAGACACTCTTCACAGTTTAACAAACAATTTGCAGCGATGTGCTAGTTTGTGTTTGGAAAGAAACGGCGAACATTTTGTTAAAATATCGTTAAACGGTACGTTTTAAATAGTAAAGCAATGTAAATACGAATAGGCGAAATAAGAAGTATACTTGAATACGGAATTACTGTCTGGCGTCCACACTATGCCACGCACGCTTTAAAAATAGAGAGATTGCAAAAAAGATTTCTTCGCAATTTGTCACGCTCAAAGGGAACTACATTTACGAAACAAGCATACGCTGACAGACTATCTTACTTCAAAATGATCCCTTTTGACATTAGGGCTAATATACACGATTTAAAGTTCCTGTTTAAGTTAATCAGGGGTTTTATTGATTGCCCTACCTTGCTCGGCAGACTTAGATTCAGAGTACCCAGTAGATATCCTCGTTCTGCTGTCAAACCTCTCTCTTCTCCCTTTCGAAGAACAAAATTCGGGTCAAACTCACTGGTCCCGCGATTATGCAAACTGTACAATAGCCTCAGCGACATTACCGACATTCATTCAGTGTCATTAAATACATTTGTGATGCACATTCGGCACTTTAGTGGACTTAAAACTTAATACGATAAATTATTTTTAATTTTTATGTACATATCTCACATATTGCTTTGTTATACTCCGTAAAAAAAAATTACTATTATGTTACTTTAAACGATTTTGCATTGTATACCTACTTAATTATTATACTTAGGTTTATTAGTGGATGCAAGTGGTATTCACCTGTAATTGTTTGTACGTTTAGCTATAGTATTATTTAAGTATTATGCATGTATGAAATGGAACAAATGTTGGTGGATCAATAAATATAAAAAAAAAACCTACAATCAGTGTGATTTGTAAATAAGTTGATTCTAATCTTTTAAGTACGCCTCAGATGTCAATAGTCAATAGTCAAAATATATTTATTCAATAAACTCAATTAATAAGTACTTTGAAACGTCCAAATATTGTTTAACCTACCCATTCAGAACATCATTTTTTAACTGTGGCAAAGAACGGGCGCAAGAAACCACAGCGCACAGAAGCAACGACATTTACAAAAAATATATATATTATATGTCGTTACCAGGCCACAAAATACAAAATATGAATTTGAATGTAAATACTTTAATTAAATATGATGCTCTATATAAATTAATTATAGGCAATTAGAAATAGCTGTTGGAGTAGGTACTTGGAGCATTTCAGACCCAAGCTGTTTTGTCTTCTGTATAATCCGACACTTTATAATAAGTTTTTTTATAAAGCTTTTCTTTGATTTTGATTTTAAATTTATCAAGATCTAATTTCTGAATATCATTTGGTACTTTGTTGTATAATCGTACACACAGACCCTTAAAAGAATTATTTATTTTATGGAGCCTAGTATAAGGCACTGCTAATTTGTTCTCACTTCTAGTATTTAATTTGTGAATATCACTGTCGTAGTGGTACTTACCTACTACACCGATATAGCCCGTTGTAAAAATAAGTTAAAAGTCATAAGTATTTACTCATTTCTTAACTTAGCAAAATCTAGGTATGCACTGCATCTTCGACAGTCCTAAGCCCGTAAAAGTATGAAGGAAAGATTGAAATTTACTTTAAATTTATTCAATGAATAAGACGAAAATTATTCGCGAATTTTTGTCTAGCTGGGTTGGAATCAAACGAATGACATGCAATTCATTCAGTCACACGCAGGGCAGGTGGCGCGGCCGCGCTTCTTTCGCGCTTCGTCCCCGTCGCTATCATTATACTACAACTACCTACGAATAATACGCATGCACTTATGTATTCTAAATTTGTTTTTTTTGGAAATTCCAAAACTTATAAAATCAGTTTTTTTTATAAACACACTCATCACGTATAGAACTTCTTTTAGGTACAAAATATACAGTTCATTTTCCCTGATGGTAAAAAAAGTCATCCAGTATACATGGTAGAAGATCGAACATTTTTTGTCATCACAGATCACAAGCCCTTCACTTTAGCTTTCGCTAGAAGCCGAGAAAATATTTCACCACGACAGTTCCGCTACTTAGATTTCTTCAGCCAGTTTACTACGGACATAAGATACGTAGCTGGCAAAGAAAACGTAGTCGCTGATGCTCTTTTGCGTGTAAACACAATTTCTATGCCCTTAGATTACCAGTACCTGGCTAAAACACAAGAAACCGACAGTGAACTGCAGGACCTACTGAAAAACGGTACTTCTCTACAGCTGGAGAAAGTGAGATTAGAAGCAGCGCCGGAACTTCAAATATACTGCGATGTGTCTCAAAGGAGCCCACGGTCATACGTCATTCCATCTTTCCGCAAGCAGGTATTTCTCTCTGCACACAGCCTTAGTCACCCAGGAGCTAAAACTTCAGTGAAGTTGGTAACTCAACGTTACATCTGGCCAGGTATCCGTAAGGACTTTCGACAGGGGGTAAGAGTGTCAGCAATGCCAGAGAGGGAAAGTAACGAGACATACCAGGGCACCGCTGCAGGCTTTTAAGAGCCCTTTTGCACATACACTTAGATTTAATAGGACCCTTACCTATATGTTCTGAATAGAGATACTGCCTCACGATCATAGACCGTTACACTCGGTGGCCAGAAGACTAACATTTGCACGACATCACCGCCGAGAGCTGCATCGCCGCCATCTCCCACGGCTGAATCTCACGCTTCGGTTGTCCTAAGCATATCACCACTGACCGCGGAAGGCAGTTTGAGTCACACACCTTCAAGGAGCTGGTCACACTCATCGGTGCCATTCAACACACCACAATGTCTTATCATCCAGCAGCCAATGGTATGTGGTAGAAAGACTTCATCGGCGGCAGCTCAAGGCCGCAGTCACCTGCCATTCCACATCCAACTGGGTAGAAGCCTTACCTTGGGTGCTTTTAGGGATCCGCAGCGCGTACAAAGACGACATTCAATCATCAGCTGCAGACATGGTTTACGGCAAGCCACTGCCACAGTATAAATATGAGCTAAAGCAGTAAGGAAGCTACGTACAAACGCTCGAATCGACGCACGTCCACAGACGCACGTCTTTACAGGGCCCCTAAGCGGACATCGCAGTGCTCTCAGTAGCGCGTGTGGCGTCGAACCGAGTGTTCACTGTTGCATATTGCGGGCGCTGTGCGCGCGATTTTTAAAAATGCCGCGAGTGTATTGTGTAGTATACGGCTGTTTCAAAACCGGAGCTTTCGTTTTTTAAACTTCCTGCTGATATTGAAAGGTAAGAATGATTTATTATTACTAAATAAAAAGCTTTTTCTTTTAAATAAATCGTTTGGTTGTTTAGGTTATATTTGGAGTACTTACCTAGGTACTTAAGTATATTTTTTGAGCGCGAGCGCCATATTAAACTTTTTAGTTATTTAACCGATTGCTTTAAAAATCGATATCAGGGGATCTGTGGTTTCCGACAATGAATGTGTTATTGTTAGAATGAATGGTGATAAATTAGATTTGGTAGATTCGACAGTTTTCCTAGGGATAACCCTGGACTCAAAACTCCAATGGAATCCGCATATATCGAATTTGGCCGGCAAACTCAGTTCAGCAGCTTACGCCATTAGAAAAATTAGACAATTAACAGATGTTGAAACTGCTAGGACTGTTTACTTTAGTTATTTTCACAGTGTCATGTCGTATGGCGTCCTTTTGTGGGGAACAGCGGCTGATATTAAAACTATATTTATTTTACAGAAACGAGCAATAAGAACCATTTATAGACTGGGATCACAAACTTCTCTGAGAAATATTTTTAAGGAAGTTGGTGTTCTTACTGTTGCATCGCAATATATTTATAATTGGCTACTTGACTGTTTTCGTAAAAGTATTTTAAATATTACAAACGCTTATTTTATACCTCTAACAATATTTATTTTTCTCGAAAAAGCTTTATTTTATAGAAAAAATCATATTTTTCTTCATTTATTTCAAATTTCGCGCGAAAACGTGTGGTCACGTGACATTTTGCCCTGTGACGTCACATTTCAATAAATAAAACAAACTAGTTACGCGGACGTAACTTTGGGTGTATTTCAGAGTAAAGTTTTAAATTAACTAAGTATCTTTTTCACTGGAATCTTGAAAATGACAAGCTACAAGACGTGTGCCGTGCCTATGTGCAGAAGTACAACCATTTTAAATCCTAACAAATTGTTTATACATGTTCCTAAATGTCCAATACGTCGAAAGAAATGGTTACAAATAGCACGCCGAGACCCGAACTTTACATCCGTTAAATCTGCGATTTTCTTTTGCGAAGACCACTTTGAAGTAAGTACAATAACTAGAAATTAAAATAGATAACATAACAATTCTACTTAAGTCCTAATTCACAAATTAAATCTAACCTAATAATTCTATTTATTTCTTAAGTATCTAGGGAAGTACTTAAGTAAACGTACTTCTTTTTTTATTAATCATAGACTGTCTCTTTTTACAGCTACCTAATGACATGGAAAATTTCATGCAGTACAGTGTAATGGGTTCTGTTGGCAAAATAAAAATGAAGCCGGACTGTTTGCCATTGAAATTCGAATGTCAACCAGACAGAAAAAAACGTACCGCGCCGCCACAGCCACGATCAGCCGTAATCAAAAGGCAACGGGTAGACATCATAAAAGAGTTATTATTAGTTTCTAATGAAACTGAAATGCCAACAGCATCAGGCATGACAAGCAATACCGGTGAGTATAAAACGTTGGTGAAAAAGTAGATTCGTATCCTTAAAATATTAATCTTTGAATATATACCTGTCTAGATAGAATCTGGCCGTAAAAAAAACGTACTAAAATTTTCGGGCCAGTATTGGCTTGACGCGCTCCGACGGCCAGTGTCATTGTGCCATCAAGCAGTGTTTGCTGTTTGTTTCTCAGAACAATATCTAATTATTGTTCTGAGGTTTGTTTACGTCTTGCGTTTCGTTGAACACACACACACTTTTCGCACACTTCAATACAAAAACGAAGCAGATTGGGAGAAGCGCTGGTACCGCGATGCTCTGTCTAGACATGTATATAGGTACCTACCTAGTCAAAGATATTAATGTAATGTGGGGTAGGTACTTTTGTCATATACAAGTAAAAAGATATGCTATAGGTACTAATATATTCTGATTGTTTCAGCATTCCAGTATAATGAGAAGGAGGAAGACCCCTTGACAAATTATCCAGACAAGGCTATACAAGTAAACCCTGAAGCAACTAATAAATTAGTTCAAGTATGTTTAACAGCAAAGATTAAAAGTAAAGCTGTACAAACTAGTAGTCAAGCCAATGATAAGAATACTTCTCCTTTAAAAACCAACATTAGGTCTATTACAACATCACCTTTTAAATCTAGAGTTAAATCAGAAAGAAATACAAAAAGCATAAGAAAATTAGTCTTTAGAAGTGAAATATCATCCTCAAACAGTTCATCACCAGCTAAGCATTCCCAGTTAAATACTGACACTTCACCATCTGTTCAGTCCTTAGTAATAATGACATCAACTAGTAGCGACCAAGAAACTCACTCTGAATTGTCTGAAATAAAAAGTAAAATTGAAACAGAAAAACTGTCCCAAATGTCGCTTGAAAATACTATACAATTGATCAAGAATAATCCAAGATATTATATAGGTATTATGAGTGATTGTTATTTTTTAATTAACATAATACAAAAACATACGAAGCTCAATGAGGAACACATATTATTATGTTTGAGAAAAATAAGATTAAATACACCATTTTCTGAGCTTGGAGATCTGTTTGGCATGTCGCTGTCTTATGCCAGCAAAATTTTCATGAAATCTGTACCTCTTATTGCAAGTGTATTACAACTATTTATAATAAATTCTAATAAAAGAGCAGTAAAACGAAACCTACCTATGGCATATAGACATAAGTACTTTAATATCTATTGTATTATTGACTGTCTTGAAATAGAAATACAAAAACCATCAAAATCGGTAGAGCAGGCTTTAACATGGTCAGAATATAAAAAAGCAAATACAGCCAAATACTTAATCAGTAGCACTCCTGATGGTATCATCAATTATATTTCACCTGGTTATGGTGGCAGAATCACTGATAACTTGTTAGTACAGAACTGTAGTTTTTTAGATTGTTTAGAACCGGGTGTGTCTATACTTGCAGACAGAGGATTTAAACACATAGAAGAACTTCTATTGCAAAAAGGAATTAATTTAGTAAGACCCCCAAGTGTTTCATCTAACTCTAAATTATCTAAGCAAGATGTGATTAAAACAAAACAAATAGCAAGTTTAAGGATTCATATTGAGAGAGTTATAAGACGTGTGCGAGAATTTTCTATGTTAAAACCTCATTCTGTAGTTAATAAGAAACTGTTAAAATATTTAGATTACTGTGTTGTTATAGCCTGTGCACTGATTAACCTACAGGATTGTATAATTAAAAATACATAATTTGGTAAGAATAAATTGTTTTATTTGGTACTATTATAGAGTAATGGATAAACATTTTTTTTCCAAAAAGTGACTAACTCTGACAATAAATTATTTGTATAGTCAGCATTATATTCTATGGGAACAATATTGACATTTTTATTATTTTCAAAGTCCCATGATGCCACACAGAATAAACACTTTTTTAATTTAGTTACATGCATCTGCAGTTGCACTTGTGCGTAAAACTTGGCAGTAATTTCATTGTTAGAAATGTATTTTTTTGTAGATTTTTCATTAATTGGGCACTTTATTTCTATTATAGTATCACCATTTAAAATCCCATCAGGTGATGCTGCTATCATAGGATACTCTTGACATATAAACAGGCCACACTGAGAAATATCACCGAGTTGTTTATTTACTACTTCTTCTAATTTTCGTCCCCTTTTCATAGCAACTGTGTCAGGCACTTTTGCACCCATTATTGTTGCAATTAATGAGCCATCTGAGGTTTTACAGCGAGATACATCATAGGCTCTTGATGCTGTTACTCTTGCATACCGAAGTTCGTACCATGCTGAACTTTTATACTGCTCGCAAGTTAACCTTTCCGCATATATGACATTGTTTTCTGTAAAAACTGGACATATTTTGTTTAAAAATTTCTCACAATCATTTTCAGAATTAAATCTGTAGCTCAAACAGTGCAGTGAGAGTAACTGAACTTTGTCATCTTCATGATCAGGCTGATGTTTTAAAATTTGGCAATTCTGCAATTTTCTTCTTTTACTTTCTTTTAAAAAGTCGCGTAGCACACTATCATCTTGTTGGGCACTTAAGGAACTGCTAACCATTTCTTTAATTTTAATGTACTTCAGAGTGCTGCCCACTTTAGATAGTTTAGATTTCTTCCAGTAACATTCAATAGCAGTGCAAGATGGCTCCTCACTTCTTCTATGAGTCCACATTAAAAAAGCCACTGCATGTTTGCAGCACCCTTGGGAGGCAGGACAGTCATGACACTGGACACTTTGGACTACTCCTTCCTTTTCATTGATGACCATGGACACTGAGTATGGCTGCTGACGAACCTTATGTTCAGGACAAATTTTACATTTGATCATACACAGACATGCCTCCCTCTTTAGTTGGACATACCCTATAGCATCATCGCCATACGACTGTCGTGAAGATCTGAAATTAAAAACATAACCTTTACTATAAGTAATTTTATAACACTTTATAAATATGAACATTTGAGGGCGTTTTATTAACTATAAGTTATTAAAAAGTGTTCAGTTTATACATAATATAAGTTTTTACAAATAAATAATTGTATGTAATGTTGTATTACTTAGTTTTCTCGTACTTACATGGAAGTTTTTGCATTTCGAAACTCGGCAGAGCAAAAGTCAGGATTACACGCAAAGAAATTTGCGACCATAAAAGAATCGACTTTCGGCAGATTTGCACTACCAGCTTTGATATATCCTGACTCCATCTTCTCAAACTTCGTACAAAATGTTTAATTTTGAAACAAACAATCTTTTTGCGAGCTGAAACAGCTAACTTCTTGAATAGTAGTACCTAGGGCAGTATTGGCAGTGACAGATAGTTTTTGATATTTTGTGAAATGTGACGTCACACGAAGCTCAATAATGGCCGCCCGTATTTCGGGTCTTGTAATCCACAGATAAAAAATCACAAATTTATTTTGTAAAAATAAAATATTTACAAAATTATCTTAATAAAAAAAACTATTGGATAATTATCGTTACATTATAAACTACCATATCTGACCTAATTTATATTTAATTGTTACAACTGTCAAATAGCCAATTGTATAGTTTTTGTGCGGTGCAATATTTACTCTTTTTCTAAACACGGTGATGTACACAATTTCAATACTAGAAGTAAGTCAAAACTAGTAATGCCACTGTTTAGGTTACAAAAGGTTCTTGGCTCTTTCTTGGGGCAAGGTATACACTATTATAATAAAATACCAAGTACTGTACAAGATTTACCTTTAGATAAGTTTAAGAATCATGTAAAATCTTGTTTACATAAGAAAGGTTATTTAACAGTCAAAGAATATTTAGAAGACAAAACAGCCTGGTTATAATAATATTTTCACATTTTATTTTCTTAGCAATATTTTTTTTTTAATAATTAATTTTACGCTGGTATGATAGCCTTTAACAGCAGTGTCTTACAGACAAAGGTACCCACTCAAAATTTATGTTGCGTTTAAAGTTGTCTTATTGTTCTCTTGCTTTCGTTGGAGTTGCTCGAGTGTGTCATGCTCTCTTAAAGTGTCTCTGCGGTGGTGGCATGTGCGTCGGGTCGTTACGTTCCCTAAAACATGGTTGAGCGAAGCGATGGCTGATTCACATGTCATACTCGTGAACGGGTGCCGCCTGTGGAGACTGGTCTGCTCTTGCAATCTTATTTTTTTTATTGGTAGTATTTAATAGTTTTTCTTTTTATTTCAAAGATACTGTAAGACGTTGTTCGTTTTATTTATAATCGAGCAATACCTGTTTTTTGTAATCGTATCAAATGTTTTTTTTTTTGTTGTAATGGAAAATGTCCTTCTATGACAGGGAGGGCATGTTCCAACTTGTATTGACGCTCATAATTTGTTTAATTGTATGTTGTATGATTTGGTAACGACATATTGTTTTGTAAATGTCGTTACTTCTATATTATTATAAACCTGTGGAGTTTCTTGCGCCCGTTCTTCTCCACAGTTAAAAGACTTCCTGAATGGGCGGGGTGGGTGGGCGGGTGCCCGTCCATCCTTTAACTTTTGACGATTCAAAATGCTTATTCTAAGTTTACTGAATAAAGAGATATTGATTTTGATTTTGATTTTGAATCTGATAATAGAATGAGGAAAGTAGCCGCCATTTTTAACTTATTAGTTATTCAACCGATTGCTTTGCAAATCGATATCTAGGGATCTGTGTGGTTTCTGACAACGACTCCGTTATTAGTATGAGACAAAAGAGCCTACATCTTGAACTTTTTAGTTATTCTTCCGATTGCTTTAAAAATCGATATCAGGGGTTTTCAAAGAGAACACATTAATTGTAAAGTAGCTGTATTAATTTATAAAGAAGTAGACAAAATCAGTTTTATAGTGCCGTGTCCATGTTTTCCGATAATTTATTTAAAAAAGCTATTCATTAGAATGTGAATTTTTTACACTATAAAATTTAATAATAAAGCTTTTCGAACGTGTCGTAGCAGGCGAAAGTATTTTTCAGTGAGTAATTTATAATAACTAACGAAAAATAAAGACTTCTTAAAATGTTAAAGATTTTTTAATTAAGTACACAATTTTGTTTGTAAACTAGTCAATTCATTCGATTATTTGATCATTATGGAACCCAAACAAACGTTTTGATAAATAATAGAAAAATTACCTTTTAATTTTATAAAAATTAAAAGTGACAAACCTTAAGCTTTGCTAGTTATCTCAAAAAAAGCGCTAACTAGCTGAGAGACATCGCTTACTAAACATATTTTTTTTCAATTATACAAAAATAAGAAGACAACCCTAACGCTCAATTGGCGCGTAGGTATATAAAACAAGAAACAGGCCCAGCTTCCGTACTGCTTTAGCTCATATTTATACTGTGCCACTGCGCTCACCTGGGCAGTTCTTTTCCCCTGCACCGGAACTCGTAGAAGACATGACCAACTTTGCGAGTAGAATTCGCACCCATGTCAACCAATTGCGACCTCAACAACCAACTTGGCATGGAGGTTATCTGAGGACTATCGCCCGTAGTCACGGTCTCAGCGGGGGAGTAGTGTAACAATATTTATATATAAATATATTTCATATATTGTTTTCGGAACGAGCCGTTCTTAATTCTATGACCACAACTGTATATCACGCCCTTTTCCCGGAGAGGCTGAACAATGAGCTATTTTTAAATAAATAATAAAACTGGTAGTAACCGTCTTGGGGCAGCTGCGGCGCGCGCGCGAATGCGTCGGCGTACTTGGTCGGCAGCGGCGCGGCGTCGGGCGCCAGCGCCGCCGCCAGCAGCTCTGCGGGCAGCAGCCGCAGCGCCGCCGGCAGCAGCAGCTCCACGTAGCGCCCGTCCCTGGGGGCCATCAAACACACATCTGTGAGCTCGAAGCTTAGGTAACGTAACATAGCTCACCGTATAAACATAATTACATTCAGCCGTTTGCATTAAGCATTAAGCTTAAAATAATAGAATTATTATGTAAAGGTATTCGACAAAGAGGAGAACAGATTTAAAAAAAACATTGGATTTGTATTATAATATAAATAGCTGACGCAAGGTGAAGGACTAACTTCCGTAACCGTTCATCGACAGTGCTGGTTAATGGAAAAAGAAATCAAATATTTCCTGAATCATCAGGGGTTCTCCAATGCTCTGTAAGATTATTTATTAGCGGTTGATTGTAATGAGTCAATGTTTAGTTGGCGGTGAATAATATCCGTGCGCGTACCGGTACATCTGCGTGTAGTGGTGCGCGAGCCCCTGCTTGGCGCGGCGCGTGAGCTGCTGCAGCGCGTCGGCCAGCAGCAGCGCGCCGCGCGCCGCCCAGCTCGCCGGCCCCGCCGCCAGCACGCACGTCTCCTCGCCCGCCCTGCGCACCCACATACACACTTAAATTATCTTTACAAACAAAAGATTATTTAATCGTTAAGCACAGTTGATCGACCGACAACTTTTTTGTACTTCTTTCTACCCTGTCAGCACCGAAAAGTAATTTATCAATCATCTACAGTGATTCCGCTTCTGTGCTAGGGCTTTCCGACGTGAACGATAAGTGCACGAAAAGATGGGGTCGTAAGCATTAAGGTATTATAATTGGAGCAACTTTTTTATACAAAAACATGTGCTGAGCTAGATGACAGCGGGCAACGCGTGGAGCTTTGTCAAGCGTCTGCGTCTGCTAGTTGTAACTCACGTGTAGCCGTCGAGCAGCCCGTCGAGCGCCGTGAGCGCGGCGCTGAAGTGCTCGTGGTACCAGTCGGGCGCCAGCGGCGGCCGCTGCGCTTCGGACTCCACGCTCCACGCCGACAGCTGCTCCGCTGCGGGCCGTAACGGGCAAACTTACGATACTACGACACTACGAGCTCTGTACCGATTATATGCTCTTACATGCAAAAAAACTTACACAAGCTTGGTAGAGCTACCACTGGTGACAACTAAATACAAAGATTTCTAAATTAACTGTATTATCGTATAAGCGCAGACGACGTGAGGTCGTAACTTTATATTAAAAAAATATAAATCTTACAATAAATTAAGAATATGTATGCTTTTAACCCACGTGTGAACGTGTTAATATAATATACCAATGCTAATATAGAAAACTAAACGATGCTGCAATAACTCAAATCCTATGCCAGTACGTAAATACCTTAATTTGTTTTTTAGATGTCTTTGAACATTTAACGTCTTCACATACTTGTGCGGCTACGATAAAACCAGTACGACTGCATTGCTAAAAGTTCACTTTGTTGCGATTCACAAAGACCCAACTCCATCATTTGTTAACAGGCCCCTTTTCCCAAAATATATAACAGTATTACAATTTATCGTGGGGCTTAATAACCACATGAGTAAAGAAACGGAACAGATAGCTTCTAGGGTTTAGTAGGGTTGGCAAAAGAGTAAAAGTCCTCGTGATGCACAGTCGGCAGGATTCTATTCCGATCGCACGTGTCTCCAGTACTCAGCGGGTACGACTGTAGTTATTTCCTTCACTCTGTTTGCCACGTACGCCTTCCAGCACGTGACGTCACCATTCAGCCAGTTTAGCACGATCATCGAATCCGTCCAAGCGGTCACCTTAATGTCGAGTTTGTTTAGGCACAGTTTCATTTTATTTACGACTTGAGATAATAACTGTGCGGCACATAGTTCAAGTCTTGGCAGCGTTTGATGTTGTTTTATAGGCACCACCTTCTTTTTTGCAGCAATTAATTGAACTTGAATATTTCCGGGTTTTTCTCGAACAGTGGTATATACTGCAGATGCGTACGCCTTTTCTGAGGCGTCACAGAAAGCATGTAGTTCGCAATCTATGTTCGCATCTAATCCAAGCCATCTCTTAACTTTAAATTATTGCATGTTTGAAAGTTCGTTTCGAAGGATCGCCCATTCTTTTTGAATTTCGCTGGGGACAGCGTCGTCCCATTCGGTTTTGTGTTTCTAAATTTGTTAGAACAATATTTTTGTTTTTTCAGTAATTGGCGCCAAATAACCAAGTGGATCAAATATAGTGCAGATATCACTTAAAATTTGACGCTGAGTTGCTGGTGTTTTGCGTTGAATGTGTTTTAGTGTTGGTGAAAATATAAACTCGTTTTGCTTTGGATTCCACGCCAGGCCAAGGGTCTTTGATGTTTGAGTTTCTGTGAATGTGAAGTTGAGGGGGCTCCGCATGTCCTCAGGAAGATCTTCAACCAGTTTTTGCTCGTTACTCGACCATTTCCTTAAATTGAATCCTCCATGCCGTAAGAGCTGTATCAGCTGATCTCGAGTTTCCTTAGCGTCCTTGATTGTGTCCTTCCCAAATTATGCGTCATCCACAAAGAACTGATTTATTAAGACTGGTTTAGCTGCTGGGTATTTTTTCACCTTCCTCTTCCGGCAGTTGTTTCAGCGTTCTCAATGCCAAATAGGGGCCGGCACAACAGTTTTGAGCATAGTTGGTTGGTGTATGTGGTGGAAAAAGAGAAGAAACAGTGTGTCTGGTACGAATGGATGGAGTAAAGAAGCTCATGAATAACGTCGACAGTTCGATGGAATCCAGTTTGCCACTGCACACGTCAAACAAAAAGACATGTCCATAACAGTTCGACGATTTTCAAGTGATGTAAGTTCATGAAATTTGCATGCGTCTTTTTTTAAAATGACTCGTCATAGTGACTGCATCCTGCCTGATGGTAAGCAGCCGATGCAGCCCAAAATAATGAGAGCGCTCCCCACCGTGAAATAAGCACGATAACGAGCGCACCCATTCATGACGGTCTTCATAGGTATGAAACTTCTTACACGTGCGATAATTTAGATGCTTAAGAAATTTTCTTTGAATAAACTTACTTACTAATTTATTTTTATGTATTACATATTGAGGAGACCAGATATTACTGCAGTATTCAAGGATACTTCGACCGTAAGCGAAATATAACAATTTTAAGCAACTGAGATCCGAGAAAGGCTGACTCATACGAAGAACAAAGCCCAAGGTTTTATACGCCTTATTCACTATGAGCGAAATATGGTCGGAAAATGTTAGTTTTGAATCTAAAAGAACACCGAGATCTCTTACCATAGATACACATTTAGATTTTTGTTGATTTAAAACATATTCAAAATGTAAAGGATATTGCTACGTGTAAAAGTAACAATAGAGCATTTGTCAGTGTCAACTCCAATACGGTTACGGCAATAGTAAACACTAAGACGATCCAAGTCTTCCTGTAATTTAATACAACCGGCCATCTCTGACACAGACATGTAGATCTTGGTGTCGTCCGCATACATTAGGTATTTGGCATGATTTAAACAGTGGTCAATATCATACAGGTACGCTACGTATAACAGAGGCCCAAGAATTGATCACTGTGGTACTCCAGAAGGAAGGTGTTGGCGATTCCTTCCAGATAATCTTTTGAAGTGATTGATGATCGGGATGAATAGCTATGAAACGATACATTTTCTCTATATCAGCTGTTAAGACGTATCGGTAGAGTCCATTGCAATAAAATACCAAAAATGTCCTTTTGTAGGTTGGGGCCTGTCTCCATTACATCATTAAAGCTTCACTTAGTAGATGTTTTATTAGACGCGTTAAATACAACCATTAGTTTGGTTGTTGTTGCCCCTGGGCGCACTATCCCATGATGGGGCAGATAATATTCGGCGAAATTAGAGTTACTAGTTACTTGTATCATACTTAGTTACTTGTACCGTCGGACAAGCGGGTTGTTGTTTAAGTGTAGAGTTGCTCGCATTTATCATTAGGATCAATTTCTTCAGGATTATCTTGCATTGACTCATTCTCCTAATACTGGGCAATATCCTTAAAATTGTTTATAATGACATGGCAGTTAAACGTCTTATATTTTCCGCAAACAATCCAGCCCAGTTGTGTTTGTTGGGCGATAACTGTAGATGTGTTCGTCTTGATAAGGCCTTCTAAAAGAATTTCAGAATAGACATCGGCTCCCAGCAGTAAATCAATGTCTTGAGAAATGTTAAAATGTGGGTCAGCCAACTAAATGTGTTTTAAATGTTCAAACGTTGCTTTGATTTGCTCGGTAATTTGTTTGTAATTGATTGCATAATCAGCGCTTCAATATTAAAAGTAAAGTCACTGTGGATGCTTGACATTGAATTTGAACTACCCCTTTACATTTACTAGAAGGACTAGCGCCGATTCCTGACACCACCGCACTGAGTTTACTGCGTTTGAGTTGTAACCTTTGAGCAGCGTTTTCGGTGATTATAGTGACTTGAGACCCTTGGTCGAGTAAGGCACGTAGAGTTATAAAAGTTCCGTCAGTAGTTTTCGCCTAAAGTTGCGCTGTTGCTAAAAGTACTTCATTCGCGTTATCTTGCGCTATATGAGTGCAAAGGCGCTGACCGACTTTGGCGAATGAGTCATGTAGTCGGCTGCTATGCTCGTCTCCGCAGAATTTGCATTTTTTATTTGAGGTGCATTGTTGGCTGTTATGGCTGAAAAGACAGTTTTTACAAATATTGAGGTTATTGACGACCTTTAACCTCTCTTCGGGCGTTAGAGTTAAGAAATCATGACAATTATAGTTTTGCTGATTGCATTTATGGGAATTTTGTAACTGAGTTATGAAATGCTCCTCTAGGCTTATTAAAAGTATTAGCTGAACTCTTGTACTCGCGTTGAAAAGGCATCTTCAACTTTATAACTATTGGCGTAGAGCTAATTCTAGAAGACTTGTTTTGATTTTCAAAATGTTGCGATTACGGCTTGAGTTTACGCTCGTCGAAAGAGACATAAACTTATTCTCAATTATCTTTAAAAAATCATGTAGGGCTGGAATTCTTCGAGGGTCATTCAATGACTCTATAAAGGATTGAGTTGTTTCTGAGTCGAAGTTTTTGTACTAAAATGTGAACAAAGGACATTAATACCGATGCTTGGGAAAGCATCGGTATTAATGTTAAGGTTCTTAATGGCGTGAATACATTCTATAGTATCGTGCATTCTTTTGAGTTGGGAAGCGGTAGGATAACCTATAATTGGTTGGTCTAACAGTGTGTTCGCATGATACGTGAAAAGAAGTCTTTTGTTATCGTATCGCTGCTGTAAAATTTGCCAACACGCGTCATTGTTACCGACGCTAATGTTAAGGTGTTGCACTAGCCTTTTCGGCTCGCCCTTTAGCTTCGATTTCAAAATCTTTTGGGCATTGGATATAAAGGCGTTACAATGCACGATTTCTATAAATAAATCTTTAAAAGTAGTCCACCACGCGTAGTTTCCATTAAAAAGTAGTAGCTCAATTTTAGGTGCTGATTTTTCTTGGTGTTTGTTATTCCACATCTTTTTATTTAATTAAAAGCTCTTTGCTGTATTCGTAAAGTGTTTCTAATCTGTTATAATCGACTTCATACGCCTTTGTATCCATTAACACATTATCCAGTTTCCAATAGGTGTCATCTATCTTGTCCCAGCGTTGAGTTATTGTACGCAGTTTATCTTCGAGTTGCCATTTTTCTTTTAAATTATCAACGTCCATGTTTCGAACTGCTCTTTCAAAAGCCCTAATGTTGGATCGTTGCTCGTTCAGTTTCTCTTGTGTTCGTTTGTCAAGGACTTGCTGAGTGGGTGATATATTCTCATCTTGAGTTTTCGATTCGTTCATGTTTGAGTTAGCGGGTTGAGTACCCGATGGGCCTGATGATTCCGCGTCTAAGAACTGCCCTATTGGGTTTTTCTTCTTCTCCTGACCATCCAATACCCGTTGTTTAGAGACTGATATTATTAGCTTCGCGTCTTCGAAATTAAGTTGTCATCATCATCATCATCATCAGCCTATAAACGTTCCACTGCTGGGCACAGGCCTCTCACGTGGACAATAGCACGTGGGAATGTTGGGCCATAACCCACCACGCTGGCCCAATGCGAGTTGGTGGGTTAAATAAGTTGTAGTTGTTCATAAACATTCTTTTCGTAATAGGAGCCAACTTTCTCCCCTTCAAACAATGATAGTTGAACGTGATTGTTCTTTAACTGAGTCCAATAGGTATCCAGCCTTTCCAGCCTCTCGTCGTGATACTCAATGGTTGTTTTTCGAGTTTGAAAATCCTTCTTGAAATCGTGATACGAATCCCCTTAATAGCTTAAAGAAGCGACGATCGCGAGTTAAGAAGAGCGGAGTAAGATGCCATTGTTAATTATTTGCGTTAAAATAATACTTTCGGTAGGCGTAAGAATAAAATGGAACGTGCTCACCAAATTCACAGCTACCACCAACAGGCTGTGTCCTGCAGCTATCTGGTACACGTCACAAACCAACACTGTGTCTTTACGAGTTGCAATGGTTCCGCGGGCACGAGCGTAATGTAACACACGGCACTGGTAGTTTCTCTCGAAGAACCAAAAAGTACGAGTTGAGTTAGAGTAATGTATGTTAAAGACAAGAATAAAAGAATTATATGGAAAAAGAGATGTAATAGAGTTAACAATGAGTTAGAGTTACAGTAAAGTAGTGTTTTTGTTGCACGTTAGATGACAACTAGTTTGCGTTAATCTACGTGACTACGTGTTGCGCTCGAAGTTACTTATTTAGCATTAAATTATCTAGGTTACATAATTATAACAATAAAATCAAATTCCATCATCATTATTTACACTTTTATAACTATTTACAGTTTATTCCACTTAAAACAACTTCGTAAGAAATATACAGATATATAATATATAAGAGCACTAAACAAATGAACTGCTTTGTGCAGGCCCTCCGTTTGTTCGGCGGCCGAGCGAGCGTAAACCGGTTTTATCCAGTGTCGGCGCGTATAGTTGACACGCCCACACGCGCCGTATGCTTGTAGTAGTTTACTCGCGACGGCGCGGTTGCATGAAGCTTTGTCTCTGTTCCGTTTCTTTACTCATGTGTCAATAACCGAGAAACATGTCGGTACATAGAACTGTCAAAGTGTATCTGATGTGTGACAGGATTATCCTATCCTACTAATATTATAAACGCGAAAGTTTGTTAGTATGGATGGATGTTTGTTACTCTTTCACGTAAAAGCTACTGAATGGATTTGAATGAAATTAGGCATACAGATAGTTCGTAACCTGGATTAACACATAGGATACTTTTTATCTCGATATTGCCACGGGAACGGAAACCACGCGGCTGAAACCGCGAGCGGCCGCTAGTAGTACATACGGGCGCCGGGCGTTACGTATGTAAGTGTGTGAGTATCTGTATGCGTACCGTCGTGGTGTGCGAGCGGATCCGCCAGCGAGCACAGCGTGGCGTGCGCCAGCGCGTGGCGCGGCGGCGGCTGCGGCGCGGCCAGCGCGGCGCACGCGCGGCGCACCAGCGGCGGCAGCGGCAGCGCGTCGCCCAGCAGCTGCCAGTCGGCGCCGCGCACGGCCGCCGCCAGCGCCGTTACCACCACGGCCATGTTGCTGCCCATCTCGGTGCTCGACGTGTCTGACCGAGTTCATGGAATTAAATTACATTTAACGACAACCGCCGCGTCACACACGTCACATTGAAACCTAATCTCTCCATGCGCCATTTGGAAAGGCCCGTGCATAGCATTGGGACGTTTATATAGGAGAATGAGCATTTGTAGCTCAGTGGCAGAGTGGTAAAGCGCTCGGCCCGTCGGTCGTCGTCCGAAGGTTCTGGGTAAGATTTTTAGGTCTTTCTCTATTTGTACTAACACCACCTACTCTACTTGTACTAAACCTATTGTTCCGTCAACTTGTCGTTTGTACGACTGCTCGTACAAACTACACTTCAAGACGCGTAAGTTTAACACTAACATAGTGTAACGTTGCAGTTACATGTCACATAAATAATTTTTTTTTTTAAACCTTAATAAACTAAAATTACTTAAAACTATCTAAATAAATAAAAAACTAACCTAAAGTATCTTAACCTAAAGTAACCTAAACATGAATCGATTGTAAACTGTCTATTGTGAGTTGTAAGCGAATGTTTTTTTTAATTTTTTTTATTGACTTGTCATAGTGACTGCATCCTGCCTGATAGTAAGCAGCCGATGCAGTCCAGAATAATGAGAGCGCTCCCCACTGTGGAATAAGCACGATAACGAGCGCACCCATTCATGACGGCCTGCATAAATGCCGTTTCACGCCCCGCTTAAAAGACCCGGGACTGTAGGAGCTGGGAAACACATGCGCCGGCAAAGAATTCCAAAGCCGAATGGTCTTACAGAGGAACGACTTGCCAAATTTTTTTGGTACAAGTACTGATAGTCTGTACAGTATGATGGTGGTTCCTAAGACCAGCACGTGTAGTCCGGGAGAGGAAAGGAGAGGGCGGGATAAGATCAAAAAGTTCTTCAGAACACTCTCCGTAGTAGTTCCGGTAGAAGACACTGAGAGAAGCAATGTCTCTACGCAGCTGGAGGTCCTTAAGGGAGGCTGTAACCTCAGCATCTCCAATAATGCGTACCGCTCGCCTTTGCAGTCTATCAAGTGCGTCGAGGAGGTATTTAGCGGAGCCGTCCCATAGATGGGAACAATACTCCATACTCGATCGCACCTGAGTTTTGTACAGCAAACAGCGCTGCTCGGGAGTGAAAAACCGCCTCACCTTATTGAGAATACCCAACTTCCGGGAGGCAGTTAAAATAGCACTCTCGATATAGCATTTTGGATTAAGTTCCTGGCCGATGTCCATGCCAAGAATGCTGAGGTTCACCGAAATGGGTAACGGAGAGTTCTGAAGAGAGGGAGGAGTAGGGAAGGGAGTAACCTTGGACGAGAATGCAAAAACCTGGGTTTTGCTGGCATTAAACTCGACCAGGTTTTTGGATCCCCACTTAGAGACATGATCGAGAGTCAGGTTCAGTTTGGCAACCAGTTCTTGCCTTTTCACCATGATATCGGCTTGCTTTGCCGCAGGATGTCCCAAGTACCGCTCATGCATCGTACTGTCATCCGCATAACAATGAATATTGCCCAAGGACAACATGTCATTAATATGCAGAAGAAATGGAGTAGGTGAGAGCACAGAACCCTGCGGCACTCCGGCATTGACTTTGTACGTCGCACCGCAGCCTATTGTCCCGTTCAGGCAACCGGATTGCTAGTGCACGGAGCGGTTGATCGCCGTCTCATTCAGCGACCCCTCAAGTGCGGGAGTAGCTCACCCGTCCACGACCGTATATACAATATGGCTCCTACCGTCCACTCAAACAGACAGCTGTCCGAAAGTTGGCCGACGCTGACCCGAGACTACCAGAGCTGACAAAAAAGCTTAGAACTAACCCATTGCTAAAGCTATATCAAAACCTAAACTACGTACCAAATGCTTAGAAAACTCAGTATTTTAATAAGTTAAAAGTTAATTACGAAAAGCTATAACAAAAATAACAAAAATGAAGATTCCAAGACAAAAAACAAAAATATTTTTTTTATATCGACATTTAGAAGTCGTTATTACTTGGAAGTCACTGTTTCAAACTATAAAGAATCATATCATTTTCGATAGCTAAAACCATAACGATTGTTTTGATGTGCACATTATTAGGAAGAACGATGATTACGAAGAGTAATTAACACATTTTTAGCACAAAAAAATCCTATGCAAAAAAAATGGCGAACCGTCAAAATTGTCAACAATTTCATTTTTTTACTAAAGGTACTCGTACTCTATGCCATAGTTTCAATTGCTCTACGGATCAATCGATATCCATAGAGCCACCTCAAATTTTCTTGCGGAACTACGAACTAGGTGTAGTGAGCAACAACCTTAACAAAGAACGTTGCCGTGTTTATGGCGCTTGGTCAGAAAAAAAAATATATTGGAATGTCACTGTCTACAAATGTAAACAAACCATAATAATCCATAACGATAATTAGTATGCGATTGTTTTGATGTGCACTTATTTAGGAAATACGGTGAGTAGAAGAGTATTTCGACATTTTTAAAAACGCTTACGTTGCAAAATTCCGTTTTGGCGAACTGGCAATTCTCGCCAATTTCATTATTTTTTTCTGTGAAATTATGTTTGTCATTAAATAGATTTCTTTTACTTTTATACTGAATTAGTAACCACAGAATCATCTCAAATATTTTAATGGGCCTACGTAATACGTGTATTGAGTAATTACACTCACCGTGGTTGTTTGCTACAGAGAGATCTGCGAGTGATCTCCCTACAGCACGACAAGACTTATCACTAACCTAAACTATAATTTAATGGAAACTAACTCACGGTGTGAGCGTCCTTGACGCTGCTGCTCCTCAAGTGCGATCTGTTCGCTGGCTGTGCAGACACACCGCTGGTGATGGGAGGTTTACCCTAAACTTCCCTTGGCTACCCCTGAGAGCTCTCAAATACCCAAGATAAATTGATGTGCACCAGCTTACAGGCAGTTCTCACGGGCCCGTCACGCACGTGTTTCAGAGGCAGTCGCCTCAACTGCCGACACCAACTGTCGACTCTTACCGATAATTGCACGGCACATAAGCACAAACTAATTAATACTAGGTAGCCGCGCCGTCGGCACAATTAAAGCTTTACCCGATTAAACTTTAAACACAAAACAATTTTAGTTACTCAAAAAGTGGTCTAGACTCCATCAACTTAGCAGCAATAGTGCTGGGAAAAAAGTGATGTGACACATAACAATTGCAAATAATTGGAACTAATTGAATTGAGACAGAAACACAGAGCCGAGTGCCGCGCGACGTCACATCGGCCGAGCGAGACAGAGCGATGTGTTCTGTTTCACGTTTTATTCCATACAGTGGTCGTAATGCGAGTTTGCAAAATTGCAAAATTCTCGGTTACAGAAGTAACCGTGGACGGAAGGGGTTATATGTCACTGGGTTACAGAAGTAACCGTGGACGGGAGAGTGGATAAGTTGTCCCTAATACAGTTCATTGGCTAACTAAAGGGCCGCACACACGATAAGTTCGCCGGCAGGTATCGGCCTGTCAGTTAGTAGTACAACGCATGGGCGGCGGCGGCGGCGGGCGGCTCTCTGACATACATGTTACATCCCATTTAAAGAGTTAAACAAGAGTGCGATCGTGTGGTCGCGACTGACCCATGAGCTCGTGCGCCAGCGCCCTTAGGTCCCGCAGCAGCGGCGCGGCCAGCACGTGGCGCCACTCGGCGGGCAGCGCCGCCACGTGCTCGGCCGGCCGCCGCCGCTCGCTCTCGGCGCGCACGCCCGACACGAACTGCTGCATGAACGCAAACAGCTTCAGCGCCGGCCGCGCCAGCATCGCCACCTGCGGGGCGGCTGCTGGTTAATACTGGTTACAAACTAAAACCGAACGCCGCTCTGGGCCTAGAAAGTGCCGTTAGCATTAAAATTGGATATACATATTTGACAGTTTGCGGTTTTTTAAAGATATCAAAAGTTGTCAAAAGTGTGATTTTATTTTTGAATACTATTAAATTTGTGTCGTAAATCTCGTAAGCGAGAAGAATTTTGTAACGACATCGGTACGGCGGCGCCACGACGCGTCGACGTCACAACGCTCGAATCAACATTTGCAATCTAGATAAAAGTTCGTGCTACGATAAAAATTAAAAATAATAGTGCCAATTGAAATCAGGGCCCTCGGTTAAATCAGAGAAGACGTGAGTCTTACCTTGTTAATGCAACATTAAAGAAGACGTGAGTCTTCCTTCGCCGATATAACAAAACAACATAATTGTCTTTATCGATAACAAATATTCGCAAACGAAAACTATTATATAAATTGAGCAGGTTAGTTGAATTGAATGTCTGCGCACTCGCCTTGGTGGTGTTGCAGTGAGCGGCCGCCCGCCTCAGGTTAGCCAGCAGCGCGCACGCCGTGACGGCGGCGAAGTCCCAGTGCCGCGCCGCCGCGGCCCAGCCGCCCGCCGACAGGCACAACACGGCGCACTCCAACGCGCTCGCCTCCGCCACCACCTCGCGCCACGGCATCGACATTATGTCCCTGACCACCGGAACGCTTTCACCATTAATTACTATTATTCTCAAAGAATTAGTCAGAGAGTAGACAATGTACAGACGCTAGCAAGTCAACATACCATATAATCTCAAATTTCTTCAATACATTCTGAACTTTATCGTTTATTTATTTTTTATTTTTATTTTTTATTTATTTATTTGTATTCAGGCAACGCAGGCCCATAGATAAATACCTTACAGACTAACATACATACAATATAAAACCTTATCACTATTTTACACGTAAACACGGCGACGTGTGACGCAGCGCGGTGTCCGGTAGCCGTCCACGGAACCGCCGGAACAGGACACCCTTCGGCCAAAACTCCTCTTTTATAAAGGCCGATAGATGGACGGTCGGCACTCTCACCACAAATGAATTAAAATTCACGTTGTGGCGGGACTCCAACAGTTCGACCCTAAGAGTGAATTTGGTCTTGATCCGTATATACTCTACGATCTCCTCTGCCTTCGTAGAGTAATGGAGTCGGGACACGTACAGCAGCGTCGTCGGTATAGCTGGACGCAGCAGGTGGTTCGGTCCGGTCGGTGCAACACCGCACAAGTTGCGACAGGCGGGCTTCCTCTTCTTCCTTTCCACTTTGGTAAAGCCCTCCTCGTCACGATGGTGAACCTGCGGTGCCACAGGAGTAGCTACATGGATGACACCCTGGCTACTTTTCTTCTTCTCTTGAAGCGGTCGCCGCTCAGGTTGCGGAGCGGCGGCGGCAGCGGCGCCGACAGGTCGGCTGGCGGCCGCAGCTGCGTAGGCAACGCCTCGAGCGTCATATGTACGTACCGGTGTACAAAATAGTTGAGAGGCATTTGTTTAACCCAAGGGAAGAGAGGGGTTGGTAGTATTATATTGATGTGCCCATCGCCGCTCTATGCTGTTGGTTGTATGTGCAGTCTCTAGTCCGTTAGTCGTCTTTCACGACACCCAAGGGAAGAAAGGGGTTGGTAGTATTATTAAGGTGATAGGGAGCGTGAAGTCAAATTTGGCAACTTTTGTGACCAAGAATTCATAATTAATTTACAGGACTGTTCGAGTGACTCTAGTAATTAGAGTGATGATTTAGGTTGTACACCAATACATTATTAAGAATTTGTTAATTATTAAAACATACAAAATCCATTTACGAATTTTATTTACATATTATTATTATGTATTTCTAAAAACTAAGTGATCTACATAGCATCCAAAATTATAATTTGAAGCAAATAACGATTAACGACAGATAATGATATTCAATTTATAACTTCAATTATCATTTGATTCAAACAATTTATAACTTCAATTATCATTTGATAAATGTCTGTAATGTCTCAACCCTAGGCATGACAATTTGAATCCTGTCATACGTATTAAGCTACATTGATCAGACTATAGTTGTACTAAGAGGCCATCGGCGGGCTGAGGACTGGGTGTGCACGGATCGGTGGAACGGACGTTTGTGTGAGCGATTTGGACGAGCCTCTTGGAGTCGGCAGGCGGGGCACGCCACCGAGACCGGCGTCACATCACAGCAGACGGGCTGCAGCAGCTGGGCTGCGACTAATCCTAACCTGTTCCTTCCACGACCGCCTTATCTCCTCACCCTAAGGTGGCCAGACGAGCTGAACGCCGGCACATCGGACCAGTCGGTAAGTCCATATAATTTAAATTAGGTTAAGATTTAACGCCGCGTGGCCTAACCAGGCCCAGGGTCTGTCTGAATCAAGTGGTAGCAGAGCGTGGTTTCAATTAAAACGACACGGCAGCCTGTTAATTAAAACTGTTTTGTGCGGTACGAGAGGCCAGCAGAAGTAGCCGGCTTAATCCTTCCACTGTAGGTCGTATAGGTAGGTAAACATACAAATATATCCACCTGAATAGCTTATAATTAGTTGATTATATTTAGTAAGGTTTGTAACTACATCTAATTACATTGTGTGTTGTAATCATTGATTGTATAGTGGTGCATTGTATGGGTAATTGAAAACAGGCACTCAATCAATGCTTATTGCATTTCGACATTGAATCTGTTGTTGAGTCAGTCACTTTACTAATTGTTGTGAATTATTGTTACATGCAGTAACCACGGTTTAGACTATTTGTTTAGGTAAGTGAAATCATTTATTGTCGGAACAAATTATTGGAGTGTGCCTTGTAACAGAAAAGATCTGTCACACTAAATGTATTTTCTTACCTACATAAGTTCAACCTTTATTAAGAAGTTAATTAGGGCTTCAAGTGATATGATATAAATTGCTAGTTATTTGAATAACATTGTGTTTACTGCCAAGCAGGGGGCTTGTTTTTATGCAGTTCGGTTATAATTTTATTTCTTTGTTGTGTGGAAAGAAACAATTACATTTGGATAATTTCTTATAGCACTGGGGTTGTTTGAACATGTATTAGTGTTGTTTATAAGTTGGTATACATAACTAATTCGGACTTAGTTTTTTGCTTGTCTCGGGAAAGGTAATTAATAATAAGTTTATTTTTTATTTTTTGTTGCATTGTTAATATTATATAGGATGCCCCTTATATAGGATGTTAGGTTTTGGGTTCATTAATTAATAATAATTTTTTTTTTTTGGTGTGTTTGTAACTCGGAAGTAACATGCCGCCGGCCACTATTACTGCGATTAGGGCCAGGATAGAAAGTGAGCTGCGATGGTTTGCGTCAGCTCGTGCCTTGATGGATAGACCTGAGAGACAGGAGGTCTGCTTGGCACGCGCTTCGGTTGTGGACGCACGCATGGAGTTGGTGTATCGGTGTGTCACGGATCTCACTGAGTTGGCGGCTGATGACAATGATGTGGTGCTGTCTTTGGAGAAGGACCTGGAACAGTGTCAGCAGTAGGCTGATGACATAGTGCAGAGGAAGATGGAGATTTTGAATGCTCGCTCCACCGGTGGAGACAAGGGAGAGAACCCATCTTCATCTGGCATTGTGTCTCGCCTGCCTAGCATCGAACTACCGGTGTTCGATGGTGACCTGAACCAGTGGGTCGGATTTATAGATTTATTTGACAGCCTGGTCCATGATAGCAGCAGTGCTCATTAGCTGGGGCTTGCGATTTTTGCACGACCTCCTCTCTAAATATGCCCCCGGGATGTCAAACCCGCGCAAGGACGGTTGGAGGAGAAGCCCCATCGGGGGACCCCCTCCCATGTTGGGCCTGGTTGGTTGGTTGACCCCAGAGGGTTCGGGACCCACCAATCCTATATCTTGTAACTCATGCTCCTGTCTCTTCGGGGAGGAGCTCTAGGAAAGGTAGGGCCATTGGAGACGACAATCGTCCCGCAGCGGGCGGGTGCTATTGGGCACCGACAACCTACGCTGGGGTGGTTCGGTCACCACCCTGTAAGCGCCCTTTTTCGTGGCAGGGATCGGGTCGGCTATCCCCTCTACTTATGGTGGTGCTTGGGACCCGTTGGCGCAAGGACACCTCCCGCCTCGTGCCAGTAGAAGGGGATGGGACTCGGGTCCCCAATAGGAAATTGTTGCCCACCCGCGCGTTGCTCCCAAACCAGAGACTGTTTTGCTTCCTACAGCCTGTTTGCGTTTGGGGCTTTGATAGCAGCGTTAGCCAGGCTCGCGCCCTGTTTGACTCAGGGCTGTATTGTGTTGAGTTGGCTTACGAGTTGGTTGGGCAACACTATTAATAATTAATATGTTAATATATCAATAGGTCTTTTAATACCGCTAACACACTTTTTATCAGTTTTTAACAGACAATAACATGCACCTAACCTTCAAATTCACTAAGAATAATTGACGTATTTGAATATTTTTTTCTCTGTTTCTCTGACACTTTTTATTGTTGCCATTGTACGAGTAAACCCGTAAATTACCTGACCTACATTAGTTATAAGATAATGGCATTTATTTTATATCATCAATATTTTTAGTGTTCAATTAAGACCGCGACAAGCATATCGTGTGTTATCATTTACCATAAAGAGCAATGTAACCCCAAAGGCGGGTCTCCTGCGACACTGTTTCGTGTTTTCTAACACCTAACATCAAACATCTCACAAATTTGGGCGTGGCCTACGTACATATTTTGACATATTTTGTTAGATGTTTGATGTTAATCAAACATCTAATATCAAACATCTAACATAATATGTCAAAATATGTATGTATGTGTGGCGTGGCCTACGCCCAAATTTGTGAGATGTTTGATGTTAGGTGTTAGAAAACACGAAACAGTGTCGCAGGAGACCCGCCTTAACTTTTTACAACCATAGACTAAACAGGACAAGGGATTCGTTTTGAATGCCGTAAAATAAAGTTAACCTCGCACTAGGCCTCTAAATATTTTAATAAATTAATTTAGAAAGATTTTTTTTTTTACTAAACTGTCACTCTCACAAAGACCATTGTCGCTTGACGCTGACAAATTTTGCTGGTTCCATATGGGACTATGGGCGCTCGAGTGGAAAAGGATCACTTTAGAATGGGGAAATTTGACAGTTAAAATAAATTTTGATCTTTATTTATTATTATAACTTAGTTAATGGCTATCGCGTGTAGCATTAAGCCAATTTCAAGTGGTTTAATTTTTTAAAGTAAGTATATTTAGTATTTTACGGTAGATAGAAATAAAATGGAATCTCACAACACGTGTTGTTGCTAAAAGAACACGGGAGAAACTCTTGATCTTTATCATTCGAGGAACAATATCGATAAAAGAAATTTGAAATTTTTGGGTAGGTAGACGAACACTAACAAGTATGCGTACAAAATAAATGTGTGACGATATCTGACCTTTCGTAAAGCATGATGGGGTTGTGCCGATGGTAGAAGTCGACGAGCGGGTCTAGCATATCCTGCTTGGAGGTGGCAGCAGCCAGCACGGCGCTGGTAAAGTGTTGATCGGTGCGCGCGCACTCGAAGGCACACAGCACGCCGCGCGCCGCCAGCGCCGACGCGCACTGCACGCCCGCAGCCGCGCCCGCATCCGCGCCCGCGCCCCACTGGCTGTTCGCCTGTGGAACGGATCTACTTGTATCGCATTCTGTCATGCCACAAACACAAACGAAGTATCCGCACGGAACGGTTATTACATTCCATTTTTGTAAATGCACCTTCTTTTTGCCCACTAAACGAAGGAGAAAAGAAATTTAAGAAAAGTCAGGCCGACGCCGAAGCCACGGGATTTGTACCCTAGGGAATCGAACCACGGGATACACTCCGACGCCTGTATGCCCGTCTATAGATGGCCCCACCTGGGAGTTTTGTGAGTTGGGAGAGCAGCAAATAAGAAGTTTGGGCTTATGACTCAATGTGGATTGGAGGGTTGCATAATACAATCATCTAAGTAGGTATAACTCTGCCGATCACGTGTGCTTTCGTATCCTAATTCGACAATTTTTGAAGTTGCAATTGCAGACGAGTGGGCCGGTGCATTAACCTGATGAAATATAATTTTTTTCTTTGCTAGATGCGGTCGTTTCTTGATCAAAATTTTATTAAATCTATCTAACAATGCAGCATAGTAAGCTCCGGTTATGTCTTGCCTTTATTAAAAAAATCGATGTAAATAACCCCTTGGCTGGCCAAAAGACTGTGGTCATCACTTTACCAGCCGAGCAAACAGTTTTTGCCTTCTTTGGGGAACATTCCTTGGTAGAAGTCCATTGCTTCGACTGTTGCTTAGTCTCTGTTGTATAGTGATGGACCCACGTTTCGTCAACTGTTATGTACCGACGCATAAACTCACTCGGATTGCGATTATACGTGGCTAGGCATTCCTCAGAAGCTGTTACACGATTTCGTTTCTGGTCAACTGTTAGTAAACGCGGCACCCATCTTGCAGAAAGCTTTTTCATGCCCATAATATCATGCAAAATATAAAAAACTCGTTCAGTCGAGATGTGCACAGCATCACTTATTTCGCGTATCTTCACTTGACGGTCTGCCAAAACAATATCATGTAAGTATTTGTCGGGAACCGACGTTGACCTTGGTTCCATGGCTTGAAAGGCGCATAGCAGCGCCTAGGCAGTCGCGCTGGTGGCGAATTTGGACTCCGCGTTCGTTTGTAGTGTCGTGTGAGACACTCCGCGTTTTGTGGTGCAGTTGCGTTCGAGCCTTTGGGAGACACGCGCGTATTTTTTCGGCTGACTGGGCGGTGGTCTTGTTTGTAGGTGCTTAGCGCTCCCGTATGTTCCCAGTTAGTCCCTTGAGCCGTCACGCCAGGCAGTGACTAGTGAGAAGTCACGCCGGCGCCTTCGGAGATAGCGGTCGTTTGTAGTGAAGTAGTGAAGTGCCGCCATTTTGAAAGTCGCGCTGGCGCCGTTGGACTCCGCGGTCGTTTGTCGTGTCGTGTGAGACACTCTGCGTTTAGGGAGAAGTCGCGCTTGAGCCTTTGGATGCCGCGGTTGGCTTGTAGTGTGTGCATCACTCCCGCGTGTTTTGGGCTGCATTCCCGCGTTATATATATATTGCTAGGCGTAACTCAGGTGGTTCTTGGCGGCCTGAAATAGGGCCCCCTGTACTTATCGTGTAAGTGCCAGCCAGTGTTCCTTCTAACTGAATAGCCTTTGGACGGGCCACCACCGACGCAGCGGGTCTTTATAGAGAGAGAGAGCGCTCTCTCTTCTCCGCCCTCCTAAGGATGCTGTTGGATCACTGGCAGTAAGTGACAATATTAATATTAAAATTAGATTAAGACTAGGCGAGGCCAATTAAACGTGCCATCCTAGACGCCGTGTTTCGCGGTATAAAGACTTCCACTCCCGGCTGTGGTTGGTTTGAACAGGGCAAGGGATTTTGCTGCCTTGCCTGCGGCTGGTGGTGGAAGTCAACAGTATTTTATTAACCATGCCCTCCGTAGTGACCTCAATCGGTCTTCCTGGGCGCTCCGCGTCATTAGTGTTAGTACGTCCACAACGAAATTCAGTGAACCACTTATGTACCATCCCATGAGAAGGCGCAGAATAATCATAATACTTTTTTAATTTGTCTTCGGTCTGCTTAATAGTTTTAATTAGCACTCGAAACTCGGCACTCTCCATTTTCAAAAAATACCTAGAAGTCGTCTAACTTTTTTGTTTCTAA
This sequence comes from Scoparia ambigualis, assembly GCA_963921215.1. Taxonomy (NCBI): domain Eukaryota; kingdom Metazoa; phylum Arthropoda; class Insecta; order Lepidoptera; family Crambidae; genus Scoparia; species Scoparia ambigualis. The sequence goes on along the minus strand of OY992511.1, from coordinate 36,368,781 downwards.
AAAGCTTGTTTTTGCGCCAAATTTGATAAAAGAACGGCATGCGCTTCGCAGTGAGTTTCCAATACGAGACAAAAAAAAATATTAATAAAGTTTTTATTCAACTCAAAGTCATTGAGTGGCCAAACTGCCCTCGTATCTCACCTCCACCACCACCACCGCTGCGCAGTTAACAATTAAGCGTATAGCATCGTGATTTACTGATTTATAATATATTATTATGGTTACCTGCAGGCTGTGGAAGTACCCGTTGCCGGTGAGCATTTGCTCGAGGCCCGCGCCGTCCAGCGGGGCGGGCGCTTCGCCTTCGCCGTGTGTTTTGACTTCGTAGTAGCGGCGCGCGTACGCCCAGTAGTAGCCCTGCGCCGCCGCGAGGGCCGTAAGGCGAGACAGCACTTCACCCCGCAGCGCTGCAGACGTGGCTGCTATGATCTCCGTCACTATAGCATCCAACTTGCTCTTCGTTTGCCTTATTATGTCGTGGTGGACCCACTGAAACGGTAGCGGAGATAAACAAAAAATTAGACAACCAAAAAAAATATGTATAAGGTTACCTCGATAGCCGTGTAGGTATTTAGGTAAACCATCTATCTAGGTTATCAATGTAGCCGCACCTCGACCGAATTACGTAGTAGGATGTTATAAATTAAAGGCGCGCAGTGGCGCCTCCCCAGTCTGACGCGTACAATCAAAGAAAACGGTCGTATGACAGTGCGCACAAAGGTCGCACTCCCGTTTGATATAAATAGTCTTTTTAAGGTGTTATCCAGGTGTTTTTGCTGGTCCAAGTAGGGCCCCTTGGTCAGTTATTGTTTCGTGGTATCGTGTGCAAGTGTTTCCAAACGTGAAGAGCAACAGCTCGTAGTTGTGGCGCGGCGTGGTCGATATAGGAGGAGCGCTCCTTCCTCCTCCGCTGTCCTGGGCTGCTGATGGGACACTTGCAGTAAGTTCTAGATTTAAGATTAGCCTACGCATATCTATCGTGCCACTGCCATCGTACACGCCGTGAATCGCGGACATAAGTACGTCCCGGCGTGTTGGCTGAGGTTAGTATAACGTGTTTTCTGTCCTACACACGACCGGCTGCGTACTATACATAGGAAGTTACGATCGTTCTAAATAATTTGCCATCTCCACTGTATACTCACATAACCGTACGCTTCTTCCAAGGAGGAAAGAATCATGATTTCCCGCAACACCGAACAGAACTCTATCTGTATGTATTGATCGGCTAGCAGGTCGTCGCCCGCGGCGGCTGGCGGCGCGTCGGGCTCCGGCGGCGGCAGCAGCAGCGCGCGCAGGCACGACGCGCGGAACGCCAGCGCGTTGGCGCACGCCACGAGCTGCGGCGCGCCCAGCTCGGCGGCCGCGGCGCCGGCGCCCGCCGCCACTAAGCGGGGGAGCGGCTCGGCGTCGGCCAGCGGGCAGTGGAGCCGCCCCGACACACAGTCGAGCCGCAGCGCCACCAGCTCGATGTCGGCGTGCTCGCGCCGCGCGGGCTCCAGCAGGGTCTTAGCGAGCGCCACCACCTCGGCCACGGCAGCGCCGCCCACCAGCAGGTACGGGCACAGCGACGCCATGTGCTCGATTTCGGTAAAGCTCACTTCGTCCACTCTAAAAGTTTAAGATATGTTCGATTCACAGAGATAATCAAGAAGTATGTTGTCCTTTAAAATAAATCTGAGTTGATGTTAATAACTTACAGTGTGCTTAGGCGCTGAGGCAGCAGCGCGGCAGGAGCCCCGGGCGCGTGGCGCGCGGCGGCGGGCAGCGCGGCCAGCGCGTCGTGCGCCGCCGACCGCAGCTCGCACCACGTCGCCGCGCTCAGCCGAGGGTCGCCGCGCTGAGCACACGCACAACCACACGTCACTCACGAAACGGAAAAAACAACTTGGGAGAAAGGTACTACCAAAATCGTAGCGCCTATCACTATCACTCATCGGAGTCAAGCGACCAGTTCAATCGCTATCGGTGGTCGGGTCGGATCGACAACATATAGTTCCGTGCAGCAAGGCTCCGGCCTAAGAGAGTAGTCGGGCGGCTCCATACTCACGGGCACGTGTAGCAGCAGCCGCAGCAGGTCTGCCGCCAGCCGCGGGTAGCCTTGGGCCGGCGCGCGCGGCGCCAGCGCCGTGGCCAGCTGCGCCGCCGTCGCCGCCGCGGGCTCCAGCTCCAGCGCCTCGGCCGCCGCGGGCGCCTCCAGGTACGCACGCAAAGCGTCGCTCACCACCTCTGCGATTTCGGACGCAGTCTCCTCGCTTATCAACATTTCTGTAACGTTCAAAGAGACATTGTGTCATGTGAAACGGGTGTGACGTATAAAGGTATATAAATTTCGGGTGACGGAAGACGCTCGCTCACTATATCAGCGTGTACTTTACTCACCCCCGTCGGCGTCGGCGGACAGGCTAACGAGCAGCAGCGTGCGCGCGTTGGCACATCGCTGGCGCATGAGCCGGCGCGCGGCGGCCCGCAGCGCGCCGCCGGCCGCGGGGCGCCGCAGCCAGCGCCGCGCCGCCGCCACGCGCCACTGCCGGTGGCACAGCGCCAGCGACAGGCACCACTCCATCACGCCGCCGCCCAGCTACGGGAATACCACACGCTACACGGAAACTCACACACCGCCGCCGCGGTGACGCCCGGTCGTTAAACATTTTACATTTTGTATTTGTATAGTTCTCGATTGGTATATTGGTGACATATATAATAATGAAGTCGAGAAATCCAAACGGCTTTGTTCAAAAAGGCTGTACGAGCGTAGTACCTTTGCCTACCACAAAGATAGAAAAAATTTATAAAATGTTTAAAATCGGTTAAAGCCGGGTCTTTGCCTACCAAAAACAAACACGGGTCGGTAAAATAAAATCTGTCAGGTGTCAAATAGAAAATGACATGTCGTCATTCGCATTCAGGTCGGTTTCGGAAATTGTAATGGCGTAGCATATCTGTGAATTCGTGGAACAGCGCCAGATTTTCATAATTGGTTAGAATAAACCGGCGAGGGTTGTTCGCAAATGTAGTCCTGTCGGCAGGACTCGCACTCGCGATAGTCGCTTTGGGACACTTTGTTCATGTCGGTACAAGGCTACGTGCATTAGTTGTGAATTAACAAGACATCGGATAATATCTTGTCAATATCCTCGTAAACAGCCATCGGAGGCTATTGTATGTAATTAATTGGACGGACTAACGCTGACGACAGCGGATATTGAAAATCCTTCGCGTGTTGGCACGCGTCATAGACGGTTTTCGCGAAAGGTGCTGCGTGCTTGTTGTACTAAGAGGCCATCAGCGGGCTGAGGACTGGGTGTGCACGGATCGGTAGAACGGACGTGTGTGAGCGATTTAATAATAATAATAAATCTCTTTATTTCAGGCAACAAACAATGTACAGGATGGTAAAGATACAAAGAGGCCCATATAATAAATACCTTACACGCTAACATACATACAACATAAAACAATTTTGTTAGTATATAATACTTATTATCTATGTTAGTAAGATCTTATTTTACACGTAATGTACTCGTCGTACATATCGGCGACGTGTGGCGCAACGCGGTGTCTGGTAACCGACCTCTGAACCGCCGGTACATGACACCCTTCGGCCAAAAGTCCTCCTTCATGAAGGTCGAAAGTGGTCAGTCGGCACTCTCACCACAAACGAATTAAAATTTACGCTGTGGCGGGATTCCAACCGCTCGACTCTCAGGGTGTATTTGGCTTTAATTCTGATATACTCCACAATCTCCTCTGACTTCGTGGAGTAATGCAGTCGGGACAGGTACAGCAGCGTCGTCGGCACCGCCGGCCGCAGCAGATGGTTAGGACCTGTCGGTGCTGTGCCACATAGGTTCCGGCTGGTGGGCTTCTTCCTCCTCCTCTCCACCTTCGTAAAACCGTCGTTGTCACACATTCCCATCTGCCTTTGTGGTTTGGAAACAACTCGACAACAACTTGGATTTGGACGAGCCTCCGGAGTCGGCAGGCGGGGCACGCCATCAAGGCCGGCTTCACATCACGGCAGCTGGGCTGCGACAATCATGTTTCTTTCCTAACCCCAACCCCTCATCCTAAGGCTGCAAGGCGGGCTAAACATCGGACCAGCCGGTAAGTCCATAGAACTTAAGTTTAGGTTAAGATTAACGCCACGAAGCGCAGCTAGCTTCAGGCAACCCATGATCGGTGATCTGGTGGTCCATGGTTTGTCTGAATCATAAAAAAGCGATCAGCTCTTTGGTCAGTGTCGTTATTCGGTTGGAAAAAATATGTCCGCATCGGCGCGTGAGAAGTATTTGTGAAATCGAATGGAATCCTAGTAATCCTAGTTTACTAGTTCAGATTAAGAGGCTTATCGGTAAGCCGAGGACTAAGTGTTCACTGATCCTAGTAATCCTAGTTTACTAGTTCAGATTAAGAGGCTTATCGGTAAGCCGAGGACTAAGTGTTCACTGATCTGTGTAACTGACGTGTGCGGTGAGCGTTCGGACGGGTCTTGGAGTCGGGCTTCGCACCACCCATCATCGGCGGCAGCGCGGCGACCCCAAACCGGTTCCTTCCACTACCACCTGCTCCTCCTAGGGTCGCCAGGCGAGCTGAACACCGGACCAGTCGGTAAGTATCCTAGGTTGAGTACCAGTGAAAGGATAATTAGACCATAAGTTAGATATTAACGCTGCGTAACGCAGTAGCTTCAGGCAACCCATGATCGGTGACCTGGACCTGGTCCATGGTCTGTCTGAATCAGGCTTCTTAAACAAGGTTACCTGATCAAAGGAAGCCATGACTCGGTCCTGCTCGTCGTCTGTCAAGTGCTTGAGCAGCAGGAAGGTGACGTCCACCACGGGCCGGCAGCGCGTGGTGTCCCGCAGCAGCCACCGCCGCAGCACGGTCTCGTACAGCGCGTGGGGCCCCGCGGCGCCGAAGTGCTGCGCCAGCGCCACATATAAGCCGGCGCTATCGAACTCCTGCAGGATGGTGATGAGCGGCAGCAGCACGGGCTCCGCCGCGTCGCACCGCTCCACGTACTCAAAGTACCCGCAGCAGACCTTCTTCACGACTTCGTTGAGGTTGTGCGCGTACCGCTCGGCGCCGGCCGCGTCTGCCTCCTGCACGGGAGCCGCTTTCTCTTCGACTTCGGCCGGCGCGTCCCCCTGGAATTTTATGCTTTGGGTTTTTTTACTTTCGCTGAAGAAGGCCGTCTTCAAAGTCTGCAGAAGCAGTATGTGTCCATCGATTATCTGGGCGATGTCAACGCCCTCCATGGGTTTATCGATTTGACTCAGAACGGTCGAGCAGACGTTCTGCCAAAAGTTTCTTATCAGCTGGTCGAACTTTTCCCCGTTCGCTTCCTTGGACTGCTTCAGCCAGTACTTGACGAGCGCGGCCATGTTGGCAGCCGAGTGCTTGATGAGGCTGGCGCGCGTCGCCGCCTCGCGCTGGGCGGCGAGGGCGGTCTCGAGCCAGCTCCTGTGCACGGCGGTGGTGACTTCTACGACGTAATCGTTCTGTTGAATCGACAGATACCTCAAGCACTCCGACAGACTCGTCACCCAGTACTGGCGTTCGCTTTTAGAATTCAACACGCTCTTCTTTTCTAAGCTGTAAAGAAACGCAATCATTATTTATTTACTTATTTCAATCAATGTTTTTTTTTCTTCTTTATTCTTTGACGGTGTACTGACCCCTTGAAGAAAGCATTGAAAAACGCTTCGTAAAAGTTTTTTGTGAGCATATCTGGCGGCAAATGCGCCAGCAACGGCAGAAGCATGTCAATCAAACGCTTGGCATCGCCCCATCCGCCTAAGACAAAAAAAATATGCAGGTAAATTACGTTGCATCATGCATGACATAGCAAACAAAATATTGCACGTGAACGCTTACGCACCTTTATCTAGCATGTCCAGTATTCTCTTGGTGAGTAAATCTTTTTTATCTAGATAATTGTGCCATTCCTGTAAAATAGAAAATTCTATAGCACTTTTGTATATCGTACATAAAGTAATTTATTAAACAAGTGCGTTGCGTTACCGGCACACTGTGCATGTACTGCAGCAGGCAGCCCCACGCCTGCTGCGCCACGAGCGGCTGCGGCTCGTGCACCGCCGCGAGCAGCGCCTTGGCCATGCGAGCGCCGAACTTCTCCGCGAACTCGCTCGCAAACCGCTCGATCACCCGCGACATTGCCGCGAACCATGCCGCCCTGGGGGAACACGCGGTATTGCTGATGAAGGCAACCATTCAAACTAAGTATTAATCTTTATACACTTTAAAACTTTCGCGTTCCATTACTATCCGAATTGCACCAGCCGTGGTCAAGGTCGAGTCGAGTTTTAGTGGGTGAGTATTACATCTGCGTCTTCCCGAGAGAAAAAATGACACTTACCTCAGCTGGTAGGCGGGATGCGACGCGTACTTCCAGAAGCTGGGTGCGTTGAAGAGCGGCGCCAGCTCGCGCCACAGCCAGGCGTGCTGGTCGGCGGGCAGGCGGCGGGCGGTGTACTGCAGCCCCTGCAGGCTGCACGTGGCCAGCCGCTGCAGCTGCAGCGAGCGCTCCGAGCTGTCCTCAGCCCTGGACGATCACCATATTACAGATACATCCTTTACGGATGGAAAACATAGTACCTGTTCGGAACAAAATGGCCACTTACGGCTGGCAACCTTTATTGTCGTTTTAATTTATATTTGACAGACGACTGTCAGTGTGACTCTCACATTGGAGTTAGGTTAGGAACCTTGAACGCGGGGTCGTGTGAAATTAATTTGTACTTGGTATTGGTGATTTGATGTAGGGCACATAAACAGTAAATTTGGCGGACCGTTATCACAATAAACAGTGTGAACTTTAATAAGCTAAAATCAGTGATTTGTTGGTTGACGCGTACACGTGGCGTGAACCGTGCTAAGTGGCATTGTGCAACGGTGGTGTGAATCTGTCTTGGAGTTATCAGTACTGGGGTAGGCGACGGGACGCTTAGGGCCTTCCACCCACCACAGCAGCCAGAAACAGTCGCCGGGGAGGCGACCTACCACCACCACCACAGCAGCCCGAAGCCAGCCGGCGCAGCGGACTGCGGCCGAGCTACCACGAGGCGGAGCGGCGTCGGGACGCGCAGCCACCGTCTTCATAGTACGTAAGTTAGTTTATATACATTATAATTTAATATAGATTTAAGTTGGCTAGAAATAGCCTGGTAGCAGGGAAGTCATTGATGTAGACTATCTATATCATACAGTACCTACCTACAATGTTTACAAAAGGCAACCAGCATTTACCACACGTTCGGTACGTGGAGACTTTAAATATAATCATTTTATTAAAAATGAAGTAAAGGAGTAAAATCGTGTGGCATCGACTTATTAAAATAAAAGCTAAGTAATAGAATAGCTGATACAGTACAGCGATGGACGGTGATAGAGTAGTGCAATGCGCTCACCGCTTGACGAGCGTGTTCTCGGCGTCGCCCACGAGACTGTCCAGCAGCTGCGCCACTACCTCCGCCTTGCAGAACGATATCACCTCGGGCAGCTTGCTCTCTGGAAACGTCGCCTGTCGACACAACACATGCGTGTTATGACCAAGGAACTTAAAACTAAACTGGAATGTGAAGAGCTGCCGATTCACGGTCCGAGTGAGATAGCTTCGCAAGTGCTCTGTATCTCTTTCATCAGGCTGACATACGTAGACAGATAGACTACCATTATTATTGCATAATTGGCACAGCTACTATTAGAGCTAATATTATTACAACAAATTTTAACACAGACAGCGCCTTTAAACAAATGTAATGAAGTGTCAAATAGCAATTTACTGGTTAGTCAACACTCGTACGCCAGATTCAGATTCAGATTCTTTATTTGCATAATATGAGTACATAATAGATGACATAATAAACAAGGTTCTTTCCATTTTACCGTCTTTGGGTGTGCAAATATTAATTGTAAGTTATAAAAATCAAAAAATTAAAACATAAACATACTAAATTTTTTATCAAAACAATAACAATGACATAAAATTACATAATATACAGTGCAGTATACAAGACATACAAAATTTACATCTAGAATAAGGCAGTTGTCCCACCGCCGACGATGAACGAGAAGCGAGTCGAGCTAGAACTGGAAACGAGTTACGCTATAAGCGAGTATACGAGTGAGACGGGCGATTACTCGCGCCACTCACTCGCGGCGGCCGAGCCGAGCGAACAGTCCTCTTGGCGGTTGGTCTTTCGGCGTGAGTTCTGATCGCTGAGCGAGTATCACCTATCGAGAATTACCTTTGATAGCTCTTATCGCTCAGCGACGAACGACGACGACGGAGCGAGTCCTCGCCGGCAGTGTGAACAGTAAGCGATCAACTTTTTATATATGCATCTCTTTTGTTTACACGAAATGTGTATCTATTGCACGTTTCTTGAGCGAGAAAATAGTCGATAGTTAGTCGTTTACTCGCCGTTGGTGAGACAACTGCCTAAGTATTAATGAATAATTTAATTAAAGAATATTTAAACATAAGTAAATGTCAATAAGTGATTAATCTAATTAAACGTCAGTCACAAAAAATCAAAAGGTAAATTAGAAATAAAATAGAACAATGTCAGAAAATAAAAACAGAATACAAAAATAATTTCATTGCAAGTTGTCCTTCAAGAAATCTTGTGTGGAGTAATAACATTTATTTACTAGCAGTTCTGTAACTTTTTTCTTGAACTGCAGTTTGATATGCAGCTTTATATTGTCTGGCACTTTATTATAAATAAGAGGCGCTAAGTGAAGTACTCTTTGCTGAAAAAGAGCTGTTTTACCTGAAGGTACAACTAATTTTTTCTCATATTGAGCTCGTGTAGGGTTTCTGCGGGTGTCCGACAATTTTTTAAAGAGCGATATATTTTCATTGACAAAAATAGCCATCTCCAAAATATAAATGCAAGGTAATGTCTGAAGTTTTAATGTTTTAAAAAGAGGTACACAACTGTCTCCTTACGTCCCACAAAAAAAAAGTCAAGAGGCTTCAAATCAGGTGACCGAGAGACCACGGGACAAGTCCGCCGCGACCGATCCAGCGGCCACCATACTCAGAAGAATCGAGATGCTGTCGAGTACATTGGCACCCCTGTCAATGGCTGTGTTCGGCTAAAAGGATCCGTGGTCTCGGAGCCCCTGAGTAGCGGCTATCAGGCAGTCCTGCGAGATACTGCTGAGATTCACCGGAATGGGTAACGGAGAGTTCTGAAGAGAGGGGGGAGTAAGGAAGGGAGTTACCTTAGACGAGAATGCTGGGTTTTGTTGTGTACCTACGCCTGGCGTACTCACCATGGAATTCTGTTATTTCAAGAATGCCAAAAAACTGTGCCCAAATAGTTCCAAATAGTGTCCAAAGGAAATAAATAGTACCCTTATGGTTCAAAAGTTATAGACATAGTTTAGTGAGTACGCTAGGCGTAGGTTACGCCTAGCGCACTCACCTCAGTTTGGGAAATCTGAGCAAGCTACAACTTTAATTAGTATGTCAAAAAACTGTACCCAAATAGTACCAAATAGTGCCCAAAGGAAATAAATAGTACCTTTCTAGTTAAAAAGTTATAGACATAGTTTGGTGAGTACGCTAGGCGTAGGTTCTACGCCTAGCGTACTCACCTCGTTGCGCGAAAATAGAACCAGCAATGGCTCTCATTTCTATCTCAACAAATAGTACCGCAAATAGTACCCTCTAAGAGTGTAATTGTTATTTGACTTTTACACTAAAAAGACATTAAATTTGATAGCAAACTTCTACATACATTGACATGAGGTACAGGCGAACTCATAATAATTTTAATATTATTAAATTTCGTATTATGTACCTACTACAAATTACTTTTAGTTTTGTTGAAATTAATAGATGTATATATATACGTAACGAGGAAGTTTAATATCAGTCATATAATTGATTATAATTATTTTTCTTATAAACGAGATCCATGTTTTCCAAAATACCATAGGACCACTTTCTGACACTAATTTCATCGCAATCATAGACAACATATAGACACATATGTTTATTTTTATTTATATTATTTATGTAAGTATTATTATATTATTTACTTGATGTATTTTTTTAAATTATTTGTAGTACCTAGTATGTAGTATTATTTTTATATATTTTATTTAAGTACCTATATTTATTGGCAATATTTTGTTTTGTTGTTATTAATTAATAAGCACTTTTGTTGTTCCCACTAATACATCACGCTCCCATTCCACCTTAGGTTAGCTGGAAGAGATCTCTTTTAGAGATAAGTCCACCTTTGCTCACTATTGTCTGTATTTTTTTTTCTGTATGTGTGTTTATGTGCAATAAAGAATATATATAATATTGACTATCGTATTTTTGCCGGATTTCATAAAGTAAAAGCACCTTCTATTTAGGGAACTATTTGCCTTATGTCTGAAATTGAAAGCTCAATATTGTGCGAGAACAATCTGTTACTTTTGTTGATCATAGTGCAACTTATCGACGCGCGACAGCGATGCATCTTAGTATGAACAAGTTACAATAGATGGCGCTTATCACACTTCTTACTTTAGTTACTTACAAACCACCCTGTATTATGAAAGTGCTAAAGATCAATATTGCAATTCACAACAATTTGCTTGACGCCGCGGTGGGAACGCATAGTTTTCTGGAACCGATTTTTTTAGTCGTTTACTTTGCCTTGCCACCGCAACCGCAAAGGTTTGCGAATAGTTAATTTGTGAAACAATTAATGAAAAAACTTGTGAATTTTGTTTCATTGTGGTGTGAGTGATCTTTAAATGAGTAAGTACCTATGTATATTTCATCTGTAATAGCATTTTATGTTCATGTCGATTTGCAGTTGATCTTTCATTAGCTAGGTAGGTACCTACTCGGTTTGAATATATTATATATACTTACCTACAGAAGTACGTTATTGTTTTTTTATTATCGTAGAATAACAAATTAAATCATATTCTTAGTTTTCTGGACTGTATAAAGTGTTTAACTGTGTCGCGTACTTACCACCACCCACCACCCCCTCTTCCCTTGAGTGTCGTAATAGACGACTAACGGACTAAAGACTGCACATACATCCAACAGCTTAGAACGGCGATGGGCTCACCACCTGTCACGCTGAGCACATGTGCAGTCGCTATTTATGTAGGTATGTATGTATCTATATTAATAAAAACAATTGCCAAAATGTTTGTACGCGCATCACTTCAGAACGGCTGCACCAATTTGGCTAATTCTTTTTTGTTGTATTTGTAATTGTCGGGACAAGGTTTGTATAAAAATGAACATTTTTGGAAATTCGTCACGGGTTCACGCGGACAAAGTCGCGGGCGGGCGGTCATTCACGATCAACAAATCATAAATAAGCAATGCTTGATACATAGATATATGTTGGAGTGGGTCTCATTCACCCTAGACTACAAATTTTGTGATTTATAACAGTTATCACTAGATTTATAGTCGAAGTAAGAATCACCGCTAAAAACCAGCTTTCTTATAAAAATCCGCATCCAAATCTAGGATATTTAGGAACTACGGTGCCAAAGACAGACACACCAACCTCAGGACCCCCTTTTTTGGCCACCCTTGGTTTACTGTTATTGAATATGTACCTATTTTATTTTAGGTCGTCGTCTATTAATGAACTCCATAGTTATTCCAATCTCAATTCCTTTGGTAATAAAAATAATATTTTACCATTCACTGTGCTCGACTGTACCACACGTAATTTTTGTATGTAGAAGTTTGCTATCAAATTTAATGAATTTCTAGTGTAAAAGTCAAATAACAATTACACTCTTAGAGGGTACTATTTCCGGTACTATTTATTGAGATAGAAATGAGAGCCATTGCTGGTTCTGTTTTCGCGCAACGAGGTGAGTACGCTAGGCGTAGAACCTACGCCTAGCGTACTCACCAAACTATGTCTATAACTTTTTAACTAGAAAGGTACTATTTATTTCCTTTGGGCACTATTTGGGAACAGTTTTTTGACATACTAATAAAGTTGTAGCTTGCTCAGATTTCCTAAACTGAAGTGAGTACGCTAGGCGCAACCTACGCCTAGCGTACTCACCAAACTATGTCTATAACTTTTGAACCATAAGGGTACTATTTATTTCCTTTGGGCACTATTTGGTACTATTTGGGCACAGTTTTTTGGCATTCTTGAAATAACAGAATTCCATGGTGAGTACGCCAGGCGTAGGTACACGTTTTGTTGGCATTAAACTCGACCAGGCTTTCAGATCCCCACTTAAGAGACACGATCGAGAGCCAGGTTCAGTTTGGCAACCGTTCTCGTAAGTCGATTTTATGCAAAAAAACTTTAAACTCATAGGAATAGAACTCATTATTATTAGTTTATTTTGTTGATTGACTGTTTTTGTGGAGAAATGCATTTTAAAAAGCCTTGTTGCTTTGCGTTAAGTTTTGTTTCTCGCAGCGGTATCTCACTCGGACCGCGTTTCTCTTTTGAGAAAGCGATTTTTGAAATAGAACTTAAGGCACTATTTTTACCTAGGCAATGATTTTTACCTAAACTTGACTTTTGTTAGAGAGTGAGTCTTCTGTACGGTAGTACTATTAGATATTCTGTACTCTGATAATCAGAGCTTCCGCCTGGGTCTGTCCTACGCCACCTCCTGCCGCTGAACTACGTGGAGAGCACGTCAGTCTATCCCAACCTCATCCCAGTCCCACGTATACGCTCGATTATTATATGTGACAATTTTTAAGAAATGACTTTATTGCTACTATTATCAAGGGGTTGCAGGGGCTCGTATTATTTCCTAGAGATGCAATACTGGTTAATGGTATATTAAATATATCATGAAACTAAAGCAATTTTATGGTTCTAATTGTGTTTCTATCTATCTTCTCAACCGGTTACAGATTGCTAGGTAAAGGCCTCTTCTTTTGTCCGCCACTCCATGCAATGTTGTACTAGCCGGATACCCTGACTGCTTCCACCCCCACAACATCGTCCGACTAGCGGGCACTGGGTGGTCTGCCTCGAAACCCCCGCATATCTGTTGACCACCATTCTGTGATCTTCCCGGCGCGTCCATTGTGTTTAATTTATATATTACCATAAAGTGGCAATTATACTAATCCTTTGCAGTGTCCACAGTGACAAATATTGCTATGTGTAAATCTTCGATCAATAATATAGAACTAGATGTCAGGTCGGCGCTAAAAATATTTCTCGGTAAATAACAGCCCACTTGAGAAGTGAGCTCTTATTTTCTCGCAAGGCAATAACAGGAAATAGTACTTTATTTGTTGCCCCTTATGGTTGATTTCACCACTAAATCGTATTGACGTCTTTTTATTTTTAAGTGACAGGAGTAATCATTGCCTTGCTCGTTGTTTGTGACGAATAATGAAAATGTATTTATTCACGTGGACAGAATTTAGCTGTGATTTTGTACGTGACGCGTTATCTAGTTGGTATTGTTGATCGAAGATGTAAATAGTGTTTCTTTGCAATGAACGGACAGTTCGTAGTCATAAAGTACTTACTTTGTAGCTTCATTAAATTTATTAATTGCATATGCACGTAGAAACTGAGAGAGTCACAAATTTATCTAAGTAAGTAAGTATACAGGGTTGCAGGTTAAGTGGGCGTGGAGAGTGGAAGTGTGTATATCCTTTAAGGGGATGTAGTTTCCATAATTTCCGACTGATTAGACTATGAAACACCGTGCCCCAAACCACCGCACTAATTCCATAAAGGACAATAGGCGCAGGGAGTAACTAAACGTAATACCGTTATTTTATTTACTACCTGGGAGCTTAGTTTTTTCGGAGAATCCTGATAATAACCTAACTTGTTATACCTTGATAGAAAGCTAAGGAATCGTAGATATTTTTACGATTATCTGCAGCACAATTGTCATACACTTTTTTAATATCGAAGAAAGAAATAACATTTTTTTCCGAATTTATTTCTTTTTTACACTGTTCATCGTCTACTACGACTCAGTTGGTACAACTACTTGCAATTTTAGTGTTCAAAATAATTAAGCAACTAATCTTCTACACAAAAATACCAAAACTATATAGGTAAGTTAGAGGCACAAAACACAATAAAGAGTCAAGAGACAAAAAAAACGGCAATTTTTATAAAAAAAACTTAAAAGTACCATAACTTAAGAACGGTTAAGTTTGGGTTACGGTATTCAGAAGTCAAATCAGTCAGAAATTATGGAAACTACATCCCCTTTAACCCTGTATAAATAAAAATCAATTGTTATAAAAATGTTGGCACATCTATTCAGAACGGCTGCACCTATTTGGCTTATTCTTTTTTTGTTGTGTTTATAATAATTATTAAATCAAGGTTAGAATGAAAGATGTTTTTTGGAAATTTGTCACGAGTTACGGGGGCTCACGCGGACGAAGTAGTGGCAGGGCCGCTCGTAAAACATACTTTTAACATCACAGCTGCCTAGCCTGGCCGCGTTCCTCAAACAGAGACGTTTGCGCTGGCTAGGGCATGTGCACAGGATGGAACCCTCTCCACTACCACGACGTGTTCTTCGTGGTGCTGTCGCGAATACAAAAAGAGACGTTGGGAGGCCATTGCTTCGCTTTAAGGATGTCTGACTTTCACATTGACCACAGAAACTGGGAAAAGCTTGCAAAGAAACGGACGGAGTGGCGTAAACGCGTGTTCACTCGCTGGCAAGAGAAAGAGACAGCGTCAAGGCGATTCAGCCCCATCTGTCTCAAACTTCTATTGTCAGAACTGCGGTAGAACATGTTACTCTCGCATCGGACTTTTCAGCCACCAAAAACGGTGTTTGCCCAGCATTGCACTATAAATCGTCTGCAATAGACGCAAAGGCCAATTAATAAAGAGGAAAGATTTGATTGTTTGTTTGCATTGAATAGGCTCCGAAACTACAAGACCAATTTGAAAAATTCTTTCACCGTTGGGAAGCTACACTATCTCCGGGTGACATAGGCTATATTATATTTTCAATAAAAATAAGGGATCCTTACTAAAACTCCAATAAAGTAACCCAATTTGTAAAAAAATAACTTAAAAAATCCATAAATCTCGTGCGCTGCGAAAACTATTGATGATAGAACAAAATAATGTACTACGACTTTGCAGAACATCATTATCTACAAAAAGTGTCGCGACAGTATATGTCTAACTATTACAGTTATGTCACAATACGTGTTCTTTTATATTAAAAATTTAATTGAAATACCGCCGCTTGAAAAGGCTCTTTATTTGTACCTTGGTATTAATCCTTATCAAAATAAATTACTTCATATTCAAGACTACATCATGACCTTCATATAACTTTTGAATTATTCAATTTAAACATATCACGAGTTTAAAAATGTAAGTATTAGAAGTATTAGAGCTAGGCAGCACCGTAATATGCGATGTAGGCGACACTGGGGTACGGGAAGGGAGTCATTTCGAAAATTCGTCACGGGGTACGGAGTCCACGCGGACTATGTTGCGGGAGGGCCGGTAGTTAGATAGATAGTGGCAAGTCTGGTCCAAAAGCAGTATAGCCGCACCTTGAGCGAGTTGGCGGCGTGCGCTTGTGCGGGCGCGTGGTCGTCGTGCTGCGCCTGCAGCCACGCCGGCACCAGCTGGCGCAGCGCCGGCGCCAGCCCCGCGAGTTAGATAGATAGTGGCAAGTCTGGTCCAAAAGCAGTATAGCCGCACCTTGAGCGAGTTGGCGGCGTGCGCTTGTGCGGGCGCGTGGTCGTCGTGCTGCGCCTGCAGCCACGCCGGCACCAGCTGGCGCAGCGCCGGCGCCAGCCCCGCGAGTTAGATAGATAGTGGCAAGTCTGGTCCAAAAGCAGTATAGCCGCACCTTGAGCGAGTTGGCGGCGTGCGCTTGTGCGGGCGCGTGGTCGTCGTGCTGCGCCTGCAGCCACGCCGGCACCAGCTGGCGCAGCGCCGGCGCCAGCCCCGCGAGTTAGATAGATAGTGGCAAGTCTGGTCCAAAAGCAGTATAGCCGCACCTTGAGCGAGTTGGCGGCGTGCGCTTGTGCGGGCGCGTGGTCGTCGTGCTGCGCCTGCAGCCACGCCGGCACCAGCTGGCGCAGCGCCGGCGCCAGCCCCGCGAGTTAGATAGATAGTGGCAAGTCTGGTCCAAAAGCAGTATAGCCGCACCTTGAGCGAGTTGGCGGCGTGCGCTTGTGCGGGCGCGTGGTCGTCGTGCTGCGCCTGCAGCCACGCCGGCACCAGCTGGCGCAGCGCCGGCGCCAGCCCCGCGAGTTAGATAGATAGTGGCAAGTCTGGTCCAAAAGCAGTATAGCCGCACCTTGAGCGAGTTGGCGGCGTGCGCTTGTGCGGGCGCGTGGTCGTCGTGCTGCGCCTGCAGCCACGCCGGCACCAGCTGGCGCAGCGCCGGCGCCAGCCGCCGCCCGCACGCGCGCGCGAACGCGCCCTGGCACACCTACACACACAACACTTCAAACTTTGCAATATGCATGCTCCTACTAAGTGTAATACAGTCAAACTTTTTAAAGGGGAAAAATGTTAATTTATTTTGTTTGAAATGAAACGAGATTGCATCGCACTGTACATTTTGAGTCTTTTCATTATCACAGAAAAGAGTAAAGCATAAATCTAATATAGATATTTAAAAAAAATACATTTAAAACTTATAATATATCGTTGGCTTTGGCTCTAGATCGGGATCTGTGGAAGAGTTTGGAGGAGACCTATGCCCAGCAGTGGGACGCAATAGGTTGAAAAAAATATGGTTACTCGCTGTCACAGCAACAGGCATGCTGCAATCATACAAGTTATGGTAGCTTCGCAATGACGGGTTAATTTTGGAGCCCGCCAAACTTTTTTACGCGATCCTATAGCAGCAGTACTTACAACCAAAGAATGAAATAAAAAAACATTGTTTTTTTACATTTTTGTCTCAACTTTTCCTTAAGAAAATTAAAATTAATGTCACCTAGCGCACGGCCTATCGCGGTTATTAAAGCGCATGCGCGTAACCGCTATTATTCCCCCGTGCACCAATGACAGCGCGCCGTCGCTTTGACCGCGAGGATGAGCGCACGCACCTAGAACTATAAGATATAAAAATCAAGCAATTAAAAAAAGAAAACGTTCATTATTTTTAAGTCAAATATTTATTATTACTTTTTTTACCCCATATTTACTTTTGGCTGGGGGTCCAAAATTAACCCTGTATACATATACATACAAAAACGGAATGTGTCATATCTTGTACTTGAGGGTGCTTGGAAATATCTAGTCTGGTTTTAGTCAGGTGAGTGAACACGCGTGTTCTTACGAAATTATTGATAAATCGTGGTACATATTAGTGGCGACGAGAAAAAGTGGTTAATAAAGTGTAAAAAAGTGTGTTATTTACATATTACAAAAAAGTTAATAGTAAACAGGCATAAAAATGGTGATTAAGTTTGGTGAGTTTGATGTGGCACATGGCTGTTGGATAAACTATGTAACCAGGTTTGAATTTTGTCTTGAGGCCAATGAAATTAAGGAGGATGCTATGAAAAAGGCGAATTTACTAGCGGTATGTGGCCCTGACTTATTTGATTTAATTACTTCACTAATTGCACCTCATGTTATTAATACGGTAACATATTCTACAATCAAGACCCACTTAGAAGACCATTTCCATCCTACTCCTAATGAAATAGTGCAATCATTTAAATTTCATACCCGCAACCAGGAAGAAGGTGAAAAAATACGTGACTATATTGCTAGTTTGAGGAAACTTTCTATTCACTGTAAATTTAATTAATGACGTTGAGCGAACCTTACGGGATAGATTAGTGTGTGGAATTAGAGATAAAGACATTCAAAGGAGAATGTTACAACAATCCAACCTAACATTTAAATCGGCTTGTGATATGGCTTTGTCACATGAAACAGCTAATTGTGACGCTAGTTTAATTGTTATTCCGGCGACATCTGGATCGAATAAAATGATGTTAGACTTTGAGGAGCCAATGGAGGTAAATAAAATACAATACGAAATACAAAATTCAAAAAATAATGAGAAAACATATAATAGAAGTGAGTGTTTTCGTTGTGGAAAAATACATAAGGGGGAGTGCAGGTTTAAATAGACTAAATGTAATTTTTGTGGCAAAACTGGCCATATTGAAATAGTATGTCTAAGTAAGAGATATAAGAATAATGGTGATACCCCCAGATCTAATTGTAATAGTCTTTATGAATTTTCAGTTAACAATATGAGACATGACAGGGTACCCCCATATTTAATTAACATTTTTGTTAATGGAGTAGAAATTGAAATGGAAGTGGATTCCGGTTGTGCACTAACATTATTAATAAGTGAACCGACAGCCAGACTCATATGGAAAGGAAAATTGCCAGATATTGAAACAAATGATTTCATGCTAAAAACATGGACAGACAGTAAATTAGCGATATTAGGAAAAGTAGTGGTGCCGGTACATTTTAAAGGATTTAAAAAAGAGTTACCATTAATTATAGCTAAAGGAAATGGTCCTAGTTTATTAGGTAGAAATTGGTTTAGTGATTTAAACATCCTATTGCATGGAGTAAATAATGTAAAAATAGAAACAAAGAACTTAGAAAAATTATTGGAGAAGTACAAAGACCTTTTCGAAGGCAAGTTAGGTAAATATACAGGACCGGTAGTAAGCATTACAACAAGAGAGGGAGCTTCACCCAAATTTCTTAAATGCAGGCCGATACCTTTTGCTTTAAGGGAAAGAGTTTTCAAAGAAATAGACAGGTTGGTGACAGGAAATGTTTTGGAACCTATACCACATTCAGAGTGGGCTACTCCAATTGTGCCTGTTATGAAACAAAATGGGAGTGTTCGCCTTTGTGGAGATTACAGGTCAACGGTGAACACAATGACGGACACAGACACATATCCTCTACCCACACCGGATGAAGCTTTTACACAGTTACAAGGAGGTGTAATATTTACCAAAATTGATTTAGAGCAGGCGTATACACAAGTGGGTGTAGATGAGCCTACATCGCAGATGCTTACACTTAATACTCCAAAAGGTTTATATAAGGTAAGAGACTACCATTTGGTGTGAAGGCTTGTCCGGGTATTTTCCAGCGGTTGATGTCATCTTTGCTGGTAAACATACCTGGGGTAGCGGTGCTACTCAAAGACAGTGGTGAGTGGACCCGATGTAAATCGACATAATTGATGGTTAAAAGCTGTGTTACAGAAACTACAAGAAGCCGGGTTAAGAGTCAATAAGAGTAAATGCAAGTTTGCAGCGAATAGTGTAAAATTTTTAGGATTTCTTGTTGATGAAGTGGGAATTCATCCTTGTGAAGATAAAATTGAAGAAATCAAAAGTACGGCCACCACGCAATTTAAAGGAATTGCAGGCATTTCTGGGACTATTAAACTTTTATGATAGATTTTTACCACGGAAAGCTACTCTAGCTGAACCATTATATAAACTGTTAAATAAAGAAACAAAATGGCAATGGAAGTCAGTACATCAAAAAACGTTTGAAACAGTACGGAATATGTTGACAAATGGGATACACTAGTACATTACGACTTAAATAAAAAACTAATTTTGTCATGTGATGCATCGCAGTATGGATTAGGGGCTGTACTGGAGCATAAAATAGATGGCAGTATTAGACCCATCATGTTTGCTTCAAGAACTATGAACATGCATGAACGAAATTATGCACAGATTAATAAGGAAGCAGCAGCAATAGTGTTTGGATTGAAAAAATTTCATCAGTTCATAAGTGGCCGGAAGGTTGTAATTAAAACAGATCACAAACCTTTGTTGGGATTATTTAATACAGAATGGCCAATTCCAAACATAATTTCTCCCAGAATGTTGAGATGGACCTTATTGTTAAATTCCTATGATTATACAATTGAGTATGTTGAAGGGAAGAAATTGGGAAATGCAGATGCATTAAGTCGTTGGCCATCGGGTAATACCGAAAAGAATGGAGAAGAAAACCTGGGAGTGTTACTTATAGAAAAAACTCCATTGGAATTAGAATTTACAGCGGAGGAGGTAGCAAAGCTAACATTAAAAGACCCAAAATTAAGTAAGATTTTATACTGGATACAGAATGGCTGGCCTCATAAATTAGGGGAAGAGTTTCAAGTATACTGGCGAAAAAGGGACGAATTATCGACATACAGGAACTGCATTTTGTGGGGTAGCAGAGTGGTATTACCGGAAAAAATGTGGGCTAAAGTATTGAAGGAGTTACATTCAAATCAGGATGGAATTGTAATAACAAAAGCATTGGCTCGAAGTTATTTTTGGTGGCCTGCAATTGATAGTCATATTGAAGAAATGATTAAAAATTGTCATGTCTGTGCAGAAAATAGAAACATGCCCGTTAAGGTTACTCATCAGTGGATAAGACCAGATAAAGCTTGGTCCAGATTACATGTGGATTATGCTGGACCTTTCCATGGCAAGACTTTTCTTATACTAATAGATTCATTTTCAAAATGGCCTGAAGTCAAAATTGTTTCAGATATGAGTAGTGCTACGCTTATAAGTTTTAAGAGAGATATTCCCTGAACAAGGACTGCCAGACACAGTTGTTAGTGATAATGGCAGGAGTTTTATCTCAGAAGATTTTCAAAATTATTGCAGGGTAATGGTATTAGACATGTCTTGGTAGCACCGTACCATCCAGCTTCCAATGGGCAGGCAGAAAGAACAGTTCAAACAATCAAGAATAAAATTAAAAAACACTCTTTAATGCCATGGTCAACTAAGCTTCCAAAGTTTTATATGGGTTGCGTACAACACCTAATACAATAACTAGGAAATCTCCTGCTGAATTATTGAATAACAGACGATTTCGGACTAAATTTGATTATTTGAATTTGAAAAGAGGATTCTTTTATCGAAAGATAAACCTAAATTGAAAGAATTACATAAAAACAAAAAAAAACACGGAAGTGAGAAAGTTAAATATAGGACAAACGGTTTACTTCAGAAACTATAGTAAAGGGCCACAGTGGCTAAAAGGGATGGTAGAGGAACTGATTGGGGTTTGCAGATACCGTAAAAGATGGAACGAGAAACTTTTAAAAAGACACATTAATCAGATTCACTCTTTTGCCGGGGGGAAGGCAGAGGTGAAAGAGAATACAACGAAACAGGTCATGGTTGATGACGATGATTACGATGTTGTTCTGATATCACAGTCAAAGTGGGCTGAAATTTTAGGTGTGTCAGGGCCACAAGATATTGCGCAGCACCAAAGTTTTCAATATAAACCTGAAAGGCCTGCAAGATGTAAGAGGGGTTTGTCAGAGTCGCCTCAGCAGTCGGTTTCTAAAAAGATTGACTGGGATCTGATGGAGGAGCAAGATAAAGATGACAGTAGCACTGAAATGGAAGTATTTCAGCGGTCCCCTTGTGAGACTGATGCTGAAAGTGACTACTGAGGAGTGCCAGAACTGTTATGCATAAGTAGGATTAGAATATTTAGTAGTAGTTAGTGATAGGATAGGAGAGTGATAGTGTAATGTGTTTATGTAAGACTATACAATGATAGCAGTGAAATGAAGGATTTGCAGTGACCTGTCTCGGGGGAGAGGCATGTCATATCTTGTACTTGAGGGTACTTGGAAATATCTAGTCTGGTTTTAGTCAGGTGAGTGAACACGCGTGTTCTTACGAAATTATTGATAAATCGTGGTACATATTAGAATGTATATTATTTTAAAACTTTACATCATTAATAGTACTTAAACTTCAGATACCCCGTGCTTCGGAAGGCACGTTAAGCCCTTGGTCCCGGTTGTTGTCGTAAGATGACAGTCGTTAAAACCCACTAACCACGCATTGGGCCAGTGTGGTGGGTTATGGCCCAATATCCCCTCGTGCATTGTCCACGTGGGAGGCCTGTGCCCAGCAGTGGGACGTTTATAGGCTGATGATGAAACTTCAGATACAATAAACTAACCTGGGCAGCTTCTCGGACTTTGCAGTCAGTGTCCACAGCAACCACTTTGTAGAAATGGGCCCAGCTGGGCAGTGCCGCCACAACATCATCCACATTGCTCTTGCCCACCAGCTCACTCAGCTCTAGCAGTGCCTACAATATTTTTTAATAGTTCTAAGTAACTTTACTTGGTCAGTATGCAATGGTCACATATTAGTGTATTATAATAAGGCAATCTATGCTCACTATTGTTAATTGTGTTAGGGTGCCCAACTGACCACATAATGAATGTAAATATATATATTGTTTTCTGAGGTTTAAGCGAGCACTACACATTTATTTATTATCTGAAATATTTATTATAAATAAATATTTCAGATACAGTAGAACTCCAATTATCCGAATTAATGGGGACCGGGACCCATTCGGATAACCAAATATTCGGATAATTGGATTTTTTTAAAAAAAATTGCCATTGGAGAGAATAAAAGCTACGTTTTGATATTGCACTATTTTTTTATTGAATTAAATGAAAGAAACATGAAATTTTCACATGTTTTAAATATAAATAAAATGTACTTATGTACAAGTTTAGAAATAAAAATCATTGTTTTTTAAACATCTCCGTCAATGTAAGCTGTTTTGCGGTCTTCAACCGTTTTCGGGCAGCCAGGTCACGCATTCGCTTGACGGTGAGCAGTTGCAAGTGGTGGTTTTGTGATTCGGATGATCGGCGATTTGGATAGTCGGAGTTCGGATAATTGGAGTTCTACTGTATTAACAAACAAATATAAATCTATAAATATTGATTGTAGATTAATGTTGTGCAACATTTTACTATTTTATATACAAATTTTAATCAGCTTGAATCATCTTGTATAAATATCAGAGGCTTATTATCTATGATGATAATGATAATTATAAAGTTTAAAAATATATTATTGCATACGAAATGTAATCACAATAGTAAACCACAAAAACAATTATTGGCATGTATTCTATTCATTGCCATTGTAATGTCATGTATTTATAAACTGTTTGATTCTCACAAATTAAGTAAATAAAATCTAACATGATAACATCCATAAATCATGGCCAAATGTTGTGTAACTGAGTTGTGGATTACATACATTTCTATGTTACAAAGGTATCATACTAACAATACTAGTTCAAATCCTATATAAGGTTTACATATCCATGAAACATACCTTGACTTTGGTGATAGGATCTTTCTTGTTTAGTTTCTTAATGCAAATAGTGAACTCAGGTGTCATTCCCTGGTCTAAGGTAGGTGAAGCTAGTGTGGGGAACAGGGCTGACATCATCTTGCCACCTCCGGCCAGCAGGGAAGGGTCCAGACTGGCTGCATTGCTGAGAAGCTCTGCACTGCGCCCACTGCTTGACGGCTGGAGAAATATTCAGAACTAGCACCACATCGACAATGTTAAGTTATAGCACTGTGTGAAGCCCTAGTACTGCTTGTAAAATCAGCTTCACCTTCATGTATGAGGTTAAAAAATATATAGGTAGGTACTTTATGTACTGCAGTCTTGCACATCATTTTTTTATTAGGAATATTACAAAATTATAACCGGTTTTTAGATGGTTATTCGGTCTATTGGTAAACGTATAATTTAAGTAAATGGTAAGAACTTTCGTGGCACTTACACGGGCATTGTTTTTTGTACGTTGGCTTTTACTTTTCCCACCCATTTAGTTTCATTAATAAATAGTAGTAATACTCAAAATTTTAGGCACATATTGAAAATAATATTTCATAAGTAAATTATGGTTTACGAGAATATAATTCCTGAAATTGTGCCACACGAAGTTGTCGTCTTGAATGAAATCGCAACAATCGGTCGGACTTGTTGACTTAACTTTTGTCATTGACAATTTGACATGACATATTTTTTATTTGTTCCGTGAAAGTACAGGCTAAGGTCAGAGATCATACTGCCTAGTCATTCGTTTTTTGTTTCTCTTTTTCCCTTGATGATAATGAGTGGTGATTAAGATGATAAATGATAAATGATGTTCCCCTAAACCCCTTGCGTCCTCAGTAAAGATGTGGGACTTTTTACTGAGGTCTCACGCGGACTTCTTGAGAGAATTTGAAAAGGGATATTTTTCTTTTTAATTTGAGAAGGAGGCAAACGAGCAGGCGGGTCACCTGATGGACAGCAATCACTGCCGCCCATGAACACCCGCAAAACCAGAGGAGTCGCAGATGCGTTGCCGACCTTTAAGAAAGGAATAGGGTTAGGGGAAGGAATAGGAATTGTGAGGAGGGGTGGGAGGGGAAGCGGCCTCCGGAACTCTCACTGGCCGGACGAAACACAACAGCACCAAGTGCCATTATTTCACGCCGGATATTCGTGAGAGGGTGGTATTACGCCGAGCGAGCCGGCCCAATGCGTGCTGCAACGCAGCGTGGCTCTACCACTCAGTCAGTGTCACTCATTTAGCACCATCCAGGGGTTACGTGTAGGGTCTCAAGGGTAAAACTACGGACGCGAGAAACTTTAACCCCCAATTGCACTGTACACTGTACATTGCACAGTTTTGTTTCATTTGCCAACACTCATGCACGTTCACAAACACTTAACGGTTAATAATCCACTATTATTTCACATTAATGTTCGAAAAAAGACAAATTTTAGAAAATAAAACAAAACTGCAGACATGACGCTCCACTTTCCCGCCAAGAAGTCTATGTTGACATGACACTTGTGGTGTTGTTTTTTTATATTTGTTCCGTGAAGGAACAGGCTAAGGTCACCACACCATAATGAATAGTCATTAGTTTTTTTAATTTATTTTTTCCAGATGATAATGAGTGGTAATTAAGATGAATTTTTTGAATGAAAGATTTTTTTTTTTAATTAGACTTGTCATAGTGACTGCATCCTGCCTGATGGTAAGCAGCCGATGCAGTCCAAAATAATGAGAGCGCTCCCCACCGTGGAATAAGCACGGTAACGAGCGCACCCAATCATGACAGCCTGCATATATGTCGTTTCACGCCCCGCTTAAAATAACCGGGGCTGTAGGAGCTGGGAAACACATGCGCCGGCAAAGAATTCCAAAACCGAATGGTCTTACAGAGGAACGACTTGCCAAATTTTTTGGTTCGAGTACTGATAGTCTGTATAGTATGATGGTGGTTCCTAAGACCAGCACGTGTAGTCCGGGAGAGGAAAGGAGAGGGCGGGATAAGATCAAAAAGTTCTTCAGAACACTCTCCGTAGTAATTCCGGTAGAAGACACAGAGAGAAGCAATGTCTTTACGCAGCTGGAGGTCCTCAAGGGAGGCTGTAACCTCAGCATCTCCAATAATGCGTACCGCTCGCCTTTGCAGTATATCAAGTGCATCGAGGAGGTACTTATTTAATGGAGCCGTCCCATAGATGGGAACAATACTCCATACTCCATCGCACCTGAGTCGTGTACAGCAAACAGCGCTGCTCAGGAGTGAAAAACCGCCTCACCTTATTGAGAATACCCAACTTACGGGAGGCAGTTAAAATAACACTCTCGATGTAGCATTTTGGATTCAATTCCCGGCCGATGTCCATGCCAAGAATGCTGAGGTTCATCGAAATGGGTAAAGGAGAGTTTTGAAGAGAGGGAGGAGTAAGGAGGGAGGAGGAGTGAGAATGATAAATGATATTGCCCCAAATCCCTTGAGTCCTCAGTAAAGATGTGGCATGCACGCTCTAAGTATTTGTAACACAGACATAAAATCTTTTAATGTATCATATTGTTTACTTGGTTAAAATAAAAAATTGTATGTCTGAGATACAAATTTTAAACTATTAGGTAAGTACAGTAAGTCACGAGCAAAAATATGTAAACAATTGTGTATTATATAGATATCTACATCAACTCTGCTACCTTTTTACTTAAAACTAACGCCTAATTATAAGAAATATAAACTAACTTACGTACTAGTAGACGGTGTGCCACACCCTTGAGATTCGCCGCTTCGTCTCCTCGAGGTCCTCAGCTCGGCCGCAGTCCGCCGCGCCGACTGGCCGGGCTGCTGTGGTGATGGTGGTAGCTCGCCTCCCCGGCGACTGTCTCTGGCTGCTGCTGTGGTATGGAAAGGCCCTAGGCGTCCCGTCTACCCCCCAGCGCTGAACCCAGACAAATATATACCACTTGCACCAATCACTTAGCCCGCCACGACACGTGTGCCGGTCAACCAACAATTCACTGATTGTAATCAGGCCGCCCTGGTTTCAAACTCAACTTATGGTTTTCACTGTTTTACTGTTTATTGTGATTACGGTCCGCCGAATTTACTGTTTATGTGCCCTACATCAAATTACCAATACAAAGTACAAATTAATTTCACACGACCCCGCGTTCAAGGTTCCTAACCTAACTCCAATGTTCAACGTGAGTGTGTGTCACTTTGACATTGACAGTCGTCTGTCCAATACAAATTAAAACTACAAAAAAGGTTGCCAGCCGTAAGTGGCCATTTTGTTCCAAACAGACCCCTGCCCCGATCGGAAGGCTCCGATCGTTAGCTCAATCCATCAGGCAAGGAGAGACAGCTGCTGTGGCTCATCGCGGAATCGAACCGCAGTCCCATGCTTGCCAACTAACAACTTTACAATGCTGCCCTAGCTACAAGCAAGGAGAGCAAGTTATTCTCCTTCAACAACATACTAAGTCTAATTAGCCAAATTAAAATAATATTAAATTATCCTATTTACCAAAGCTTATTTTCTAAAAATTTACAAACATCAGTTAAATACACCCGTGCCCTTGCCATTTTGTGCCATTGTCGGAGCGAATAAGTGAAGTTAGACCCTTACGCGACACAAAACGATCCAACGCGACGACGAAAGCCTCCGTGGACAACGAAGAAACTCCCAAGAGGACGGCCTTAGTAGCCAGGCACAAAAAAAACACAAAAAAATTACCTACAACCCGAGCGTGGCGCAGTTGATCGGTTTTACCGAGAAAGGTCCAGCAGAACCCGTTGCGTGAAACCCCCACAAACGGACGAGACTGAGCGACTCGGTCCGAAGGCAGACCCCCCGTCTGCGGCTGCACGGGTGAAGACGTCCACTGTGAGAAAATAAACACCGAAAGAGCACTACACAAATAAAGCTGTTTGGACCAACAATATTCAAAATTACAAATTACGTTACCTAGTAACACATCCAACAGACGTCAACCGTGACGTACTGGCCTATTGAAAGGCTTCACAATCCTCATGGGCATGGGCTACCATGTAGACCATGGGAGGTTTCTTCATTACCGTTTCCGAAATTGACATTCTCACACAGATGCATGTACCGAGGAGAGGGTGACTTGTGTTAGCCCCGTCAAACTCAAGGTAAACATGCTACCAAACAATGTCGCACAAAATTAAAATTTCAAATCTAAGATTTCTTTAAAATCTTTCAAACAAATTTCACATTTAAGGTTTCCTTAAATCTTTCAAACCGCGGCCGCCGTAGTATAAAGCAAAACCGTCCGTGGTTTTGCTCTCGCAAAGGGGCAGGCTAGCTTTGGCCTGCTCGGGTCCCAAATCTGCAAAGAAGGCCCCCGCCCGTGTGATACCGCGGGTGGTACGATAACCGCTGCGGCATAGCTCGAGCGCGTCTGCACGCTGGCGCGCACAGAGCTAGTTGCAGGGAGGGGTCCCTCCTTCGTGACACCGTCGGGGCCCCCGCCCGTGTGATACCCAAATCGCACTCGGGCCGGCGGCATGGTAACCTGCAGGCGCGGTTTGCGCGCCTGCGCATGGTTCACCTTCCGGTGTGGGGGCGCGCCTCGCGCATGACTGGGCCTCCAGTCCGCTGGTAGGTGTGTGCTCCGCGCTGGAGCACCCCTGCCCGTGTAACGCTGCCACCGCTGTTGAGTGGTCGGTGAAGCCGCTCCTGACCTGTGAACACCCACAATAATAAAAGCTGTGGTCCACCAAATGCACTGCGGCGTTGAGGCATATAGCCAAAGCAAAGGCCGCTGCGCCTTGCTATGCGCCGCCTCGTCATTACACGCAGCCCTCGTCGGTCCTGGCACCGCGTCGTAGTATGACCCTATTGGCCACACTGTGTACAAGCCGGGTCCATGCCGGCCGCTGCAGTCAGCGCCGCCCGCCTCGACGTAGTGTGTCCTGGCTGCAGCTGTACAGTGGGATTCGCCTGGCGTCCCATTGAAGCCTGCGCCTCTGAGGGCGGCAGGTCAGGCTGGGAGGTCGCTACGACTCCCGCCTCATCGCCGAGGAACTTTAAAAGTTCCTCCAATCTCGGCAGAGTAGCCCCCCCTTCCTCTGCCGTTTCCCGCTCAAACCGGGAACGAACGTCCGTTGGCAGCTTGTCCAGCACAATGTGTACCAGTAGGAGCGACCACTCGGCTACTGGCAACCCTAACTGTCGCAACGCATTACACGCAACTGTGACTGGCGTCAACAGTTGCGTCTTTAAGTCCGCCCGATTGGCTACCTTAGGTAGCGACAACAATTGGCGCGCGTGTGCGTCTACCAATGACCCTTCTTCCACTTCGCCACCCAAACTTCCTAACTGATGGGTAGGAAGCCTATCAGGTATCCTGGGCCCTCCCATTGGTGGCGGTGTGGATAGCTGGACATCCCCTATCCGTCGCCTTTTAATGTCGCAGGCCGCCTGGACGACATTATCATTTATTTCCATTATTTGGTCAAAATCATTTTCATATGCCGACCATACCTCCTCGTAGGATGTTGGAGCAGTCTCCGACAAAACCACCATGGCGGTCTCAACCGAAGACACCCGCTGCTTTAACTGCCTGGCTCGCTCGAGGATGTCATCATCGCAGCCCCTCCGAGACAGCAGATCCTGCGTATGCACGAACCAGCGCAGCTGCGTTGCAAAGACTGCCTCCGCCATCGCGTTGTCAACAAAAAACAAATAACGAGGAATTAGATTCTATGTCCAACAATAGCACAAATATGGCAGAACAATATTTCCTACACACATACCCTTTCAATTACAATGTAGGCACAACCAAATTAATAAGTACATAATAAACTTATACGTGTTTGCTACAAGAGGCGCACTAACAAATATAATGTACAAGTATTATTAGTATTATTATTTTGACGACCTCCTTGGTCGAGTGGTTTGTACACCGGTTTTCATGGTGTCGCCATCTCTGAGGTCCCGGGTTTGATCCCCGGTCGGGTCAATTTAGAAATTGTTCTTTTTCTAAATTGTCTCGGGTCTGGGTGTCTTCTATGTATAATATGTATGTATTTAAGTATTTTAAGTATGTTTATCCGTTGTCTAGTAACCATTTAACGAGTTTTATAACGAAGCTTCTCTTGGGCTAGATAATTGGTGTGAGTGTAGGAAAGTTTATTTATTTATTTATTTATTATTATTACATAGTCCCTATGCATAAATCAATCAAGTTAAAACCAATGTAATAATCTAATTAAATTTAAAATTGGTTTTCAAAAATGAAGGCACCAACAAAACAAAATGTGCCATTATTATTGTATAAACCGTTATATAATAATCCAACCAAATTTTACTTATGCCGCTGTGTAGAACAAACAATCTATTCGGTTCCAAAGAACCAGAGTACAAAATGAATGTTTAACTAACATCACACAAGGATGAACCAGTAATCAGGCTTGAATTGATTCCCAAAAAAAAAACAAAAATAAAAATAAAATAGAAATGTTCCTTAATACTACATAGGTACACAACTATGTTAACACACAATGTATAATGCAACTACAACATTGATATGTGACTACAATATGATTATACCAAATGAAATGCAATAACAAGTAATTTAACTCAAATTGATTTCCCAAAAAAACTACAATAAACAAAATGTTAATCAATTTATAATGTAACATAACTGCAATATTGATATTGTGTCTACAGCTTTGCAATCGCTAGACAACCAAACTACAAATCTTGTGAATCAAATGCCTACAATATTTAAATATGTTTACAAAATGAAAACAACAAACCAAATCAAAAGTACCACAATTTTCAATGCTTTAAATTCCAAATTAAGTTTTTAAGCAATCGAGGAACAAACAAATGTTTAATTATTTGCAAACCGCTAGAATCTTAAAATTCTGTTTGCAAACAAATGCAACAATTAACATCAAAATATTTATTTGTTGTACCAAGACTAATTCTAAATTAGGTTTTCAACAATTGACTATACATATCCTAACTCAAATAAATACATTCTAAATGTGTAACCAAAATGCAATTATAGCAAGTTAGGTATGACAATTATTGCATTCTTGCAATGACTTTCCGCAATGAAATAATCAACGCATTCTAAAAGCGAGACAAAACCTAAATTAATTATGATAACATTGACCGCAGTGAGACAATCTTACGCTACCTACTTGCTACAATCAACACAACAAAACCTACATATTACATTGCATTCTGAATGCAATTTAATATGCGGTAGCCAATGACCTTTAATATATAGACTAGTTACACCTGAACAAATTGCATTTAAAAATGGCGAAATGGTTTCTATGACGTAATCACGTCGAAAGGGAAAGAAAATAAATGCAAACATATCATTAGCCTATTGTTAAAAAGAGATAAACATATATTTTAACTTTTGTATACTCTTTGAGGTAGTTGAGTTGACCTGTAGGGTTTCTGCCCTACAGTCTTAAGATGTTATTTAGTTGAGTAGAGTTAACTGGCTGTGCTGATACGTACGAAACAGTAATTTGACTCTACCTATGTATATTGTGCAGTTGCTAAACTGTACATGACCAATGAGCTCATTGAATTTATGCGCCATCTGGGCCGCCATTGTTTTCTCTCTTTCACTCTTACAGAAACGTCTCTCTCTTACATAGTACACGCGTCTCACTCATGCATATCGAATTGGCAACAGGGCAAATGTCCTCACTAAATGAAAATGTCTATTTTAAATTTATTTTTACAATAATTACGAGTGAAATTAAAAAAAAATCTTGTTTCATGGTTGCATGGTTGCAGTATAATTTTTTACAATTTCTGTATACACAGGAAGGCCTTTTATCCAAATAACAACACAAAACTTATAACGGTAACGATCGTATTGACGTGACAATGACTGACGTGTGACTAAATGAGGTCCAGTCAATTACCTGGATTTGTTCTAGTCACTACGGAGGGCAGGCAACGTATCTACACATATAATATATCATTGGCGGTAGCAAACAATCTTAACACAAACCTATTCTAAGTATATGGTTGGTACAACTAACCAACGTTAAAACTAATAACTAATCAATTGAGGTCCGTAGACAAAACCACGCTCTGGTTTACCAAAAAATTGTATGATATAGATATCTACATCAACTCTGCTACCTTTTTACTTAAAACTAACGCCTAATTATAAGAAATATAAACTAACTTACGTACTAGTAGACGGTGTGCCACACCCTTGAGATACGCCGCTTCGTCTCCTCGAGGTCCTCAGCTCGGCCGCAGTCCGCCGCGCCGACTGGCCGGGCTGCTGTGATGATGGTGGTAGCTCACCTCCCCGGCGACTGTCTCTGGCTGCTGCTGTGGTATGGAAAGGCCCTAGGCGTCCCGTCTACCCCTCAGCGCTGAACCCAGACAAATATATACCACTTGCACCAATCACTTAGCCCGCCACGACACGTGTGCCGGTCAACCAACAATTCACTGATTTTAATCAGGCCGCCCTGGTTTCAAACTAAACTTATGGTTTTCACTGTTTCACTGTTTATTGTGATGACGGTCCGCCGAATTTACTGTTTATGTGCCCTACATCAAATCACCAATACAAAGTACAAATTAATTTCACACGACCCCGCGTTCAAGGTTCCTAACCTAACTCCAATGTTCAACGTGAGTGTGTGTCACTTTGACATTGACAGTCGTCTGTCCAATACAAATTAAAACTACAAAAAAGGTTGCCAGCCGTAAGTGGCCATTTTGTTCCGAACAAATTGTAACTCTTAATACAATGGAATAAGAGTCAAAGTGTATACATATTGGTGCTCGTGACTGTACCTACTCAATACTCAATATTTATTACTAGCCATGTGTAACAGAAAGGTGTTATTATTATAGTAAATTATAAATGTACTATCGGGGCACCGTCGGCGTCGCATTACCAGTTTGCAGAAATTTTCGTATGAAGTGCGCTTCGTAGCAAATAGACGACGCCGTGTGCATGGGATTTTGAACTTCTTTAGACTGGTAAAGTGACGGAGTCCGCGATAGTACGTCATGGACCCTGTCGAGCACTGCAACTAGCTGGAAGAGGGGAGGAGGGCGATTTATTAAATTTATTTATTTATTTAATTCTTTATGCACAATTGTACAGAAGCGGACTTAATGCCTTTTAGGCATTTCCTCCCATTCAACCATAGGGTGGTGCAGATAAATAAGTGGTAGGGTGCACTACTAAAATGGAAATATGGTAAATTATACAAATATAAAACGCAGATACATATACACCATATAAATATATACACCGTAGATACATAATATAGACTCTATAATATATAAATAGTTATTAAATATATAAATATCATACATATAATTTATGAATAAACGATTACTAATGTGGAGTATCCTGGCAGGGTCGCCATGTGATGTGGGAAGTCGGGAGACGAAACGATACGACGAAGGTTGGTTCTTAACTCTTATTTATTTAGGGAAAAACAGTGTTTATATAGTGTTTTAGAACAAAGGAAAGTATTGACTGCCAGTTCTGGGAAATCGGTACAAAGTCATAAATTAGTTACATTCCATCACTTATAACAAAACAGATGATTCTTATGAGTTATGATGCCGTGACACACTGCACTACAAGCTTGTTCGGTAAGATAGCTGCGCAACTTGGTTTTGAACGCGTACCGACTGGTGGACATTCTAATATTTATAGGGAGGGAATTCCAAAGGAGAATAGGTTTGACAAAGAAGGAAGAGCGAACGATGTCGGAGTGGATTATATGTCTGTGGGTGAGAGGGACAGTTTAGAAGGCGATTAGAAGAAGAACGAAGTGTTTTTTCATGATTGTTACATAGGTATTGAAAGCGTGAGGAAAGATACGAAGGGGAATTAGGAGAGCATAACACCGAAAATAAAGTGGTCAAGGCCCGCATACTTCTACGCAGCCGTATGGGTTACCCATTTAAGCTGCGTTCGGCATGCGGACACATGATCATATTTACGAAGGTTAAAGACAAATCGAATGCAGTTATTTAGGAGACGGTCGAGCTTATTGAGTAGATCTGCATTCAGGTTGAGGTAGCACACATAACCATAGTCGACGATAGGAAAGATTAAGGTTTGTACAAGCATAGCCTTGACGCTAACAGGCACAAAGTTCTTGAGGCGATAAAGATAACGAAGTATTACAGTGACTTTTCGACAAACATTCGTCACCTGAGCCTGCCAGTTCAACCTGGAGTCGACAAGCAAACCCAGATCCTTTACATTATCAGTGATAGGTATTGGAGTGCCGTCGAAAATAATGGGATGGAGTCCGCTGCAATTGATTCTTGACATCATCCGTGGACTCCTTACCAATACAGCTTGGCATTTTGCAGGGTTGACAGCAACCCCAAACTCGTCGGACCAGGATTTGATGCTGTTTAGGTCTTTATTTAGAGCATCATGGCATCATTCAGCAAACGTATACACGAACGGGCCGGAGCGGTGGAGGCGTATTGGTTTACACGCGCAATCGTCTGGGTGCGAATGTGTTTGAGTCATCGGCGATCGCTGGTATGTGCTCAGCGGAGTGCGTTGCCATTACACTAAATTATAATAGTGAAATTATATATTTGATATCTATTTACAGACCGCCAAAAATTAATAGACATGACAAAATTATTCAGTTCCTTACTGAATTCCGGATTTTATTAGATAGTATACCTTCTAACTCCAAAGTGATATTTTGTGGCGACATTAATATCAATTTATTAAATAAAAACGACAAGCATGTAATTTTGTATGAAAATTTATTATCAGAATACGGATTTTCAAAATGCATTGATGACGTAACACGGAAAGAAATTTTAATGGGGAAAGTGGTTAAATCTTGCTTAGATCACATATTTATTAGAGCGGGTGATATTATGTCTATTAATTCAGCGGTGGTGAAACACAAGATATCCGATCATTACTTTGTATCTGCCGTGGTGGAATGGAAACGGGCTCCGTTGCAGTTGTCGTCGCACTCGTGCGAGCATTCAAAACCCAATAATAAAGTTACGAAACGGGTGCTCGACAATAACATGATTAGAGAAGAGCTATTACGCGCCGACTTTAATAGTTTGTTAGCTATTGATTGCCCAATAGTATTATATACCGAATTAAGCAATTTATTTACAGATATATATTCTAGATGTTATAAAAATATAAAAATAAATTTAAGTAATAGAAATAATAAAATTTGGATAAATAAAAATTTAAAAAACATGATAGAAGAAAAAGATAGGTTATTTGAGGTGTGGAGTAACGAACCAAAGAATATGTTGAAGCGTCTTAATTATACTAGGTTTAGAAATAAGTGTCAAAAGGCTATTAATAAGAGTAAACAAGTTTATGAAAAGGAAAGTATATTAAAGTGTAACAAGAATATTAAAAAAGTATGGGAAAAAATAAATATAATGATGGGAACTACCAAACAGTCTTTAGATTCGTCAATATTATCAAATATAGGAAGGCAAAAAAGTATTAAGGATATATGTAACGAATTTGCAATAAATTTTACAAAAGACATTGACAATATAAAACATACATGTAACGATATATGGTTAGATAGAAATAGCTATGTACATGCCTCGCCTGTGTGCATGAGGTGGCGACCTGTTACAAGTGCAGAAATTAAAAGTATTTTAGTTAAAAAAATGAGCATAAACAAATCAGCAGGCAGTGATCTCGTGCGCATGTGTGATTTAAAATTTATAGCTAATAAGGTGAGCCCAGTTTTAGCAAAACTTATAAACTCGTCAGTAAAAAAACATAAAATTCCTTGTAAACTCAAAGAAGCACTAATCCGTCCAATTCATAAAAAAGGTGACCGTAAAAATGTATCTAATTATAGGCCTATAGCAATTTTATCCAGTTTAGATAAAGTTATGGAAAAATGTATCGTCAATCAATTAGGAAATTATTTACAAAACCACAATATTATAAATAACTGTCAACATGGGTTTTTAAAAGGGAAAAGTACAAACACCTTATTACAAAATTTTACTAATGAAATTAATAATAATTTGAATAACAAAAAGATTGTAGTAGCCATTTTCTTTGATTTTAAAAAGGCGTTCGAAACTTTGGAGACCTCAACCCTTTTAAACGCTATGGTAGAATGTGGTGTGGGAGAACCACTGAACCAATGGTTTAGTGATTATCTCACAGCGCGTTCTTATCGGGTTAAAGTCGGCGATAAACTCAGTGACAGTATGGAGGTGAGGTGCGGGGTACCGCAGGGCTCCGGGTGTGGACCTATGTGCTACCTCATGCATGTTAACAGCTTATGCAACGTGCTGCAGCATTGTTCAGCACATATGTTCGCGGACGACCTGTGTGCCCTGCGTGCCGGCACCGACCTCGTTGACACATGCCGACTTGTACAGCAAGACATCGACGCCGTTGTAAAGTGGTCACATGACAATGGCATTATTTTAAATACAGACAAAACCAAATTATTAATTATTCACTCACCTTATTTGTCTACAGCTAGCTCATCACCACCATTAATTTCTCATGAATTCTCATGTTTCCACAACCAACTAATTAACTGTAAGTGTAAACCTATCGAACGAGTCACAAGTATCACTTATCTTGGTGTAAAAATTGATGAAAAGTTTTCGTGGACTAGTCATATAGATCATATTTGTATCAAATTAAGAATTCTCTTAGGTAAAATGTATCATTTAAGTTTTAGAGTTCCGCTTAGTACGCTAAGGTGTATTTACATGGCATTGGTAGATTCCATTTTGTGTTATGCTCTTGACTGCTATGGATTAACATTTAAAACTAACATAGATAAATTAGAAGCATTACAAATTAGATTTTTAAAATTTTTGGTTAATAAAAAAGTTAAAAACAGTTGCAAGGGTGACTACAAAAAATTATTTAAAATATGTAAAATTCTTCCCATCGGTTTAAAACATAAATTTTTAATATTATTAAATCACCATGGCAGTCAAGAATACAACCTGAGTCTTGTAAGGAGCGACCATAGTATGAGGTCAGTGTCTGCTGGCAAATACAATGTACCCAGTGTCCAAAACTACTGTAGCCTACTTTGGGTATAAACACATACACAAATAGCACACACACATATTTACACTAAATATTTATTAAAACCTAAATAACAAAATAAACACTAATAATAACTTATATCTAAAACATACAGCTGATTTACTATATTAATATTTACACCTATATATGTACACTTATATCTATAAGTAATTACTATTTATTTAGCTATTTATATCTACAATAATATTCACACCATAATATCGAGTGTGTATTAGTTAGTCGATATCGATAAACACCTATCGATACGCATGACCATAGGCACTAGTCGTTATCTACGTTCTATTGTTCTTGCCATCTGCGCGCGGGCAGCCGCCGGGGACACATCCAGTCGAGACCTATGTACGACGCGGAGCGCACGCTGCTTTGTCTCCCGCCTTATAAATACCGATGTGTAATACGCTATTCCTTTCCGCGCTGTGCCTAAATTCTGTGGTTGTGTTGCTTGCTTGATCATGAAGCAATCCTGTTGATTGATTGTCTTCCGCTCAATTGGCTTAAACTTGAAACAGTATATTGTTCCGTGCTTGAAACCAATATTATTTGCCTTCTGTTTGTGATAAAGTGTGTATTGGTGTTTGAACTCATTAAACCACTTGAACCGTAAGTTGGACTATTTATTTCTTACCACCACCAACACCACAGTGGTGACCCCTTATTTGGACAATGGAAAAGGAATTTCGAGATGCACGTGAAACAGCCATGCGGTCAGTCGATAGTGATGGGAACGATGATTCGACAAAAAGTATCGATGTTTTCAAAGTCGGTACTCGACTGCCGCCGTTCTGGCCGGAGGAGCCTGAGATCTGGTTCGCGCAAGTGGAGGGGCAGTTCGCCATATCGGGAATCACCAACGACTCCACCAAATTCCACTACGTCATCAGCCAGCTGGAAAATCAGTATTCCAGAGAGGTAAAAGACCTTATCATCAGCCCACCAACTACTGATAAATATCAGAAATTGAAGACCGAGCTGATCAAACGGCTTACGGCGTCGAAAGAGAAAAAGCTGCAGCAACTCTTGATGCACGAGGAGCTTGGAGACCGAAAGCCCTCGCAATTTCTCCGCCATCTTAAGAGTCTCGCAGGCGTCAACGTACCCGACGATTTCCTGAAGACTATTTGGGTTAGTCGTCTATCGCACGGGATACAGACCGTACTTGCAGGTCAGCCCACATCATCTGCCATCGATGACCTGGCAGACTTGGCTGATCGTATCCACGAGCTGGCTACACCATCACCATCGGTGGCTTCAACGAGTCAAATTCGTCCCGAGTCAGCATTGGACGCGTTGACCAAACAAGTGGCTGAACTCCAGATGCAGTTCCGGAAGTTTGCGTCGGAGAGAAACAGCAGATCCCACTCACGGTCTACCAGATCAGCTCACCGTAGATCAGTATCCAGGTCGAAACGCTCTCAATCGAACTATAGAAAGTTTCCGTTATGCTGGTACCACAGCAAGTTCGGGGAGAAGGCCAGCACATGCGTAACCCCCTGCGACTACAAAGCGGGAAACGCCAGGGGCGGTCGATAGTGGCGACTGCTGACTGCCCTACATCATCTACTGGTCGCCTGTTTGCCACGGACCGAGCTTCGAAGGTGCAGTTCCTGGTCGACACTGGAAGCGACCTCTGCGTCTACCCCCGGTCCCTTCTTCGCGATCGTCGTGCCAAGACGGACTACAACTTGTGTGCTGCGAACGGTTCCAGTATATCTACTTACGGTTATGTACACCTTAATTTAGACTTTGGTTTGCGTAGATTGTTTAGTTGGCGTTTTATAGTAGCCGATGTTACTAAGCCGATCATAGGCGTAGATTTTTTAAATTACTACTACCTTATTGTAGATTGCCGTAACAAACGCTTGTTAGATAGTACAACCTCTGTATCCGCTGTAGCCAAAGTAGTCAGTTGTAGTAATATAGCATCTGTAAAGATCTTGACTGGTGAGTCTCGGTATCACAAAATTCTTGACGAATTTCCCGAGATTACCCGACCAACTGGTACACACCGCAACATTACACACAACACCGTCCACCATATTCGCACGACTCCAGGCCCTCCAGTATCTTGTACCCCTCGTCGTTTAGCACCAGACAAATTAAAGATTGCTCAACAGGAGTTCCAGGCCATGCTCGCCAATGGTACAGCTCGACCTTCACAGAGTCCCTGGGCCTCACCTCTTCATCTAGCGCCGAAAAAAGACAACGGCTGGCGTCCCTGCGGCGATTACCGCATGCTCAACGCCCGAACTGTACCTGACAGATATCCGATTAAACACATCCACGACTTCTCGCACAATCTTGTTGGCTGCAAAGTCTTCAGCACCCTAGATTTATTGAAGGCGTATAATCAGATACCTGTCAGCCCTGCAGACATTCCGAAGACCGCAATCACATCACCTTTGGGTCTATTTGAATTCCCATATATGACCTTCGGACTTCGAAATGCGAGCCAAACCTTTCAAAGGTTTATGGATGAGGTCACCAGAGGGCTAGATTTTGCCTATTGCTACATCGACGACATCTTGATTTTCTCAAGAGATGAGCAGCAGCACGAGCAGCACCTTCGCCAAATCTTCAGCAAGCTGAAGGACTATGGCATGCTGCTAAACACTGCTAAGTGCGTCTTCGGTGTGCCCGAGGTAACATTTTTAGGTTACGCCATCTCTGAAAGCGGCTCTAGACCATTGGACTCCAAGGTGCAGGCAATTAAAGACTTCCCGACTCCAACTACTGTGCGCCAGCTCAAGGCATTCCTAGGCATGCTCAATTTTTATAGGAGACTTCTTCCCCGAGCTGCCGAAATCCAGGCTCCCCTACATGCATTGTTGACAGGTTCTGTAAAAGGGTCACAGCCAATCGTTCTGACAGATGATACCCTCACAGCCTTCAACGCGTGTAAGTACAGCCTTGCAAATGCTGCCTTACTAGCACACCCTGACTGTGCCGCCACACTTGCCTTGGTGACAGATGCCTCCGATAAGGCAATCGGTGCAGTCCTCCAACAACACAAGGACGGAGCGTGGCAACCATTAGCCTTCTTTTCGCGAAAGCTCAGCCCGTCCCAGGTAAAGTATTCACCTTACGATAGGGAGCTGCTCGCCATTTACGAAGGCATTAAATATTTACGGCATATGCTCGAAGCCCGGCACTTTGTCGTCTACACTGACCATAAGCCGATCAGTTTCGCATTCCATGAAAGGAAGAGAAACTGTTCGCCTAGGCAGTTCAGACATTTAGACTTCATTGCCCAGTTCACGACCGATATCCGACACATATCTGGCAAGGATAATGTAGTCGCCGATACCTTGTCGTGGATCGAAGAACTGGGCGCACCAGTCAACTTCGAGGCCTTAGCCCAAGGTCAATCATCTGACCCAGAACTACAGAAACTGCTCTCTGGTGAAACATCCCTGCGTATTGACAAATTGACAGTTCCTGGAAGTCGTGTTCCCCTGTACTGCGACGTCAGTACAACGACTCCTAGGCCTTTTGTCCCAAAATACTATCGCAGACAGGTTTTTGAGAGCCTGCATTCATTAAGTCACCCTGGTGCCAATGCATCTGCAAGACTCGTTGCAGAGCGATTCGTCTGGCCCGGGGTAAGAAAAGATTGTAGGGAGTGGTCCCACACTTGCTTGGCTTGTCAAAAAGCTAAGGTGAGTCGTCACGTCAGCGCACCTCTAGACACTTTCAACTTGCCTCGCATTCGTTTTCAAAAAATCCATATAGATCTGATTGGCCCATTACCAGTCTCGCAGGGCTATCGGTACTGTCTGACGGCCGTAGATCGGTTTACCCGGTGGCCGGAAGCAGTGCCGATAGAAGACATAACTGCGGAAACCGTGGCTAAAGCACTTCTGTCAATATGGATCGCTCGATTCGGTTGTCCGACAGACATTACCACTGACCGTGGCCGTCAATTTGAATCGGCATTATTTCAGTGTCTGTCGAAAATAGCCGGATTTGAGCACAAGCGGACTACTGCATACCATCCGGCGTGCAACGGCATGGTGGAACGTTTTCACCGACAACTGAAAGCCGCAATAGTCTGCCACGCGAACGACAGATGGACAGAGTCTTTGCCATGGGTTCTTTTAGGTATACGAAGCGCCTATAAAGAGGACCTCCAAAGCTCTTCTGCAGAACTCGTATACGGAGAGCCTTTATGGTTACCAGGCGAATTCTTCGAACCTGCTGACGGTGGTACGACCGATTTATCCGAATTTTCTGCACGCCTGAAACAAATTGCAACAAAACTCCGCCCTACACCAGCTTCACGTCATTCTAAGCCTAAAGTATTTGTGTATAGAGAATTAGCCACCAGTGATCACGTGTTCCTTCGCGAAGGCGCATCACGTGGTTCTCTCCAACCGGCATACTCAGGCCCACACAAAGTATTAGCAAGGGATGACAAAACTTTTAAAATCCTTCAGAAGAGTAAAGAGGTCACGGTATCGATAGACCGCGTTAAGCCGGCCTTCATATTGTCTGACCAAACCGAACCTGAACCCCTACCAGATGTTCAGAGAGAATACACAACACGCTCTGGACGCCGGGTGAAGTTTACAAATTTTTATCGCCCTTGACGGTCTCTGGAGGGGGGTGGTGTAGCCTACTTTGGGTATAAACACATACACAAATAGCACACACACATATTTACACTAAATATTTATTAAAACCTAAATAACAAAATAAACACTAATAATAACTTATATCTAAAACATACAGCTGATTTACTATATTAATATTTACACCTATATATGTACACTTATATCTATAAGTAATTACTATTTATTTAGCTATTTATATCTACAATAATATTCACACCATAATATCGAGTGTGTATTAGTTAGTCGATATCGATAAACACCTATCGATACGCATGACCATAGGCACTAGTCGTTATCTACGTTCTATTGTTCTTGCCATCTGCGCGCGGGCAGCCGCCGGGGACACATCCAGTCGAGACCTATGTACGACGCGGAGCGCACGCTGCTTTGTCTCCCGCCTTATAAATACCGATGTGTAATACGCTATTCCTTTCCGCGCTGTGCCTAAATTCTGTGGTTGTGTTGCTTGCTTGATCATGAAGCAATCCTGTTGATTGATTGTCTTCCGCTCAATTGGC
This sequence comes from Scoparia ambigualis, assembly GCA_963921215.1. NCBI lineage: Eukaryota > Metazoa > Arthropoda > Insecta > Lepidoptera > Crambidae > Scoparia > Scoparia ambigualis. The sequence goes on along the minus strand of OY992511.1, from coordinate 36,327,408 downwards.
TTAAACTTGAAACAGTATATTGTTCCGTGCTTGAAACCAATATTATTTGCCTTCTGTTTGTGATAAAGTGTGTATTGGTGTTTGGACTCATTAAACCACTTGAACCGTAAGTTGGACTATTTATTTCTTACCACCACCAACACCACACTACTATGGTGATAGGACACTTGAAAAGCGCTTGCCATATTTGTTAAATAGCCTGCCGCAGGATATCAGACTTGAGCCTGACAAGGCTAAATTTAAGGTAAAATTAAAAAAATACTTTTTAAGTTTATGTTAGTTAGTAAAGCACAATAATATCATATATGTAAATATATCATAAAGGCATATCATGTTTAAAGTTATACTTAGATAGGTGTAATTATAAACTATTATTTTGTTAATGAGACTGTTGATCTCACAGTCAAACCGAATTAATCGGTTTTGTGGGACCTTACCTAATGTAAGTTTATAATGTTTGTAATAAATAAATAAAAAAAAAAAAATCCACATTTGCCTGGGCATATAATTGCAGATCGTCGGCGTAGAGAAGATACGAACACTGAAACTTGTGAGTGATGAAATTAATTAATTGAAAATTGTTTAAATTAATAACTTAAATTACTTACATAAAGGTTTCAATTTTTTGCTTATTATTGTTGAAACAAAGAGTACCTACTCTAGTGTTATAATAATATTTATTTATAAGAATTTCCTTCAAACGGTTTTCAAACATCATGTCATTTTCTACATTAGATATTGTGTCAGGGAGTTTGTTATAATTTTTATAGCCATGTTGAAGGTGTGAGAAGAGCTTAATTTTAGGTACATTTCCGTTGTTGAAAAAATTACTGTATTTTCTTACAAATTTCTATGGCAAAGGAATAATTATATAGTATTTGTGGAAGTATGGTTTGCGACTATAGTTTGTTCAATATTTTGTTTAATACGGACAAATTTTTTTTGTGTTGAGTAAATAGTATGGTCGCATCGGTCATTTCCCCCCCCACAGTTCCTCCTAAAGAATAACTCCGCGAGTCAACCATTACTTGTAACAAAATATACAATTTTAGTTTCTGCAGTTGACCCCAACTTACAATGTTTTTACACTGTGTTTTGAACTACATTTAAGGAATTAAGTTACGAGGATAAGTGAAAAAAAAACCACATTTTATGCCGAGAAATAATAATCGTCATAACTCAATTCCGCCTAAAACCGAGTTACGATGTTTTTTCTTGCAAGTGTCGAAATTCACCGCTATGGAAAAAACATTCGCAGGTGGTTCGCAGACTCTTTAGATCCGTAAAGACGGACGTCATGCAAATGACAGCACCGCTGTTTTACATCACGGTGTCAAAAACGCTGTCTAGGAAACCATGCCTTATTAGTATTATGCTCTGCGCTCCTGTTCGCCACCGCGCCGCCACCGCGCCGCCACCGCGCCGCCACCGCGCCGCCACCGTGCCGCCACCGCGCCGCCACCGCGCCGCCACCGCGCCGCCACCGCGCCGCCACCGCGCCGCCACCGCGCCGCCACCGCGCCGCCACCGCGCCGCCACCGCGCCGCCACCGCGCCGCCACCGCGCCGCCACCGCGCCGCCACCGCGGCGCCACCGCGCCGCCACCGCGCCGCCGATAAATAATTTTACCATTCCACTGCATTATACTGTTGTTAGTAATACATTGCTAGCTACGAAGATCGCCCGTATCGCACTCGTAAGGACATGTCCAATTTAACGAAAAAAAAAGAAGTATGGTCTGAACATTTTATTTATTTTTTATTTTATTATGTGTGTTTGTTTGTAGTCAACTATAAGCAAATAGTCTGTGTGCTCTTGTTAGGTCGAGTGCGTCCTCCAGCGAGGGTAGCTATTCATTGCACTTTGGAAGACAATATTAGGGTAATATGTCTTTTCTTGACGTTTATGTTAACTACGCCTGATTAAACTCACAGCAAGGGCGTTTGTGTGTTTTTCGAGTCGCTTTTTGTAGTTTTCTATGGATTTCTGAATCTCTTCTTTCACAGTAGCTATATTCAGATTTTTGTGGATTTCGGGTGTTTGTAATAAACCAGGGAACTTGATCCATTGTCCTTAAGATTACATTTTGCATTCTTTGCAACATTGCGATGTTTGAATTGCTAGCACTCCCTCAAAGTTGAATGCCATACATCCAGGTAGGTTTTAAAATAGATTTATATATGAGGAGTTTGTTATTTATTTAATCTTCTTTGCAAGACAAAAACTGCAAAAGGCGGACTTAACGCCACATGGCATTCTCTACTAGTCAACCGGTAAGGATGTGGGAGACTAGAAGTAAGGCGATGGAACCAAACAGTTAAAGTAATAAAATCAGATTAGTAATTTCTTAATACAAAACATAAATACAACATATATTATAAACTACTTATATAAATGTGATACATAAATATTAAGCATAAATAAATACATATTTTATACATATATAAATACAACAAATCAGATACTTTGTGTGACAATTTAGATCGCGTTAAAATAATGCTCACGCACTAGTCTTTTGAACACCATTTTACTCTTGGCACGACGAATGTGCAATGGCAGAGCGTTCCAGAGACGGATAGCAGATAGGGTAAAAGAACTGGAGACGAAGCCAGAACGATGAGCGGGGGTTTGAAGAGTCAGGTTGCTACTGGAGCGAAGGTCACCACGGTTATGAGAGGCTCCCAGAAATTGAAACCGAGATTTCAAGTATTCTGGGGTACGTGGATCGTATAAAATATTGGAAGCAAGCTATCCATATATCTATGGATAGCTTTCTGTTACGTCCCAACATCCAATAGAGCTTTCTATGTCGTATATTGATTTCGTCTCTCTTGCTTTTAATATGTTGGTTCCACGTCAAACGACGATCCAAGTGTAGGCCCAGATACCTGACACTATCTTTATGTGGTAATATGTTATTTTCCAGGTGCACAGGAGGACAATTTGCTCTTCGAAGTGTGAAAGTGACATGCACAGATTTAGTTGTGCTACTTTTTATTATCCATTTTTGCATCCACTTGGTAACAGCGTCGAGCCCAAGTTGTAATTGCTCTGTAGCTGCATTAGGGTCTTTGTCGCTCGCCATTATTGCGGTGTCATCGGCATATGTGGCCACCATGACTCCGTCTACCTGTGGTAGGTCTGAGGTGTATACAATATACAGGATTGGACCCAGCACCGAACCCTGAGGCACTCCTGCTTTTATTTCGTAGAATCTGGAGGTCGAATCTGATTCTTTTACTTGAAAAATTCGCTCAGTTAGGTATGATTTCAGCAGAATAAAGTAACTGTGGGGAAGGCTTGTCTTTATTTTACAGAGGAGGCCCTCATGCCAGACCTTGTCAAAAGCCTGCTGAATGTCCATGAATGCAGATGAACAGTACTCTTTCTCCTCAAGCGATTTTCTGATGTTTTCAACCACTCGGTGCACTTGTTCGACAGTAGAGTGTTGCTGCCTAAAGCCAAATTGGTGGTTAGGGATGGTATTATTCCTTTCTAATAAAAGCATAATTCGGTGGAGAATTAGTTTTTCACGGACTTTCGATAGAACGGGTAGGTAATAGACTAATGGGTCTGTACGAGGTCGCCTGATTTGCAGGTTTGCCTGTCTTATGTATCATAAGGATTTGTGATACCTTCCAAAGATATGGATAGTGTTGCACTCTGAGAATTCCAATAGAGTATTGTCAGGAAAACTACAGCTTTCCTTGGAAGTTCTTTCAAAATTTCCTTTGAAATTTGGTTATATCCTGGTGCCTTTTTATCCTTCAGGTTGCATAAAGTTTTCTAAACTTCCCGCACCGTGACAGGCGCAGGTGGGAGCGACATTTGCAAAGATTGGGTAAGAATAGATTCCACCTCTTCAGAATCTGTGTCATTGGCGTCATTCGGGCAGAACACATTCGCTAGGTGTTCTGCGAATATGTCTGCCTTTTCCTGCGATGTGCGGGCCCAGCCACTGTTGCTTCTAAATGGAGGTTTTGCCAGCTGTGGTCTGTCATATGTCTTCGTGAATTTCCACAGTGAGTAATCGGTGGCTGCAGTGGCTGTAGAGATTCGAGGTGATCCTCGAGAGTTTCTTTGTGCCAGGAGTTTAGCATATCCCTTAGATGCGAGGCCTGCTTAATGAATCTGGTTTTATCAGATGCTAGTCTACTCTGTTGCCAAACACGACGCAGTCTACGCCTTTCTAAGACTGCTTTTTTATTTTAAGAGGGTAATTCTGGATTATATCCTTATGTTTTAGGAGAGGTGTAGTCCTCCAGCAGGCCTCTTGAATGAGGTTTGTGATTTATTTAGTTGCGATATCGATATCATCAGGTGTCTTAAGAGCACAGACATATAAACTCTCTCAATGAATTCCAGTCTGTTTTTTAACCGACTTCAAAAAAAGGAGGAGGTTCTCAATTCGACTGAATGTTTTTTTTTATTATTATTATTTTTTTGTATGTTTGTTATGCGATATCTCCGTAAGTTGTAAACCGATTTTAAAAATTCTGATTTTATTCGAAAGGGTATGCTTGCTGAGTGGTCCCATTGTCACCATGACAAAATCTGATGATGGGATCCCAGAAAAATCGAGAGCATTCCTTAAATTTTATACGCATATATAACTTTTTTAGTGTATTTTACAACGCTACACCAATATTTGCGTCTGGTAGTCATTATCATGTGTGGCTGAACTGATGATGAAAGGTCAACTCCTTAACGGTTAAGAATTAAAAGATAATTCTTTCAATTCTGTATGCACATTTAGACTTCTAGTTATATTTTTACTAGTTCATCAGATGAGCTGATGAAGGAAGGACTTAACCCTCAAGAGTCAGGAGTTATGGGATAATTCTTTAATTATCATAATATAGACCATGGCGAGTCTCCCTCCAGGACAACGAGGTAGGTAAAAAAGGCACTTCCTATACGGAACAAAATTTGGATAAGCACGTAAACGGTGTCTTAGTTTACCTATTGTAATTTTGTTCATAGTTTTGTATGTAAAGATTATTATTTATTTATATTTTTATTCCTTAAAATTTTTATTTTAATGTGTAATCAATTATCTAATTTTATTTTTATTTGATTGTATAATATAATGTGATTTTATTTTTTAATTGTAATGTAATGATCCATGTTGGTCGAATAGATGAATTTTATTACTATTATTATTAGTTGATAACCGCCCACAGCCTTAATTGACTTTAATTTGGACTGGCCAGGTTACGTAACCTCAACATTTCCATTAAAGCCTTCTCATCATGTGGTCTATTCAACAATTTGTTAGCATCTAGGTTTGATAAAATAATACCTTCTAACGATTTTACACGACTTAAGGCCACATAAGTCTGTCTGTATATACCCAAATGTAAAACTATAAACAATACCTCATACATCGATTACTGTTGACAAACAAAATTTAACTCAAAATTATTTACTACAATATTTACAATAATCATAAACAATTAGGTACCGAAAAAATGTAACTCTAAAATTATTTGAATATTTACTAAAGATAATCAGTTATTTTTGGAGTCGGTGCCAGCCAAACAAAAATTTTGGTTTTTGTTTGGCTGGCACCTTTTGGTTAAATTTTGTTTGTCAACAGTAATCGATGTATAAGGTATTGTTTATAGTTTTACATTTGGGTATATAGGTCCTAAACTGATAATGTGATTTAACTCTGAGTTGTAAAAACATTATTTATAACTTTTTAGTGTCAGAGTACTGTAGGTATTGTTTTTTTTTGTATTTTTAATTTGGTTTTGAAAATTTGCTGATTGTGTGTTTTCTTTGGGTTAGGTTTTTTGAAGGCGGTTTTATTTTTTTATTATACAGTCTTTTAGACCTGTCGTGTTTTATAATTTTCGTGCTTAGAGTGAGCAGTACTGGCGTGTGGTCCGAAGACCCGTCGTAGCAGGACTCACACTTAAGATAGTAAGAAGAAAACCTTTTAAGTACGAAAAAGTCAAGCAGGTCTGGTGTTTTAGAGGTATCTGCCGGCCAATATGTAGGTTCACATGAAGACGCCGTTGTTAGGTTATTGGTATCTATACTGAGCTTCAACTGTCTTCCTCTGGTCCTGGTAAACCTAGATCCCTAGTGTGTGTTTTTGGAGTTCCAATCTCCTCCAGCTAGGAATCGATTGCCAAGTGTCTTAAAGTAATCTGTGTACATCTCTTGCGATATTGAAGTGTCGTACTCCATCATCAACTGCTATTGTAGTGGCTTGTTAGTGAGAGGTTTTATATTCAGGCATTAGGTGATGTTTAAGCGATTTTTTTACAATAATCGCGGAATCAGCTTGCCCAGTCCCATCTGGATGCAAGGTGCAATTCTATTGTATTGTATTGGTATAAACGGTAAAAGACGCTGAGTGACGCAATATCTCTACGCAATTGCAAAGGCTCGAGAGTTTTAGTGACCTCCGCATTGCTGATAATGCGCACAGCGCGGCGCTGCAATCTGTCCAAGGTATCGAGAAGATACTTTGCGGAGCCATCCCAAAGATGAGAGCAATACTCCACGCAAGACCGCACCTGTGTCTTGTATAATAGATACAACTGATCAGGCGTGAAGAATCGCTGCACCTTGTTCAGGACACCGAGTTTACGTGAGGCATTTTTAATCACGGTTTCGATGTAGTCCTTTTGGTTCAGATCGCAGCGGATATCCATACCGAGCATGTTAATACTGCTCTGCAGGCCTAGAGGTGTACCCTGAAGAGAGGGAAGGGGAAGGAATGGCGACTTTTTCGCTGTGAACGCGCATACCTGTGTTTTCTTGGCATTGAACTCCACCAGATTATCGGAGCCCCATTTAGAAATGAGGTCCAACACCCGATCGAGCTCAATGACAAGATTTGCTTGCTTCATTTCGGTGTCTACCCGCCCAGCCGTTGGGTGACCGTTATATCCCCCATGCACTGTGCTATAATCTGCATAGCAATGAATGTTTCCAAGAGGAAGCATGTCATTGATATGCAGAGGGAACAGCGTGGGGGATAGAACGGAGCCTTGAGGAACACCAGCGTTCACTGACATGAACCGCGAAGCACATCCATCTGAAAGGACACGGATTATACGCTCATGCAGGAAGCTAGCAATCCAGGTACAGAACTGAGCGGGCAAACCGTATGCAGGGAGCTTGGAGAGAAGAGCTTTGTGCCAGACCCGATCAAAAGCCTTGGCTATGTCAAGGTTAACTGCCAGTGACTCGCCACGCTTGTCAATAGCCTCACCCCAGAGATGCGTGACGTACCATCAACAAAATCTGCCGTATACCACCTTTAGGGCTATTTTCATTTGCATTTGTCCTGTCCCAACATCCTTTTTTAACTTTTGCTACAACATCCCTCTATTAACGCAAAAATCATAAAATTGTAAAGACAGTCAAGATGTTAAAAAAGGGACGTTTTGTTTGTTGCTAATCAATGAAAACAAAAGGCGGACCGGGGTATGCCAACACTTTCTTTCTTTTAAATAAACAGTTTGTCGTCATTGGTCAACGTTAAACAAAGGGCAGGACGAACTATGGTCATCTTGTGCAAGCAAAATTTTTTGAAAATGGTACTGCATCGGTTTTGTTGATAGTACGTTAGAAGATCACCCGTTGACCGTTTTGGGCGAAACCCATATGACGATCGTGAATAAGGGAGTCTTCTAGGTGATCACTGGCTGAGTGGTAGAGCCACGCTGCGTTGCAGCACGCATTGGGCCGGCTCGCCCGTCGTAATACCACCCTCTCACGAATATTCGGCGTGAAATAACGGCACTTGGTGCTGTTGTGTTTTGTCCGACCAGTGAGGGTTCCGGAGGCCCCTTCCCCGCCCCCCCTCCTAATTCCTATTCCTTCCTTAAACCTATTCCTCCCTTAAAGGCCGGCAACGCATCTGCGATTCCTCTGGTTTTGCGGGTGTCCATGGGCGGCGGTGATTACTTTCCATCAGGTGACCCGCCTGCTCGTTCGCCTCCCTCTTTTATAAAAAAAAAAAAATTGGTAAAATAGTTTATTCTATATAAACTGTTTGTTCAATATTCGTTCTAGGATCTTACACAACACTGAAGTTACGGCTATAGGGCGGTAATTAGTCAGATCTGACCGATCTCCTTTTTTAGGGATCGGTTGCACATTAGCTTCTCTCCAAGATTCCGGCACACAACCTGAAGAGAGCGAGAGATGGTACAGACGCGTTAACACAGGGGACAACTCCGCTGCACACATTTTCAGGACTATTGCTGGGATGCCATCAGGACCGTTAGCTTTCCGGACATCGATTGACTGCAGTTCCGCACGGACATCATACTGCCTGATTTTAATATCAGACATTGTGTGGCCACAGTCAGGAATTGAGGCTGGTGGCTGTGCATTACAGTCATCCATCCGGCTAGCAAAGAGTTTGGCCAGGAGATCGACCTTTTCCTGCGGCTTGTGAGCTAAAGTTCCGTCAGGACATCTCAGTGGTGGCAGCGAGGGTTGGCAGAAGTTGGATTGCACGGCTTTGGCCAGACGCCAGTAGCTACGGCTGCCCGTAGGATGCGTCAGGAGTTCTTGGCCTACTCGTGCAACGCGCTGGGCATCCGCTCTAATGTAGGCCCTCTTACACGACTTGGTGGCATTATTATAGGCTGCTTTTAGCGAGCGAGTTTCGGGATCCCCATGAGCTTTACCTCTGATCCAAGCGCGGTATGCCGTCTGTTTGCTCTCAACAGCGCTGGCACACTCGCGATTGAACCAGCGGTTGCGTCTGCCTTTGCTGATGACATAGTCAAAGTCAAAGTCAAATTATTTATTCAATGTAAACCTTTACAGGCACTTATTGACGTCAATACTAATAATAATAAAAAAACAGTTAACTAACTTATAGTTAAGACTTAATAACTAATCTAACGAGCTATTATAGTCTGTCTGTACAGACAAATGCGCATTGCTACCCCCAGTACCACTGCACGCCGAAACAGAATCGCGTCGAACCGAAATATAAGCCGTGGTCATAGAATTGTGTAATATGATTTCCAATTATCGTATCATAGGAGTGTGGAATATAGTATTCCATTCCTAATACTATCTCATCAGCAACGGCAGTAGCGCTAGCGGTCGGGTCCTTCCCACTAAAGCAGCGCTGCCTCCAAGGGACGGATGCAAAATACTCCCGCATACCGTCTCAGTCTGCCGACGCGTAGTGCCAAATCTGGCGTTTTGAAACCGCTGTTGGTGGGCGCGACGCCAAGGGCACTGTGCTGGATATCAAGCAGTGATCCGAGGAACCTAAAGGAGCTCGAATCTTCACCCGGTATCCAGCTGGGCGACTCATCAGCAGAAGGTCGAGTAAGGAGTGCGCATGGCCAACTATGTCTGGGATTCTGGTGGGCTGGTTCACCAGTTGCGTCAGGTCATGCGTGAGAGCGAATGCGTGGGCAGTTCTACCAGCATGGTCTGTTTTGGAGGAACCTAACCACAACTCATGGTGGGCGTTGAAGTCCCCCAAAAACACCAATTCCGCCGATGGAAACCGCTCCTGCGCATCATCTGCTACCCGACTAAGATATTCAATTAGTCGAGTTGTCTCCATGTCGCCGTTATGGGATCGGTAGACGCAGACGTAGACACGGCAATGAGAGCCTAAGTCGACGTGTACCACTAGGAGGGAGAAGGAAGGGTCCGCCAGACAGCGCAGACGGCGACAGCAAACATCCGCCCGAACGAATAAGCAAACTCCGGCTTTGGCTTTGAAGGATTCTTCAAGCACAAAGCCGGGATAGTTCAGGTAGGTGGTGTCAGCTGGGCGGATTATTTGCGTCTCCGTCAGGAACAACATTGCTGGCCGTGCCGTCTCAAGATGGTGGTGGTCGGCATTGAGGTTTGCATGGAGTCCGCGGATGTTAGCGAACTCCACCTTAAACAGTAAGGTTGTGGTGGGGGTGTGCACCGCTGTAGTACCAGTTTTGTTGTTAGGCGCTGTCATTTTAGGAGTGGAAAGAGAGAGGCGTGAATCGAGAAAATGATGCCGCGATGCGAATGGTCAAAGTGTGGTGGCCTGTTTCCCCAGGAATTTGCCTACAGACGAGTATTATTAACCTGCCGAACGGAAGGGCCCCCGAACCCCCCCGGGAATGGCCGCCGGGACTCCACCTTCCGGTCACCAACCGGCACGACGGACCACCCCGAGATTATGCGTGGCATGGTGAGGTAGCCTCACGAGCTGGTTAGACTCGCTTGGGCCCCTGTACTGTGCCACTGGCGGCCAGCGGGACAACCGTTTCTACGGGTCTCCCTGGTCGGCAGGTTAACGAAGTCCTCCTGGCACTGGTTTGACGGAAGCCTCCACGTACGTATACGTAGAAATATAGGTCGTTATGCATGAACATACTACGCTTGTTGCTATGCGGTAGGTATGTTGGTGTGCACGCGGTGATTGATTTGTGAAGCTTCTGCACGAACTCTTGGTTGATAGCGTCAGGTGATAATGATGAAGATGGTGTGATGAAATCACCAGGTAGACGAATTGCTTGACCATTGATGTTAGTTGCGCTGCGCTGGTGTTGGTGTCGGTTCGTATTGCTGCTCGGAGTCCCATTAACACTGTAGGTATTTCGTCGATCCATTTACAGTTGCAGTGTAGTCTAGACATTAACGCGGCTTTCAGTGATCGGTGCCAGCGTTCGACGATTCCGTTGCTTTGTGGATGGTAAGCGGTCGTTCTTGTCTTTTCGGCGCCAAGTAGATGGGTTAGCGCGCGAAACAGCTGACTCTCGAACGAATTTTGCGACGTTTTCACTGGTTATTTCTTGAATAGGTATAGCTTCCGTCCATCGCGTAGTGCGATCTATCATTGTGAGTAGGTATCGATGTCCGTGTTCGCTTGTTGTTAGAGCTCCGACAATATCGATATGTAGGTGTTGAATTCTTTCGCACACGGGAAATGATCATATGTTGCTGTGCGTGTGTCGTAGTACTTTCGCTCGTTGACAGGATACACACGTCTTCATCCATGTTCCAATGTCGGAGTTCATCGCAGGCCAGAAGTAGCGTTGTTGTAGAAGCTTTCTTGTTGTTCGCGTACCGGGGTGACTGACTCTGTGCACTGCGTCGAATGCGGTGCGTCGAAAGTCATGTGGTAGTTACGGACGAATGTTGGATGTTGATGTTTCGCAGTAGATGTCGTAATCGGTGTGAGGTATCTTGATTTTCTTTACTTGTAGGTTGGTTTATTGTAGTAGCGCAGGTTACTCGGGATCATTTCGTTGTTGTCTTGCTAGTTGTTCGTAGTCTATTGTTGATGGATATGTGATTGTTTTGATGCGGGATAGTGCATCGGCGACTGTGTTGTCTTTTCCACTGATGTGACGAATGTCGGTTGTAAACTCGCTGATGAATAGTAGTTGTCTTGAGCGGCGTGGTGTTTCGCTATCAGATGACTGTTTATGTAGTGCGTAGGTAATTGGCTTGTGGTCGGTAAAGACAATTATGTTAGTTCTGGATAGCGTTAAATTATAAAATCTTTGATTCTGTTATTTAATTTAAAAGTTGATTAATTGTTTAACTGATTTTGGAAACGTATTTTTGTTAAATATGCTTACTAGAGACAAACTTGTGTTCATTTCCGCTTTTAGTTGTTAAGTTGACTTGATTTATGAAAGCCAATCAGATGCGTTTACCGATCGGGGCGTCGTCCAATCACAGCCCACCGCGTGAGGCGGGGTGATCGGACGAAGCATTCGGAGCGGGCGGGCAGTCTTGGTTGGGTTTCAAACGAAATAACACGTGTGTCACGAATTACGAAAAGTGTGAAACTATTGTTCTTTTGCAATAAATTGTGCAGTGATAAAAAGTTTTACGGAGTTTAATTTTCCTTGACCTAACTCAATAGGTCAGAAGTGGGATAAACGAGAAAATTTTACATTTTCTTACGTCCACCGCTCGGAAAAACTTCCAGATAAATGGAAGGAAATTTCAATACCCCAGGTGGGGGGCTTAGAATGAGAAGTGCCCTAGGTGGAGGGCCTGGAGATTTGATTGCCCTAGGTGGAGGGCCTGAAAGGATGAATGCCCTAGGTGGAGGGCCGGAAAGGATGAATGCCCTAGGTGGAGGGCCGGGAAGGATTACTGCCCTAGGTGGAGGGTCCAAGGGGAGAAAAACCCGAGGTGAAGGGTCGAGGTTAAGGCATGAAGGAGAACCCGAGCAAAAGGGTCAAGAAGGAGATACTGATGAAGTGGAGGGTGTACGTTACTCCATGCGAGAGCGTCCTCAAGCTGATTCCTATAAAAGACATGGTAATGGAAAACGGTCATCGCGATCCAAACGCCGGGAAAAGCGGCGCTATACATCGCCCGAGTCTGAAGATGAGCCAGCTTCGCCACAACAGGGGAGGAAAAGATCACGGGCGAGATATGGATCAGGTGGTACGAGGAAAAGGAGACGTATAATTTATTCATCACCGGCATCGAGCAGTGAATCACCATCTCCAAATAGAGTAAGGCTATCATCGAAAGGTAGGTATGACAATAAGCTAATAGGTAAATTTCTCTCTATTTTAGAAAAAGTTAAGAGTTCGGATAAGCCTAAAATAACGTTTAATTCGAATGTGGTACCGGAGTTTGACCCTCTATCCAAAGATCAAACCATTTTGACATGGATCACAAAAGTAGAAGAGTGTGCCGAGATTTATGGCTGGGAAGAGAGGGAAATAATTCACTATTCTCTACCAAAATTGAGTGGCGTTGCCAAGACATGGTATCAGGGTCTGACTTCGATATTGTATACATGGTCTGAGTGGAAAACTAAGCTTGTAGAATCTTTTCCATGTAGAGAGGATTATGCCGAGCTCTTAACTGATATGTTGGCTAAGAAGGCGAAATATGGTGAGTCACTCGAACATTATTATTATGCGAAGATTAATTTGTTAAATAGATGTAATATTACTGGAAAGCATGCCGTAGATTGCCTTTTATACGGAATAGAGGATCGAGCAGTAAAAGTTGGCGCTCAAGCAGCTCAATTCAGAGAGCCAGAACAGGTACTTAAATATTTTAAAACAGTTAAAGTTGGACAGAACAGGGACAACCAAGACGCGAACCGGAGGGGGAGATACGGAAACAACTCAAATCGCGCAGAATTTTCCAAACCAGGTAACACCAATCCCACCATTCGATGTTTTAATTGCAATGAGGTTGGTCACCCCAGTTTCAGATGTGAAAAGACAGGCTCTTCCATGAAATGCCACAACTGCGATGAGACGGGCCATCGTAGCTATCGTTGTAATAAACCTCCATCTAATTGCACAATATGTGGTCGGGCTGGTCACCTTACTTCCAACTGTTATAAAAATACGGGCAAGTCTGTTGTTGAGACTGAAAAGAAAACTTCAGGTAACGATCAGAAGCAGAAGCTCGTATCTGAGGTAATGACGGAGGATACGGGAATAAATAAATATGTTATAAATATTAAAGTAAATGGGTCCATTATTTCCTGTCATATAGATCTAGGCAGTCAATGCTCACTCATTAGGGTTAGTGATGCAAAATCACTAAATCTACAAATGTCTTACAGTTCAAATTTGCCAACGCTCCGGTTTATAGGAGCCAGTTTAGTAAGTCCAGTTGCAGTGGTTTTTGCCACTGTAGAGGTTCAAGGAATATCAGAAACAATCAACTTATATGTCGTAGAAGATTATGTCCTGACGCATCCCGTCTTGTTAGGTCATTCCTTTACTGAAAAACCTGATATTCTAATAATTAAAACGCCAGACGCGATAAGATTTCAAAGAATGCTTCCAAATAAAATTAGCTTAGTAGTCACTTACGACACCGAAGTTCCCTGCAACGCTATGCGAGCTGTACCGGTATCTACTGATTCACCGTTAGTAGACCGTGATGTTCGCGTAAAAGGGACATTACACGGCCCAGAAGGTAAGGAATATTATTTACTTCCCGGCCAGTACAACATAAAGAACAGTCGTGGTGCAGTCCTGGTCTACAATGTTTCGCCGAGCTCTATGTGCATCTCTAAAGGAACTCTTTTGACACGATCGTTAGAACACGACCATGTCTTAACAGAGAAGGTCAGAAGTTCATTTAGCGTTTCCTTCAATGACGATGTGATGGATACATCAGTGAATTGCAACCCAAAATTGAACATTGATCAACGGCATCGTTTATAAAATTTACTTGACAGGTATAGTAACTGCTTTTCGGACGGACTGCATGACTTAGGGTTTACAACAGTAACCGAAATGACAATAGAGCTAATTGACGGTGAACCAGTTGTATACCGTGCATACCGTATGTCACATGCTGAAAGAATAACGGTGAGTGACATGATCCAAGAAATGTTGGACAGTAACATAATTAGAGAGTCATCGTCACCGTATGCAAGCCCTATAATTATGGTTCAGAAGAAAACAGGCATAAAACGCTAATGCGTTGATTATAGGGACCTTAATAGAAAAACTAAAAAGGACCATTACCCGATGAAACGAGTGGAAGATCAGCTGGATCTGTTATCAGGTAACACCTTATTTACATCTTTAGACTTAGCATCAGGTTATTATCAGATTCCGTTACCAGAAGAGTCACGACCCAAAACTGCCTTTGTAACGCCTGATGGGCAATTCGAGTTCAACCGGATGCCTTTTGGCCTATTGAATGCACCCTCAGTTTTCCAGAGAACTATAAATAAAATTCTTAAAACGCTAAAATTAAGTATGCCATAGTATACATGGATGATATCCTAATCCCATCAAAGGACTTTAATGAAGGTTTGCAAAGATTGGAGGAAGTGTTACAACTGCTGGAAGAAGGTGGGTTAACCTTAAAGTTAAGTAAATGCCATTTTTTTCTCAACTCTGTAGATTTTCTTGGATTCGATGTTAGTGCTGATGGCATTCGACCTGGTAGTAGGAAAAGCGAAACAGTCTCCAAGTTTCTACGTCCTACTAATCAACATGAGGTGCGTCAATTTCTTGGTTTGTCCGGTTTTTTTAGACGGTTTGTAAAAGGGTATGCAATCATTACTGCACCTTTGACAGATTTGTTAAAGAAAAACGCAGGATGGTTCTGGAATAGTGAACAAGAACTAGCTTTTGAGAAGGTCAAAGATTTGCTCACAAGTCGACCAGTACTTGCGCTATATGATCCAAAAGCAGAAGTAGAATTACATACAGATGCAAGCATGTTAGGCTTGGCGAACATATTGTTTCAACGGAACTCAAATGGAGTGCTCCAACCCGTGTCTTACTTTAGTCGAAAAACGACAGCTGACGAACGTAAGCTACACTCCTACGAACTGGAGACACTAGCAGTTAACGCATCCTTAAATCGGTTCAGAGTGTATCTCATTGGAATACCGTTCAAGATCTATTTCCGTTTAAGATCGGTTTTTCGTTGTATTGGTTGAGCGGAGCTTGTACTGATGCGGCGTTAGGTATATGTTCGCGGTAGTAGTTAATCATGCCAAGAAATGTTCGGAGTTTTTGTATTGTCTTCGGTCTTGGATATTCAGAGATTGCTTGGACTTTTTCTTGAGGTGGTATGATACCGTTAGCGGATACTTCGTAACCAAGAAACTTGACTTTCTTCTTGCCGAAATTGCATTTTGACGGGTTGATAGTGATACCGGCGTCTTCTAGGCGTTGTAATACGATACGTAGGTTATCGCGGTCTTGCTGTTCAGACTCTGAAGCCAGGAGTACGTCGTCGGAGAACGGGAAGACGAAATCTAGGCCTCGTAGCACATCATGGATGAAACGTTGGAAAGTCTGTCCAGCGTTCTTTAAACCTGGGCACATTCGTGGAAATTCGAATAACCCGAATGGTGTGATGATGCCTGTCTTCTCTATGTCAGTTTCTTTGTTAGGTAGCTGTTGATACGCTCGTATGAGGTCAATTGTTGAGAATATCTTCTTTCCGGCGAGTTGGTAGGTAAAGTCTTTGATGCGTGGAATCGGATAACGGTCTGGTTTCGTTATTGCATTGAGTCGGCGATAGTCTCCACACATTCTGAGGTCTCCATTATTTTTTGGTACAACGTGTAGTGGGCTTGACCATGGACTCTTGCTTGGTCTGCATAGGCCTTGTTCGATCATAGACTCAAATTCTTTCTTCACTTTCTCGTAGTGGTGTGGTGGTAACGGACGTGCTCGGCTGTGTAGTGGCGGGCCAGTGGTCTCGATATAATGTTCCACGTGGTGCTTCGGAGTAAGTTTCATTGCAGTGAGTCTTGTGATACCGGGAAACTCGTTGAGGATGTCGTGGTATGGTTGTTCTAAGTCGATACTGCGAACTGTAGGTACATCGGTGTAGCAGCCTGGAGTGACGATTGATAACTTAGTGACGTTATCTACTAGTCTTCTGTTCTTCAGGTCTACCAGCAGGTCGTGGTAACATAAGAAATCGGCTCCAATGATAGACTTGCTGACGTCGGCGATGATGAACTTCCATTTGCACGGTCTTCGTAAGTTGAGGTTGAGTTCGAGTGATAATTCGCCGTAGGTATTCATCGTGGTGTTGTTCGCAGCATACAGATTGAATGGTAAAACTTTCATTGTTGCCCCTTTCTTCCTTGGAATAACTGATACGTTTGCTCCAGTGTCGATGAGAAACTTCAGTTTTGATATCTTGTCGGTAACGAAGAGACGGTAAGATTTACCTAGAACGTCTGACCCCGCCTCGTCTAACGTTCTTGATAGTTTAACGAGGCTTCGTCGACGTTATTATGTTGCTGTGGTTGTTGTTGCGACTTGTTAAAAGAGCACGGCGATTGGCATCTTCTTGCTTTTCTTCCAAAACGTTGGTGGTAGTAGCAATAATCGCTATCAGGTGTAGGTATATGGTCGGTGCGTTGCGTAGTGCGAGAGTGAGACGGCGAACGTGTTGTAGAGCGGTTGCGATGCGTGCGTTGTTGTCGATTGTACGGCGAACGGTTTCCTAAGTAGTTGTTTTGATAATGCGACGGGCGGGTGCGAAGCGATGCGACTTCGAGTGACAATCTTCGTATTTCTTCAATTAAGTATTGTGTTTCAGACTTCGATTGTGTCGGTGAAGGTTGTTGGTGGTTTGCTGACGATGACGACACGACGCTGACTTCTTGTGTCTGCTCCATCATTTTGTTGGCGAGTAGAGATAGTTCGTCGAGTGCGGCTGCCTTGCTGATGGTGTCGCTCACGACGAGTACGGATCTCACATGGGCGGGAAGGTGGTTCATTCACATGAGTCGTTGTGTTGACTCGGGGACTTTGTCACGAGCAAGGTCACGCATGCGGCGTAGGAGCTGAGATGGTCGTTGCTCTCCTAGTTTCATTTCGGATAGCAGCTTTTGGAACTGGCGTCCTTCTAACTCTTCATAAACGGATATCAGTCTCGACTTAAGCGCAGTGTAGTATTGTTCAGCTGGCGGGTTGTACAGTAGGTCGCTGATCCGCTCGATGTCTTGTTTCTCGAGCTGCGCTATCACCAGTTGGGCTAGTTGTGTTTGGCCTTTCTTCAGATCGTGTGTTGCGGCTTCGAACGTGATGAACCATAGTCTAGGTCGGTCACGCCAGAATGGTGGTACACGCATAGATAAGGCGATGCTTGAGAGAGAGTAGTTGGTTTGGAGCTTGAGCTGCTTGATTCCTCGGATTTTTCGGCCATAGTGACTATCTTGATTATAGGTAGGTTG
The DNA here is from genome assembly GCA_963921215.1 of Scoparia ambigualis. NCBI lineage: Eukaryota > Metazoa > Arthropoda > Insecta > Lepidoptera > Crambidae > Scoparia > Scoparia ambigualis. The sequence continues at coordinate 36,309,761 of OY992511.1, read as the reverse complement.
CTTCTTAATATTCTTCTTGTTCGGTAACCTATAAATTATTCGGTAAAATAATACTAATTATCTATTTATCTATTCTTGAGATTGGAATGAATTTATTAGAAAACTTAGCCTAATATATACAAATTTTACATGTTACAACTAGAGGCGTATATACAAAGCAGTTTATTAAGTGTTCATAAATGAACGCGAGGGTGCTCTGCGTTTGGCATGACGCAGCGGCTGAAGCGGCTCGCGGCAGTCGCGTGGCTGTCGATGCGCGCCGCATATAAATATTCGCGGCGGCTCTGAGGGCCTAGTCAACTGGCAAACGCTCGACCGGTGACAGCTTCAAAATCGCTCATCAAATTCGCTAGGCTACATCGATATCGATAAGCTAAGGGATATAGAACATACAGGCTTGTCTTAGTATTTTTTTGTTTGATGATAATGTAACGCTTATGTAAGATTAATAAATAGGTAGTAACCACACCGATCCTTTTGAGTTTTAGTGAATTGAATGTCACTTTACTAAGAAATTCGGGTAGACTCCTTGAGACAATTTGAAAAATGAATCAATCGCTTTTTTCGCCGGAAGTTCGCCAGGCAAGCACGTTTGTAAATAAGTACTTATAATGATGACGAGTGACTTACCCACCATAATATGATATTGATATGAGACCAAACCCATTTTTCAGCTTATAATATAAATAAATTAAGACTGAAGACCACAAGCAAACGCTTGCTGCCAAGAATTTCTCAAATATTAACAACTTGACGTCCGTCTGTAATGAAATAAGTGATAACACTAAATGTTACAAACCGCGCGAACATTTAAACAGTTTGATCTTAGATGCGAGTACCCACTAGGTAGTGATTAAAACGTTTGCATCTTGTATGAGTACATCGCCTAAAGTAACTCTATGGCGTAGCGGCTAAGGCTTTCGGGTTTAGTTGTCTAACTACAACACCTATCACATTACTTTTCTAATTGATTATTGTCCTAAATAAAATAAAATAAAAAACATTCCAAGTACATGGTTTTGCTAGTTAAATTAAAACTAATTTTAAAATATGCAAACTAGCGAAGCAATGTACTTACTGTTACTTGAAAGGTAATGCTAGAGGTTTAACTAATGCAAAAAGTCCCCGCCCGCGCCGCACCGGTTTGTGATCTTGCCAGTTAGTTACGCAACTTTCACATTACCGAGCTAAAGGATGGGTAACCAAATAAAAAGCGTCTCGAGCTCCTCCGTGCTTCGGAAGGCACGTAAAGCACACTGCGGTTGTATTGGCTCAGGGCTTAAGCCTGTTATAGCCCAGTCTGCCTTAGTGCTGTCGTTCATGTGGGAACGTTCAGGACGTTCATAGGATGACGATGAAGACAACATCGCCTTAATATAGGATTGTTTCATTGTTACTTATTTATAGCGGTAGGTACCGAAAATAATTGAAATTAAAAGTCAAATCATTTATTAAATATACGCCTTCACAGACACAATGACATGATCGTGGTCTCTACGCGACAAGTTAAAATATTTATTTATTTTACATTATTTATTTCACTGCCATTCATTATGAGTTGGTTGATAATGTTTCGAAATAAAACATAGGATTATTTATATGTTTACCAAAAATAATTTTAAAACAATTAATTTTATATATTTACCCTAGTATGTTGATAATGAATCAAGTACAACTTTAAGCCATGTTTAATGCAGTTTCATTGTTGGATACGACATGTGGTACACATCCCTTCTTTATTGTGAGCCTGATGCAGCATTAAATATTGGTTTTATTATGATTAACCATGCTTTTTGAAGGTATCCAGAATCTCCTAAGAAATTGGAACAATATACTTACTTATAGAAAATTGTCATACTTACATAAAAAGTTAGTAGGTAGGTAGTATATATTTACCAAAAATAATTTAAAAACAATTAATTTTATTTATTTATTTTATATTCACAAGTGAATCGACAGTTCTATAAAAAGTATAACACTGAAAATGTGAAACAGCAAACCATTTACAGATTCACACGAATAAAAATGTGATAGTAACATTACAAACTCAAGCAACAATTACAATCGATTACTTCACAATCGCCAAATTGATAATAACTAAACTATTACAGAGTATGCTAGATATGGAACTTAATTTGTATTATATGTATAACAAGCCACCTTATGTTAAGCCACCTATTTAAAGAAAAAACAATATTATAACAAACACAATAGAACTCACCAGATTTAATAATCGGATAATAATAATGCAAGTTTATACATATAATTACCTTTGTATGTTGATAATGAATCAAGTACAACTTCAATAGCTTAATGTTATGACTAGTAGAAATTGATATAAGTAGGTACTTAAACATTTTCTATAGGTACCTACTGCAAGTAAAATTAAATATCAAGTAAAAAATAACATTAATGTTGTATTTCTTAATATATTCTTATTTCCTTACCTAACTCTCTCAAAGTCAAAGTTTATTAAATATGAGGCTTCACTTTCTCTTATTGACATTAAAACTATATGTGTATAAAAATAAATGCCAATTGTGTGTTTATGAAGGTACTGTTTTTTAGTAGTACCTACCTAAGTAAATCTTTTTAATAAAGTACAATAAACTTAGAACTAAATTAACTTTATACTTAATTTTTCCCCATCATATAAACCAAATCACTATTTTATGGGTTAAATATATTTATGGCACACTGTTCCTTTTCTTAAAATAAAAATGTTGTCAACGAAGGTATTGTTTTTTTGTACATAAGTAAATCTTTTTAAATAAAGCACAATAAACTTAGAACTAAATTAACTATATTTATGGCACAGACTGCTCCTTTTTGTAGAATAAAAACGTTGACAACATTAGAGCTCCACAAAAAAAATCATATAAATAACTAAATTCAACGATGCCAAAGCCATGTTCAATGCAGTTTCATTGTTGGATATGACATGTGGTACACACCCCTCCTTTCTTGTGAGTCTGATGCAGCATTAAATATTGTTGTTATTATCATTAACCATGCTTTTTGAAGGTATCCAGAATCTCCTGAGAAATTAGAACAATATACTTACTTATAGAAAATTGTCATAGATAAAAAGTTAGTAGATAAGTACCTATGTATTATACAAAATTGCTTGATATTGTTTTTTACCAAATAACCATGTTTGTTCACCATTCTGAGGAAGTCCATCCTCCAAATTATGAGGTAACATTTAAGATTTTTGAATCGTCGTCTCAAATCTGCAAAACCACATAAAATAGTTTTATCTTTATGTCAATACTCTTTATTGTAGCAATTTTAACAAAACTGACATTTCCTGGTAAATCCCAATATAATAATAGGCTTAATACTTACCTTTATTATGTAAGTAATAATTTATTTATTAAAACTTACCGTTTGAACGTAAGGACTGATATCTTTTCCTATTAAGAAAATTGCTTGTCTGTATAAGATTTATAGGGTATAGTCAATAGGTACACCTTACTACACTTAGAGCCTTGGTTTAATACTCTAAGCTACCTGGCAAATTAAATCTTCATTGGAACCTGTAAAACAAATAGGCAATCTAAGTTATAAATTGATAAATGGACATTATGGATAGGTTACATTTAATATTTATACAAAAAGTCCCTTACTGTTGTCTTAATCTTGACCTTTCTTGTCATGATTAAAGGTACTTAGGTGGATTTATTTGGCCCAAATGTTTGTATGGTTTGAGAGCCCCTACAAATTGTTATGCAGCGACTTGCTCTTCGTTGCGGAAAATGTTGCATGACACACATTTATTTGGTCACTCACATCGCAACAACTATATCAGCACGCAATTCCCGGCAGACCTTAGCTAAATATTTGAAAGTTCGTAAACGAGAACTCTGAGAACTATTCACAAGTACAACAAACTCGATTTCGTTACTTTGCTCCAAGTAACGTAGGGAAACATTTCTTCCTTAGCGCCTGAGCACTTGATTATTGCAGTCCACAATAACCCTAAAAAGAGCATTTTAAACAAAACTTTCAACACAACACAACTATTCCTTCATCAGCTGATCAAACAATCGCCATTTTGTGTGAATTTTTATCTTCAATGTTTGAGTGATCGCTAGATTAGCGATTCTTGGCTTGTGAAACTGTCAATTAGGTCTATTTTAGCGTAAATTTTACGTCGTAGGTAACTTTTGCTTATGTCAATCCCATACATTCGGTTTATCGTAGCGAAGATTTCGTAGCGTTTCATTTGTTTGCCAATTGACTAGGCCCTCTGTAAGCTCGCTACAGTCTCGCGCTAGCTGCCGTGCCGCACGCACGTCTCGCTCGCTCTGCCCGCTCGCCGTCCGTGTCGCGCTCGCGCGCTCTCGCTCCGCTGTCGGTCGGTTCTCCGACCGCTCTCTCGCTGTGTGTCTCGCTCACACAGCTCGTAGTTCTCAAGGCGTACCGGCGCAATTGTTATTGCGGGGTCGCCCTTTCATTATCGACAAGTCGTCAATTGGTGCTCATTTCGGACAAGACGTCAAGATCTCTATTTTATTATAGACAACACCAAGACGTCAAAGCAAGACTACGATTTTAGTAGCCAACTGGTGGATACTTAACGGTGCCAACGAAGCCAGTTGGGGCACTGACCCGGCTGCCCTCCTTACCCTCCGGGGGGTTATTGCGGGGTCGCCCTTTCATTATCGACAAGTCGTCAATTGGTGCTCATTTCGGACAAGACGTCAAGATCTCTATTTCATTATAGACAACACCAAGACGTCAAAGCAAGACTACGATTTTAGTAGCCAACTGGTGGATACTTAACGGTGCCAACGAAGCCAGTTGGGGCACTGACCCGGCTGCCCTCCTTACCCTCCGGGGGGGAAAACACTCCGGAAGAGTTGTGAGTCCCTGTCCTTAGGGGGTCTCCTAGTTATACTCACAACTTACTAACCACACTAACCAGTCTAGGTACACACCCAACGGTGAATTGAATTTCATCGGTGGACTCACCTAGGGCTATTCAGGCAGTAGGTTCCCCTCTTACTCACGCCTCCCTGCTACACAGGCAGGGAGGGTCTGACGCCAACTTACCCATTGTGTGCATTGCACTCCGCCACAATGGACGGCGGGAAGCTCTCGGCTTTGCTGGAGCAACCCGACGCGGTCGAGCTCATTAGGAGCCGCATCCATTCAACTACGAGTAATGCCTCCTCTGCACCTTCAGCGCAACCCGCCGCCGCGAATCTAGCGCCTTCTGCGCAGTCAATCCCAGCGCCTTCTGCGCAACCCGCCGCGTCTGCGTGCAAAGCGCTTTCAGCGCAACTCCGTCCGGTGCCTTATGCACAACCTACGTCCGCGTCCTCAGCGCCTTCAGCCCAGACCGTTTCCGCGTTCGTCGCGATTAAGCCGCCTTCTGCGCAACCGATGGTTGTCGTTTACGACAACCCCGCGTCGCCAGATGTTACCCTTCCGGTAACTAAAACCGCCTCGTCCCATATCGACCCGGTTGATATGGATGTCTGCCCGTCAGTGTCAGACTACGACTCTTCGTCGGACTCAGCTTCGTCTGACTCCGACTACACGATCGTATCTCGCACCGGCAAGCGACAACGCAAAACCGCGCCGTCGTCACCACCCGCGTCTAAAGCCGCGAAACGCGAACGCGATTTCCCGCCAATCCATGTCTTGCAATGCAAGGGTTGGAATAAATTGTCAAGCGCTATTAAAGCGCAGAAAATTAATTTCACGCGCGCCGTCTGCAAGGGAGGCGACAGGATGAAAATCTTTCCGCCGACCGCGCTAGATCACCGCCGTATAACCGCGTTCCTACGCACTCGCGACATAGAGTTTCACTCGTACTCGCTCCCCGAGGAGCAAGTACTAACCGTCGTTGTAGGTGGCCTCCCCACATCCACAAACCCTGCCGACGTGCTTTCGGCCCTTAAGGCCACAGGGTTACCGGCCCGCGAAGCACACCGCATTTTTAGGCGCGACAAGCAACCGACGCGCTATATCCGTATAGTTCTTGATAAGACCCCAAAGGCAAAGAAATTTTTAATATAACATCGTTAATGTACTGTGATCGGATCACAATTGAAGTACCGTACAAGAGTGGCACTCCCAGTCAGTGCCATCGTTGCCAGCGCTACGGGCACTCAGCCCGAAACTGCCACAACCGTCCTCGGTGCGTCAAGTGCCTGGGCAACCATGGCACTGACGCGTGCCCAAAACCCGAGGCCCGATGACCTGCCCGGCTGCGTGTTGTGTGGCGAGGTGGGGCACCCCGCGAGCTATCGCGGGGTGCCCCCAACCCAAGGCGCCACGTCTGCCCGCGGCCGCCAAGTCGGCCTCGCGTTCTAAGCCTAGTCCCGCGACGCGAGCTCCAGCGCCTTCTGCGCTTTCAAAAATCACGCTTCGCCCCGCGGCACCGCTTCCACCGCCTCGCAACCCATGGGTCAAACCGGGGGTTGAGCAGCCTGCAAAGGCCGTTCAGCCCACGGTAGCAGCCCCTGCGTCCGCGCCCGTGTCCGCGCCCGTGTCCGCGCCCGATGCTGTAGTAGTAGTTGCTCCTCCTGTCTCGGCATCGGCCCAACCGCCGCACCAGACTCAACCCGCAAACGCTCCCGCTCCAGCGAAGCGTAGTCAGCCTCCGAAGCCCTTGGCCCTTAAGGCCAAGCGGCCGAAGGCAGTTAAGCCGGTTAAATCCAAGGCCCCTAAGGCCACGGAAAACCTTTAAAATCGTCGTCATCTAATGGCAAGGGCCTTAAGCCCGCTACCCTGCCCGTGTCCTTCTCGCGTTTGCCTTCCGATAGCGAGCAGGAAATTAGCATAGCTGACATGGCTCTGTTCATGCAGTTCGTCGCGCTCACACGTCATAACAATGAAATCGCCTTGATCATTCGTAAGATCAAGGCGATAAACTCTGGCCCTGACCGTTATACAGCCTTGGCGGCTGTCCTATTCGAACACCAATTCCTTGCGGATAGCGTTCACGCCCTTCTTGACTCTATACCGCGACCTTAATGAATATTACACCCTCATTAAGTAGAGTTAAACCGCGCTCAATTACGGTTGCGTTCTTTAACGCAGCCGGGCTGCTAAAGCAACGGGATGAGGTGTTCGAATTTGCAGTCGAGCACTCCATCGACATTTTCCTCATCCAGGAAACGTTTTTAAAACCCTCCAATAGGGGGCCCCGTATGGCCAACTACAATATCGTGCGTAATGATAGAGACGGCCGAGGAGGCGGCACTCTAATCTATTATAAACGGTCATTGCATTGCGTCCCGCTCGATCCGCCACCGCTCGCGGAATTAGAGGCCTCGGTTTGTCGGCTAGGCATGACAGGCCACGCGCCTTTAACTATCGCGTCCGTTTATCTCTCCCCCAATAAAAACATTAATCAGCCCGATCTCGAAGCGCTCTTTGCTATGGGAGACGCCGTCATTCTTGCCGGCGACTTCAATAGCAGACACGCTCAGTGGAGTTGCAATAGATCCAACCGTAACGGCCGGGTCTTGAGCAACCTCTCTGAGTCGATGCTCTTCGACATCCTGGTCCCTATGACACCCACGCATTACCCGCTCGTAGCCGGGCACGCGCCTAGCTCTTTAGATATGGCGTTGCTAAAGAACGTATCCCTACGGATGCGTTCTATAGAAACGATCCACGCGCTTTCGTCTGACCACCGGCCGGTCGTATTACAACTAGGGCCCGCCGCGGATTCTACGCCCGTCACTAAGCTGGTGACTGATTGGGACAAGCTCGAGAAACTTCTCGAGTCAACCGACAGTCAGCCGCTTAGTACGATACCAGATGTCATTGCCTCGCCTCACGAGACAGTGGCCACGGTCGACGCCCTCAGCAGTCACCTCACGAACGCTATTAGCGAATCGTCTCGGCGGGTTCCAGTGATGCCGGATCATCGCTTTAAACTGCCGGACGATGCGAGGGAACTACTGAGGGCGAAGAACGCCGCCACCCGTGCCCATGACTCTTATCCCACCGCGGACAACCGGGCCCGGATGCGCTGCTTACAGCGTGCTGTCAAGCAGCGCATGCGGGACCTCCGGTCTACGCGGTGGGAGGGTCTCCTTGAAGAGATCTCGCCCTCTCACCAAGCTTATTGGAAGTTGGCGAGAACCTTCAAGTCGGACACGGTGACCGTTCTACCGCCTCTTAAGAAACCCGACAACTCCATCGCTTTCGACGATGATGAGAAAGCCGAATGCCTGGCCGACAGCTTAGAGTCGCAGTGCTCGCCTAGCACACTTCCGGTCAACCAAGACCATGTCGTCATGGTCGATAACGAAGTCGATAGGCTCTCTTCGCTCGCTCCTACCGCGATTCTCTCCCCGGTCACGGAGGATGAGGTGCAAACGCTAACTCAAACCGCGTAGCGCCCCCGGTTCAGACGGAATCTCTAACAAGATCCTTAAGATCTTACCCGCTCAGTTGATCTGCCTCCTGGCAGCAATTTTCAATAGCGCCTTGACCAACGCCATCTTCCCCAGCGCGTGGAAGGAGGCCGACGTCATTGGCATTCATAAGCCCGGTAAAGATAAGTCAGTCGCGTCTAGCTACCGTCCGATTAGTCTTCTCAAATCGTTGGGAAAACTTTACGAACGTGTCCTCGTAGCCCGGTTAAAGGACTTTGTGTTCAGTAATAATATTTTAATTAACGAGCAGTTTGGTTTCCGGCCCAAACACTCGTGTACGCATCAGTTGCACCGCCTCACGGAGCACATATTACGCGGCCTTAATGGCTCATTACGGCCGCGGGGTACGGGAGCCCTTTTCTTCGACGTTGCGAAGGCGTTTGACAAAGTCTGGCACAATGGCTTACTTTACAAGCTTTACAAACTCGGCGTGCCAGACAGACTCGTTCACATCATTCGAGACTACTTGTCAGATCGCACCTTTCGCTTCCGCGTCGAGGGAACGCGCTCCTCCCCCCGACCTATTCGTGCCGGAGTCCCGCAAGGCTCCGTGCTTTCACCTTTGTTGTTTTCGCTTTACGTTAACGATATACCCAGGACGCCTCGCGTTGAGTTGGCGCTCTTCGCTGATGACACCGCGCTATATACCACTGATAGAGATATGACCTAGTTCTCTCAGAGACTTCAATCCGCCGCGACCACCTTAGGCGATTGGTTCCGACTTTGGAGAATCGAGGTGAACCCCGAGAAAAGTGCCGCGATCCACTTTCATCGGGGCTCATCCGGTCTCCGTCCGACCCCTATCCGACTCTTCGACCGCGTTATATCGTGAAAGTCACAGGTCAAGTATCTCGGTGTCATCTTCGACAGTCGATTGACGTTTGCACCACACATCCAAGCTGTCCGAAATAGGGCAGCGTTCATTCTAGGTAGGCTCTACCATCTCGTAGGCAGGCGGAGTAAAATGTCTCTTAGAAATAAGACGACAATTTACAAAGCCTGCATCCGTCCCGTCATGACGTATGCTAGTGTAGTATTCGCTCACGTCGCGAACTCTCACCTGCACTGTTTCATGCGAGGCGCCACGGCCGCCCCGTGGTACCTACGCAATGTAGATTTACATAGCGATCTCGAACTTCCGACCGTCCGTTCCTTTATGAAGGACGCCTCTCAGGCGTACTTCGACAAAGCGCTTTCGCATCCGAATCCTCTGGTGGCTTGAGCTGCTAACTACGATGTTGGCAGCTTTCGCCCCCCGAGAGGACCGCGCCGCCGGTTTCCGCGACACGTCTTAGACGACCCCGATGATGCAATAACGATTGCAAACGCGCCAAAGCCCGACACTACACACCCAGCCACACTAAACTTGCACACTAGTTTAGGACCAAGACACCGCACTCGTAGAATAAGTGTGCGTAGACCCGGTTCACACCCGCCCGGTGGCAGGTACATTCGTAATAATGTACCTGTTACTCGCGTACCCCCCACGACACGGTAAACCCGAGCCGAGGTACCGTGCTTCCTATAGGCGCTCTCGGGTTTAGCCGCTCCCTACCGGTTCGAACCCCTAGAGGCTCTGGGGGGGGGGGGATCGGAGACTCGCTTGCGAGATGCCATCCCCCAACGGAATCCCTCTGGGGAATTTCGACCACCCACGACTTGAGGAACGCTTCAAGTTTCTCGCCGCCCCCAAACAAGCCCGGTAACGCTGTAAAGGTCATCTGCGACCGACAGCACTCACGACAAAAAAAAAAAAAGTAAGCTCGCTATTGCGCGGTGGCCATCGGACGAGATACATGTAACATCGAAGCGCGGGAGCGCGCGTCGTATTTATGTCTTGCAGCTGTGTAGGTAGCTACAGGGTCAAACCATTATTGTTCCATGTTGCTATTCGAATGCCCGCCATTAAGACAGTTTGTCGACAAGACGTGTTATGAGCATACCTACCTCCAATGGAAGAGTACCCTGATGGTACTCATCTGTTGGAGGATATAGTCAAATTTCTCAATCTGTTTGAGCAATATTTGTTCTAAGTTGAAATTTGGTTGGGAATAAACACTCCTGGTTTAGGGCAGGTTCTTTTTAGTTAAGTGTGGCATCGGAGTATTTCTTTCTTTTGTCTTCAAGTTTTTTATTTGTCTTAGGACCAATGCGTGGCAACGGAATATTGCTTATTTTAATAGGTTGAGGTATTTGTTGATATTTTTTTGCTGTTTCATTTTGTGTCTTAGACCTTCTTAGCAGAATTTCTCTGTATACTTCGCACCCTTTATAATTTGCCGGATGTGGGCCATTGCAGAGAGCACATTGGGCAGGAGTGGTACGGTCACGTTTCTGACAGTCTGATGTTTTATGTGATTGCCCACATTTTACGCAACGATACGGACGCATACAATAATTTTTAGAGTGTCCATATTGTTGGCATTTTTGGCATTATACAATTGATTTTCTCTTCTTCCGATCTTCTATGATAACAGACTGATGGTAAATGTATTTAAGTTCTTTGACAGTCTTATTGTTTGGGCCAGGTAGAAGATTTACAAAGAAGGTAGATATAATTTTCTTGTCAGGTCCGAACTTTGCGTTTATGATTTCACCTGCCACTGTGTTTCCCGTAGCTTCAATATCCTCTTTGATTGCAGATGGTGTTGTTGGATGCAGGTTTCGTATCACCACCCTATAGCTCCTCTGGTCTTTCCGATTAAATGTGTGGTAAACGATTAATCCATTTTCTCTGACTACATTTATAATTTGTTTATAGCATTCGATGTCTACACTACTAATTCTTAACTGGCTTCTGTTAACAATTTTAAAAGAAAACTGATCTTTATCAGCTGCAGTTTCTAATAGTTCGATGAGCTTATTGACATCTTCTACGCGATATAACAATATAGGTGGTGGTTTGGTGGGTTTCTTTGCGGTGGGTATGGCATTTGTTTCGGTAGTATCAGCCGATAGCCCTGTGAATCTATTAGAAGTTTTTACTGCTTCAGGAGAAGGGCTGTTTGAGATCTTCTTTCTCTTGGGGTTTCTGCTTACAGGAACTCTCTGCCATGTTGGTGGACAAGCTGATGTGGTTTCAGTATCTGTGTCAGGAGTCAAAGGTTGATCTTCGGAGGTAGTACGATCTGCAGTTTGTTGACTATTCCCCAGGGACAAGGATCTTGGTCTCATAAACAAGCCAGGATGGAATGCTTGTTGGACAAGTTTTTTGTTGCTGCTGCTGCTGCTGCTACTACTGCTGCCAGGCATATTTGGCCAACACAGGGGCCTGGTCGCGCACCCCTGTGCGGTCTTTGATAACTAATTTAACACTTGCAGGCCCGGGTACCTGCAAGCGCCGGGGGTTAGCCGGATCGCATGACATATCACTCTCATTATTGTACATTTTCATTTAAAAGGGGGGTTGGGAGTATAAGCATGATGCTTTCCCAAGGCAACATGACCACAGTTTTAGAGGGGATTTAGTCCCTCTTGGCTAGTGGGAGCCAATTGACAGGTTAATTGACCGCCGCCTGTGACTCGGCGTTGTTGCTCGTTAGCACCACCCAGGGGACACGTGTAGGGTGGGCCTAGGAGAAGGTGGTAAATCCTACGGACGTGACCCAACTTAGCACAAAATATATGCCAGTAATGGAATAGCTAAATCAGACAGGTCTAGCTAAATCGGTTAGGGGCGTGGAGGGGCACGCGGTGGCGGCGGGGCCGCACCTGTGTCTTGTATAATAGACACAACTGATCAGGCGTGAAGAATCGCCGCACCTTGTTCAGCACACCGAGTTTACGTGAGGCATTTTTAATCACGGTTTCGATGTAGTCCTTTTGGTCCAGATCGCAGCGGATATCCATACCGAGCATGTTAATACTGCTCTGCAGGCCTAGAGATGTACCCTGAAGAGAGGGAGGGGGAAGGAATGGCGACTTTTTCGCTGTGAACGAGCACACCTGTGTTTTCTTGGCATTGAACTCGACCAGATTATCGGAGCCCCATTTAGAAATGAGGTCCAACACCCGATCGAGCTCAATATAAATCTAAATCTTAATCTCTATTAAGCACACCCAGCTTTTTCGAAGCTAATTTAGCTTTACCTTCCAAATGACCACGAAACTGAACGTCACTCGAAATATCGACGCCAAGGATTCCAATAGTCGGATTGGTATCAAGGGGAGCTCCCTCAAAGTTCAGAGGTACGACGAAGGGATGTTTTTTCGCGGTAAATGCGCAAACTTGTGTTTTGGAGGGGTTAAAGCGGACTAGGTTATATCGGCCCCAATCCGAGACATGACTTAACATTTTCTCGGTGTCAGTCACAAGTTTATTCCGGCTCTCGATGACGCTTTCCAGAGAAATATTAGCTCGCCCGGTGTAGAGCGTATTCCCAGTACTGTCGTCTGCATAGCAATGAATGCTGTTGTCATGCAGCATGTCATTGATATGCAGAAGAAATAGAGTAGGGGACAACACACACCCCTGCGGGACTCCAGCATTCACGGGCTTCATGTCGGAGCACGAACCGTCGACTGCGACTCTGATGCTACGCCCAGTGAGAAAGCTGGCAATCCATGAACACAATTTCTCAGGAAGCCCGTATGATGGAAGTTTAGAAAGAAGAGCCGTGTGCCATACCCTGTCGAAGGCTTTTGCTACGTCCAAGCTAACTGCCAGTGCCTCCCCTTTACTCTCGACTGCCTCCGCCCATCGGTGAGTAAGATACACTAAAAGATCACCAGCCGAACGACCGCGACGAAAACCATACTGGCGATCACTTAGTAGCTAGTTCTCTTCTAGGTACCTTAAGAGCTGGCGGTTTGTAATGGACTCCATTACTTTGGAGAGTAAAGAGGTAATAGCTATTGGCCTGTAGTTGGACGGATCTGAGCGATCGCCTTTTTTTGGAATCGGGTGGACAAGGGCTGTTTTCCAAGAGCTCGGGACGACGCCAGTAGTGTAAGAGAGCCGGAAAAGGCGCGTTAGAACTGGTGCCAATTCAGGAGCACACGTCCGAAGCACAATGGGTGGAACTGCATCAGGCCCACTCGCCTTGTGGATATCAAGGGAAAAAAGAGCCTTACGAACTGACCTTTGCAGGAACTGAACGTTTGGCATTGTACAAGCGCAATGCGGTATGGTTGGTGGAGAGTTTTCCCTATCGTCCAAGGTCGAGTTTGAAGCGAAAAGAGAGCCCAAGAGATCGGCTTTCTCCTTTGCAGTATATAGGCCAGGCAGTCATCGGTCTTGTGCAATGGTGGTAGGGACGGCTGACAAAAATTCCCTAAGATAGATTTGGCGAGAGACCAGAACGCACGCGTCCCCGAAGGAAGGCGCACTAGCCTCTCGCCAATTCTACCTATGAATGATGAGTTCGCCTTGGCAATGTCCTTCTTAAAGGATCTGGCGGCAAAGTTGTACTTCTTTCTGAGCGCACTGGTGTTTGGATCCTTTGATGACACCGCATTAGCCCAGGCTTGGTAATGTTGTCGCTTTTGGCGAGACGCCATTTTGCAGCAACGACCAAACCATGGTTGGGACTTGCCGCCAATGGGAACCACAGAGATTGGAATGAAAAGTTCCATTCCCTGCATCACATCAACAACAGAGTCAGCGGCGACATCAGGATCATCCAGCGAGAAGCAAACTCGCCACCATGGGTAGGATGCAAAGAAACTTTGCATCCCATCCCAGTCCGCTGACCTATAATGCCAGACTCGACGGCTAGCCGCTGGTTGCGGTTTTGAAGTTTCTGTGAGAGGCACAGTGCTGCAAATCAGACAGTGGTCTGATGAGCCTAGTGGTGCATCAACAGAAACTTCATAGCCGTCTGGGTGCGAGGTCAGCAGAAGGTCCAATAAAGAAGGTGGCCCTCCACATCTGGAACCCGTGTTGGCTCTGTTACCAATTGGGACAGACTGTAGGCTAAAGCGAAGTCATGAACGGCTCTACCCGCGTGGTCAGTTGTGCGTGAACCAAGTCATTCGACGTGATGGGCATTAAAGTCTCCCAATACCACAATCTCGGCCGAGGGGATCCGTTGGAGAAGGGAGTCCGTCGCCGCTTGGACGGTCTCGATAAGTTGGTCAGTTCCGATATTACCTCTGTGGGACCTATACATAGGCACAAACACCGGCTCGTGGCACAAATGCATGTTCCAGGTTGTATCCCGGGTAGCGCAAGTAGGAGATGTCAGGAGGGAGGGATATCTGCGTCTCGGTGAGGAAGAGCAAGGCCGGTTTCGCTGTCTCGAGGTGGTAAAGGAGTGGATCCAAGTTAGAGTGGATTCCCCTGATGTTGCAGAAGTCCACACGAAGCGTAGGTGGGGGTGCCAATTGTCTTGCCTTTCTCCTGCCTGCAGCATGCCTTGGCACGAGCGGACTTTTACCCTCCCCAGAATACGTAGGGCAGCCTGAGCGAGAACGCTCAGGGGGGGATTCTCCGACACTGGGTGTGTCGGTACCCCCCTGGGGTGAATCTAAATTAAATTTCGCTGCCATATCAATTGTGAGGGGGGGGAGGGGGAGTGGTCTTCAGAACCCTCACTCGCCAGACGAAACACAACAACACAGAGTGCCATTGTTTCACGCCGACAATTCGTGAGGGGGTGGTATTACGCCGGGCGAGCCGACCCAATGCGTGCTGTAACGCAGCGTAGCTCTACCACTCAGTTGGTGTCACTCATTTAGCACCACCCAGGGGTCACGTGTAGGGTAAACCCACGGACGCGAGTAACTTAACCCCTTTGCAGGCTCTACGCGTCACGTATCCACAGTGTAGAGGCGCGGTGGCGGCTTCGTGAACAGGAGCGCTAAGTATAACATAGAGCATAATGCTAAGATTATTATAGTTCAATTAAGGTCAACGTTTTAGTAACGTCATTCACCGTCTTATTACGACCTGACGGTCCTACATGACTAGCGCCACCGTTTTATGGAAGAAACCAGCAGAGCTTTAACGGCGGTGCCCTTTGAGGAAGCTGGCGTAGTTAAAAAAGGAACCATTATTGAGGTCCGCCCGATAGTACATCACGACCACATGCACTCTCACGACAATTATCCTCGAAGGGCTAGTCAGAGACTAGATAATGATGATAAAAGTTTGATTATTATTTGCGTTAAAAACGCTCAAATAAACTCAAAGATAACGAAACGTTGAAAAAATGTCTCTCTCAGGTGGGAATCGAACCCGCGTCCCCCGCAATCCGGGCGGCTGCATTGACCACTCCGCCACCGAGGTATTGGTTAGGTTAGACCGACGAAATTTTTCAACGCTTTACGACTTTATGTTTTTATAGCAACAGTGTCTTATCCCTTCAAGGATCATTAGACCGCCGGCGGTCGCAAAACAATAGGTTTTCAATTGTGTCTGGTTTCACGTTGCTTGAGGGATTAACAAATTAGAACTTACATTCTTAGAGATCTGAATGAAAATATTTTACAATTTTTTTTTAACATTCAGTTATGGTAGATTCGTAATATTTGATTATTAATTGCGTTAAATGTCTACCTCAGGCGGGAATCGAACCCGCGTCCTCCGCAATCCGGGCGGGCTCAATTCCCGCTTGAGGTAGACATATTTTTTAACGTTTCGTTATCTTTGAGATCAATTTGAAACAAAGCAATAATTGAGTGCTACGAACATATTCAAACAAAAAAGGAGAACAATCTAACTATCACGTAACAATGATACTTTAGCTACAATGTAACAGTGACTTACACAATATAACTACAACTTTACTACAAGCTCCTGTCTTGTACCGGCTCCTTGAAGGCGGCTTACAACAAGGCCTCTAAGTTTAATAAAAGGGCTCTCGCAGGAGCGGATGCACAAAGAGTCGCGCGGGTAGGGCAGGAGTTGATCTCGCACCATACGGGTAACCGTAGCTATTGGCGGCTCGCTAAGGCCGTGCAGGCCAACTTCTGCTCTCTCTCGTTGCCTCCGTTGAAACATCCAGATGGCTCGTTAGCCTACCAGCCGCTTGAGAAGGCGAACTTGTTGGCTCACCTTTTCGCGGCTAATTCGCGCTTCAACGATTGTGGCGCCGCTCCACCTATTATAGCACATTGTGGGGCCACCATACCTGATATTCGTATCAGGCAGTGTGATGTACGTGCCGTGCTGCGATCGCTCGACGTGCGAAAGGCTAGCGGGCCGGATGGTGTTCCGGCGATTGTGCTGCTCAGATGCGCGGCTGAGTTGTCTCCTGTGTTGACACGATTGTTTAGGATGTCTTGCGATACCGGTATTGTACCGGTGTCTTGGAAGTGTCTTGGAAGTAAGCGATACAACACATCCCCAAAAAAGGGTATCGCTCGGATCCAGGCAACTATCGACCCATCGCTGTAACTTCTGTGCTGTGCAAGGTGTTTGAGCGGATAATTAACTTTCAGCTCATTCACTACCTAGAGGATCGCTCGCTGCTCCATGATCGCCAGTATGGGTTCAGACCCAAGCGATCAACGGGTGATCATCTAGCGTACGTTACTCACGCATGGGGTAAAGCGATGGACAAGCATGGCGAATCTCTGGCAGTTAGCCTTGATGTCGCCAAAGCTTTCGATAGAGTGTGACATCGCCCCCTTCTTTCCAAGTTGCCGGCCTTCAATGTGCCGCCCCGTTAGTCCGCCTGGGTCTTCTAAAAAGTCTGCAACTTTTTAGAAGAGCGGAGGATTCGTGTCCTTTGTGAGGGTAGTTCCTGCGAGTTCTTTATAGTCAATGCCGGAGTGCCGCAGGGTTCTGTACTCTCACCTACTCTTTTTCTTCTGCATATCAATGACATGTTGTCCTTGGGCAATATTCATTGTTATGCGGGTGACAGTACGGTGCATGAGCGGTACATAGGACATCCTGCGGCAAAGCAAGCTGATATCGTGGTGAAAAGGCAAGAACTGGTTTCCAAACTGAACTTGACTCTCGATCGTGTCTTCAAGTGGGGATCTGAACCGGAACCTGGTCGAGTTTAATGCCAGAAAAATGGTTTTTTCCCAGGTTTGTGAATTCTCGTCCAAGATAAGATCCCTTCCTTACTCCGTCCTCTCTTCAGAACTATCTTTTTCCATTTCAGTGGACCTCAGCATTCTTGGCATGGACATCGGCCAGGAACTGAATCCAAAATGCTACATCGAGAGTGTTATTTTAACTGCCTCCCGTAAGTTGGGTAATCTAAGGTGTCTAGTCTAAGTCTATAATAAGGTGAGGCGGTTTTTCACTCCCGAGCAGCGCTGTTTGCTGTACAAGACTCAGGTGCGATCGAGTATGCAGTATTGTTCCCATCCATGGGACGGCTCCGCTAAATACCTCCTCGATGCACTTGATAGACTGCAAAGGCGAGCGGTACGCATTATTGGAGATGCTGAGGTTACAGCCTCTCTTGAGGACCTCCAGCTGCGTAGAGACATTGCTTCTTTCAGTGTCTTCTACCGGAATTACTACGGAGAGTGTTCTGAAGAACTTTTTGATCTAATACCCCCCTCTCCTTACCTGTCCCGGACTACAAGTGCTGGTTTTAGGAACCACCATCATACTGTGCAGAATATCAGCACTCGTACCAAAAAATTTGGCAAGTCGTTTCTCTGTAAGACCATTCGGCTTTGGAATTCTCTGCCGGCGCATGTGTTTCCCAGCTCCTATAATCCCGGGTCTTTTAAACGGGGCGTGAAACGGCATTTATGCAGGCCGTCATGAATGGGTGCGCTTGTTACCGTGCTTGTTCCACGGTGAGGAGCGCTCTCATTATTTTGGACTACATCGGCTGCTTACCATCAGGCAGGATGTAGTCACTATGACGTGTTACATCAAAAAAACAATTAAACATGTCTTTTTGAGAACTTAAGTTATTTTTTGTCCTTATAGGTACGGGATCCACGCGGACGTAGTCGCGGGCGGGCCGCTACTAAATTCTAAAATTAAACTTACTTATTAAAAAAATTAAACTTTTGTAATGACTAAAACCAAAACATGTCTTTATGATGATTTTCATCCTCATAAGGTTCAGAATCATCATTTAACAAAACATGTCAGTCATGGCATCAGAAAGCTCATCGTCATCTTAAATATGGTGCTAAATAGGAATTCAATGACGATGATAATAGTACTTACCTACCTACATTTATGATACAAATGTGAAAATTTTATTACGCATGCTGTTTCTCGCGCGCAAGTAAAATAGTAATAAGGCAAAGCACAACAGCCAAACAGCCGATAGATATTAAAAATATAATAGACTAAACAATAATATTACGATTACAAATTAAGGTTAATTAGTTGACAAATTAAATAATTTAGTTTATTTATCAAAAACAGTTAATTTAATCATATTTTGAAAAAAATAGTTGATTAATTCACAAAAATGATTGCCTTTAACAAAATCTGGTTATAAAAACTCTATGTTGAGATTCTATTTTTACGATAGGGATGTGTGAAAAAATATATCGTTAAATCGAATTTTTAACTTTCAACCGACTTTAAAAAAAAGGAGAAACTGTTTTTTTTTAAAGTCGGTAAAATAAATAATTTGGTTCAGTCTAGCCCAGTAATAAAAACAGATTTTTAATTTAAATTTTTATTTTAATCATGTAATTCGCAATTAAAACAAAGGAATCAGTCAAACCAGTATTTGTCCGGCAGTGAGAGTAAAAATACTCTATTTTTGACGTGTTCCGATGTCAGCCGGCTCCTGTTGTTAGGAACCGCCAGATTACAGCAGCAGCCACTCTCTCTGACGGCACGGAGGAAGCCGGTGTTAAATATTTCCGTTGCGTATACGCAGCACATAATATATGCACACATGACATGACTTGATTGGAGCAATGCACTGACAGTGACAGTTATGCACTCACAGATTAGAATATTATCAAGTTAATAACCAAAACACCTTGTACACCTTTTAAGACGTCTGTATGAGGAGGGCACAGCATCGGTGCGCACAGATAACGTATTATCGAGCAATTTCCATCCAAGTGCTGGAGTCCGCCAAGGGTGCATTATCTCACCACTATAGTTCAATACCTACACTGAACTAATAATGCGCATCACTTTGGAGGACTGGACAGATGCAACTAGCAAGATTTCCTCTTACACACATCCAAAGACTATGATTTTACCAGTCTTATATAATTCCGATAGACTGCTATAATTGTGGATTTGGGCGCACTTAAGAAGTCTATTCACCCTTAAATATACCTTAAAATGGTCTCGAGAAGTGTATTTCCAATCTGACAAAATTCTTGCCGATGCTTTAATAATACCAAACAGACTTGCAAATGACTTATAAAAGCATCCTTTATGGGCATTTACCCTTATCACCTCAACACTTACTAATGCAGTTCTAAGTGTGATATCACTAGTAATGCTCTTTGCGAGCTTATAGTAAGAGTGTAATTATAATCCGCCGAAAGGTTTGCCAAGGGCTAGAGAAACTTTTTTGAATAATAAGAAGAGTATTAAAAACGTAAGTGTTAGTATTGTCATGTTTAATTAACTTTCCTACAAAATGTGTAAGTAAAATTTTGTTTGTTACGCAATAATAACGGTTATTAAATTGTGAAGTCAGTTTTATCGAGTATTTTGAAATAAGAATCACAATATTTTTACGTGCCTTTGCAATAATGTATCTTTAATAATAAAAAAATATTATATTAAAAATGAAAAATATCGAAATATCGCCATTACCACCAATCATGCCTTATAATCGCTTTACAAAAACAATATAAGTGCATTACCATTGTTTAAGGTTTATATCGCACTTCTAAAATCAAGTTCAACGATATTTGTTAATGAACGCGGCCATGGCTCATAAACTTTAGGGTTCCTTATTAAAGTAAAAGTAGACTAAAAGACAAACAGGGAAGTTCCTGGTAGACCACCTTTTGACTTTTTTGCTATGCTTTAGAAATGTAATTACAATTTATGTAAGCTTCTAAGACATTTGACGTGCTAGTACTCTTTAATAACTTTTACATAGCCACTTCTAAGATCGAGTGATCTTACAAAATGCATTTATAATCAAGGGTAATTAGGCTTATAAAGTGCACGTATAATACTACTTTTCTTACAAATGTCCTATAAAGTAAGCTTATATATATAGGACTTACATAGTGCATGTATAAGTGTTAATTAAGAATTAGGCTTACAGAACGTTTATAACACTACTGTTCTTATTGATGTCATTTCTCGTTTTCTTATATCCTTTTAAAAGTTTTTTTTACAAGTATATATGGTCTTATAGCTTAAAAAGACTTAAGATATGCCTTAATCAGAACGTATATAAAAATTATTTAAGAACATTGTTCTTAAAAGCTTTCGTTTCTAAGGGTATTTTGCTAGCTGGGGGTGTTACAATTGGTGGATATAAAATAGCAAACTTACGTTACGCCGACGACACTACTCTGTTTGATACTAGCGTACAATCTATGGAAGACCTGTTGCTGAAGATGGAGCGAGTGAGCCTTGAGTTCGGATTAAAGATTAACCGCAACAGGACCAGGATGATGATAGTAGACCGCGCCGACAACAACTCGCCGAAAGTGACACAAATCGCGAACTGTAGCGTGCGTGGTCCAGTCCTACATATCTCGAAACTTTAATCACAAATAATGGTGGATGCATGGATGAGATAAAACGACGTATGGCCATCACGAGAACAGCAATGGACAAGATGAGGAAAATATGGAGAGACAGAAATATAACTAAAACTACTAAGACCAGACTCATACAAACGCTTATTTTCCCCACATTCCTGTACGCTGCAGAGACGTGGACATTGCGGGAAGTGGTAAGGATGAAAATAGATGCTTTAGAGTTGTGGTGCTGGAGAAGAATGTCCAAGCATTCTTTTAGTCTCTCTTATTCGTATCGTGGACCGAGTTTCGCATTAACGTCTCGATTTCGGTAGTTCAGTCTCGCATACTCACATTCTTCGGACACGTCTCTCGACGCGACCATAGTCCATCGAACGTCTTGTCGTTCAAGGCAAAATGGAGGGCACAAGGCCGCGTGGAAGGTCTTCCATGCGATGGACGAACCAAATTAAGTCAGCCGTGGGAGGTCCATTAAACGACTGCAGAGAGATGACCTCCAATAGAGAAAAGTGGCGCACTGTCGTGAGGCGAATAACATCTGCCCAAATCTTAGACCATAATGCTCTAAGGCCCAAATCGCTACGACATGACGACCACGACCGCTCTGTCAAGAGTGTAGCGGATAAGAAGAAGAATAAACAATAAGTTTTATTTTTTCAATCTTTTATGGCTTTGAATTCTAGAGAATTTAGTTAGATGATAATAATAAAAAAATATCAATTTTGATACGAATTTCGATATTGGTTAATTTAAATCGATGTATCGATATATCGGAAAAAGAAATATCGCCCAATTATATCGATATCTCGAACAAAAAATATAAACAAGCCTACATTACGATGCTGAAATCGGTATAATAAGAGCCACTTTACGTTACGATTACGAGCAAGTGTCTTGAAAAACTTTCTACAAAAAAATAAACCTTTTTTTAAAACAAGCTTTTATTTAAATGCGCTAAAAAGAAAAAAATAAACTTTTACTATCAACTTAAAATGTCGTACACAATTTATACGATTAAAAAATTGTCGCGAGATTATGTAAATACTCGTATTTAACTAAGTATACCTACATATATTGAAAATTTTAATCAATCACATCAAGTTATTTAATTTACACAAGTAAATCTCGCAACAACCTTTTATATTATATAAATTGTGTAACGACGTTATAAGTTGATAGTTAAAGTTTATTTTTATCTTTTTAGAGCATTTAAATAAAAGCTTGTTTTAAAAAAGGTTTTTTTATCTTTAATTATATTTTATAATTTTTAGTATTTTTAATTCGAGATTTACTACAACGTAGTTCGTAGCGCGTAGCAGCGTTTTTCCGTTATGTAGTCCGTAGTACGGTCACATAATAAGTATGTGCTGCTTTGAGCACTTAAAAGTTTATTCTGAGTCACTCTATTTATTCAGCGCTTTGCATTGTTTTCTATAAATTTTCATAGATATTTTAAGAATTTCTAACTTTTACGTTTAATGTTATTGTTTTAACAATTTGAGTGCAAATTTTGTCGAGAACGAATTCTGCCCGTGGTAATTTTTTCACTTTTTTAGTTTGTAATTTGCTTTTATTTTGTATTCGCTGTAATAATATCACTACACAGTGATATTAGTGTACACAACATCACTACACAGTGACGTTGTGTACCTACACTGTTTGTTAGGTTATTGTCTAGCTCAACCTGAAATGCCAAGTATGTTGTCAAGTTGTAATATATGCTGACCTAAACCAAATAAATAAATAAAAGTTTATAAAATAAATAAAATAAATAAAAATAAAATATTTTATTGTGACAACAGGGTACAAAGTTATAGCAATGTATGGAGCAACGTTTGAGCAAAAATATTACTTGTTTTGGGGTGCTCCGCTCTTCATAGCAGTGACATATAAGTAAGTACCTAAAATCCTATAGTACCTAGTACAGTACAAGTACAAGTACCTAGAATACTAAACTTTAATAAAGCAAAATTAGGACTAAGAGATAAACTAAAGAACAATCGAAGTAATACAAAAACCCCTGCGTAGATGATGTTATGTTGTGTGTATGTGTATATGTGTATATGTGTGTGTGTGTGTGTGTGTGTGTGTGTGTGTGTGTGTGAGTGTGTGTGTGTGTGTGTGTGTGTGTGTGTGTGTGTGTGTGTGTGTGTGTGTGTGTGTGTGTTTGTTTTAAGTACTATACGAGACTATACGAGGACGTGGGCCTGAATACACAAGGCACATCCGAGGACGTTTTCAATCCGAGGACTTTTTCGTGGGTCCTCGGTTTGACTTGACTACGGCATCGTACTTTACTTGCGATTGTTTATGTATTTTATTTGTATTTAAATATCTCATTTTTTATATTATTGTAGAGGGATAAGGGCTTCAGTACAACAGGGTTCACCCTGGTACCCTGAGGCGCAACGTTAGCGATATGACATTATTATACACCTTCATACCATTCAGCCCTCGGCACGTGCTCACCTTGGCATTGGGTCATTCATCTAATCAATCAGACATAATCCACATTCATAACAAACGGAAAGAACCTTTTTTTTACAAATTTGTTGGAGTTGCATATATATTCAAGCCAACCAAGATTCTCGTCAAGACGAATCAAACGAGCCCAAACTCTATGGGGTTGCATCGTTTAATTACGGAGTTCCCATAGCCACCTTCCAGCTCCATCATTAGACCCTGGTTACCATAATCATAATCATAATATTTATTTGCTTTTAAGTAGGGTATCATGTAGTATCAAAGTACTCGTCAAGACGAATTAAACGAGCCCAAACTCGATGGGGTTGCGTCGTTTAATTTCGGAGTTCCTATGGCCACCTTCCAGCTTCACCATCAGATCAGCTCTATGACATAATAATATTGCATTGTCATCCGATTTATACATGCATGCAAAATTTCAGCTCAATCGGAAACCGGGAAGTGGATCAAATTTAACTTGCAAGATACGATTACAGACCGAAAAACTAGACGCCGCCGCTAGCAGCTAGATGCCGCGTCTGCCACCGGCACGTATTACAAGACTAACGTTTAAAGCATCGTCTACTGACACTAGAAAATCGACGGAGTATAGCAGACATTGTGTATATATAAAATTGCCTCAAACTCTGTTGACTGTCCCGAGCTTCTGTCACACTACTGAACTTGAGTGTCCCTACTAGAATTTTACGAAATTTTAAACCAATTTACCTTCCCGTCTCAAATACAAATTACCTACAGGCAAAACTCATATTTTTTGCGTGCGGGCAAGTGTTACAATAATCTGTGCGAGGCGTGTGATCTTGATCTTTTTTGTTGTAACTGTGAATCGGTGAGAAAAAATCTTATAAAGTGGTTTTTTGAAACTTATTAATATTAAATTATTGCTACCTACT
Organism: Scoparia ambigualis; assembly: GCA_963921215.1. NCBI lineage: Eukaryota > Metazoa > Arthropoda > Insecta > Lepidoptera > Crambidae > Scoparia > Scoparia ambigualis. Next base: position 36,285,409 of record OY992511.1, on the reverse strand, counting down.
ATATTTCTGTTGTGAAATGTCCTTGTTGCTGTCTCAGCTACAATGTTTGTAAGCGGTTCGATCCCAGTTTGGATCCTAGGTATACTAGTTAGTATGTTTATTCTGTTAGCTCAATAATTTTCCTACTTTTTTATGTCTATTAGTTGAATCTGTCATTGGTTTTCATAAGTATAACTCTTCGATCAACAATACCAACGTATAACTGCATAGCTACTCTTGTCTTGTAACTGTTGATTCACCTAAAATAAAAAAATAAAAAAACTTTTTCTATGGGATAGCTTGACCAACGAGACAGTTATTGGCCTAGGACATTAATTGTTAATAATGCTTTAAATTTTTTAATATTATCTAAGTAGGTATATATAAAACAAAGTGTTACTTAATAATTTGTTTCTTACATTTATCCAGTTTATAAACTTTTAAAAACTGTTTATTCTTACAGTGGCCTTCCATGTCTACCCACCTAATTTATTTAGACATCCACAACATCAATCGTTTGCAACAATTCTCTATATTTAGGTAGGAAATTTTATTAATTTTAAATCTTTTTGATATCATTTGAAGGCTTATAAATCTACCTTTCAAATGATATACCACTATAATTTATTGCTTAAAAATAGTAAAAACTTGTCTTTAGCAATCCGCGATGAAGTGATTCCGGTTTATTGCTCGCGAGTGTACGTGTGTTGAAATCAATTGTTTGCTACAAATAATGGGTAGGTGATGGCATAATCACGCATGCCCAGCCATTTAGTGATCGCAAACCCGGGCTATGCATAGAAATATCCGAAACACATTAGCCCGACTTGGGAAATAAAGTGTTGAGCTCCGATTACCGGGTTGAGCATTTAGCCCAGCCACCGCACCGCCCCGGTGCGCTACTGCGCTAGCACCTACTGCTGTCTCGTCATCGGTCGTTACCTCACACGGAAACTTCTCTCAGTCGTTCCTGTCGCAGCTCTGCTGCCGGGAAATATACTGTGATCCCACTCCTAACTATCATCCGCCCAGTTGTCTAACGCCCCGTTCAGGTCCAAGGTCAATCTTCTGATCTGCTGACTTCACAACAAGGTTAGGTAAAGGATAAAATGTTTACTCGAAAAAAATCAACCAGTATCAGGAAGCTCGAATGGGATTCGAACCCTTGACCTTTGGATTGCCGATTTGGATTTTTTTCAAGGAAGCATTTATCCTATATCTATGTAGCATTGTAAATGCAAAATTTCAATAATACAAAATCAGACACTACTAAAACATTAACGATGCACCACAACCTGACATAAGAACGTATAAGTGTTATGTTGTAAAACTTATAGTAGCAGGTTCCTAATAACTAATTATTATTATTGTCATCATCAGCCCATAGACGTCCCTTGGCTAGGCGCAGGCCTTGGCTAGGCGCAGGCCTTTGCACGTGGGCAGGTTGGGCCATACCCACCACGCTGTGCGCAAATGCGGGTTGGCGGGCCTTAACAGCTGCCATCTTGCGACACCAGCCGGTACTAACGGCAACGGAATATGGTCACTCATCCAGTGAGCGGCATTGAGAAAGATGCTTAACTGGCTGATCGCAACCGAACGCCTTATATGCAGCCCGGCAAATGGCTCCACTCCACCTGATGTTACGTTAAGTTGAGCCCAGGCCTGAGGACAACTGGTGCGCAGCAAGAGACGTAGTAGCATCAGGCACCGTCTCGCCGCATGCCGGCCCACAAAGTGCCTCATCACGCCTCATTTGAAAGACGCATTAGCTGCTGCGCCATCGAGCTCTACCTCCTACTTAAAATCAGTATATGTATGAGTATAAATAAATAAATAAATAAATCCTACACTCACACCAATTATCTAGCCCAAGAGAAGCTTCGTTATGAAACTCGTTGAATGGTTACTAGACAACGGATAAACATACTTAAAATACATAAATAGGTACATACTTATCATACATAGAAAACACCCAGACCCGAGACAATTTAGAAAAACAATAATTTCTAAATTGACCCGACCGGGGATTGAACCCGGGACCTCAGAGATGGCGACATCATGAAAACCGGTGTACAAACCACTCGACCAAGGAGGTCGTCGTATAATATATGGATGAGTCCTAATGCGCGGATTTGTATCACAATTATTCAACTGTGGGAGTTAGCAGCTTTTTAATGTGTATTATTATGTGCTGGGAAATTGCACAAAACATTACTCCAATCATTTAAAATATACACATAGAAGGTAGGGAAACTTATTGAAAGAGATAAGTTCGCATTGAAGTGTCAATATATATATTTTTAATATTCATAAATTCAATATACATTATAATATCAAGTAAAATGAATTACTATAATTTATATAGGCAATATTTTAACACATGTTAATCTATGGGTACGTTTAACAATCTAGAGTACTTATTTTAACAAATGTTCAGCAACCTGTCGAAACAGTGTGCGTCTCCGGTCACCCATCTCGTAATACAACAAACACAGTATGGCAATAGGAATTCACATTTGTCTTAAAACTACGTATCAATAAAAACTATAAATAGTTGTAGATATAATGTAAAGTTACAAAGGAAGAAATACTTTATTCGCAATAATCGTATTGCACATGTAACTAAACACCGCCACAGTACATAATGCCATTTCATGTAAAAATAAAATTTAATCTCATACAAAGTTTATTGGAACCTTAAAATTATATTTGGCACAAAACTAAAGCTAAGCTAAGAGTACGTTGGGCCGGCCGTTATATGGTACAGGGCCGGCCAAGCTAACTTAGTATCTTTGGTTTGTCTAGCCCACCGCGACCGCGTGCTACTTAACATTAAACTATAATAAAATATGAAATAGCTCAAACAGGACCAAATAACTAGTTTATATTACATTTATCATTATGTATGACATCATTTTGACACTATTTATGGGAAATAGGAAAAATTTACTTTTTAACATAAATATATGTAGAATACTGTTCTTTTTCTAAATTAAATTTGACGTTATGAAATCGGATTCTTCTAATACATCTATAAGTTTATTATTAATGTAAACACCATTCTCAATACTGCGTAGAATGACCGAGCCTTATTGTGAGACACTACTTGGTAAAATACGTTGTTTGTAATAATTTATGTAATTCGTTGCTTAGAAACCTTTAAAAATTAACTTTATCTACTTACATTTACAAAGTATAGAAATAATTATGTATCTCTTAAAGTGTATTTTGCTTAGGAACTTTCAGTTCTAACATAATATACTGCTGATATGAAACTAACAACGAAATGAAATATTTCAGAGTTAAATGAGATGAGGAAGTGCGAGCGAGCGGGGTAGTGTGATCTATGGCACAACATTTCATTAAGTACGTAACTGAATCGAGAACGGACAGGTGGAGGCGCCAGCGCGGGCGAGGAAGCCGTAGCTGAGGGAATACGGCTAGTCAAGCTCTTTGGCGAGTGGCGAGGAATCACGACCATGTTTGAGAAGGAATTTCATATACCTACAGACAAATTGAAAAGCTAACCCTATGGTGTCGAGTAAACAGATGCTCGTTATTGTCGGCGGGGGCGCGCGGGCCGCCCTCGTGTCCACGCACAGTCAACGCGATCCTATTTACAGATAAACCGAACCATATTTACAACAACCGCTATTTACAACTTACATTAGCTTTGGATTACACGAAAGAGTTTTTTAAACACAGCAGAGATCCCATAAGAGTAATATGGAATGCTTAGAACTTAAATAAGATTGAATCTATCTAAACACTTAGCTTTAGAATACGAGAAGCTTAATTTTTACCAAATTTTAAATGTTTCAATAACAGATGATAGACTTTGAAAAGGCCTTGGAGCCGTGGCTAGGCTCGCCACTTTACTTTTAGTTTTATCTTCTTCTACATAAAGTCGTAAAGTATTTTGCCATCCGACTCTTGTGTACGTAAATTGATTATCATTATTACTATGTATAAACTATCAAGTAAATTACATTGAAAGTATGGATAGGTAACGACCGTCACTACTTTATATTATATAATATATATCTGTTGCATATTGTCAGCACAATCGATCGCTAGCTCGGCAGGCTGCGCACCCCTGGGATGCGCCACAGATATCGTGTTGATGCGGCGGCAAACGCGCACGAGTAAATCTATTCCTTAAAAATAATTATTTAAATAAACCCTTCATCGAGTCTTATAAAAATAGTCCATTGGGTAAAAATAATAAAATACGTTACATATTACATCGTGAGTATTATGCTACGGGTACTGGCCTTTGGGATTTAGTAAATAATTTATAATAAAATATGTGTAAAATATTAAATAAGTAATTTTTGGCATAATTAATAGCATTAAATCCTTTGGCACAATGAATAAGATTAAATTAATTTGTAATCAAGAGATTTTCCTTAAATACAAAAATATGAAGTTGAGCAACGGGCTTCCATCGAACAAATCAAAATACCGGGCGACGAATACTTGATTAAGTGAGTATTGCGTGCAAGCCGGCGGCGGCGCGGGCGCGATTTCATTGGTTCAAAGTATTTGGCACGATTTCACTCAGTCGATTGTTGAGGAGTTCAACTATTAAATACAATGCAGCGATTCGCTAGACTTATAATTAGATATACTTACCGTGAGTGTCGTGAGCTAGTTCAAATAAATCACTTTGTAACGATTTCAGTTCGAACGAACCAAATCTCCGACCAGACAAATTAAAATTCTATTCTATTTTGGCGTTGTACACATCCAGGCTAACGTTTAGATTATTATAAAAATCTATGTAGAGAGAGCCTCGCCGATAGTGACGAACCTAGCTTACAGCATCGGAACGGTGGATACCGCGCGCACAAAACAGAAAATAACAAAAGGTCTCCCGGTTCCAGGAGTGTACTATATTTTACTTAGCATTTCAGTATGCCTTACAAGGTGCTCCCGTAGGTTAAGAAACTTTTGAGTTTTGTGTTTCTACGTTCTGCGTTGAGATGTAGATACGTAAAGTACGCTTAGGTTCTATACGGCTTGCAGATGGCGAATCTGTGGTTCATGTGCTGGCTGTAGGAGCCGGAGTGGGAGAACTTTTTGAGGCACTTGAAGCACTGGAAGGGCTTCTCGCCGGTGTGCAGCCGCTGGTGCTCCGTCAGGTGGTGCTTGTGCTTGAACGCCTTGGGGCACACCTCGCACTTGTACGGCCGCTGGCCTGCAAATACAACTATCGTTATTACCATTCTGCCTCAAAATACATTCAGTTAAATTAGTTTGTTGGGATATGTAACGTAAGTACATGCCATTTAATAAAAAAACACGCCGACAATGTAGGTACTACTGACCTGAATGTTCATATTTGTGTCTAGCTAGAGAACTTTGCTTGACGAAAGTTTTATCGCAAAGGTTGCAGACGAAATGATCTTCACCCTCTTTGAATTCTTGCTTCAGTTTGCTCTTCTTAAGTACTGGCGCTTCGTCGTCGAATTCGTTTTGGGAATCCCTCCACGAGAGTCGCTCGTACGAAGGGCTCGACGCCTGTCGGTTGTCCGGGTTCATCTCCATCTTGAGGATCGGTGACCTCACATTGGCTACGTCGTTGTGCTGTAGTATTCTTTCCATTGGCATCATATGGTTCATGAGCATTTTCTGAGGTAGCAACCGCTTCTGCCCATTAACAGATTCTCCTGGTGAGGGAGATAGTCGAAAATCCGTGAAAGAAGATGAAGAGCAATTGGAATGTGGGTACGTGTTGTTGTAGCTGGGGCGGTGCGGCGTGGGGCTGCGCGACGACTTCTGGCTGAGGTTGACCGCCTCCTCGGAATCGGAATGTGTCACTGAAATGCTGCATGAGGGCGAGGGTGTCGGGCTCGGCGTCGTGGACTGGTTCGATTTCTTAGTCGACAAGTCGAGCGGCTGGTCGGACATTGTTAGCGTTTGTGTCATTCTCCGCACGCGCGCTCTATTATTTTGGAACCAAACTTGTACGACTCTATTGTCAAGCCCTATCTTTAGAGCAATTCTTTTGAATTCTTCTCGATTAGGTCTCGGGTTGATTGAATAGTGTTCCTTTAGGATAGCTTGCTGCTCCTCGCTAAGCGCAGTTCGGACTCTTATTTTCCTATCGTTATCATGAAGTGACATTTTGTCATCACGTTCCTCTCTCGAGAAGTCTTCGTCTTCACTGGCACTGACGCCGCTTTGAATCGAAGCTCGCATTTCGGCTTCATACCTATTAAGTGCTACAGTTTCCGCTACTTGAGCTGCCAGTCCTTCATGCTTTCTAAATAAATTTCCACAGACGAGTTTTTCATGCTCCAATAAATCGGAGCTATTATTAAATGTGGTATTACATTTCAAGCACCTATGTGCTTCTTCAGGTTCTTCTTTCACGATTATGTGCGAAGTTGGTGGTGAATCTAAGCTGGGGCAGGCGTTACCCGAGACAGGCGATAGCTTTTCACTATTTGCTCTGAAGAAGTGTTTAGTAACAGAAGCGTTCACGGATTCTATGATTGTGTTAAAACCAGAATGATTACTATGCATTTGGTCGTTATTATTTAGGGGGACGGATTCGAAATTACGGGGTGACTTTGCGTCATGTTCTCGATCTTCTTGCTCTTTTTTAATAGGCGCTCCTTCGTCTTCCTCAATGTCCATGACAAGTTCTGCACTTCCTTCCGACCGTTTATCGTCTTCTTCGGTGACTTCTTCAATAAGGTCTTCAGGGTCGTCCGTCATCTTTGGACTAGATAGAGGCTCTATTTTTCTTTGTTGATATTGCGATGAAGCTAGTTGCTCAAACAGTTGGCTAAGCGAAGTTGGGAAACTGTAAGGCGCAATCGCACTCGCCGGGCTCATGGGCACGCCCGGGGGCATGTAGAAGGGGCTCATGCCGGGCTGCGCCATGTGCTGCCGGTGGAAGTTGCTTTCTTGCGACGACATGTTTGCGAAAAAAGCAGCTGCGGCGGCTTCGTTGTATTTAGGCAGGATCGGGAGGAACGAATTTCCGTTCGGCGCGATGTTGTTGTTCAACTGTGATGTCACCATCGCGTTAGCCCGTTTCCTGGAAGGACTTCGTTCGGGGTTCAAAGCGGGGTTGTTTGGCTTAATTCGGCCCATCTTGAGGTTCATGACGAGACACTTCTTGGAGGTCATGTGGCTGGAGTAGGAGCCGGAGTGCGAGAATTTCTTGCCGCAGTTGGCGCACTCGAAGGGCTTCTCGCCGCTGTGGATGCGCAGGTGCTCCTTGAGGTGGTGCTTGAACTTGAACGCCTTGTCGCAGTCGTTGCACTTGAACTTGCGCAGCAGCGCGCTCTCGTCGTGGCTGATCATGTGCCGCTGCAGACGGTACACGTTGGCGAAGCTCTTGTGGCAAATCTTGCATGACTGTTGACAAACAGAACGATTGTTAAGTATTGTTATTAAATAAACAAAATAATATGTTAATCAGTATTATTCTCATATATTTAAAAAATATTATTCCACGTCATAGCTATGATACATTATATTAGCATTTAGCATTTACACAAATCAAAAATGCATCGTAGCATCTCTTTTATTATCATTATTAAATCTAACTGTATAAAGGGTTATCGCATAATATTCATGAGATGGTTGATGTTGGTTGTAGTCAAGCCACAGCTGTTCATCATCAGTATGGTATCATAGGGCATGCAATCCGCCGTAGGTAAAGGTCCGTTATAACAATGGGCACTGACATATCTGAGTGTATCCACCTGAGTGCTCGGCGAGTGCAGCGTCTCGTGGCGCTCCAGCTGGTCGCGCGTGGGGTAGGCGCCGCGGCACTGGCTGCAGGCGAACGGCCCGCCCGGCCCCAGCGGGGAGCCGCTGCGCTCTTCCTCCTCCTCGGGCGGCTTGCCCTCCCCCCCGCCCCCCGCGCCGCCAGCCAGCGGCCGGACTGGAAACAACAGACCAAACACATAAGTCATGACCATCATGACGGCAGGAGATACACATACCTACCACCACCACCGAGAGGTAGTTCATTCTGTACAACATGTTTGTAATACCAATATCCAAAGGTACCCCGTATGCCTCGTATGCGGATGCGGTTGAAACGAAGTAATTACATGAAAACTATCGCGTTTTATCGATCATTAGAATGTAACATGAAATAACGTTACGGTAGGTAAGAAAGAACTAAAAACTTAATTAGGCCTCGGATTCAATTGTCATAAAAGACGAAAAAGATAATATATAAAACTTGATTGGCAAGGTAATCTAAAGCAGTGTAGAAAGAGCAATATGAATTGCTAGAACAGCTATACTCGTAGGTACAGTAGGTAGGCAAAAATAAAAAATGTTCTCATTAAAATTCGTTGAATGTGAGCGTAAGCCATAAAATACTGTTATCATAAAAGGTAATTTGAGCCGGTCCCAATGCAGTGCGATCACGTAATCCCATTCGGAACAAACAATTATCCGTAGAACATTGTCGGCGATTAAAGCGGCGGACACCTTTACGGGCGCTTTATAAAAACAAACACGCGGCAACAATTCAATTCGGCGTCGGTTATTTCGGTAATACGGGCGGTGTTCTCGCGTAATAACGTTTTTAAAACGCCGCCGGCAACGCCACGCCGTTAATCAAATATAATAAAGAGCACAACGGCGTCGTATTAATTAGCGGGCGCGCTCGGCCGCCGCCGCCGCCGCGCCGCACCCATGGATAAGTAACATTATCAATGATCAACTGATCAGAAGTCCAAAGGAATTTTTAAGGATCAGGTGCACTTTGACGTTGCACAAGTTATTTTATTTCCTTAAAACTCTGTGGTCTGTGGCTAAGCCACCGGTCCTGAGCTCAGAGGGCCCAGGCTCGATTCCCAGCGGGGGTACATTTTTGTGTGCTCGGTTTGGTTGGTGGTAGGGCTGTTAAGGCCGCCTGGCTAGCTACCACCATCTTATCTAAACTCTGGCGCCAAAACAACAATGTTAACAACATTGTTTTGTTCCAGCAGTTTAGAGATAAGATAGGTAGTCAGTAATTGTTCAGTGGTTGAGGATTCAGGGTCCAGCTCCGGCCTTATCGTCAATTTATCATCAGGTGCGGTGAAGGCCAACTGGTGAAGAAATATAAAATTTATTGTTATTCAACCTACCTACTCTGTAAAGAAAACAGCTATTGTTGAACGTGTGATAAGAACTCTAAAAGGTCGTCTTTTTAAACTATTTAGTTTATGCGGCCGATATGAATGGTTAGGGAAAAAATTAAACTCAGTAGTACAATGCTATAATAATAACATTCATCGCATAACCAAATTTAAACCAGTCGATGTTAACAACAGACACCAGATGTTGGTAAGAACCAACATAATTAAATCCCAAAAGCACAACACTTTGAAAAGACCTAAGTCTCGTGTTTGTGATCATGTTCGTATTAGTAAATATAGAGGTGATTTTTACAAAGGTTATACCCCTAACTGATCGACCGGAATATTTACTATCACAAAAATCAATCAACTTATCACATTAGAAGGCAGAACAAACCATAGTATTTAGGGGTTTATTTTACAAATATGAAATACAAAGAACTAAGTTTTCAGACTTATATCTCATACAAAAAGTTTAAAAAGGGAAAGGCTTTTTGTGAAATGGTTAGGCCTAAATAATGAAGAAAACAGCCATCTTACCAGTAATGATTAAAAATATGTATTTACATAACTATACCTAAGTATATCGGATTCAAGCGAAACTTCTATCTAACGTTAGTGCCAAAGATTTTGGACTATTAGATAAGCACTCTATCTATAAGTTTTGAAATAATAATATACTCAATATAATATCGTTTTCTCTATTTGTGAATAAGACATCAATATTTCAGTAGGTAGGGTACCTACAGTAAATTATTCTTTATAAAAGTCAATTGTACGAGTAGGTAATTTTTTTTTTCAATTTCCATCCACAATATCATTTAAGATATCAATTTTAAATGTGCTGCACGTAAGCGCGTACCGGCTAAAGTCGTGTTACCGTGTATCTGTGTGCTGTGGCCACCCACCGCGCCATCGCCACCGGAGTCACCGGACAACGCTATTGAACTTCACAAAATACGAGCGCGACGGACTGCACCATTGCATGCGATGGGATCCCGCGGCATTATTGCGTCTGGCTGTTTTGCATTAGATTTAATAAACACTAAATATTTTGGTCTAATTATTGATTAAAAAACAAATATTCTTAGCGAATCAATAAAATTTAAGAATAAACCTTCCGGCCAACGATTTATAGACTGATTATCTGGCAGAAAACACACGATTAGTGCTTGTTTGTTATAATACGAAGATTTTTATACACAAAAGTAATTTATTGCTATTTCCTGTTTAATTTATTGCAGCAGTAGATTGCCGTTACGGTGATTTAACTTGCTAAAATAAAATTTTAAACAAAACTTGATTTAAGTTAAATATTTACTTTACCACTTTTTACAACTGAACAGTTACTGCTACATAACCAAGTATTAAAAAAATGAGAGTACGTACATGCACATGCTCTAAATGCATATAAATAATAATTATAAACGCTACGGGCAGACTGGCGGAATACGAATTTTCCGCTACTCTACAAGAGATGGCGCTAGTAGTGCGTAACTCAAGAGCGCAGTATACGGATATAGTACGGATTGTTTTAGAAAAATATAGTTTATGAAAAAGAAAACATCGTGCAACGTCATTTTAAACACGCTAAACTAGTGAATAAAACTTAGTTTGTCTTGCAAAAATGGGACTTACAAATGTAATAAAATCCCTAAGTTCTAGCACAATATAATATGTAGGTACCTACAGATAGTTTTCTTACGCGTACCTATTTTAATAGCTTAACTGTATGTTACCAAGCCTTCTTAAACTCAGCTATAGTAATAAACCTTAATGCAAATCAAATTAGTATGGTAGTAGGAATTGCGCTTTATCCACAAATAGAAACGTCCGCACTGCGAATTTCATTCGCTAGCATTGGATTTCGTTATTATAGGTACCTAAAATTTACTCGAAATAACATTTAATCGAAATAAGAATCATCATCATGTAGTTTTACAACAATTTACTAGTTATTAATTAGAACTTACTCATCTAAGCGCATACCCACAGGAAATGTAAAGTCTTATTCACAAACATTGAGAGACTCTACATTGTTTGTGAAATTCCATTTAATCTGAATGGGGTTCTCGTTTTTTTTTGTGTTTTCATCATTGGTTTAGTTTCTGATTTAGATTTTTGTGTTAATGCCAATTCTGTCATAAACTTCATACAATTAAACACTACGAATAAGTATTATCATTAGAGTTGTGTAAAACTGTATGAACATTGTCGTTGTGCTAAGTGCCTGAGAAGGCTATCATTGAATAATCTATTTGACTTTGACTTTAATACTAAATTTCACATCGTACAATGTAATAATAACGAAATTCTTATAAAATTTAATACTTAATAAATTGTTATTACAGACAAGTACCAAGTTGAGACAATTACCGGTTTATTTTGTGTCCTGTTATCTCCCCTTAACATATTTTCTTCTAATTTATTGTTTAATTTTTACTCAAACTCAAACTCTTTATTTGCGAAATATGGGTAAGTACAAACATTTAGGTCTTATGGCTAAGTAATAGAGCGACCATATCCAACCAATGATGGTGTGCAAATTTTAAAAATACAAACATTAGAAGTAGTTTTATAAATAAATAAAAGAATGATGTACAAAATTAATAAAATTGAATTAAAATGTTATAAACAATCAGTTAAAAATAAAATGTCTTTATATAATATTAATTAAATTAAATTAAATTTATTATAAAATGTCAATATACCTAATGTTTGAATTTAATAATTTACATTATATTTTATAAATATTAATCATAAGTTAATATCGTACAAAGTCTTTATCATTAATTAATTCATTAATTGAGTAATATGCTTTTTCAGCCAAAAAAATCTTTAATTTATATTTGAAAACATCTAATACTTCAGTATCTTTAATACTTTTTGGCAAGCTGTTAAATATAGATACTTGCATTACAAAAACACTATTTCCTAACAAGCAAGTCTTAGATGCTATAGCCTTTAATCTCTTGTTATGTCGCTTACTCTTTAGTGTACCATAATCTTTAATATTCTTTTTTACAAAAAGAGATGCTTCTAGTATATACATTGAAGCGAGGGTCAATATTTTAAATTTTTTGAAGTAGGGTTTACAAGAGTCTGTCTGTTTCAGATTGCATATGGCCCTGATACATTTTTTTTGGGCTTTAAAAGCTTTCTCTTTATCAGTGGCGTTTCCCCAGCACAAGACGCCATATTTTAGCACAGAACCCGCATAGGCATGATAAGCAGTTAGTAGAGTATTAAAGTTTACTGTTTTTCGTAACATGTATAATGCATAGGAGCATTTGCTAAGCTTACCACAAACATAGTCGATGTGTGGTTTCCATGATAGTTTTGAGTCGATAAGAACCCCTAAAAATTTTGTATTTATTATTTCATAAATTTTTTTGCCCAAGTAGTTTATATTTAAATTATTGAATTTAGTATTTTTATTTTTAAAAGTTATGGTATTCGTTTTATCAAGATTAATTAACAGATTATTGTGATTTAGCCAATTTATAATAGAAGTAAGAGATTCATTAATTTCATTTTCATACCCTTCGAAATTATTATCCATAAAAAGTACTGTGCTATCGTCTGCAAACAGAAACATGGGATGGTTGACAACTTTAGGAAAATCGTTAATATAGATAAGGAAAAGTAGGGGTCCCAGGATGCTCCCTTGAGGCACACCGAACTTAACAGTTTTACAACCTGAGTGGTATTTGGTATTAGTTTTAGATGTTGTTTTACTGTATGAATAATAAAAAAAACAATGAATAGAAACAAAAACAGAACTTAAAAAAATTGTGAGCGTCGTAGTTGCTGAATCCTCGTTCGAACGCGAGCCCCCTTAAAGTACCTGTAGGTTAAAATATTATTAACAAGTTGAGATTTAATCGTAGGGCATTAAATATTTTAAATACTGATAATTGCAGACAGGGTTTTTTATAGAGAATTTCTACATTATTAGTTTTGTTCTATTAGTTCCGCTACCGGCTACTAGATGGCGTCGCAAATAGCCTTGTAAGTATGCCATGCTTTATATGGTTTATATTAATATTCACAGGGCTACGTAGCTAACGTAGCTTGTTTTTTATTGGTAATAAGTTCACCGTTGTTATTAAAATAAAATAAACGATGTCTGTGATTGTTTACTTCTATTTAAAAAACGTAGAGCCACATAATCATGTGTAAATAGAGACGTATTTATTTCCCTCAACAAAGAAGAATAGTTTACGGCCTTACGGGTGAGTGTCATTGTGATTCAACAGCGTTGTATATAGCCCCGCTGCCGCTGTGCTGTGTGCTGTAGGGCCTGTAGGTGTATGTAGGTGGACAGGCGGACGAACACACCTACGCGCGCGGCTATCGCACACTAATCTGTGCACACGGGCGCGGGCAGAGTGCGTCCGTTAACCGCCGATAAAAAACAAACCAACACGCACACAGCGCGGCCGGCCTTCCTATAATAGGCCGATACACAACAATTATCGCACCCACACAGGCGCAGGCAGCGAGCCTTTACGTGGAGATAACAGTTTGATTGTGGACCGCGGCGGCGCATGCGATTGGCCGCACCTGCGCGCGCGGGGAGGCGCTGCGGCAACCTGCGCGCGCGCACCATCATGCTGCGCGCCTCGTTGTGCGCCGAGACAATTATTATTAAAGTGTTTAGACGCCGGCCATTATTTTGTGGATTTGTCGCGTGACTCGTGCCGTCAGTCCAAACTCCCAAACTAGATTTTTCTAGAGTAACCATTCGACTACCGCCTTGAAGATGACATCGGTATAGTACACTACTAGCTGTGGAAGCGTAGCTGTCTGGTTAATTATCGTTCAATTAACGGCCGCCGCAGGGCACTGGCCTTTGCGCGGGACAAGAGCACACGCGAATCAATGAATAAAAGTTTATTTGATACTACAATACCTTTATAAATCGAGTTTAGTAGCATTATATTAGTTACTGGTACCTAGGTATGTTAGTAGATACATATTATTAGATGCTAGCTTCTGCCCGCGAATTTGCCTGCGTGAAGTGCAGGCTATCACAAATTACCTATATTTATAATACAGCCTATATACGTAAGTAAACCTCTACCTCTAACCTCTTCCTAATATTAATCTCGATTATAGTATAATTTAAATGTCTATATTATATAGGTAGGACATACCGACCTACCTACAGCTTATCTCCCCCAATAAAAATCTCTACTTAAATTATTAAATAAATTAGATATTTACACTTCAACGATTTTTAGCATAGAGGATAAACGATTTAGTTTATCTCTCATTCCGATAATGTAGTAGGTATGTAGGTACCGCGTGCACTATATTAATTAGGCTGCAGTCTAAAATACCTATAGGTAGGTATTATTATACGTAAACCTATTTTGAATTATTAATTTATTTAAATAATAACATTCGACAATAATATTAAATATAATTACTATTTATTCACCGAAATAGGCCTAAGCATTCCTATCACCGCACCGTTGTGAATATTGTTTTTATAGGTGTACAATATTGTAGTTTTTTTTAACATAATATAGGCAATTCGATGAAAAAAGAGAATATAGATAGTTATTGATTTATACAATTAAATAGGTACTGTTTTCACACTTAATATTGGGAGGTTGAGATTGGGAGAATCTTCCCAAATGAACATGGAAACAATTCCAACGTTTTAAAGTTTTGCTTAAAGTATAGGTAGAACATGGTTCTTGTTGAGGTGCCTTGTAGCTTTTAACATAAGTAATATTATTTCGTAGAAAGCTGTGGGAATCGTCGTGAAGTCTTCACTAAAATTTTGTAAACTTTATATAACTTTATTGAAATATTAATTTTATTATTTGTATAGGGTATAAACATTTTTTAAGGGAAAAGTTTTGTTAAATTCTAATAATTTCACTTTTATTCACTGCCAACTTTTTATACCTAAATAATATTTTTTCAATAGATAGGTAGGTACTTAAAATTAAGTGTAAAGTTTATTTTTACAAATATTTTTTGTAAACTCTACATCGGACACAATATAAGAGGATGCAAATGCAATATTTACTGGTCCTGTCTATCTAACATTTCCCCTCGCCATCAAAATTGTTGTTCGAATAAAAACACAATGAGAATCTACGTACTTACAAACCTTATTTATAACATGGAGAAGAGGACTCTACATGCGAAAAGTCAGTTGCTGACGAGAACACATCAACACTTTTATGCGACATTTTTGGAATGAGATCGCAAATCTATTTACTTATAAATAGTTTTATCGTAGGTGGGTGTCTCACCTCTCTGATTCAGATAACCGGCGAGGTGAAATGGTTAAACAGATCTGAACCATGTTAGTGAATCACCGACTGACTCACTCGTGATCACCGGAGGTACAGAGCCGAATGTTGACAAACGATTAGCGGGCCCGGTACCGCCGCCGTGCATTTGTGTACAAACAAGCAATTAGCAAGTCCTAACGAGCAGTTATCGATTCCTCTAAATCGTTGGTGTGCGTCTTAATGAATTCGTATAGAACCCATTACAATTATTTATCTAGGTACCTCTACAGGACGACTCCGTAGCTACAAACGTTAGGGTAACGAGATTTTAATTTGGCTCGCGTATTTGTTTAGGATGTAGAATTACCTTTTTCAATTGGAAGTTATCATTTTAGTTGATTATTTATGGAGCACTTCGAATCATATTTTTATACCGAATTTAACACGATGTGGGTAAGTACTTTGCTAGCGACATACTTAAAACCAATCACTTTTTAATTTTAGGTTGAAAGCAGAGTTAAGTTAACACTATTGACAAGAAGTTAAGAATAATTTTATTTTATCTATCGTTCAGTAAAGTACCACAGGATCGCGGCCACGTCAACGACGCCGGGCGATAACATGGCACTGATTCGGACATCACTTAAAGGTACGGTAACTGGCGCAAAAACTCCACTCCCGACAGGCGGCGCACTCAAAGAGGAAGAATGAAAATAAAAGTCAAGGAAGAAAAAGCAAATGAATTAAAGCAACATAATCATTTACGGTTTAAGACGGAGAGCAAACGCGGTTCCCCTCGGCAAACGAAACTTTCTTTCAAGTCTATGTGTACCTGTTCCCGAATCTCAAGTGGATGAATTATATCCCGCGGGAGCCGAGGGGCCCGACACAGGTTATTTCTAATGAAGACGTGTTCAAGTTTTATTTTTAATGCCGCCGAGGTGATTTCATTTTCACCTGCATTTGCTCCACTGAGATTCTGTACGGGGGAACTTTTGTTTACGGCCCGAAGTTACACTTTGCACTTGAGTTTATTTCAGTTTGAAAACTTTTCTCGGGACTTTGCAAACGGTGAGCGTTTAAAAATCAAATAGATACGTTTCAAAAAACTTGTGGCACTCGAGAAATTGAAATGATATAAGTATTGATACTGATACATATAATATATAATAGAAAGTTCAAATAAAGAGGCAAACAAAAACAAAAGAAAGGAAGCTTACTTAAGGCCGCGAGCCGCCTGGCCGAGGTGGTGGAGGTGGGCACCTGCTTACTCCGCATGTCCGCGAGCCAACCGGCCGCCAGGCTTTCGTACCAACCGCCAACTCCCATAAGCGAGCTGTGCACTTTCATCGAGCGACACCTTAACCTCTGTTCTCACACGCACTGGCTCTACTGTCGCACTCGCGTCCGATAAGCCGTACCACTGGGACCACAGCCTGCGCTGACGTCACGGCCGCGCTACTCACATCGGCAGGCGCCCCACACGTTGGCCAGGCTCCACAGGCGGTACGAGTAGCTGTCACCATAGCACCCGAACATGCTCTCATCGGTTCTCGCGACCATGGCCCGCGCGCGCGGACTGACGTGCTCGTGGCGGCGCGGCGCGCGGCGGAATGAGCGCCGGCCCGCCTCTCGCCCCGCCCTGCCCGCGCCCGCGCCCCCCGCGGCCCCCGCCCGCCCGCGCCCGCGCCCCCGCCCGCTGCCCACCGGCGCCCACCCCCCATCTATACTTAATTAGTAGAGCCGCGCTCGTCTCACCGGCCCTAAATAACGACACGCGGACCGCCGCCGCACAGCACTTCGGCGCTGATTGCGACCACCTTGGCACCTTGGCACATTGGCGCCGCCACCGCGGCTCTACCTCTGCTTGTTTATTTACTCGCAGACGACGCTCCACCTACCTGCCCATTATCTACCTGTCTCTATTTACCGGTGCGATTATTGTAAAACCTTTGGAGTTCCAATGTAGGATCACTCTAATACTAGACGTATTTTACTTTACGTTTAATTTTGTTTAGAAAACAAAAGTTTAATCTCTAAAATTATTAAGTATGAAGTTATAAAGCCATGTAGGTATGAAAATTAACTCATTATCCAATATAAATTGATTGTATCTTGAACTGTTAATAATAAGACTATTAAGATTATTAAGGTATTTAGTTTCTCGCAAAACAAACTACAATCATCAATTTAAACGGGCACGTAACATCTATAGTTCAGCTTTCGATCACTAGATGTCGCTACGCGTCTGGAAGTAGAGCTCGCTGTGAGTGTAGAGTTCGGTGAGGTAACGATTTCTGAGTAAGTATGTTTTAAACTTTTATTATTAATTATGTTTCAAAAACAATGCCTTATTGTAGCGGTTATTTCGAGATAAATATTACAATTCTATAAATGTATTACATTACTGACCACACTGGAACTGTTGAGAAATAATTAGGTAATTATTACTTACTACCTACATTGGCTTTGTCGTACTTTTATTTTCGATGTTTATTATTTATTTTAACAAATAATTATTTATTGAAGTCTGAACACAATTCCTTTGCCAAGGAATCAACTGTAATATTTTAATGGAAATTAAGGCGTCACGAGGATAGATTATAGATATAGAGATTTGTTTTATTTTCGGTCGTCATGAATCTGCTCGAGCAGGCTAGCAGCTGGCAAATTTTGTTGAAGAAAATGATTAGCACTGAATCGTGACGCGGAAGCCCGGCATGCATGCACTCTACTAACTCTTGTCATTTTCCTGGAGAATTTAATTTGGTAAATAAAATTATTGTATTAATTATGGAACACTTTATTAAGAAAAAATATAAAGCAAAATTTTTTCATGATCAAGGTTTTGTAATTGTCAACACAAAGCTCTAGGTGTAGAGACAATGCTTACGTGACGTAGAGGCGGGAGCATTGTGAGCCTCGAGGGTCTGTAAAGCTACACCACCACCATGAAGCCACCTTCGAAGGCAGACAAATATGCCATCTCAGTATCGTCCTTAGCTCCACCGACGAAGGTGCGTTTCTGACTAAAGGGTAATGTCAGTGATGTCTTGTAAATTAAGCGAGACAATAGCACCTTGTCAACACGTGGCGTGCACGTGTGCCATGCCACACCTAGAGTCGGTATTTAAAAAAAAAAACAAAAAAAACCACATTGAGCATGTAGAGTTTGTAGAGCCGTCGGGCGGCCGTGTATCGCGCGCATTGTTTCCAAGCCGTGTTGCGTTACAGGGGACATTTAAACAAAAACTGCCAGGAATTAAAATTTATAAACTAAAGACAAAAACTAAAACTATTTCATTAGCTTTAGCTTTAGAATTTAATTTTTTGTAAAATCGTCATTAACCACGATAGGAACTCGTGACTGTTCATTATTTGATAATATTTACCGGGGTTTCTGTTTCGGGTTTGCATCGATTTTTATCTCTGAATGGAACTGTGGCGTAGGTGGCGGGAAGCGGAGTGCGCCGCGAGCGCCCGCCGATAAGTATACAGCCGTAGCGCAACTACAACGGCCCGGGACGGCCCGCCGAGCCGTCGCAGCACGCATGCTTTAATTGACGATTCCATTTCAATCTCGACCGGAGATAGATATGGGCTGTCGACACCTCAGCGCGCGGGAGAAGCTCCCTTATGGCGCCGGGGCAGGGTGCAATTTGGCGATGAAAGTGATGTACTCGCTGCGTACAGGAAAATGATATGTGGACGTTGGCCGCGCTATCGCCGCGTATCGCGTGACGCGTTTGTGCGTCGTCTCTGAAACTCACTGCTGCGTAATTCCTGCACCAAGTGTTAGCACTTAGACTTTGTTATTAACATTGTTTATTCGTCAGTTTATCGACAGATAGGGCCCATTCTCTATGTTTTCTTGTGCCTGTATTTCTAAGTATTGACACCATTATTACATGGGTTTTCTGTGTTAGGTACAGTAATTGTTTAGACATATCTGTTTAAGATTTATTTATTGTCCGTATTCTGGTAGCTACTTTTAAATAAATGATAGATTTTCGGTCTAACAACTGGACTAAAAAGCATTTTAAAGCTTCGGTGTTCAACTTGTGGTGTTGGTAGCCAGCGGCTATTACCTCAGTAGGTATTACATAAAGTGAGATAGTAATAATTTAATAATATGTTAATTGTTAGAACTTGCCATTACGAATAATCAAAGCTTTTCATTCCCCTAAGAACAATGCGGAGGACATGATTCAGTGCAACCGGCGATAAGAGGTAAATTGCTTCATTGTGTGTAATTAATTAGCGATGGAGAGCATGATGCAAGTATTGCGGTTTATTTTTAATTTAACTTTATGCCTATATATCGCGTTGAGGTGAAAAGAAACACTGAAAAAATTATTGACGCACCTCGTGAGATGTGTCAACTATTTAAAAACTTTTAAATTTGCGAATGTACAAATTCATAGACTCTTTATTGGTATAAAAACGTAACGTAAAAAGACGTATTTTGTAAAAAAAAAGTGATGTTTTAAAATAAATAGGTAAGTAATTTATTTAACAAATACTTTTTTTGGAAAGCACAAGTCTAATATTATCATTCTGATATTATCTTCTAATTTAACGGTATTTGGCTTATTTTGAAACCCTATCCATTCATACCGCGCGTGTGCATGTTTTTAATAATCCGTAGAGATCGATCAACGACTCCAACGCCATGCAGCGCATTCAAGGCAGAGAGAGAGAATGCGCTGCACGGCGCGGGCTCCCTGCCGGTGCACTCGGGAATGATTAGCTTGAGGCCGAACAATCCAGATATATTTATTTATAGAGCTTTTATTTGCCTACCTATTTAATAAAATAGACAATATTTTAAAATAATTAAACACTCGCAGTTATAGTACAAGAGATATGCAGTCTTTAGTCGGTTAGTAGCCTTTTACACCCAAGGGAAATCAGACCTAAGTATTATTTTTTTATGAGCCGCCACCACACAGCTCCAGCTTTTATTTTAGAAGTAGTCAACAATACTACTTCTAAAACAAAAATTTTAAATAAATAAATAAATACTTAGTGCAACTTATTAAGGGTCACATCATATACATAATAAAGGTACTTACCTACCTACTTAAGAATTGATTAATTTTCCTTCTGTTTTTAATAGTAGCATCTTCCCACTACCCTAGCTGCGCATCATCGGCATTTTTCCTCGTAAGTGCGTTGTGTAAGTTATTGACTTTGCGCAAACGCGTTCTCACGCGCCGCCCGCCATCTGGCGCGCACACCGGCAGGTATGACGCTGCGGCGTTGTTATTGTTTACGACTTGTTATTGTTTATGACTTGTTGTTGTCGCACCTTTACGACTGGCGTGGACACTAGCCCTTTGTTACCTATGATAGACAACCTTCTTGGAGACAAACAATATTTTTTGCAGGAGCATCATTCATAATTTTATTCTAATTCGGTGAACAACGTAGGAAATATGATTGTTTGAAATGAAACAATCCTAAAACTAGTTTGTGTTTACGTTATGTTCGTCATTTCAATACTCATTATTTTTCATAATATAGTATTTTAAGGAGTAGATTTTCCGAAAATAAATAATAACTAGGTAGGAATTAAAATAGGTTTATGAGAATAAAGTAAAACTTACTTCTTCATAAATCAAGATATTTTTTGTTAATTGGGCGTGAGGATGATGACCTCCTTTTATTCATTTGCCAGTTGGTGCACTTGAAATGGCAGTCCCTTTAAACCACATGCAATGTCGGTGGACGCAACATATTATTGTTGAACAAACAGTAGTCGATATACCTACATCTATACAGAGAAATCAGGTTTTTTCCTTATTGTATTTGTTATATCAACAGTCCAAGGCATAAATGCCTTAAGTTCATAATGTAAGGTAAGGTATAACTCATTTTGCTGCTCATTATATAAATAAATTAGCAGTCTCTTTACTTACCGATCTCTTGGTTTCAATATCTCCCCCTTACGCCATCCATACAATAACAATACTGATGTAAAAGTTATTCAAGATCGGTATCCTTGAATACTACTAACAATGTGGTCAAAACAATAATATAATAGTAGTAGGTTGGTATACGTCATGTAGGAAATGTTTGCAATAAATACGGAATATTACGACGAATATTGGACGGTAGACAAAGAATTACTGTAAAAATACATACATACATATAATCAGGACTATTACCCCCCCAGGGTTAGTCAGAGACTAGGCAATGAGGACTGCATAGCTCTCTATCATAGTCCACTTTTCACCAATATCGACAGCACATGTGCTTAGCGTGACAGTCCATCGCCGCTCTATGCCGTTGGATGTATGTGCAGTCTTTACTCTGTTAGTCGCCTTTTACGACACCCAAAAGAGAAGAGGGGAGGTGATAGTATTCTTCACCGCTCCGCGACACCGTTAAAAATAGTATTTATTTAACCAACTTTTATTAAGTAAATACCTACTTAGGTATTTGTGTTAGCAAGTAGGTAAATACCGTAAAGGCGTTTTATTGGCATGTGGACTTTTACAAATACTTAATTATTATCAGCAAATAAGAGCTACCAGAATTTTGAAAGGCAATTCAAAAGTCATTGTAAGTTCAAAGTGGCAAACAATTCCGACATAGATAAGTGTCGGCCTAGATTAGGGCATAGCCAATAATGATTAGTTTTCAGTACATTAAAACGGTGATTTAGAGCGGCCGGCGGGCGGTACTGAGGCGCTCGATGCTAAACGCCCGCGCGCGCCGCACTCGCCTCGCGAGAGCCGTGAGAGCCGCGGCCGCCGCCGGTGCGCGACGCGGGAATGCGGATCATCACCATCGGCCTTGGCGTCTGAGCAGACGATTTAGGGTGCAACATCTGACAGAATTCTGCACTACTGCACCACTGTACTCCGGCTTTGAAGGCTGTAACATGTGCATAATATGTGAAGATTGGAGAGTTGATCAGCCACATTTTGCATTTGAGTCTTCCGAGTCACGAATAGGATACTTTACTGGTAACCAAGTAAAGGTATTTTAAATTTTGCAACCAAGATTTACATTCCGACTACCTCCAGTGCAAATTAAATCTATTTATAGCAAATTAAGTGTCCACTGATTTATCGTTACTGGCCTTTGCGTCTATAGCAAACGATTTTAGGTGCTACACTGACAGACATCGTTTTTGATGGCTAAATAAGTAGACCGATGCGAGAGCGGCATGATCTACCACAAGCCTGATGAAAATGTGAGCGGCGGCTGGTGCAGAGCTGCTTTATGGCCGTGGTATAAGGTGGGTGGACCATGAAAGGCCACTGTAACGAATAAACAGTTTTAATAAGTTTATTTACTGAATAAATAAATGAAAAACAAATTATGAAGTAACACTTTATTTTATTGTGTAACTAATAAATTACTTTCTTTATTGTAGATGTTTGTGAATATTTATTAAACTTAAGTTTTATTAAGCTCTTCCAAACGGCTTTCCTAGGAACTCCATACAAGACCAACATTATAAATTAGCCGTTCAACTTAAAACTAGAGTTATAACAATCAAACTTATCCGCTTTTACTAAAACTACATGAAAAGCTCTTTCATTAAATCGAAACATTAAATGCTTAATATATTATAATCATCTTTAAAAAACTGAACGAACATTCCTTGAAAACCATTGTATAACTAAGAATATATTAATGGAAAATATTAAAAAAATATCGTAATAAGTATTATATCGATATCAAATAAGTTGCCATAGCGTTTTAGAATGAATTATAAAAATAAAAATTGACCTATAATGGCCTTCTTATTTGTCCGTTCTTAGTAAGGCCAAAATGTTATTGAGAAGGCCAAACTAACCACTTATCATCTATGACAAGCTTTTTTATATTTATTTTAAAAAGTTGAATAACCCATTTAATAATAATATTAAAAACAAAACATTGTTTTTACTTTCCCGGTACGTATTTAAAATTAAAAACTAAGTGTTCATATTTTCATGATTTGTGATGTTCCAAGTAAAGTCCTGTACCTTATGCCTATTGCTAGCACGGCCAACTGTCAAATTTTTAACTACCGGTTTTCCTAGGAATACTACCGATATTTTAACTGAAATCAAAGTAAAATTATTTTTTTCTTTAGTACCTACCATAACAAATACTTAGTGACAATCCACTGTAATAAAAAAAAGATAATAATGGGTTATTTACTTAAAAACATACGTTTTGCTGTGCGCGCGAATAACAATTTTAACGTTGACGACCGAAGTCTACAAAGCGAGGGACCGTTCTCAGATCATATGATCCTGAGCATGGCCTCCCATGGCCACCCACCTTAGATCTCGAAGAAACAGAGAAACTGGCAGCCGTGCTTCAGGAGGCACGTTAGGCTCGGCAATGCACTTACCGCACTTAAGACCAAGCCAGTGCTGGCCAGAAACAGGGTAACTAGCAGTCGTGCTTCGGAAGGCTGCTGGCCCTAGCTTCTTGGAAGAGAAGTCGGTAACACTCAGCAACCTGCATTATGCCAAGACTAATAATATTCTCATTTTTTTTAGTATACACGACATTCCGCTTGAAATTAAAGTGCCAATGTTTAATCCCAACCGATCACCATTTATTAAATTACTGATGCAACAGCATCCTTTTAAAAATAAATTTTATTTATTTTTTATTTCACAAGAGACTTGCGAGTTTACGCTATTCAGCTAACTTTATAAGGGCTCGTTGACATTGGCGCGCCCAGCTGGCGGGCGACTGCCGTAATCGCTCGTTCCGCTCGTTCCGCTCGCACCGCAGTGCAGCGAGCGATCGGCCGATAAAGAAGTGGCACGGCAATAGCGCGCCCGCACCGCGCGGCGCGCTCATTATCCGAACTGTTCAATGGCCAGCTAAACTATTGTAAGTTTGTACTATAGCGGCTGAGAAATACAGTAGCTGCATTGTGTTGTGCTTCGAATTGATTCCTGTCGATATTCAACTGATTATTGATTGTTATCTTTACGACATACAATGACATAATCTTTACGGCGTAATAACAAGTTTACGCAGTCGTGTTTCAGCCATAACAATAATAGATAGGTACTCAAAGTGACCTAAAGTTAAGTTATTTCAAAAAAATGCCTGTAAAATATTAAAAAATATGTTTTTTTAAATTTATTTACAATAAATTGGTGATACCTAGGCACGCGGACTTAACAAGCCCTGCTACCGATTAAACCGAGTACAAACATGTACGCCTCACTGGGAATCGAAGCCGGAACCTCTGGGTCTTAGACCGCAGTGTGGTATAATCCACTAGACCACAGAAGCGTGTTTTTTGTGTGGCTGGTTTGTGATGGATATGTATAGTTAAGTACAATTTGTACTTTAATTTCGATTAATTATTTAACTAACTAATGCCCTAAGTAGTTTCTTTGTACTAGCCGAAATTTATTCACGACTAATTGTGTTAAAATATTGTTTACAAAATAATTATCGTTACCGCCGACGAGGCATTATCTAATTGTGTGTACAGCTATCATAGATGGGGCAAACAAAAACAGGGAAGCAAAAAAAGTCCGGTGTCAAGAACTTATCTGTAAAGGAAATTTGGTACCGCGGCGATACCGCAATCGGCCGCGGGTTATCTGAGCACTACCGCCGCTGACAAGCGGACGGAGGTATAAACGAATAGATAGCTATTATGAGAACTCCACACGAGAGATTAGATGCCTTAACCTGAAGCCGCCTTATAGAAGAAAACTGTCATAAACTTTTTTTTAATTGAAGTACTAAATTAGCTGTATTAGAAGCTGTTTTAAAGAATTCTTTCATGTCTAAAGAGCTGATGACGAAGAAAGGGGTTTTAAGTTATAGGTTGTAACAATACCTACTTTTGTAGAAATGTCGTTGTGTATTAATTTGCGATTTCAATGTAGATTATTTACTAAAAAAAGATAAATGATCTTTTTTGTTAGGTATAAAACCAGGTTCAATTGTATAGTCTTATTAATTCATGTAACAAAACATACATAACGATATGAGAAAATAAAAAGTACATGAGATATCCTGTACATCCCTCCATCCCTAGGTTGCCTGGAAGATATCGCTTTTAGTGATAAGGCAGCCCGTTGTACAATTTCTTTTTAAAAATTGTAACCATGTATTATCTGTATGTGTGTCATTTCCTGCAAGTTTTTTTGTTATGATGAATGACTATGTTAGTGAATTAGTAAGTAATTAATTTATATGTATTATCGATTTAGATAAGTACAGTAATAAGTATAGTATTTTAATAACATTGACACAAACCTCCGTGGTTATAAAAGGATGTTTTAGTTTAAGAATGTAAGAATGTAATTATACGATATTAGATAAATAAAAATACAAATAAAAACATTGGACGTACGATTGTAACGACTCCGTATGCGGTTGCACTTTCTATCATTACGACTGCGGATGGCATTGGTCAATATGGTCATTGTGAAGGAATGCAGCTATTGTATTTAAGGAAAAGACACACTTAACACACACTTTATCAATGTTGATAACATTGTCGTTAGGTAAAGTGATTTGCACTGCAAATAAACTATGTACGCCACTGTGCTATCCAGGGAAAAATGCAATGGTATGAATGAATAGCTAAGAAAAAAAGATTTACATTTTAAGATACGGCATAAATAAGGTTTATAAGGCTCAAAAGTCATGCATTCGTGCGATGTATGATGTCGACAGTTTGGTTTCATGTAGACCACTGTTTGAAGATTTAAAAGTGTTAACTGTCCCTTGTTTGTATAATAATATACAGGATGTTTCTTGTAAGGTGTCAAGCCAATGTGTGGTGATAGGGAACTACCATACCTATCTATTGAATTGTATGTTCAGCGATTTTTTGTAGTTTTCGAGCTTTATATTTATTTTCTTTTCTAAGTATTTTATGAAGAATGACTTTATTTTTTTAAGTATCCTTTTTTTTTGCGTAGACATTTCTGTGCACTTTTTTCTTTTACTAAGTTATCATCTCTCTAGTAATAATTTAAACTGATGTCGTAATAAAATACTTAGAAAAGAAATATCATTATAGCTCAAAAACTAACAAAAATCGCTCAACATACATGGGGGTTTAATAGATAGGTATGGTATCCCCCTATCACCACGCATCGGCTTGACACCTTGCAAGAAACACCCTGTATATACGAGATATGCGTTTTTGTAAGATTCATCCAAAATTATTCAGGTGTCTATATGGCATCCCTAATAGTATTTACACAGCCGCAGGCATCCAAATATAGACTAATTTTTCCAATTCTTGGAACAGTTGCTCAATGGCTGTAAGTATTTAAGTATAAAAAGGTTCCTAACGATATTCAAAGTCTAACATTAAATAGATTTAAACAAAAACTAAGGCGTTGCTAATACAGAATTGATTTTATAATGTTAAGGACTATTTTGTATGTTAAACCTAATATTTTAATTCTATTTTGACATTTAAACGTATTGTATGTGAATTTTTTTTAATTAATTAATAGTAACTTCATTACTATTACAATTTTGCATGTCCAAACTAGGTGAATGTGTCTTGCACTTATTTCTTAGATTAAGAACTTTACTGTAACGCATGTTATGCATAATAAATGCTATTCAATTCTATTCAACTAATAATAAGCCACATTGAACTGTGACAGGAAAGTTTTTGTGTACCGAATCCCAAGACATAGTGCAACTTTACGCATTACGGAGAAGGTTTACAAAGTATCAATGTCTTTCAGGCTCGAGCACATGTCCCGGAAAGGTAATGTCCTTTTAATTAACGACAAACACCGGTGAAGTGGGGTGACAAAGCCGATTTACGCTTTTGTATTATTTTTTCTGGCAAACAAAGAATTACGACTTTCGTGCGCTAACTTCGCAGTCAGGACGTATCAATTACTTTGACACTTCTTGTGTACCTACCTAAGACAATGCTGGCAGACCATCTGGTGACGCTTTTTGGTTAAAACTGCATTTTAATAACACATCGTAAATTGGTCGCTACAGTGTTAGACATAAGGTCTTGTGGAATGGCACAGATAGGTGATTGTTTAGGACAATGCCGGTGGGACAATTAGCGATTGTGCAGGCGCAGGTCCGGCGACGGGCGGGTGGCCGCCATGTGCAGCACATGTGACGCACAACAATGGCTGCGAGTTTTTATAAAGCTGTGCAAGGTTAGTTCCGGTGCAAATCACTCTTAGCATACCAATAAAGATCTGATAATAATTTACACTTTGTTTGCTAAGGACACACGCCGTAAGGTGTAAAAACATTTTTTCCTACTAGATATTTGTATTTTTCCATTTGGAAAACTTACACATAAAGGTACATATAATCACGACTATTATCCCCGAAGGGTTAGTCAGAGACTAGCCAATGAGGACCGCAAAAGCAGTCCTCATGTGCTCAGTGGGACAGGTGTAGAGCCCATTGCCGCTATATGTCCGCTCCAGTCTTTAGTCCGTTAGTAGCCTTTTACGACACCCAAAAGAAAAGAGGGGGTGGTAGTACTATTTTAATGAGTCGCTGCCACGGCCAAACCATTAATGTTATGTTCTGTCAAGGTTGTGTTTGATGTAGAGTAGTTCGTCAGTATATCTTCGCTTTATCTTCGCACACATTATCTTCGCTTGTATTTGATTAAATGCGTCGTCGGTTAAAATTTACAGTACTTCTTATAGATACTTTTTATCTCATACATACTATCAGACTGTCACTAAAACAGCTATAGATTTGTCCACCTACCCTCGTCTGTCAGGCGACGTCGCGCGGCATTTCCTCCGCACTCCGCTCCTGTCGCGCGACCTTTGTTGGCGATAAAAACAAGCCGCATTTGAGATGTTAATTAATTATGATTTGCGTGCCCTTATATACGCGTGACGCGGCAAAAGTTTCCTGTCGCTGCTTGCGAATGGTAGTGTTTTAATAAACTATGAGAGTGAAGTGGCAATAACTAAAGTTTTTGCTTAGGTGTGTGATGTAGACCGTAACTTCCACAAACTACTGACTATTTCTCTTCATAATAATACAATTTTTAGCTGTTTTGCCTAATGTATAAGACAAAGAATGGATTGTGAATTACGTTTAAAATGTAGGTACTTACAATACGTATTTGCTTGGCCTTCATGTCACCTGAAGATGATAATACGACAAAGCAGACAAAGCAGATCACCGTATCACAGACAGACATACAAGTGCAAAATAATAGAAGTGCAAAGTTTGGCTAGAGGTTCCCGTCGGTGCCGCCGCAGTTCCGTCAGGTGCTGGCAGCGGCTGGCGACGGCTGGCAGCGGCCGAGCCGTTATGGTCCGCGGGCCGTTAACGCCGCGCCGCAAAGCCTTTGTCAACGCGCTTTTTTACATCCCAGCTTCCGTTCCCTGCCGAAAATTATTGTGTAACGAATTTGGCGCGCCTCTAAAGCGTTGTCATGCCGTAGGCGTAGTTCTGTAGTCAGACGTCGAAGCCACTTCCTGAAGTCGTTTGCTATAGCAGTTTCTAGAAATAAATTGGATGTTAACAAAATGAAATGAAACTGACTTTTAGTGCACGACAGGCGTAAGTACGTATTATGACTTTGTGTTGGCGAAGGTTTGAGTAGGTATTTGTACCAAAATTACATTCTTCAATTAGCAAATTTAAGGGATCAATTAATCCAACCTAATATATTTTAAACATACTTACATTCATATACTCAGGACTATTATCCCCGAAGGGTTAGTCATAGACTAGGCAATGAGGACAGCAAAAGCAGTCCTCTACCATAGTCCACTTTTCACCCAATAGCGACTGCACATGTGCTTAGCGTAACAGGTTGTGAGCCCATCGCCGCTCTATGCTGTTAGAAGACTGTGCAGTCTTTAGTCCGTTAGTCGCCTTTTACGACACCCAAGGTAAGAGAGGGGGTGGTAGTATTCTTTTACCGCTACGCGACACGGTAAAATATACTATTAAAAATGTCAAGTGACTTCTAGCTTTTAGGTATTACAGAATTTCTTACGACTCAAAAAGAGAAACTTAAAAATAAATAAGTACCAATACCTAAATGTCGTATTGGTAATTATTTTTAAGTTCGAGATATAAATGGCTGTTCTCACATTGTTCAGTAGGCATTATTGCTGTTTTTTAGATGGCACTGCTCCATCTGATATTAAGCGGAAGCGAACTCAGGTAGAACATAGTGGTGAGGTGTGACATTGGGAAAGATAATATAATACTGATATTTTTATGTATGAAGACATTAAATTAAATTATTTAAATTAAATTAAATTAGTTAAATTAAATTAAACTTTTCTACAATCACACCAATCATCTAGCCCATGAGAAGCTTCGAAGAAACTCGTTAAATGGTTACTAGATAACGGATAAACATACTTAAAATACTTAACTAAATTAATTAAATTAAATTAAATTAATTAAATTAAATTAAACTTTTCTACAATCACACCAATTATCTAGCCCATGAGAAGCTTCGAAGAAACTCGTTAAATGGTTACTAGATAACGGATAAACATTTTTTTTTTTTTTATATAAGAGGGAGGCAAACGAGCAGGCGGGTCACCTGATGGAGAGTAATCACCGCCGCCCATGGACACCCGCAAAACCAAAGGAATCGCAGACGCGTTGTCGGCCTTTAAGGGAGGAATAGGTTTAAGGAAGGAATAGGAATTGGGAGGAGGAGGGGGGGGGGGGGAAGGGGCCTCCGGAACCCTCACTGGTCGGACGAAACACAACAGCACCAAGTGTCATTATTTCACGCCGAATATTAGTGAGAGGGTGGTATTAGGCCAGCGAGCCGGCCCAATGTGTGCTGCAACGCAGCGTGGCTCTACCACTCAGACAACATACTTAAAATACTTAAATACATAGAAAACACCCAGACCAGAGACAATTTAGAAAAACAATAGTTTCTAAATTGACCCGACCGGGGATCGAACCCGGGACCTCAGAGATGGCGACACCATGAAAACCGGTGTACAAACCACTCGACCAAGGAGGTCGTGAGGAAGACAGGTGCTGTAGTGTGAGTTGGAAGGGCCGAAGCTTACCGTTTGATAACGTAACGATTACAGCAGGAGCGTGTGGCGTGTGGCGTGTGACGGTTGGCTGCGGGCCAACGCGCGGAGGTGCGCCGCTCGTCACCGCGCGTCAATGGGATGGGAGCGCGCTCGTCAACACAGACTACTAATGTTTTGTACTGTGGCCAGGGTATTTTGCTGATAACAGAATACTTACGTCTTGTTATTCGGACCGTTGTTGATACGATAATTATTATATTACCATAAAATAACATTTTAAACTTTCATGGTCACTACAAATATTTTTAGGAAAAAACGAGATTTTTACCATGTTCGAGTTGTTGATTTTGAGTTCCCGAGATATTTCGGCCCATTTGCATGCACCGTGATCACGGGGTAACTCACGCGTGAGTTTTTCCTAAAAATTACCATAAAATAAACAGAACAACTATAAAATATGGTAAAAAAAATAATTGTTTGACAAATGTATGACGGTCATATACATTTTTTGAGTACGTGTTTTATTATTACCCTAAGTCTACAATTGCAAGTAGGCAGCAACGCGGAGACAGGAAACGTTATACGTAAGTACTCCATAGCATCGAAATGAAGTATGGTAAACTGGCGGAGTGGTGAGACAGCCGACATGTAGGTTAACATCAAAAGAGCCGTTTGGCGAACGCAACAAAGGGCGATCAATCAGACGTATCTCGGTGGCCACGTGAGCGCGATCCTTCACCTCCACCCGCGAGTCGCCGATAGCGCAAATAGGCTACCGATTGACGTCAGCGGTAGGCAGCGGCGCATAAGGCGCGGGCTCTTATCACCGGGGCGCAGAGTTCGCTTCGCTTTGGCCGCGGCGCGTAAGTGGCGGAACACCTCGCTGACATAACCTCGCGCCGGCCTCGTTTCAGTTTTCACAAGCTAAGTTGCGGCGCAGTAGAGCAATCACCCTAGACTATCTGCGGGATGAGGCGTGACGTTTGTTATTGTTCCGATCGCGGCCGACCTGCGTGTTCTATATAAAGCGTTACAAACGAAATCGCCTTGGAACGCCTCTTGTGCAATTATTGCTGCTATTTCGGTGCACATTGTGTCATGTTATAAATTATTATAATAACACTCTTTATTACTATAGGGGGAGTCCGGGATACTCTTTATTACTATAGAGGATAAAAGGGCTCCACCATTGAAATCAATACATACCTACCTATAATCACGACTATTATCCACAGTTAGCACAGACTAGGCAACGAGGACCTCTGCCATAGTCCACTTTTCACCAAATAGCGCCTGCACATGTGCTCAGCGTGGTAGGTGTTGAGCCCATCGCCGCTCTATGCTGTTAGATGCATATGAATTTTTTTAGTTAGTCGCCTTTTATGACACCCAAGGGAAGAGAGGGGGTGGTAGTATTCTTTCACCGCGTCTCGACACGGCTATTACGGTTATTTTGAAATCAAGTCATCGGTATAAGTTAATGGGTATAAGAAAATGGTCTTCTAATATAATTACTGTAATGTAACAAAATATAACCACAATTACTCATATCTATCTTTAATGTTTATTAACTTTACACACCTCAACTCTGCCCGAGAAAAAAGCCAATAATCTTCAAAGGTAACCTCCGTAAATTAATATTAAGCTCCTTTCTTCTGTTCTGTGTAGGTATATTACCTCAACAAATCTGCCAGTGTCTAAAATGTGTTTGTTCGCCATTTAGTCCATATACGAGTAGTATGTGGGAGTTTCTCCCGTGTTCTTTTAGCAACAACACGTGTTGTGAGACTCCATTTTTATTCAATCTACCGTACAATACTAAATGTACTTTAAAAATATATACCACTTGAAATTGGCTTAATGCTAATTGCGAAGGCATTAATTAAGTTATAAAAATAATATAAGTTGACTTCTACCTTAAGTAGCGAACTGGAACCATTTCCGTCTAAATGTATCCTACATTTCGAAGGTTGTT
Organism: Scoparia ambigualis; assembly: GCA_963921215.1. Taxonomy (NCBI): domain Eukaryota; kingdom Metazoa; phylum Arthropoda; class Insecta; order Lepidoptera; family Crambidae; genus Scoparia; species Scoparia ambigualis. The sequence continues at coordinate 36,253,113 of OY992511.1, read as the reverse complement.
AGAAATCGGAGTTTTATTACCATTATTACATATTCCTATTCCTCGACTGTATGTTAGTGAAGGTAACATTAGTGACCATGAAAGGTGCGCTTGACTACTACGCAACGTCGTCCTAGCTAGCGTCACCTAAAAAGAGTTGCTAAAATCCTTCAGTCATCGTCATATGTGACATATCGTTCAAAAGTCACTGTAAACAAGAAAATCTAACTTGCGTCTTCGCAGGTGTGTGTCCTAAGCGGCGGCGGCGAGAGGAGTCCAATTCGTCAGCGGCGGCGGCCATTACGCGCGGCGCTGGCGCTGCATTAGCGCGGACTTACGAGGGAAATTAATGGCGCCCCGGCGAGCACTTTTAGCCGTACGCACCTTGCCAATGTATAAACTCTCGTAAGTGTGCCACCGCAATCATTTATGCCACGATTCATTGAAATTAAATGTTACTTTGACGAGTCCATGCTAGTGTTCAAAGGCAGTAAACACTAGTCTTGAATAAGAAAGTGAATAAATAAGAATAAGAATATTTATGTCAATAACATGATTGTGTGGTCACATAATAAAAGTTAGTATAAAATTCATCATGTACCTATCATGTAAGTAATACATGTTTTACCAATTAGTCAAAAAAAATATCAATGTAAAAAGTGCTATTCAATTAATAATTTACAAATAGTATTAAAGAACAATCATTTTTTAAAATACAAATGTCAAAATAAAAATGTCGTTAACAATAAATTAAATTATACTTATAAGTTTATCATTAAAATAATCAATAATATTGTAGTAGCATTTGCCAATCAATAAGCATGTCATTCTATTTTTATAGTGGTTTAATGGCAGCTCTCTGTATATCTTGGGAAACTTGTTAAAAATTGTAGGTCTCATACAAAATACAAATTTTGTAGTATTAGCTGTATGAATTTGTAACCTGTCATTGTCGCGTCTATTACGGACACCACCACCTGACATTCTAGGGAACAGTTCAGGTGTGGTTTATGAATACAGCAGTTTCATAGATGTAGGTACATGGAGGGCAACGTAAGAATTTTTTGTTTTAAAAATAGAGGCTTACAACTTTTTATGCTCTTAAGACCAAACATAGACCTTGTTATAATTAAACGTGGTGTAAAGTTAAATCTGTTTTCTTATACCACTAAGGTACGGCCTGCTTGATGGTACACGAATACCGTAGCCTGTGGACAGACCTTATCTGCCGTTAGGAACAAATATAAAACGGCATAAACTTTAACCAGGTCTAACTTTGGTTTACGTCGGTTATTAAAAAAAAATCTGATTTATAAGTGTCCCAAGATGCAGTAGCATTAAGGCGTAATAAAATTCTATTTGACTGTAAATCCGCAAAATATAATTGCAACAAAAATAAGTAAATAGGTTGCGGTAGCAGGTACAAATACAATTACCAGGTATCAGGTAAATAATGTAACGACACGCTGTAATTATGCCACCTCCGGTGAGGAAGTTCCTTGTTGTCCACATAATATGTTCACTATTTGTTAGAGTTTTCCTTTTGCAATTACACTATCATTAGTTTTATAACATTAGTAATACTTACACAATATGGGCAAGATGTGGGATGGAATCTATGTTAAGTAATATAAATGAATTGCCGAAATGTGTGCATGCAGCATATACATATACGACAGCCCTATTTGGCTAATTCTTATTTTGTTGGGTGCGTAATTGTCAGGTTTGTGTGGAATAACATTTTTGAAAATTCGTCACGGGATACATACGGGTGTTCGTTCACGCAGACGAAGTCGCGGGTAGGCCGCTAGTAATATATAAGTACAGATTTTTTATGTCCACATATTTTTATATCATTCAGTAACGTTAATATACATCATTTTCACTTTTTATAACTATTTATTATTCATTATTTATTTAATTTGTCCGGCCCAATAAAAATAACTCGTGGATACTGGGCGAAAAGAACGAATGGTAGCTATTGGAATAGATCGTAGCGGCCTCGCTTTTTGTAAATTTTGCTTAATTTTTAATAAACCCCAAAATTGCAGTGAAAGATTTTCATAAAATGCGCGAAGGCACTTTTTTGAGCTCCTCGATTGAACTACTGTTCAAACAAATGATATAAACAATTTGAATGTTATCTCTTATAATTATAGTCGAATAGTCGTAGCGGCCTCGGAATTTTTAGATATTATTGATTTTAATATTAAAAAAAGATCTTACTCTAAACCAAAAAACTTCTAAAATCGCTTTAAGTTAACTGTGAATTTCTCCTATCTACGACAATATTATTGAGGAAAATTTATACCAGACTAATTGTTACTTCATGAGGAATAAAGATTTTATAATTAATTTAATATCCTATTTCGATAAAAACGATAAATACAACTGCGAAATTACTACAAAATGCGATGCGCCGGCCGTCCGAACTCAACTTATTCTCACAGAGTGGAGATTAGTAATGTTAAGCATGAATTTACTATCCTATTTCGATAAAAACGATAAATACAACTGCAAAATTACTACAAAATGCAAAAATGGGAATTTTACGCAAAATATATATGTATTATTTAATCTGTAGTTTCAGATTAAGTTACTCTATAGTTTAAAAATTATGTGTACTGATTAGAAAAAATCGTGTACGAGTATAGACAATCTCAGTCACTTCTTAAAGCGAAGTATGTAGATACGATATCCATTTTATTTGTTTATTATTTATTGTTTATTTGGAAGACCAACAGCTAATATACATGTTAAAAACTTAAAATAACACCAAACAGCCAATTATGGGTTCACACATGGGTTCGCTCACAAGTACAAGTTTCTTTGAAGATATCAATATCCAGCCAGGTAAATAAGTTTGATTTATTTACCTACAACGTAAAACTTCAAACGTTGCCACTCAACGTAGTGTATTTTAAAGGACATCAAAAATAATTAATACCATCGTCATAATGCTGGATCTGGAGACACTCAGCAACAGGGAATGAGTAGGTAACGTACGATTAGTGAAACGCATTGCAGCGATGTGGTCTGCAATGGCGCACCTCGGCCACTCGGCGGCGGCCGTCCATCGCGCTACTTTATTATAATTGAATATGAGAACGTGGAAGCGCGTCAGTAGCACTGCGGCCACTCACAGCTACAATAATATTATTTTAATTGCGGAGACAGCGACCGGCGCGCGCACACAGTGCAGGATCGGCTGCGACGATGCTCTTTTATTTAACTGGGTGGTTGCGACTCTTTATTAAAGAATACTATTAACGTATCTCTTCCTTTGGGTGTCATAAAAGGCGAGTAACGGACTAAAGACTACACATACGTGAATAAATAAATCACATTATAAAGCGGCGATGGGCTGACGACCTGAGCACAAGGTGTCGTTGACTGCGGCTGTGCACTGCTTCGGGCTCCTCGTGGCGGTCTCTGGCTAACCCTTTAGAAATAATAGTAATGAGTGTATGCATGTATTATTTTTTATAAACTTTATTAAATAAGAGCTCCCACCCGGCTATCTCAAGACCCTTTCACAAGCGTAGCACAGTCTCGGCGCACAATACATTGCGTTTAGCCTTCGATCATCTAAACACCGTTCAGTAGAAATCCGCTGTTTCACAATATCTAAAAATCAAAGAGATGTTTCATCATTATTGCTGCTCATTTATGGTAAGGACCCAGAGCCCTTAATGTCGACTGTGTATCGACGTAAAAGGAAAGCTGTGGTGTCTGCCTACCCCGCCAGGAAACAGCCGTGCGTGTACCGCCGTGACGTAAGCACGTTCGCTGTTTCCCGAATGTTCACAGCACGGGGTGATCCTCGACGAAGACTTCGTGTGTTGCCCGCAGCGCCGTAAACCCCTCACCGAGACAGATTTACGGGACACACTTTAACTCAAGCGCTTTGGCACCTCTCACGCTTCACCCAAATAATACATCGCAATAAACAGAAATTTACACCAGACAAGTTAGTTCATGAAATTGCTAACAATCGTTTTCGTAAACGTCTCAGGAACTAGTTAAGGGATAGACAGTACAATTTCTATCTATACTTAAATATTTTTAATTATATTTCTGATTAGGTACCTATTCGAAAGGCTAACACGATTGTGCTAGAAGTGCACTAACCACTATTTTTAGCTTTTAACCCGAGCATCTCCCCTTTCAATTACCGACGCAGTGTTTAGATGTAAGTAGGTAACAGCTTTTTGATTGTTTAATAATTACTAATCGTTTGGTTTGATCTACTGTTGAAGGTCATTGAATTCTTGTTATTCATGTTATTTTCAAATATATAACATGAATTAGATAAGTGTATGTACCGTCGCTTTTGATAAAAACACAATTTTTACATTAGATACCTACTTGAATGCACCAAGGCAACATTTGATAAGGGGATTCAACCTATAAATAAATAGAGTGAATAACAATTAAGTACTTCCCCTGAGGCCGAGGCAATTTGTTTTTCATTCTTATGTAAGTACTTTAAAAAAAAACATGTTCTCACTGTATTTTTAACGTCTCATTCAGAACATGGCTTGGAAAACCCTCCGATGGATTGCTACTTTTCGGTACTAGGTACCAAGAAGACACAGCAAGAATCTTGTTATTATCTAGTTACTTTGCAAAGGCTATTTCTTTCTCCGCTTCAGTGTTGCATTCTGTATATTTGGGTGAGCTGTCTGAGAAGAGAGCGTTTTCATGCTCCTCGCGGAACCAACTTCCACAGTGACTTCAGCCATGCCCACGCCATTAATAAACTGTTAGCGTGAAACAAAACGTAAGCAATGTTATTTACAGGTAAACGTATGAAGTTTAATTCATGTATTTTCCTCCTATAGCACTCGAGATAAACACCTACATTCCACAAAAATAACAAAAGTCATAATTTTAAAAGTAAACTAAGAGTAAAGAAAGTCTGTTTGATCTGTAGAGTGTTAATGAATGTGTTGCTAGATACCATTGGGGCAATCTGTAGTACAACTTATTATTTAGTCCACATTGCTACAGATAATGACTGACTTACTTTATTGCCAATACTTACTGCAATAGGCAGGCGGGCAGTGTGGCCGGCCGCCCGCGCGCATATGCGCGTTATCTGTGCGCTCTCCTCCTCGTCCCTGCGCGCTGTGCGCTTATCGCGCGCACCGGGCCATTCATGGCGTAAACCTCAGATTAGCACATTTACCGGCCAAGCGGGAGTCCAACTTGCGGACTGAAAGGTTCCGTAGCAGAAAGAAATATTAAATTATACAGTTAATATTTAAATAATATATTTTTGAAGCTTACTTGCACTGCTTCTGCAAAATTTTGTTGTTATTCTCAGCTCTTTCTATTAGACCTAAGAGTCATATGTCATATTATGTCATAGTCTTTAAAAAAATAAAAAATCTAAAATTGTGATCTGGATTGTGTTGGCACTGCCACAAAACCAGACACAATTGAAATTTAATTGTTTGTCGGTGACCGGTGACCACCAAGGAGCCTAAAGTCTTAAAAACCAAATATACCTAGTCACTGTCAAGATAAAATAATTGTTAGCATGAATCTTATGGCAAAATTAGCTATCTTAAAGAAACGCATTGTATAACATTGTCGAGTCATCGAGTTGCTTCATGATTACGAGTAGCTTTACTGAGGCACTGATATAAGTAGTTCAAGTAATACTGGAGGAGTGGTGCTGCAATGGCGGATGGTTCAGGGATGGCACTGCGCTGGCTGATGTCTCTGATGAGACGCGCCGTGCGTCCCCGCGCCGCAGTGCACACGGGCGGGTTTGCTGCCAGGGCCCTTAAACTTATTTTAAACTAGCGCCCGAGTACGATTTCGTCCGCGTTAACGCCGTAAAAAAATTCCAAACATTTTCTTTTAAGTATACAAATGTCTTCCTGACAATTACAATCAATATTATTGAAATATTGCATTCACAATGCTATATAGATATAGGATAAAATGTTTTACTAGAAAAAAATCAACCTATCTCAGGAAGCTCGAATGGGATTCGAACCGATGACCTTTGGATTGAACTTTGCTCCACTGCTCTAACCGCTAAGCTACCGAGACCTCCAGAAGATTCGTTGAATTTTTTCTAGTAGTTTGATTTATGCTGCAAGCCAGCGGTATTACGTCACTGTGAAGTCTACCCTCACAGTCGAAAGAAAATCGAGCTTGCATTAGATCTCAAAAGGGATAAAAAAGAGTTGTGCTACTAATAGAGTCCTTCGACTAAACCATTACAAGAGGAAAACTTTCACAAATAAAAAAAAATTAAAAGTACTCTAAATTATTAAAACAATGTATATTACAAGCCAAAAAGCAACCAAACAATAAATACATCCTAAGAAATAAAAATACCTGTAAAGTAACTTAGAAAATAATACAGGCCGAGACAAATACCAAACCAGAGTACAATAACTATATAGATTCTATTGAATACAACAATCAAATTATTAGTAGCCCAATGCAAATTGCCGACACATTTAACAACCATTTTATTAATTTAACTTATAAATCTAATGCTAATTTAAAAAATGAATCACCCAAGGACATTTTAAGTAATTATATATATATCTGACTCCTATTGATGAATAATTTATTAGAAAAATAATCAAATCTCTGAATAACACTAATTCAGAAGGTTATGACCATATATGTACGCAGGCATGTAGCGAAGAATTAGCTCCAGTTCTAATATTATAAACGCGAAAGTTTGTAAGAATGGATGGATGTTTGTTACTCTTTCACGTAAAATCTACTGAATTGATTTGAATGAAATTCGGCATACAGATAGTTTATAACCTGGATTAACACATAGAATACTTTTTATCCAGATATTCTTACGGGAACGGGAACCACGCGGGTGACACCGCGAGCAGCCGCTAGTATTTAATAAATTAATTAATGTCCTCTGAAACCTTTTCTGACAGGCTAAAGCGGTTGTTGGTTAAGCCTTTGTATAAGGACAAAAAAAATTGTAGACAATTATAGACCTTATCGATAATGTCAAAGATATATTAAAAAGTTGTACTCGCCAAACATATGTAATTTTTTGAAAAATATAAGGTTCTCAAACAAGATCAATTTGGATTTCAAAAGAACAAATCAACAACGCAGGCAATATTTAACTTAGTGAATTAGGTCCTAACATCAATAAGTGACAAGAAATATACAACAGTTCTTTTCCTTGATATGTCACGGGCCTTCGATTTTGTTTCACACAGTCAACTACTGGCAAAATTTGAACATTATGGGATTGGAGGTCCAGCTCTAAGTTGGATTAAGACATATCTGCACAATAGGATGGAGGCCGTCAAAGTTGTAAAGCTTGATTCGTAAAAATATGACACAAAAATACCAGTCTGATCTCAGGGAAAATAGATATGGTGTCCCACAAAGAAGCGTGCTGGGCCCTCTTCTTTTCCTGATCTAAATAAATAATCTTCCCGACTTGATAAACCATCGCTGTATCTTATTTGCTGACGATATTTTCATTATTGTGACAACTAAAAAAAATTGGCATTAAATAGACATAATCATTGAAATCAAATACCCAACCCAAAATAGTGGCAAAAAGTACAGCTCTTACAGCATACTTTGCCTATGTTGAGTCTGTTATACGGTACGGCCTCATCATATGGGGTAATAGTACATATGTACTATGATATGATGTAATATGATATGAATAAAGCATTTATAGCACAAAAAAAATGTATAAGGTCAATCTGTGGTACGCACCTGATGAACCATGTGCGCCTCTGTTTAAGTATTTAAAGGTATTACCTCTTCCATGTCTTTACATGTTTGAAATTGCCAAATTTGTCAAAACAAAATATTCACTATTTTAAAAAAGCTAAAGAAATCTTTCCACGTAATTCAAGAGATGGAAATAGGTTGGTGTCGGCCATTGTTCCAAGGAGTACGCCAATTCAGAAAAACTGCTTATGGATGTGCATGGTGGTGATATATAATCAGCTACCTGAAAAAATCAAAGAACTTAAAATTAAGAGTGCTTTAAATAGATAGCTTATCGCACACGTCTTTAACTCTGTGCAAGAATATATAAAACACAAATGCTTCAATTCGTGTACCTTGTGTACCTTAAGTTCTTTGTATTGTAAATTCGTTTTCGTTGTTGTACCAAATTGTTTAATGATTTATAGTGCGCATTGACATTCTATTTTTTAATTTTAAGACTGTAATTTTATTTATGACTGGATTTTTAATTCTATTAGTAATTAGGGTTTGATATTTAATAAATTTAATTATTTTTTTGTTAAAATGGCTCGGTATGAATTTTCTTTAAAACCGTTTTAAACTTTGATATGTTAGGTACCTAGTAGGTGTACCGAATGAAGGATAAAAAAACCATTAGTTTTTTTTTTGTCTTTGTATTGTAACCTTGAACAAATAAGGCAGAGGAGCTGCACCATACAGCCTCAAAGTGGCTTCTTCTGGTTAATTGTGTTTTTATTTTATTAATTTTGGTAAAGCGACGTGTAAATAGTCACTTCACTGCGGAATGATTACACTCTTTAGATAAAAAGTAAGGCTCGAAAGATTGAAACAGATGTGGCTGATGGAAGAAATAGTCCAATGCATGCAACTAACCTTAGGTCTTCAGGTAGGCTCAGTCCTTAGTCCAGATCTGGATCTAGGCACTCCAACAAACACTATCTCTCGATCGAAGAGTCAAATATAGCACTGCACGAGGGCTTCCTATAGTAGGATACTGCGGTCCGCCGTGACACGTATCCCGAACAGTTCGTGCACACGAATCACAACTTCTTCGAAGAATACAGCACTAAAAACGATGCCCACATACAATACGGGCAGCGGGCTTGAACACGTATTAATTTACGGCCCAATATGACGACTGGCGTGGAAGGACTCGGCGTAACTTGCGAGCCACGGAACGCAGCCAAGGCGTATTGTCACCTCGATATATAAGCGCGCAGTGCCGCTCCGGCTGGCGGCGCGTGCCATCACAGGCACCTACCCTCATATGAAGGCGTCGAAGCGAGATTCCACCCTCAATCCTTTAGCTAAATTTCAAAACATCAGAACTATATCATCCAATCAGCCTGAAGTTAGTACAGATAATTTAAGGACGTGAGTTATGAAAACTCCCGCCTCACCAAATTTATTTGTTTTTTGATTATTTCAATTTATGTCGTATTTAATTGTATTGTATTGTATTTAATTTTAATTGCATTGTATTTAATTTTTAAGTTTAATGTACCTATTTTTACATGCTACCGTGGTTGGCTGAATGGGATGAGCGTAAAAATTTCACAACATCTCCCCATGTAGTCTATTCATACGCAAATAAATAATTTCATTTCAAGTGTAACTAAGTCCAGAATCATACAGTAGGTATGTTTAAATGTCGAAGACAACACCAAAGAACAGGAGCTGTGAACAACACACTTCATTCTAAAGTAGCCCCGTTTTACTGTAGTAATATTATAATTAAATTAATTCAAAATATCCAGTGATATTGCGGAAATGACTGATCTTGACTTTTAGAAGTAGTATTTATCATACAATGTGAAATGTGCGGCAGTGTGTCGGCGCGGCGGGTGTCAGCGGATTCTTCCAATCTGTGTAACGTCTGGTGATTCGCGTTCCACTTATTATCGTACGGTGGGCATTTGCATAAGAATAACAAGGAGGATTATTGATGTCCCCCCCCCCCCGCGCTCGCCGCCCGCCCTGCCCTCCAACCTCACTTGGAGCATAAGAATAAGCGGTTTAAACTGCATCACAAATTAGTAGCTCGCATTTTCAAAAACATTTCAAATTTTGATTATCAGTTCTCGGACGATATATACAATTATATATTATGCAATAGAGGTCGCTTTGATGCCATTAGAAATTGAATAATGATGGCGACATGAGCAAGGTGCTGTGAGAGGGTCATCAGTACGGCTACACGCTCAGGTTTTGAGGCCATAGACTCATCGGGCCATAACCTATCACGCTGGCCTATTGCGTGTTAGTGGGTTGTAACAGCTGCCAATTTACGAATAAAACGTACCTGTAAAAGTTTTATTTGCATGATCGGTAGCCGTTGCGTCTGCGATATCTTATAATAATAATAATAATAATAATAATAATAATAATAATAATAATAATCTTCTTATATCTTGACTTGGCTCGCGAGGTTGTCGACATGTGGGATGTGAACACAGCAGTCATTGTGCCGATAGTCGTGACGGCCAATGGCATGATTGCCAAGAGCCTCGACCAACACCTAAAGAGGCTCTCGTTGGGCAGCTGGATCAAGGGCTTGATCCAGAAAGCAGTACTTTTGGACACGGCGCGCATAGTTAGGAGGTTCCTCTCTCAGGAGCCCTGACCACTGGTAGCTTGGACCCTGTTCCCGATACCGGTGGGCTACTATTTTTTATATTTTTAAATGTTTTTTGTATTTTTATAGAAATATTTAAAAATGTAAATAGTATGTATATAAGTGAATAAATGGAATAATAATAATAATAATAATAATAATAATAATAATAATAATAATAATATACCGTGTAATCGTGTCGCGTAGCAGTGAAAGAATACTACCCCTCTCTTCCCTTGGGTGTCGTAATGGGCGACTAACGGACTAAAGACTGCACAAACATCCAATAGTATTGAACGGCGATAGGCTTACCACCTGTCACGCTAGCACATGTGCAGTCGCTATTTTGGTGAAAAGGGGACTATGGCAGAGGACTGACTTCGCGGCCCTCATTGCCTCATTGTCTGACTAACCCCTCGGGGATAGTAGTCGTGATTATAGTATATTTGTGTATACTCTGTTGGGGTTTTCAGTAAAAGCTGTGATGCTTTTGGCCGCTGCCGCTCCTGCCTCGCACCCATGGTAACGCTTAATATTGTTCTCTTTTCATGTTTGCTCTGTATACGTTTCATCTAAAATGGGATGGAATAATCCTCGGCAGCGTATCGACGGCCATGCAAATGGGCCACTACAATAAATTACAGCTTACTTGTACCTACTCGACGGCGCTGTACACAACCGCCGCGGAATACCAATGAGCGGCCACTTGTACTACATTTATGGCATTAGCAGACACGCTCATAGCACTCATCTAGGTAGTCTAAAAGGTTAGACTACTAAAGCCTACACTTTGGTGGAACAGCGCTGGCCAACAGCATACGCTGAACAAACACTTGAAAAATATCAACGACGTAAAAATGTCTCGTTAGCTCGACGGACCTGACGTTTTGGTAGTATTTTTTTCAGTTTTGATATAAATAGCATTTAAAATGTAGAAAATAATTTTATTAAAACTACATTTATGCATAGTACCTAACACTTTTAAATTAATATTTAAATGTCCGAGTTAAATACCCTAGTTTTGATTTATTTTCTTAAATCTCTAAGGACGACGGCTTTAGTGACCGTTGCGGATTTATAGTGAATTTGTTATAATGAACAGCATGCACCGTATATACAAAGTTTAACAGCAATTTCTTTAATTAATAAATGTTAGGAGAAAGCCTTCGTAGCATGATTGGTGCGATTGCTACGGCTAATGATGCAACACGTAGCACATCTACGAAGCTACGAGGTTGCTACGAACAACAAATTTGGCAATGAAACGACTTCTCGGTGGAAAGCTTAATTTAGGGATGGTTTTTACATAGATTAACAATAGTAATCATATAAAATACGACATCTATTTGAAATTAATGTATAGAAACATTTTTTTTGGTGGTCTATTATCAGAATGTTACAATGTTTGTATAGTCAATGTGTAGTAAATGAATTTCGGACATTGAACCTGATCCTTCACTATACAAAGGACTGTAAACCGCAAATTAGGTACCAATAGCTTAACCCCAATCGTACGCAAACTAACTGGCCGCTGGAATCGTCCAAATCAACCTTAAATAAACTGAGCGGGGGCAGCCTTCCATTCCCACGATTAAAATTCCAAATTCCCTTTTTGCGGGTAACCTTAGCGTCCGGCGTCCGGTGGCCGGACGGCGTCCGAAGGTGCGCCGGACAATGGCCGTAATTCAGGGAGGGTGCAATCCCAGAGTTGCTTAATTCAATCATGATAACTGCGGCCCCGCAAGAAATAAATTGACCAATGACCGCCGTAGCGTGGCGCAGGGCTGGCGCGACTCGAAACTTCATTCTTTACTTGTTTTATTTTGTAACTTGTAAAATAACTTTAATGCTAAGGTCGGAAAACGTAAAAAAAGAAATCTAAGTACTAGCCTTATTTTCCAATTTATTTTATTTGTCCTGTTGTTACGAACCCTTTCTCAAATACGTGCTTACAAGGAGACAGGTGCTCCAACCAACTTCTCTTTTAAAATAGAAGGTTATTAATTTGAATATGAAAATGAATCGTGGTTTTTAATGTGTATTTGGGAATCGAACCTTATGTTATAATCGAATTTTACATCTCTCAAATGGGCATGTTTGCTAACTGCAGACTTGATGTCATCGGCTACAACATGTCCTATTACACGGTCTTTGTCCAGTTTGATAGTCGTGTACCTACCTGTTGTAATGACAAAATTAACATTTTGTTGAAAAGTGAAGTTGTATTTGTGTAGATTGATATTTATTTAGGTTGCCTTTTTAGTGTCAAATATTTAATTAATGTAATTATTAACGTAGGTACTAAATGTAATTATTTTCGTTTATTAAATTTGAAAATGTGCCAGCCCTGCTCTTAAAGAAAGGGTAGTAGTACCTGACAGGGGCGGCCGTTCGGCGGCGACCTTGCAGCGGCCGATAACAATTGAGAGTCGCCGCCGCCGCATTCAATAACCCGGCACCTCGGGCCACCCCCCCCCCCCCCCCCCCCCCCCATCTCACCCCACGCCCGCTGCTGCTGCAGTGCACCTTGTGTTTAGTGTCCGCTGGCGGCCTGTCACAGGGATATAACCACTTAACGAACTCAAGTTTGGCTCCAATTGGGTTTCGAGATTGTCCAACCTATACTTATATCTATACATAGCTACGATACAACACCCTCCCATACATAACCGTACCCAAAAGATATTATACCCGTGTTACACGTGCGACTAACCTACAAAGAAGCCGATACGTGCCGCCGCGCGCCGACGAGCAGATACAACAATTACGACGCACAAAAGAAAATTACGGGAAAAATCTACCCAAATAAGAAGTTTCCGAATCACGTATCGTGCTTTATCTGTTAGTGGAGGGCAATATATTTGTTAGGAGATAGCGGAGCGGGTCGCGATAGGCCGCCCGGCATATTAAACGACGATTAACCCACCGGCCGCTCGCGCCGCTCTGATTTATGTGAACTATTAAAATCTACGAAGGCACAGAATTAATTGCACCACTTCAGTGTTGGCCGCTTTATTAATTGGGACCGAGTCGCCTGTTGTTTATGGACATTTCCCTTTCCTTGGACGCGCGCCCTTATCGTGACCCGGTCCGCTCCAATTTGTCCACTCACGTTCTGTTCAGTTTCAATGGCTATTAAGGGCCGTACCTCCGCTTCCGAATGCGTAAAACTACCTCCACTCGACTCCGAACTCTATAGATTCGTATTAAACGGGGCGCCGACAAGTGTAATTTCAATTTCGTGCAACTTTAAATTTAGATTCGGATCGCCAGGCTGCCGAGGGACCGCAGCTTGGACAAACGGGAGTGCGTGGTCCCGAGTGCGGACGCAACTCGCCGGGAAGTTTACACATTTACATTTAAATGCGGGCACGTTAAATATCACCTTGGCGCGAACAAATCGCGAACAACAATTAACGGAGGACACACGCGACACCTCGCCCGCCGCCCGCCCCGCCGCCCGCTATTGCGTATGTTTACGAATGTGCGGCCAGGGACGCGCGCCGAATAATTTGCCGAGTTTTAAACACGCGTTTAATATTCTCACTTGTAATTTTATGCTAACAACCAAATATTGAGGAGGGATTTTGAATTATTGTAACACGCGTTATCTGAAACCTTTTTTGTTGTGTAATAAATAAAATTTTCATACCATTAATTATGATAATAATAAATGATAATTAATAATTATGAGAAAAAGATATGTTTTTTAAATATTCATTTTGGGCTACAATTGAGCACATAAAGAAGTTAGTATAAATTAAAAAAAAAAAAACAAAATCAAGATTTTCTTCTATTTTTATTGATCTTGCATGCGTACATTTACATTATGATAAACCTTTTCAAGTTTACATACGGAAAATCCAATCAGTTTTTTTTAAATGAGTAGACCTTCGATCAACAATAGACGTACCAAATCGTGTTATTCGTCAAAAGATTGCCGATCTTCAGATTTTTTGGCAGCCATAAAAGGCCGTTGACGGTAGCCAATCACCTCTGCCCCCCGGCCGCGCCATAAACGCCGGGTAGTTCCGGTAACGCGCCACTTGAGGGCGCCACCGCCGCTGGATACCTCCATAAAACTACCACTGTTAAGATCATCGAAGCCGCTTCTTCGCAAACTTTCAAATGTGTCCACCGAAAACAAAAGGAAATTAAACATAAACTAAAAGATTTTCCTGGCATGCAAGAACATGGTATTCGGTAGTAAATTTCTTAATAATATGAAAATGCTGTTTTCTTCTTGATAAAGGTTATTTGTCTTTAAGAAAAGTACAATCAGCAACAAAAGTAGATACACGCTTTTGAGAGCTATATACCCCTTGGCTATCACGCAGACTTCTAGAGGTTGCTAACGTTTGAATTTCTATTGTGTCTGGTAATTACAAATTTAAAAAGACAAAGTGTGGAAAAAATTTCCCACGAGCAGGATTCGAATCCACACCCTTCTGGTGTATCAACTTTGGTTGCTGACTGTACCTACTGAATAAAGTCAATAGTTTTTGTCTCTCCTACTTTTACTACTATTTTTTGTAAGTAAGTACTTGTCTATTTACTGCTTGACGTTTGAATTAATCGTGTTAGGTCCCGTTAAAATAGTTTTAATACAATACAACGCGATTGTTTAAAGTCTTATGAATATACCGTCTGATAAATCGCCAAAACTTTATAATTCACAGTTACTTACCTCCGTGTTTACCATTTCAGATTGGAAAAATGGAGAAAAACTATCCTACGCGTATCGCACTAAGTTTGGGAAGCTACGACAAGCAGCCGTGTGTCTTTGCTATTTAAAGTTGACAACTTTTCCTTTCATCTGGATTTTGTGACAGCCGTTATGTAGCACGAAATAGAGTTCACATTGAGGTGATGAGTGGCGGGAAACGAGATAAGTTTTATTTATTTATTGGCGCGGCTGAGGCCCGTGAGGGGACGGCTCGGGAAGCCCAGATACCGTTATCGGCAGTGCGTCAGTCCAACAAAAACACCTCAGGGTATGATAGCAGTGGGCACTACAGGCACCGCAATCTGCGCGACTCCAAATGATCCACCGTGCGGTCCGAGGCACGCTTGTAAGCGCTCGTGAGCAGGCACACTCACGATCAGTAAAACGGTACTGAGAATGTGTTACGTAACCCACAATTGGAATTTGGGAATTTCTGTTTTTTATTGTTACAAGCTTTCTCGCAAATGCATTGGAATATCCAAAACAAAGAAGAATCAAAAGAAATTAAAGATTCGTTTTTTGGATTACAACTCCGTTACTCTTGTACCTACCTACTTATTCTGAATCTGATATCGCACTCGCCTTGTTTTTGTAATGTTCTGTTTTCATATACATATTAGACAAATTACAGCGCAGACTGAGAAGGAATTTAAAAATAAGTAATGTTATCACCGCTTCAGTTTTTAAATTCGGTACAATGATAATTTATAACACTGGTACAGATAACATAGGTAATAGTCATAATGCTTGTATTAATTTAAGAGTTATAAGACTCCATTTTTAAATTCAATCTTTCGTACAATTCAGTGGACTATTAAAAATAGACTACTTAGCCTGCGAAGCGATTAGTTAAGATAATTAATATAAAAAAGCATAAAAGATATACCTAAATTAAATGTTAAAATACTGATGCACACTTGGCTTTATTTACACCGTTTACGAATTTAACTGAATGGAAAAAGAAGAACCTTTAAACAAAAAATAAACTTTAATTTAATCGTTAAAACTTTTATTTTCTTAAGTTGTAAAAATATGTGAAAGATCATATTGAAAGAAAGAATCATTCTCATCATTCATAGAACAAACACATTATCAACACTCGTATTAAATTATCTAGGTTAGACGGTAATTTTATAGAAATTTCAGTATCTATTTGGCCACATACCTACGCACTACTAGAAGAGCGGTAAGCGATAACAGTTCGATAAACAGATCTGTTGACGTATCTGCCAATTCTAATTACTACATAATTGGTTGGTGAGTCGTGGGTCGTAGGTCGTGGGTCGGTGGGTCGTGGGTCGTGCAAACATGTTGACGGCCCACCGGCTGACGTCGCCGGGCCTGGCTATCGGCTACCTACGCGCGGAGGCCTCATTATGCGCTCTATCTAATTAGGTGACAAACGTTAATTGGCAATAAGTAATTACACTAACCAACTGGTCTCTATCAAGACGTCACTGAACGTAAATGATTATTTATTGCCTATCATATTATAATTTGAAAGTGTTTACGATGTCAATTTTAGGTTACCTCTATCAAACATAGAAAAATAATAAGTGCTAACTAAGTAATTATAAATGTCAATTTATTGACACCTGTAACGTATATTTATGAGCTTCTTTTCCACTATAAAACACATTCTTTTTGTACAGATTGTACTTATCTATTCAGAGGATTGAACCAACCAACTTTAATTTTATTAGAGAAGATAATTCTAATATATATTTTTCCATAATTCACTTTAGTGAAAGTCACTACATTACTTACATATTAGTGGGCACAATGTCTACCACCGTAAGTTACGGCGGAAGGCCTGAACGGACAATACACATTGGCATAAATAGCACAAAAATACGTGGTCCAAATTGGCATGCATATTAGTACCAACAAGATGTATGATTTGATTAGTGATATTATGAATTGTGATGATTATGAGTGATCATTATGATATAAAATGGTATGAGAATTATTTTAGGACTGCTGATAATAGGACTTAAAAAGTTATGTGAATAAATGCGCACACATATGTTTTGTATCTGTATTTTTTGATTTTATTATCTTCACTAGGTATTTTTTGTTTTAGTTTATTACTCTTTTTCTATATTTACAAGCGCCTTTTGTTTAATTCTATTCTTTGCACGACTTATGTCTAAAAAGAAAAACAAAAATATGAATGTCCAAAGGCATGTTAATGTGATAAAATTATTTAACCATACAAATGTCAATATAGTCCACCGAAAGTGACTAAACGCATTGAGTACTTACTTAAAATATTTTCTACCGTTAATAATAAATATATTTTGATTAATTTGTGATAAAAGCACTAGGACTGTCACATACATTGTAATATGAAAAGAATTCAGGTAAGTACGAGACAACGACTGTTTCCGTAAGTGTTTGCGTTTATCTCTTTTAAGTTATAACGTGTAATGGCTGATAACGTGTTTATGTGTTTTTAGAATAGAGATAACCTCGCCGTTAGATAGATATGAATGAAGCTGCCACTCTATCTGTGTGCGTTACCACCGCTGACCTCTATGTCATTGCTCACATTCATTGGCTAGAGAACCGTATCGATAGTTACTATTCTTAAGTATATCGTTTATTTTAACTTTTTAAAGCGTTTCAAACTATTTAAGTTATCATATCTTATGACTTTTATTTCTTTTTATTGATGAAGCGTTTTGCTTTCTTCTTAACTGTTGGCAAATGATGATATGGTCGATAGCTGGTTATCTTATATCTAACTGTATGAAAAACAATGTGGCCAAAATTGTCTTTACAGCGACTGATTGAGTATATGCTCGATAGGTATAGACAGCGGTAAAAAAATAATTGACAAACAAGATAATAGATTTTAAATGTTTTTCATTTTAATATAATTAACATATTATACTTGTATAGGCCGTCATCAGATAGCGACTCGCGTGTAGCAATTAGATATTTATCCTTATGAGCAGATAACTACAAATAACAGTGTAATTGATACAATAAAGCGGTCGAGAAAGTTGTCTGATCTGAACGACTGTGCGAGTTATTAGAGTTGCCGTCGGCCGACCACCGCCGCTCCCGCCCCCGCTCCCGCCCCCGCTCCCGCCCCCGCTCCCGCTCCACCTATGCCCGCTGACGCAGCACAGCCCGCGGCCGCACTTACACGGCTGCCGCGAGGTGCGCTCACACAAAACTTGATTTTGTCTCCATGGAGGTGGCTATGTTGACAACGGTAGAAAGGAAACACTCGACTTAAATTACTGATTAAAAGTTCTTTTTTGTTATACTTTGAGGTGGCTAAGGGATGGATGGAAGGACTTGGGGGAAGTCTTTGGCCAGCAGTGGGACAGTACAGGCTAGCTTAAAAAAAGAGTTTTACAATTGCAATTACTTACCGCTGTCTTTAAGTTATTGGACGTAATGTCAACTTCGTTTCAGTAATGTTATTGAGGATTAGGTATCTAATTAATAACATGATATAAAAACGATTTTTTTTAAGTTTACAATTTGGCTGAGCTCATATAATAAAATTTCAAGGAGTCCCTTGATTTTCTATCAGTTTTCGCATACAACACTTGAACAGAAGGTGCTAAATTTTATTGGCTAATTTCGTTTATAAGTAAAGGACATTGAAGTGCGCGGCATGCAAAGCTCCGCCGATAACGCGATAGGGCTCCGGCCGCGGCGCCGGGCCGTAAAGGCACGTGGCATGAGTGATATTAGGCGCCCGAGGCCCGGCGATTTCCAGAATCGCAGGCGATAGGCGCCCGCCAGGGATTACTTAGGGTTGACGACCGCTATCAGAGATCATATGACGACGCGCACTTTATAGCCGAACGAGAGCTTTTTAAACGAAGTAGGTATGTTATAAATTTTTGTCTTAAGGGCGTGCGTTAAATGGAAAGTGATCGGAACGCTCGAGACGTGGGGTTCAATCGCCCGTAGTGATCTTTAGGCGTTGTCGAAAGCAATCGTTTGGTGGCACGAGTCATCGGTTGCCGATGACACCTGTGCTCGCTGCTGCGATGGCGACTGGCGCGGCACTCGCGTCGCCCGGCGCCGCTCTTATCGAGATCTCCCGCTAATCTAATTACGCGCCGCCTTTGTGCGCGCTGTTTGTTTATTCCGCGCTCCCGGTACAGATATATTTTTAATATTCGCTTTTTTCGCGGAGTTTGCGAGCTCAAAGGCGGAGTCGAGTTATGAAATTGTTGGAGCGTTAATTGTAGACGTCCAGTGGCGAATATTAAAGTGGTTCTGTATAACTAGTTAACCTCGGCGGAACATGACCGCGGTGCTAATACAACTCTAAAACATTGCAAACGGAAAAATAATATTTAATTTGCGAAGTTGAAGCGCGTAGTTAGCCGCCGCGCGTAACGCCGCTGGTTTTGCGATGAGATGTTTGTGCCGAGGATTTGTACTTTTGGAAAAGTTAGATATACTTACGAGTACCTATGAGAGTATAAGAGCTAGTTGTTAATTATTTTAGCGTACTCAGTACGCTAAAATAATTAACTTCGAATTTAGTTTTAATAACTGTGTATTATAAATACACATTAATTTATTTACGATAATGTAAAGGAATTTTATGGATTTTTTTGTAAGTGCTTATTATTTTTTGTAAAGTTGGAATGGAGCACCCGCAACATTGTTCTCGTAAATCCGCCTAATTTCGCTTATATGCACCCACCCTGGTGGTCTGTCTTAAATATTGGTAAAATAATTGTTTAATCCGATTCAAAAATCTTGCTGTTGTTTTGGAGGAATCGTTTCAAGATTACCTTTTACGTCCATACTTACAAACACCTCTATAGAACATTTAGTGTAGATAAAAAAAACACTCAGCCCAAAGCCAGAGTGTAGTAGTCTCTCTTGTCGGTTGTCTTACTTAGCTTTGAAGCCTTGAACCACGAACCTTTTCTATACGTTTTATAAGCCTTGAACTTTTTAGCCAGTCGGTGCATTTTTGGTTCACATTTAAACCTTTATTTTCTTTTAGTTTTCTTTAGAAATCCTTCAATTTAATAAGTTTGACGCCAAGTCCCCGTGAGTTTAATTAGTTTCCTACCTAATTTAAAGTGACGTACTCTATGTGGCTTTTTATTTCGATTGTTCACCCTCCATACAATCATAACACCTGGCAGCCATAGTTTCAACGATCAGTGGCTAACGACATTTTTCGCGCCATTACCCGGAGATAAAAAAAACAAAGCGCGGCTCTCCTAATGACTTCGACGATTACCAATCACCAGAAAAAATCGGCGCCCGGCCGCGTGACGTCACGGGAACGCCCGCGGACACCGGCTCCTGCTCTCAATATTCCTTTTTTTTTAAACTTAAGGTTTTTAATAGTCTTTCAAGAAAGATTTTCTTCTTTGTTTGGCGACACCTGGAAGGTAAATAACCAAGCCATCATGTGTGTATATAGCTGGTGCAGGTGTGTTAAAAACGTTCAGGTAACGACATACGTAAAAAGTAGCAGGTAAGTACTTTACACCACCTCTTCAAAGCTTTAGGTTGATTTTAGGCGTTCAAACGTTAGTTTGGTTTTAACTTTTATCTTAGATGTGTGATAGTATTTTGCTGCCTGATCTACTTTTTTATTACTTTTGCATTGCTTTATGTTTACTGCCGTTTAAATTTAACGATTGGACTTGTGAAGTCGTCAGCTACCTCATCAGCCCTTTAATACCGAATCTTTTATAATATCCGAAAGGTTTATAAGTAATAAAAGTGGGCTGCGCCCTGGGCCGAGAGTTTGTAACTGTGCGCCGGCCATTATTTCATTACTTAGCCCAATAAAACGAATTAAAACCTAATTAGACGGTACGATTTTTGAACATTAAAAGAGGGGCGGAATTAATTAGTGGAGGGCAGAAGCAATGATTCCAGTTCGGCGAGTAATTGCCGCTCCACGGTTTCAAATATAAATCAGCGACGGTCCTAAGGCGCTGGACGCAGCGGGCTGAGGACGCAGCGGGCTGAGGACCGCGCGACGGCGCGGCGGGCGGCCGCGGCCAAGAATTATTTTCTCTTGTTAGTTGGTACATTCATTTCTTTCTATTTATTGAAAATTTAAATCAAATAGTGCATATTTTTGTGCTGTGGGACATTATAAATAATTCATGAAAGATGCGATCTTCTTTTTTGTTAAAACAGAACCACAGGTCGACGTAATTTTTTTGCAGCGTAGATAACTACAAGTGCCGTAGTCTGTCTTATACGACGAGAATTTTTTGACTTAACTATAAACCGCTATTAGTTATTTATAATAACCAAATCGTCAACTGAACCCTGATTTAGAAACTACTCATCGCTACAGAGATATAATAATATGTTAAGTGCCACTTCTAGCTAGAAACTAGCACAATACCATAACAGATTCATATTATTGTCTGTTGCCACCCACATTCATGTAAAAGTAAGTATAAGTCGTTCTATTATGTTGGATGTCAAACAATGTCTGCAACGGTAACAATTATTGAAAGCATAAAGAGTAGTTATTTCGATAAATATACCCGCTGCCGGATGTGGCTTGCGGCACGCGCCAAGGTCCAGGAAAAATCTCCGCGAGCCCTGAGACCAGCGGCGGAGCGTTCATCGGCGGCGGATGAATTATTCCGTTTGCTGGAGTTTAAGCGCTCCTTCTTTGCCCGCTGTTTGGATTGCGAACGCCTTTAATTAGCCGCGCAGGTATTGCTAGGAAGGAGCTGTGTTTAATACACGTTGCAACTTCAATATTTTATTATGGTTCTTGCGTCTTACCTGTCCGTGGTAGGATTATAAAAGTAGGTACATTTTAATCAATTATTTACTTTTGGTACTTCTAATGGGTAATTGGAAGATTAATGCAGACATTATTATTAAACTATGAGCATAACAGGAATTCGCTAATTAAATTTAGAGTTAGATTCAACAAGAGTAATTTAATTGGAACACTAAATCTCTGTTAGAAATTATGATTGAAGTCGTCTCACTTTAGAGCAGATTATTCGTAACAGTCCGATAAATCCCAACTAGGGGCTAACTGGCGGCATTCGAACGCCATAAATCGGGCGCGGGACAATTAGCTGCGCTTTCATTAATATCCGAAATGAAATCAACTTTCCTCCCATTATCGGCGCCCTTCCATAAACACCTTAATTCTCATTAAACGTCGGTCATTTGGAGGAAAACAAATTAACTGGAGACGGAGCTTCCGGCCGCCATTTGTATAATGGCGGCGTTTCCGGAAGTTTGACAGGTCGGATGAAATGTCGCGCGATTTTTACTAATTAAGGGGGTGGAGAAGGGTTGCGGTGAGGCCCTGGGTGGGGGGTGGTGGGGGTTGCCTAATGTGTCCTGGAGACTTATGCATTATGTCGATTGCTACACCAGATGCTCTGCCGTGAGATGTGAAGGATCCGTTGCTTACGAATGAATCAAATGCTTACGAATGGCTCAAATTTTAATGTCGTTTTAAAAGTTTGCTAAAAAGTTGCAAACTATAAGTTTGCTTGACCCCTCGGTGCACCCGTCTTTGTTATTAGAAGGGCTTGCACGAGTCAACCTGATTGACCTCACACTAGTTCACTGAAGTCTGGTGCCATAACAATAAACTTAATAGCTTTGCTGATGTAATAAAGATATGGTTTTTGTGATATATTCTTTTGTAGATAAAAGCTCTTCTTCGTTTAGCACTAAAACTTAGGTTAAGTATTTTGATAATATTTTGATTAATTCAGGTGCATTTTGAAGGCAAATCCGTTGTTCTAAGGACTGTGGTAAGGATTAGTATTACTGTCTACTAACAAATGCCAAAACCACTTTTACACCCAGTTTGGTAGGATTATTGATAAGCCTGCACTTCTGCCTCCTCCAGCGGAGCTTCCGCCGCCACCTGACTCCACGGCAACCCTTCCAGGGCCTGCTCCAGTTATTTTAACATTCCCCTTGTTCAGTTCCCCTCACGGCCGAAAGAAATGGCACACCTAATTCAGGCCACAATCAAACTCCACCACTCTCCGCAAATTAGTTTTGATATTTAAATGAGTATTGCCGGAGGCCGGCGTCGTCAGGAAATGCTTTACACGACACGATTGTTATTTCTATCTTTTAATATTTGGAAGGGTTTTCTTCGACGAGAAATGATACTTACACAATTAACCATAATAATGTTTAAGTATTTATACTAAATCTACTAAACTAGGGCCAAATTCAATGGAGAATGTTTGTCATCAAGTTATTCAATTTTATTATTATATCTTAATAAATAGCTAATGCGTGTAGCATTAAGCCAATTTCAAGTGTTTTAATTTTTAAAGTATTATTAGTATTGTACGGTACATAGAAATAAAATGGAGTCTCACAACACGTGTGGTTGCTAAAAGAACACGGGAGAAACTCCAAGCTATTCACAACTCTTTGTGCAAGTATCTGAGTCTCACTCAGATTTTCACTTTTTCTGTAAGAGATATTTACGAGAAAAGTACTAACAATGATATTTTTCTTAAAAAACATACCTACTTAGTAAAATCCGAGTGATACTAGATTATTGCACAAATAATTGGGTACCTATACTAAAGGTTTACTGCTTGTGCAGCTATTTAATATAAATCTATTTATTTACCTTGAGAGAACTGTCTGTCTTTACTTATTTTTATGAATTTTTAATTAAGAATAAAATCTTATCTTGTTAAACTCGTATTTAAGTTTGTAGTACGTCTTCTATGCCCTTAAAGTTTAATTCGGTTAATAAATGTGAAGGTTCATGTCAGTACTAACCGCAGGCTTCAGTGTCTCATGTCTCACACGTGATGCATGGTCCGATAGAAGCCCGATTGGTTTTACCAAACGTTTCATCATTGTGACTACTAGTTATATTCAGCAAAGAGAGTAGGCACTCTACCAATTTCAACTTAAATTTCTTGACTAAATGGTTGTGATTAGCGTAGCGGAAAGAGTCAAACAAACAAAATTAAAGATAAAAAACCATGTTGAGTGTTAACTTAGCCATGTGTATAAATAATGGAAGCCACAATTTATTGGGCTTTATTGTAATAATATAATAAGTTAAAACGGATTATTGTTGCAAACTGTCTCTTATAAAGTTAGGCAGCTTTTTGTACTTTGGATGTAATTTTAAATTACTTAGTTATTGTTAATTGGTTATTAATTTTTATCCTTAAGTATAAAAATGAGCATTGTAGTTAATTCAATAATCTAACCGCATTAAAAATCAAATTGAATGAATGGAATACCACTAACTACAAATAGGGAATTCCGATGCTTGATATTAATTTTATACTTATTTTCACTTTGAATTTTGTTTTCAACAGTAATGTTTCATTTAGGTAAATAAATGTATTCGTTATGTATATAATTATGTATATAATCTTAATTTTAGGAATATAATCATTTTTGTGTTTAACATAAATATTAGAGATCGCTTGATTATTTAATATAAATTATGATCTTTAGTACACGTCGCTTCCACTGTAGGTATACTTACACCTTGACTGCTAACCGTTTGCTGTGTTCGAAGTACTTGTCGCGCCGCAGATCGCAAGCTGTAAGCAGGCCTCGTCGGGCAAGTTCAGTTCAAAGATTGATTCCTCTTTCTCGACCGACTAACTACAAGTCCCCCCGTCCCCGCTTTGATCGCGTTATTTCGCTAGATAAGTCCGCTAATTGCCCCGACAGGCAGGTTGCTCATTCTATCGCCGATTATTGATCTTTGTCGAAGTTTTTGTATGTCTTCCGGGGATTGTTAAATGGTTTTTGTTTGTAATTGAAAGGAGCTCCGGCGACAAAGGGAGCTCCGCGTAATTTGGTGCCGTGTTGGTCGCCCGAGTAAGATTTAGAGGATCTCATTCATCTGCCTAAATGAGAGATGTCGTAGATATTTTGTTTTACTTTTACTAACTAGGTGAATTTTTTAAGTTTCCTAAACGTAATTATTACTTAAAAATTAAAATAAAATTTAAATAATAGACAGATACCTAATACTTACAGAAAACACCATAGTGTTGCAATAGAAGCAGCAAAATTATATGAAGGTACAACTGTAAGTAATCAGGTCTTATCATGTCATGACTGGCAACTTAAAGCGCACCCAACTCACTAAATAACTGCTAATAACGCAAATAATTATTTTATCAACACTGGTAAAGATCTGGCGTATAAAAAACAGACTGTTTTGCAGACCCCGGTATACACCTCTGCTGATTGTAGCATTAAATCACTGCTTAAATCATTTGTTATGCTAGATACTGAAGAAGTCGAAGTTGAAAAAATTATTATGAGTTTGAAAGGTGATTGTGCTGTTGGGTGGGAAAATATATCTAACAAAATAATTAAGCAGTTCAGGCATATTTTGATACCTCCCTTAACATATATCTTTCAATTAAGTCTGTCTACCGGCATTTTTCCAAAATGTTTAAAACAAGCCATTGCACTGAAAGAACAAAAAGGTTGATTTTGCACGGGTTGGCGACACA
Source organism: Scoparia ambigualis (assembly GCA_963921215.1). Taxonomy (NCBI): domain Eukaryota; kingdom Metazoa; phylum Arthropoda; class Insecta; order Lepidoptera; family Crambidae; genus Scoparia; species Scoparia ambigualis. Next base: position 36,227,585 of record OY992511.1, on the reverse strand, counting down.
TTAGTTGAATTAACAAAGTGATGGGTTAAAGCAACATGAACAAATTGTTGTTTTCACAGAAAAGTTTTTGTTGAAATGAAAACAGTTGTTAATAATTGAATTGTACTTGAACAGTAAAATCAATAATTGTAATTGTTGATTTTACTGTTCAAGTTGTTGACATAACCATTTTTAAAGTTAAATTTACAAAATAAATACGTTAAAACAACAAATGATATATGTAATAAGTTCAAATTACCGTAACTGATCGACAATACAGTTTTTGTTCATTCAACAAAACTCAAGTGTAGGTGCTATATTAACCCGAAAATTTTGTTTAAATATGGTAAACTCAACTAATAATTTCTTTCCGTGTGTTATACCCATTTATAAAAGTGGCGATAAAAGTCAAATATCAAATTACAGACCTATATCGTTATTACCATCCCTGTCAAAAATATTAGAAAAAATTATTAATTCGAGATTAGTAATTTTTTTGGAAAACAATTCTATTTTGTCTAATTTTCAGTTTGGTTTTAGGCCAAAAATGTTTACCGCTGATGCTGTACACCACCTGACTGAATATATTGTACAAAATCTTAATACAAGTAAGCATACTGTTGGTATCTTCCTCGATCTCGCGAAAGCATTCGATGCAGTTTCCATTCCTATCCTTTTACTCAAGCTTGAAGCTATAGGTGTAAGAGACACCCAGTTAAACCTTTTTACGAGTTATCTAAAAGAACAAACGCAATGTGTGAGAATTGACAATGTCCTTAGTGATGAGCAGGATAACACATCCTTTAGAATTCCTCAAGGAAGTATTTTAGGACCCACCCTGTTCTCAATTTACATTAATGACCTGTGTAATATCCAGCTTGATCATGGAAAAATCATATCCTACGCTGATGACACCACCCTTGTTTTTGCGACTGACTCGGAGGAGGATGTTTATATGTATGCGCAAAGCGGTTTCAATGTTGTAAATAACTGGCTTCATAAAAATATACTAACACTAAATGCCGAAAAAACTAAATATGTTAAGTTCTGTATAAGTAAAAAATCGGTGTCAATGTCGGTTTCAACACTTCGTGGTCATTATTGTAAAGGGCCAATACAAAACCCTTGTGAGTGCCCTGAAATTAAGCAAACGGAAACTATAAAATATCTGGGCATTTTAATAGATGAAAAACTTTCTTTCAAACCACATATTATTGCTTTAAATAACAGGTTGCGTAAGTTAATATTTGTATTCAAAAAGATACGACATATTGCAGATTCAGCTATAATAAAACAAGTTTATTTTGCTCTTTGTGAATCAATATTAACCTACTGCATTACTACTTGGGGTGGTGTAAATAAAACCTTATTACTAACAACAGAAAGAGCTCAGCGAGCGATCCTCAAGGTGTCGACTTGCCGTCCCTATCTCTTTCCTACTAACCTCTTATATAAGTCCTGGCCCCTATTTCACCACGTCGACAGGTGCGACAATTGTCAAGAATGATGAAAATTGTCAAGTGGCCAGTTTCAGCACGTTGACAAGTGCGACAATTGTCAAAAAATAATTGTCGCGGCTGAAATGTCCTAAATGTGAAAATGTATCAAGTATTCGTCTAGGAATTTACCAAACTCTTTTTTCAAATACCTAATTAGAAGTTGTTAAATCAAATAACAATAAGTCTTTTAAAATCGAAAAGCCTTCAGTCTCTCAATAACTGCCATACAAAATAATGCCTTTGCTGTCTTTGATAAAAACTTATTTAAAACTACTAAATATTTTCCCGCCATTTTGCAAGTCACTTCGTGTCTGTATTTTTATGTGTTATAAAATTACAGAACGAAAAAGATGTCAATCTGAAAATTGATTCCGACAGCATCGGTGCTTTTTGGTAAATTTAATAACAAATTGACATTTTACATGAAAATTAAGAAATGGAAAGAAATAGCTCAATCGTTTGAATGAAACGGAGTGCTTAGATGACAAAGATTGGATTTAATCTAGATTGGATCTAAAAGACACAACGTGGCAAAATTGGAGAAAGAGGACTGTAGTAAGTTAGTATTTAACAAGTTTCAATACGTGCACCGATTCTATTTATTACATATTCTACACTGATTTTGCTAACACGGATTTTTTCCCTAATCACAAAATCCGTAAGTTTAAAAGAAAAATTAATTCTTTTTTAAATCTTCATCTATATGCAAATTCATCAAAATCATTACTATCACTATCGTCACTACTACTTTCACGGAGAGCCATTTTGAAAATACGCGTATGTCAACCATGAATGTTACAATTGTAACGCGAGCATGACATAGCTTTTATCTCATGTCAAGATTTACAGACATATCTACAAATATGTCCACTAAGAAAAATAATTCTTGTTTCAAAACTTATTTGTCATTAAAACAATTGTAACAAAATGCCTGTCATGTTTCTAAGCATTTCCATAGAAAATAATTTTAAAAATTGTCACATGTCACCTGTAGCTTGACAATTGTCACTCGACATATGTCATTGACAATTGTCGACATGGTGAAATAGGGGCCTGCAACTTATTGACAGTTCGACAATTATTTATAATGCACATAGTTTTAAAACTGCACGCAGCCCTTCCATTTAGCACTGAATTAACAATGAAAAGACGAAAAGATATCTCTCTATGATATCTTTTCGTCTTTTCATTGATATGTATATTTGATATGTATGTACTCAAAAAGTACGCATCAAATATTCTTTTACAGAAAGGTTCTATTTTTTCCTAGGTCCTTTTCTCTACAACCGATTAAATAAAATCGGTGACATATTTCCTCTCACTTATACCAACTGTAAGAACAAAGTAAAAAATATTGCAACCCATGTCCTATGAAGATACAGAGAAGTTACTTGTGGTATTAAAATAAGGTTTCTAATTTATAATTATTTTATATAAGTTGGGCTAGAATTAGGTACTATTATAGTTTATAAAGCTTTTGTAAATCCATTTAAATTGTTAAAACTTTAATTAGACACATACTATCTGGATTTAATTTTAAGTGATGAATTGTGTTTTTATTTATTAAATTTTTTTTTCTTTCAATATAAGTACTTACTAGCATTATGGTCGCCTGATATACAGTATTTTCCTAGTTCGGGCTAAAATTTAATATGTTTTATCTATAAGAATATATCTGTTCTGTTTATACGTGTGATTTTATATGAAAAATAAATAAATATGATGATGATGATGAATATGATGATGATGATGAATTACATATAGGTACGTACGTATCCTAATATAAATAGGTATGGAATTATACGCTGATGTTCAGTGATGTCTCATTAACTTATAGTAACACTGTTAAAAATCTTGGTGTCCTCTTTGACTGCACTCTTTCCTGGTCTCCTCAAGTGTCTGAGATGAGACAAAAAGTGTTCGCTGCCTCCGGGTCACTTATATAGAAGATGAAGAAACTTGCTTCCTGTGAAGACCACCGGTCGAGCTTGCGCAATCACTCCTTCTACCTATCTTAGATTATGCCGATGTCTGCCTAGTGGATTTGAACGAAGACCTGTTTAATAAGCTGCAATGCCTGCAGAATCTATGAATCAGATTTATCTATTGATTGCGTAAGTTCAACCATGTGTCTGGATTCAGGCAAAGGCTTGAATGACTCCCAAAAAGGTTGCGCCGTGAGGTACATATCCTCACTCTTGTTTTTAACGTACTGTATGATCTTCGTCCTCCTTCCTACCTTAAAGAATGTTTTCGTTTCCTCGGGAGGATCACAATTGTGGTCTTCTGTCCAAATCGGATAACGTGCTAAAGGCTCCCTTTACACGGTCAGGATACTATAGGGATTCTTTTACTGTCCAGGCTACATTCCTTTGGAACAACTTACCACCTCAAATCCGTCACTCCAAGTCCCTATCCTTGTTTAAATCTAGACTGCATAGAGACCTTTTAGCTTAGTCATCTGCTCGTGTTATAGGTTTTAGTAATTTTTGTATTTATTTGTTAATTTTATTTTAATATGTATGTTCATATTATTTATGAAGTATGTGTAAGTAATTATATAAGAATGTATGTTTATTATTTAATATATATCATTAATTTCTTTATTAATTTATTAGTTAATACTTGCGCACTTCCTCTATCCTCTTTCCCAGGATCCATAAACCAAAGGTTGTCTGGAAGAGGTCGCTTTCAGCGATAATACCGCTTTTGCCCATACTAGCTCTAAGATTATGTAATGTGTGTGTTCCTTGTGTATATGCAATAAAGTGTTCATCTATCTATCTTATATAATTATAACGTACCCAAACGCGTTTAATTTTTGGTTATTTCATTGAAACTAATACTTAATTAATTAAGATACATAGGTAGGTAGGTATATTTCATTACTAGTCATAACAATTGATCATCAAATTATGTACCTACAGTTGTACCTACATATTATTTTGCTGCTAGATAGTACTTACATAAAGTTTTGTACTCGAGCTTAATATAAAGGAGACTTCTTTAGTTTCTGTGGTGCATAAATTAATGCAAAGCCATAATAATGGGCGCGATATCAAAGGCGTCACATCGCTCGGCGCGGCTCCATTGTGAGACGGGAGCTGCGGCTAGGGCTGCCAACAGCTCGGGAACTTACGAAAACGTGTAATGGCACTTTGCCCTGAGCTCACTAACAAAGCGACCCTAGTCAACACTTAGCACTTGGAGATACTTTTAAATATCGCGTAATGCAATCTCTTTTACATGACCACCAGTGTGTGGATGTTTGATATGAGTGCAATGGCGCGATCTTTGATTAATTTGTGGTTCTACGTTATCCAGCTTAGAAGTTACAAGCTTGATGTCGCTTATGTACTTACAGACTTTGTGGTCTTTATTCCTGTGGGGAAAACTGTTACGTATACCACCACACCAGGAGAGTGTTGTGGTTAAATAGGGCTCCTCTCCTCTAAGATAGTAGATGAGGAGGGTTCGCTATGTAAAACCCCCATTCTCTCTATCTGCTTCCCATCGGTCACATTGCGGAATAACCTGCAGGAGGCTTCGTGCCGTAGGAGAAAGGTGTGTTGTTATTTGAATTACGTTATTTTCTTTATGGTACCTACATATACAGACATGCCTATACCTACATATACAGCAAATACTATTACCAATTTGTTTCATTAATTCTTCGCAAAGCGACACAAAAATAGTAAAATGTCGACATAATGTACCTACTTTAATGTTTTTTAATAATTATTTTTATAAAATACTCTGTGAGCTTTGATGTGCCAACCCTGTCGCCTTAGGAACTGGAAAGAAAAACGTCTCACAAGTCGGCAGTCTCGGTCGGCTGGCCGCGATACAATGGGACTACCTAAGGATACACCTAATAATGGATGGAACATAAAATACGGAACTTGTTAATGTTAAACTTTTGCTAACGCTCTTCTTGTTCGTGCCAAACAAACAATGGCTCCGGATGACGATAAACATTAGTCAATGGCGATGGTAACACGATTATCTACTATAGGTACCTACAGTGAAACCTAATTTGACAATTCTTTAATTCTGATTACTTACTAGTAAGAAAGCATTCATAAATTGACTGTTCCTGAATTATCTACCGGCTATTGTGCAGTGCGCTTCCAGCTTCCATCATATTCCGTCACGAAATCAGGTGCGGTAAAGGCCAAGCGCGTTTCGTGCTTGTCTGAAAGAGAAAGCCTAAGCGAGCATCATTACCCTAAAAGTATCACATAGCCGCCGACGCCTCTCCTTCGCTGTCACCATCTCTGCGGAGCACGGGCGGAATAACTCTGCGCATTGTTTCACAATTTATTGAATTTACAATCGGGATTACTTATCTGTAGCCAGCCGCCCGCCGCACACTTCTTTTAATGAAATTACACTTCAACCCTATTCGTACCATTTTGATTTCGTGAAGGTAATTTGTATTGCAGCCCTCCTTGGGGTTTGGAAGAAAAGAACTTGAAGAATATTAAAATGATTTAGGAGATTTCAAATTAATATTTTTTGGCATTCGTTAACCCTTCCGGTGGATTATTGATTAACTTAAAAATATTAAATTTGAAATTTCTTTATTAACTTTGGGCGTTGCATGGTTTTATGTTTTATCCGTAAGTTTGTGCTGCGTGTTCTCGTACTGAGTAGAATCAGCAACAAACTTAGCAGAGGCATTTCATTTAAAAATATTTTTATTATCCAAAGACAGATTATTAGTAATCGTTCTTCATAGGGATTATAGAAAGGCATTTTCCATTCCAAACTATAAATAAAAAGAAGATACATCTTTCAAAATGTACTCAATCAAATTACACATGAAAATATATACACTGCAATTTTTATATGTGATAGAAGACTGCATTCTAACAAAATCTCTTTCTAAGGATTGATTTTTTTTAATGAAATTGGTTTTTTTAGGCTACTAGGTACCTACTTGTATACAGACAAAGTTTAATACTTTCCGTGGCTTTAGATATAGAGTGAACTGCCGAGTTTACCTCTAAATGCATTTCTTACCCTTATGGGGTTTTTGTACCACCCCATCATTTCACTATTCTTCATTCCTTAAAACTGATATTGCATCTAAGCATCGAAATTTCATTAAGTATAAAGGGTCAGAAGTCAGAAGTCTGATCACCGAAGGAGGACTTACATTTTTATATTTTATCCTAAGGTAAATGACAATACTTAGTAGCTATTTATTTTGTAACTATGAAGGATTCTCCTTAAGGGTTGCTATCCCTTGCTGCGCTGCGCCTAAGGCCCATTTCTTAAAAACAAAGTCGGCGGCGGCTCTTTATTTATCCACGAATTCCATAGATTATTTAATTAAAATCGAAACTAATCTCTTCGCCAGTCCTAAATCTTTGCATTGTATGAAAATTGAAAAACTTTTCTCGTTTTCAACCGATTATATCGGACGAAGGCGAAAATCTTTCGCAAATATTTATCGAGAATCCTGGATTGTCGCGTGAGACTCTGGCTCAGCCGGGAAGAGGGCGCCCGCTCCTGTCACACTTATCAGGAATTGTTTAACAATTGAAAGAGATGGAAACAGTCGGATAGTGCGCTGCGAGTTCGAGAGCTGTTGTTTTTAATTAATATATTTTATTATTTTTTGGCGGAACACCGTCTTGGCTTTATTGGCGAAATGTCTGGAGTAATTAGTCTTTTATTATGATATAATTTCGGAAGGGTTGAGGTGGGCGCAGATGCGCGGCCCGTTATTAAATCCAGCTCTGCGAAGGTGCCGCAGTACCGGACCTCCTTCCTTCATTTGGACGTTGGATTCATTTAAATGTGCATTATCAGCAAAACCAGGGTTGAGGTTTACCCGTTTATTTTGATTCTTTGAAAGCTCCTAGCTAACTTTTTGGTTTATTTGGAATAAGTATATTTTTATAGATAAGTTGCTTTGATTTCTGTAAATCGATACCTACAAATAAGCCATTTGGCGGTAGGGGTCGTTGTAAATAGAATGTAGGTATTACAGGCAGGTGGGGTATTTCGGTTGTTGTATGGACCGCCTGTGCCCATCAGCTTCTTCAGCATATAAAGCTTAAAAAAGAAACTGCTTCGAATATAGGTAATATGAGTAATATGAGTGTTACACACAAACAATTACGGCTTAGTTATTAAGTACTTATAAACACTACCTATTTAAGCATTATTCAGTTAAACATTGTTTTGTCCACGTCTCTCAATCGCCATTTTGAATTTGAGAAAAAGAGACAAAACAATGTTAAACTGAATAATGCTTCAAAAATAGTGTTTAGAAGTATGCTGGCAGGGCCCTAAAATATAATAATAACTTACGTAGGTAGGTATTATAGGTTGTGTATTACTTTTTAATTGCTCAAAATTCTAAGAAAAATAGCTCCAAGCTAGCTCAAAGACAATGCTAGTGTATCTTTTCTGCTATTTAATTAAAAGTTTTAAAAACACTAGAAAAACACGCTTTTATAAATGCACATAAAACAAAAATTAAATTATGGATCGTTCAAGTTGTCTCTATTTCTGGGCTGAAGTGTAAACTATGTGCTTTTAATTATAATATTTGATTTTAAAAGCGTGGGGCGCTGGAAAAGGAAAGACTTTTTGTATAACTTGCTGAGAAATCAAGTTAAGCGATGTTACAGGAAGCAGGTTACACAGATTGGCGCTCTAACTACAGTTGCAGCACGACTAGTAGGTGGCTCTACATTAAACAGTCTGTTCAAAGTAACAGTTTGTCGAACTCAAACAAAACATGCGCCAGCAGCGAGGAGATACGATATTCACCGACAATTTTAACGCCTCTTTTTTCAGGAAATTAAGTACATAAGGGTAATGCGTCAACAGCGGCAGAATGTAGAGTTCTTGTTCGTGGACGAGATATCTTTGGTTCCCTTTGGTAACCCTTTGGCGGCATAAACGTTATGCTCTTGTGCGACCTCATGCAGCTGCCGCCAGGAAGTTAGTATTAGTATTTGTTAACAAGAAAGTCTTTCCTGTTCCAGCGCCCCACGCTTTTACAATCAAATATTATAATTAAAAGCACATAGTTTACACTTCAGCCCAGAAATAGAGACAACTTGAACGATCCATAATTTAATTTTTGTTTTTATGTGCATTTATAAAAGCGTGTTTTTCTAGTGTTTTTAAAACTATTAATTTATTTTATACTTTTTGGTCTAACCTTGAAAGCTGATCGTGTTCAAAGTCAATTACGTGGCCTTTCTCACAAGTGCAAACACGACTATGATACGATACTCTATCATGGAATGAAAAGTGCCTATCTTCCGGCTTCATCATCAGACCTTGAAACCTAATCGTGGTCAAAGTTCATTACAAGACTTTTCTAAGAATTCCAAAACAGTTATGATACGATTTTCCATCATGAAGTTCCAGTTCATATCTTCCGGCTCGTCATTCCGTATTGTCATCAAAAAAACTACATACAGCTGCCAATTTTCATTACGCTACGACCCTTGGAAGATGGTTAAATTAGTTACCTTAGATTCCATTACATAGTTTGTTACATACTACAGGTCGACCTAATAAAAGCGTGTTAAAAAGTTTTCAATCGTGTCTCAGCAGAAACGCTCAAGTAAGTATAAACAACAGCTTTAAATCGTCAGTTAAGCTTGGCGGTTGCTGCGTGCGATAAAAATAAAAGAAAATCGCGAGTTACAATTATGATAACGCTTTTGGCATTATTGCAAAACGTTGCGAATCAGGTAAGTACAGTGAGCGTGGTGAAAGACAGTACATAAGCGAGGCGCGTGACGGTGGGCGGGCCCAGGTGCGCTTGGGCGGGGCGCAGGTGCCACGCCCGCACCTGGCGCACCTGCCGGCTCACCTGCGGGGCGCGGGGGCGCGGGGGCGCGGGCCCGGGGGCGCGGGGGCCGGGGGCGCGGGGGCGGCGCGGCAGCCAACCGCCGCGCGCCGTATCTACACGTAAGTACAATACTGTCACTGGGCTTTAGGTAGATTATAAGATTTTAAAACAACCATAATTGTTTCTTTGTTTGGACTATAGGGAAAATGTCAGAAACAAGCCTGAGCACACATTTTCAATTGCCATGACCAACTTTGAACTTATCACTTTTTTTAAATCAAGACACACAACACAAATAGGTAAATCAATTATCCACAAAAGTAGATACCTACCTACCTATATGTAAAGCGTTTTTAAATAGGTAATAAATTTGGAAGAGTAGGTACTTTCATACACAGAACAGTTAAAGAAGATGGTAGGGACATAGGTATTATATCAACTGTTGTCGTTACAAGCTGTCAAAGACATTCAAGCACATGCACTAATTTTGCATTTCTAACATAGGTATGTCGATAGATGGTGCATGGTGGTATTCAGCCTTCGAGGTAATTTTATTTGAATTCAGCAGGTAGGTATGGGGTATTCTTATACCACGTAGGTAGCTATATGACCTTTCTATTTATTCGTCGCTTGTGAATTCCCCAAAAACAGCGTAACTCTTAACTCCCCAGGGCCGGCACCTCCGGTGGGCATAAATTTTTTGCGCACTTAACCCTGCTGCCGTTACACGGAAAAGGAGGTCCCGTCTTAGGTCGCGCCGCTGAAGGGTTGACCTCAGCGGGCTGACCCCGGCGCCGCAAGGGTTGCTACCGTTGTGTCGCGAACTCGTATGCCACCTTTTGTGCTTTCGGAATTAGTAATCGTTGTTTTGTTTGTAATCAATAATGAAAAAAACGCTTCGTGTCTGTCTCACCGTTGTAATCATAAAAGTTGCAAAACTATCAATGAAACTATTTATGCTGTTAGTGTGCTTTGTTTTATTTTCAATTTCGTAATTAAATATTAACTAACTTACCTTATTTTCGAATTACATATTGGTAAGAAAATATCAATACTGAAATAAAACTTACCTACTCGCGAAAACGAAATATTAAGAATTTGTCACTGTAAAGACTAATAACTCTACACTACAACTACACTAAGGAAGGTTAGGTCTAAAAAAATTATTAAAATATTACACTCGGAGACGTCGCGAGTGCAAACATGCCTTTTAGGTACCTACATATTTACACTGTGTCCTTTACCATGGTACAGTCGGGGAAATCCCCGGTCAACCACTTTACGGCGATATTCGCTTGCTCACGATCTACGCGCACGCTACGGTTCGTAGGCGCGCGGGGAATGGAGCGCGTAAGAATATCGCTCTACCGGGAACTTCTTCGACTGTATACCTGTCACTTATTAGCTTCATCCATTACATATGTGCTGGTTCTAGTATTGTTTCATGTAATAGCACATGGTTCAATTAAAAAGATGTCAATCAAACTTAAAAAGATAAAGGCGGGTCTGCTGCGACACTGTTTTGTGTTTTCTAACATGTAACATCAAACAAAATATGTCAAAATATGTACGAAGGCCACGTCCAAATTTGTTAGAGATGTTAGGTGTTAGAAAACACAAAACAGTGTCGCAGCAGACCCGCCTTAAGACTTTAAACTATCGCGTTGCATTGCATTAAAACTATTTTAACAGGACCTAACACGATTAATTTTACAGTCAGAAACGTCAAGCAGTAAGTAGATATGTACTTACTTACAAAATTAATCGTGTTAGGTAACGTTAAAATAGTTTGAAACTTAAAAAGTTTTAGAAAATAGATTTTGTCGCGTCGGTAGCCAGCCGCGAGCCAGTAATGCGCCGTATCGGCCGCAGTTTTTCACGACATCGCCGCCGCAATGAGTCTTTTTGCCGTACGTGGCGGCTGCTTAGCATAATCGGCGACCTTTGCCGCGCCTCCTGCTAAATAACAACTTCGGACGTATCGCGTGGGGCCCTCTGCAGTCAGCGATTGCGTACAAAAAGGCTTAAATAAAAAGTTACGAATGAATGTACGCGAGCGGACGAGTTTATTTGAGGTTTTATTAGATACACACAGAAATAAGGCCAGCTGTAAGCCTTTAAAAGTTTGGTTTTGTTTTTTAAACTAAAATAATGTAGAGCTCTCATTTTGAATTCTGTCATTCACATTTCATTTTATTTTCGAGGTTATTAGTGCCCTTTCGTGTCTTCGATGATCTAAACTTTGCTTGCTTGCTTGTTTATCAGTTAGGCAACTGGGCATGAAGGCCGAGGGCAGTCGGGAACTAGCACCAGAGCCCTTAATTACAGGCTAGGCCACGACACGCGCCTGGCGCCAGCAGGTCTGCTGCAGGGTTGCCACCGATTACATAAGTAATACATAATTATATTATCTTTTATTACTTAAACTATAAAATAGTACGAAACCGCAAGTAACATTATTATTTTTATGAAGTACAGTGAAATAAGTGCATTGAATAGTTACCAGCGTTTTCTATACTACGACGACGCGATGTGACAAGCTTAATATGAAGAACATTAGTATAGTATATAATTATAGTAACTATATAAAGTGCCTGATGCAAAAATAGTCGTATCTAGAGTTTTGTTTAAAGAGAAAGTAATTGTTGCATTTTATTTAGTATTCTCCGACTGGTTATTGCTTGATTTTTACTTACCTGACTATTTGATTAGTGAAGCGCATTTCACTTTAAACCCTAAGAATCTGATCTTATCCGTACTTAACTGTCAGCATAACACAAATGCTATTAAATTCGTCAAAATGGTGACAGACCTATACAAGACGGTGGGAGCTAGTCAGGCATAGGTATTTAAAACTAACTCTATATCACACAACCAAACAAAGTTCAGTAATGTTTTCTCCTTAAGAATCGCTATCTGTGTCTAAGCCCTACAATTGTCCATGTAAAATAAAAAATTGTGGCTCGCGAACAAATCGCGATTCCATTACGTATTGACTGCCTATCATCGAATTACGTCGCGTCGCTTGTGCCACCCCTGCGCCATCGTCACCCGATCGTGTTTGCCGACATTACGCGCGCAAACAACCGTTGTCAGGTGCGACGGCCGGCGCGCACCGACGGACGGACGGACGGCTCGGCCTCGACTCCACTCACACGTGTCGGAGCCAGAATATGAGACCTCCCTGTATTTGTTTAATATCATCTTGATCGTGGAGTACGTTGTTGACGGAACAGCCTACATACTATGTGGATACTTGAAATGAAGCTTTCGATATCGACATAATATTTTATTTAGGTATTTTTTTTATTGTCTAAATGTACCCTTGATGGCGCTTTTTTAGTTTTTGGCTCCTTCCTGCATAAACCAAATTGTCAGTTGTAACTTTTCGGAATCAACTCAACTTATCCACTTACCCCAAGCCACATGTGTCGTTAACACAGTTGCAGCAAGCCCCGGCTTCGTGAAGATAAGTGCAGTTTCATCATCGTTCATCAGCCCGTGTCATCTCTGGACACATGCCCCTTCCTATGCATAGCGTTGACCCCGATTTTCAACTCTTCCCTATCTAACTGCCGCCAGCCACTACTGTGACTATATCGTCAGTCCACCTGCTCGTTAGGTGCAGACTAAATGGGCTCAAGTCAGTGTCCGTCAGTGGTGATGCATAATTGTATGCACATAGAGGTACATTACCTACTCGCATTCGAATATACTTATATAATAAAATAATGCATGATTTAATTTGGAACGAGTAGGTAGGAGTAGGATGTAGCACAGTGATCAGTAAAGTTACTACTATTGAATCAGTATAAAATAACCTCCACGCGTAATGCTATTACGAAAAATAACATCAAATATAAATTAAAAGAGTACTTTCTGAATGAATTGAAATAAAATGTATAAGTATGTTAACTAACTGAACACTGTCGAATCCTTATTTTAATTTTACTGAGACTAGTATAGTAGTAAGTAATGTGTTAACACGAACCATTGTCTTATTGTTTACGTAAGTACATGAATCTGTTTGGTACTACACACAACCTTAGGAGGTTTAAGTAGTACTTTTCTGTAAATAATAAATGATTAATTATGTTTCTGTTAATAAATAAATAATAAAAAAAAATCAGTAAGTATAAAGTAGTTTAAAAACATTTTGGAATTGGATTAAAAAATAAGAAAGTGGAAAATTATTATCCACACCTACATCGAGTTATAGATACCTACTTAACTTGTTGTTGAGAAGATTGGATTGATGTTTATGTTGGAATGATCCAATCTGGCGTGTCTGTTGAATGTGCATAAACACGGTTATTGGAGGCAAGGTGCGCGGCGGGGGGCGGGGAAGTGCTCTCGTCTCATCTCGGGGAGCTAATATTTACGCGGCCGTAATAAAATCATATCGGTACCTGCGATGCACAGAATTTACTGACTACATTTGTCGGCTGTCGGTAACCTAATATTAATTGAAACGAATTGTGTATTCCAATGAAAGCAATACTTTACTATGAAAATAGTAGATACAAGTATTATTAGTAGATACGGTATATAAGTATCTACTTTATGATGACTAGAATAAAATTCTTTATTTTATTTTGTAACGCCAATAATTTCATCCAATATGCTTTATGGCGAATTGGCGAGAGAAATAATCTTCGACCATTTAGATTAGATTAGATTAGATAACTCTTTTATTGCAACAGTTTACAATACAAATACATACAAAACAAGAAAATAGGTAAAATACATAGTCACAATTTGGCGGTCTTATCGCTATGAAGCGATTTCTTCCAGACAACCAGTCGGATGGAGAGATCATATAAACTCGAAAATCGGAGGTGTAAACTTTTTACGGAATTTAAATAAAAGTGAATAGATAGCAATAAATAAATAAAAATAAATAATGTATGTAATAAAATAAATAAATAAAATAAATAATAAGTGTGTGTGAAATAAATATATTAGTATGTAAATATATACATATACATACTTAAACATAATAGTCTCAGGTAGAAAGTAGTTGACAATGGCAGCTTTGCAGCAGGATGTGGTTAAGCGGATAGGTAAAAATTTTTCACGAGCTTCTTAAATGTGTGGATAGATTGCGCACGCCTGATCGCAACTGGAAGCGAATTCCAGAGACGAACAGCTTGTACGGTAAAAGAGTTATCGTAAAAGGTGGTGTGGTGCGGAGGGGTTTTAAGAGTTAGGTTTTCTGATGACCGTAATGAGCGCGAGTGAGAAGAATGAAGGAAACTAAAACGATCCTTTAGATAGCTAGGGTAATTGGGATTAAACAATACGTTATAAAGAAGGGAGAGGATGTTAGGTACAATGATCGAAGGCTATATATACAATATGCTAGCTTCGCGAATTAAGATCAAGCCTAATTAATTAAGCCAAGCCGCTGGGAATAATAAAATAATGGTCTTATCTAACCACTAGACCACAGAAGCGATACATTTTTATTCCTTCATAGCTTACAATAAATGTAAGACGATTTTGATTACAAAAACCAAACTAGTAGACTTGTAGCAGGTTCCCCTTGTCGTCCCACACGTTTCCTTTCCCACTTGTTTGCGCAGACAAACAGACAAATCGCTGAGGTAACTTAGCTGGGTCTATATTGGATCACCGAATTTTTTGTACTCCTAAAATTGTCAATTTGTATGCCACGAACATTAAGCCTTAATTTTTTTTCGTGCAATTTTACTTTTCCTTAATGTGTTAAGACTATTTTTACTTCGCCTAACTCTTTATCGCCGAATTTAAACTTCCTAAATACGGCATTAGGCGGCACCAATCATAATCCCTACTATTTACTTCGCACAAGATTAAAATGCACAAAATTTAAAATTTGTAGATGGTTAGGGGGAGAGGGAAAACAGAAGGGAGAAGGGAGACCTCCCCACAACAAGAGCTATAAAAAAGATATTTTTGTATGAAGCTTGATTTCAGTTGTCTAATAAAAAAATAACCTCGAAATTCAAGACTAAAATTTCTAACCTATCACGTGACCTACAGGAGTAGGGCAGCTGTATCCTCAATCAGTAAACAGAGGTACAGGCCTATTGACCTCTAATCAACATTATTTTTATTCAGTTCAGTTGACTAGTTGAAATAATAAATAACTTAAAAAGAAAAAGATATTAAAGTTTGAACTTACTTATTATAATAATAAATTAGGGCTTTCAACACTACAGCGTAATCTTCGTAATGCCGAAAGAAAGTTATGCCGATACATTTTAGTGCATTTAATATTAGGGATTCTAAAATTAGGGTATTAAATTTTAGACAAAACTATAATAGTACGAAAACAACTGTTAGGCTGGACAATCATTGTTCGTTAAAAGCTTAGGTCAACACAGTTCGGCAAAATGAAATTAATTAGAACTAAAATTTTTAGGCGAACGAAGGGCACCCAACTTAGCTACAACTATGCTCTCACCAATAACCGCGGGATCTGTTACGATTATTAAAAAAGCTTGTAAAACTATCAAACTTCCTTGACTTTTATAATAATTATATTAGTCCCTTTTGAATTGAAACTTACTTTTGAATTGTTTTAGTCTTAATAAAAAACCCTAAAGTTCAACTCGATGATAGCCAGTATTTTCATCTATGTCATAAAAAAGATCTGTGCTTTTGTACAAGATTTTAATTTTTTCTATATTTAATTGGTTTTCATCACCTTTGTTTGTCGATTTCGACAAAGTTGTTAATCTTCTGCGAGTGGCTCCCTTCGCTATGAGTCGTGCAGCATCGATATTTCTATTTCCATAATAGGTTCCGTTGCTTGAGTTGTTTACTCGCTAGTATCGGGTAATGGGCCGCCGCAGCCTCCACGTGCAAACAAAATATCAGCCATTGTTGATTGCGACGGAACCTGCCCTAATCAAATGTATGTTTGTTCGTCTTGGTAGGGTGGCCCTGCCGTGCGAATAAATACGGACAATTTTGGATTAGGAATGAGTTTATTTAGCGTTGTCTAAAAAAGGGTAACTTCCAGGTAAGATAAGAATGAAGACGCATTATATTGAATGTGTCTTCAAACTTAAGAAGACACATTATAAATGCTTATTTCACTTTACTTTTACTTTACTATTTAAACCAGATAAAAGTTTTTTCTCACCTACAATTTACTTTCCATCATCATCATCCCCATCACCATCATCATTCCCTATTTCTGGCGGCGATAAGTGACATCGTTTTGCATTCCTGTAGGTCTAGTATTATGTCAGTTAATAAAAGCATAATAATGAAGATGGAGATAAAGTGTCCATTTTCATGGGCAAAAATTTAAAGGTTTAGGATCATTATCGTAATAAAAAGTCGCGCATAAATTCGTACATGTTACATTTGTCCTAGGGCTGACTCTCGGTGATGGTTTTTGATATCCGGCTCAGTGACATTTTTTTACATATTTTCAAAAACTGGCTAGTCCTGGCCAAGCCCGCAGCGTGGCGCCTATACCTCCAAGGAGCTCGCAGCCGGTGAGCGCGCGAAATTACTCAATTTGCACTTCAATCCTGGATGTTCGCCGCCGGCCATTTTCCCGTTTGATTGAGTGCCGCCGAACGCGAAGCAAAGCTTTATAATTCCAACCTGCGCAGCAGGTATTCAAGTTTTGTTTTGTAAGCAATTCTGGTTGGTGGGGTAATAAGTACTTACTGTGTAAGGAATTTGCTTTTTATTACGTAAGTGTTTCTTTTTTTTTGTTTATTCAATTGCTGGTTATAATATAGTTGTACTTCGACGTTGCATCCTCGAGATTTATATTCACAAGGTAGTCCACTCTTCAATGTACCAGGCATCCAACCCATATTAAGAGCAATCTAAAAGAAATTTTATTAAAAAAACATAAAACGTTACCCATAGTATAGACACAGGCGCCATCTAGTGAATACCAACCGAGTGCACGAGTTTGTCACCCGCGCTGTCATCGTCATTCGCTTTTCGTGTTCGGGCATCCGCACATCGTTACCCTAAAAGTGTTTTGTGTACTTAGATTAAAACAAAATTTTAATCTAAGTTTGTGTAGCAAAAAACTATGTGCAAAAGGAAGCATGGATAATCATTATATACGCATGTGGAAAAACTGCGTAAACGACGATCGCCAAGTAAATCAGGTCAGTCAGTGTTTTAAATATTACATTTTGTCGATGTTATGATTAAATTACAAAGACAAACGATTTTTAAAAACTATGTGATTCGTTAGCGAATATACGACTCAGAACCTCTTAGTGAGACATTTAAAGTAGAAACGTTATTGAAATATATTTCATAGTACGTTTCCTTCTTAATTTCGATTAATACTTTCGCTAGTGCCTTTGTGGTTACCCACATTTTTTGACTTTTTCACTATTTATCGATTTTCAAGAATACATAAGACGTTTAGCTTTTTTTAATAATAATAAAAAGTAAAAAACACATAGTAGTACCGTGAAGTGATTACGGTCAGTGCTAGTATGAAATCTAGTATCGTGACGAGATTATGATCGATATTAGGGGTACCTACCCTATGCTGTGACGCTATTACGGTAATTCTATTCTTCGGTCATTCCTTCCAAATGACTCTTTGTTTGCGCGAGGCAGTAGTTACCTACATTCTATTTTATTTTGTTACTAATCTTTTTATTGGAGCGTTTTTTCGTATGCAAGTGTTTTCTACAAAATCCTACAGTGCCACCTTACATACTGCACATTTATGTATTACCGTGATGTGATTACGGTCAGTCCTAATATGAAATATAGTATCGTGACGAGAATTCGATCGATATTACGGGTACCTACCCTATGCTGTGACGCGATTACGGCAATTATATTCCTCGGTCATTCCTTCCAAATGACGCTTCGTTTGCGCGAGGCAGCACCTACATTCTATTTTATTTTTTACTAATCTTTTTATTGGAGTGTTTTTTTGTGTGCAAGTGATTTCTACAAAATCTTACAGTGACGTGATTACGTTCAGTGCTAATATGAAATCTAGTATCGTGACGCGATTACGATCGATATTACGGGTACCTACCCTTATGTAGTACCGTGACGTGATTACGGTCAGTGCTAATATGAAATCTAGTATCGTGACGCGATTACGATCGATATTACGGGTACCTACCCTATGCTGTGACGCGATTACGGCAATTCTATTCTTTGATCATTCCTTTCAAATGACTTCGTTTGCGCGAGGCCTCTCGTCTACCACAAGGCTTAGTGACTCCGATTTCAATAAAGAACCGTAAATAACGGACGTATATAAATCTAATATTGAAAAAGACTTACGATCTATCATGACCACAAGCGTAAACGTAGCACAAGTACGCAGTCCGGATTTTACCCAGACCATCCAGGACGCTAGGGATACCTAGTCGTAATAATCCAAGCGCAGCAGAGTAGTTGCCAGTTGTAAATCCAATATCGTCGGATTTTCTTGACGTTCTTGGAGTTTCTAAAGTGAAGTAGATACCATTGGGACCCAAAATACCAAAAGAGGTCTCTAAATGATAGGGAAATCCTCATAGATGGTATGAATAAAGATAATAATATGGATAAACTGGGAATACTTCTCCAGTACTTGACAACTCTTCTACGCAAACAACTACAGCGCCTTCTGCTCCATCTTTGAGTATGTCAAATACTAATGTTGATGTGCAGAAAAAGTCTATGCGGCCGCTGGTTGAGACCTCCAATGATATAGATGCAAAGCGAAAGGAAGGTTGGAATGAAGTAGCCAAACGACCCCGTCGCAATAATGGTGCGTCAACACCGAGTGCTATGGCCGAAAAGGGTAATGCATTTGCATATAGTAAATCACAAAGCATTGATAAGGATGGTCCGCGCCGCGCTCGAGTTCCCGCTGGGCTGTTACGGGGCACCGCGGAGCCAGGTAGTGTTGGGCTTCAAGCCTCCGAAAGACAGCGCAATTTCCACCTTTACCCTCAAACTTGGTACTACTGAAGAGCAAGTGAAGGCGCACATTTCGAACATCACCGGAGGCGCAGACTGCAAAGTGGAGAGTCTCAGCGCTCGTGGGCCATATGCATCTTTTAAAATACGCGTTCCCGCTGCTTCCTCTGAACAAATATTAGCCCCCGATAACTGGCCTGAGAATGCATGTGTTAAGCCTTGGAGGCGCCCCTCTCGCGCAGACCAACGCAGCGGCGGTGAGTCCTAACGACGCCGAGAATTTCACAGATAGAAGTGACAGCATGGCTCGTGCAAATTTACCAAATCATCGATGTGTCACCAGATTTTCGTCCACCGTCAACATAATATATCAAAATGTGAGAGGATTGAAGATGAAACTTCGTAACTTCAATACAAGCTTGATGCTGCTTGAGCACGATATCGTTGCCGTTACAGAATCTTATTTAGACCACTCTGTTAGCGATGCTGAAGTAGTTAACAGCGGCTGGACTATTCTTCGTCGTGATCGTGGATCGTGGGGCGGAGGTGTGATGTTGGCAGCACGGCCTGGTGTTGCGATGCTCCGTCATAAAGATCTTGAAACCTTGTCTGGCGAGGATCTCTGGGCATCTGTCACTGTACAATCTCAAGTAATGTATGTTTGTGTCGTATACATATCCCCAACTTCAACTGATAATATCTATCTGGAATGGTTTACTAGAGTCGAGAGTTTCATGCACAATTTAAATAAACCTGTAATCATTCTAGGAGATCTCAATATGAATAGCGCTTCTTTAAATGGTAGTAATTATTATTGTTTCTTTTTGTCTTTTTGTAACATGCTAGATAGAAATCACATTATTAATTCTCACGGTGGTAAACTCGATGTTGTGTTGACACAGGAGTGCGCTTGTGCAGTAAACGTGGCAAATTGTGAGTTTGGCAGTCTTGTATCGCGCACAGACAAATATCACCATCCACTTGACGTTGCCGTCACGCTTGCGACAACGGTTCAGCGCGGGTCCATGCAATCCAGTAACATAGACAATAGCAAGGACTGGAACTTTTATAAGATCGATCGGAATGTTCTGCGCCAACATGTAGATGATTTGGACTGGAACACTGTGCTACAATCCCAAGATTTGTCTTACGCCTTGGAATTATTTTATGAGGTTCTTTATTACGTTCTTGATCGAGTTGTACCTAAGAAGCGAAGGCCCAAATCATCTGTAAGACGATATCCAGTCTGGTTTACAGCCGACATCATCAGAGATATGCGAACTAAAACTAGTCTTCATCAAACTTGGAAACGATCTAAGTGTCAAGAGAGTTACGATCGTTTTTTGAATCTTCGAGCTTCTCTTAAGATAAGAGTATCAGTAGCATACGATACCTATATCATAAACTTGGAAAGCAATCTTCGTTCCAATCCTCGGAACTTTTGGCGTCACGTGAATAGTTTAAGGTCCGTTGGTGGTTTTGAGCCTACTGTTTATTACAAAGGGCTTCAGTGCTCTGGCGCCGATGCGGCGAACGCTTTTGCAAGTCATTTTTCAAGTATCTACGCTCAGGACCATCAAACTCTGGAATCAACACCTGTCTCCCTCTCAGCGTTTGCACACATTGATGTCAGTGATTTTTCTGTCCCTGATGTTGAGAGTGCCATCAAAACTTTAAAGCCTAGTTGGTCATCGGGACCCGACGGTGTACCGGCAAATCTCTTGAAGATGTGTAGGAAAACCATTGCCATTCCTCTGTGCCATCTGTTTAATCTTATTTTGAATTATGGTACTTATCCATCAGCATGGAAGGTGTCCCGTGTAACGCCAATCCCCAAAGGCACTAACAAGTTGCTCGTAGAAGAGCACAGGCCGATTGCTATCCTTTGTGCGCCAGCGAAAGTCCTAGAAATTCTCCTACATAATGTTATTCGCAAGCAAGTCCATCCTTACATCTGTAATGAGCAGCACGGATTTAGGCCGCGAAGGTCGGTGAATTCAAATCTGTTAACATTGGTAGAGTACATTTCGAAAACGATGGATAAGGGCAAGCAGGTGGATGTCGTGTATTTCGATTGTTGCAAGGCTTTCAACAGGGTTAATTGTCAAATCCTTATATCTAAGCTCGATGCTCTTGGTTTTTCCACTAAGCTTATTAACTTACTTTCGAACTACTTTAAAGGTCGGCAGCAATATGTACGCCATGGTTGCTATGTTTCGCAGCCGTATCCAACATCATCGGGTGTGACGCAGGGATCAATACTGGGCCCTTTGCTTTTCCTGCTGATGATCAACGACGTTGTTAAAGTTCTAAAATTTACAAATTGTCTTCTTTATGCTGATGATTTGAAATTATTTGCGGAGATCACTGATAAAGCGGACTGTGAGCTCGTTCAAAAGGATATTGATGCCATACTTAAATGGAGTAACGACAATGGCTTAGAGTTTAATTACAGTAAGTGCTCGGTTATGTCCTTTAGTCGTCCTCTCCCCCCGGACCTCTGAGGAGTTCAGACGTGTTATTAGCTAATCCTTATTGCTGTATTTTTAAATTTTAATTCATAATTAACCGAAGATAATCGAGAAAATAAAATAGGAGTGCATAAACGAAAGGAGCATAACGCCCGCGAAGTCGACGAGGCGAGTGCACTGAGTCATCCGCAGCATCGCTACCGCCCATCGCCGCCAGCGCCCCGCTCCAAGAGGCGTAACTTAACTAGCCAGTCACCAGCGCTGGCGCCGTCTACCCCGCGCGTGAGGGAGGTACGTCACTTCACTAGCTTTCTGTGCGCCTGGTGCTTTGTATGAGTCATCTCTGTCGCCTCGCCACCGAGACCGCTGTCCGTACTGTTGGGTTTATAATTTATATTAACTCCGTTGCGCTTTGCTACCCTGGTGACTTTGCTGTCAATAGACATTTTGATTTTATTTGAAAATAAAAATTACAAAATGAAGTACGCTTGTTGCAAGTCAACAACAGATGGCGCTAATGGTACTTTGGTGTGTACTAAATGTAAACAAGTTTATCACGTAGCTTGTTTGTTCGCTACGGATAAGAAAAAAGCTTTTAGTGTCGATTTCAAACAGACTTGGGTCTGCCCTGGCTATACCCAGAACCAGCCTAAAGCTGTGAAAAGTGATAACACTCCGATAAGACAGACCACGGGAACCGCGAAATCACAACAACCGGGTGCAGATAACATAAACACCCGTAGAGGCGGCACCCGTGGTGATTCACCGCCGCAGGTGGCCTCCTCTCCAACTGTTTCATCTCCTATTCCATTCAATATGGAATCTATCAAGGAATTTATAGCCTGCGAGACGGCAGCAATGACAGTTGAGTTGCGACAGGTACTGTCCGATGCGATCTCTCGAGCGATATCCAAGGAGTTAAAGCCTATTAAAGACGAAATCTCAGTCATTAGGGAGTCGTTGACTTTTTTGAACAGCCAGTATGACAGCTTAACTAAGAGGGTTGCAGATCTTGAAAAAGAAACAAAAGTTATATCGAAAGTTAAATCCGACGTGGGCGTAGTAAAGGAAGCGATAAGCAACAACGAGATCGACAACAACAAAAGAGATCAGTGGGCGAGACGGTCTAATGTGGAGATTTTTGGAGTCCCCGAAAGAAAAGGAGAAAACTTAATGGATATTTTTGCTAAGATTGCTAAGTGTGGCCAGTTCGCTTTGAATCCCTCGAACGATATTGATTTTGTCACCCGTGTTGCACCCAAATGTACTGACAATAAGAAGATAAAGCCAATAGTAGTGCGTTTCTTGTCACGCTGGAAAAAGGACGAGTTTTTATCAAGTACGAAAAAACTAAGACTTAAAAGTAGCGATATTGGCATCCCAGGCGATTCCTTCGTTTATTTGAATGATCACTTGACCAGCAGAAACAAAGCTTTGTTACAGCGTGTTAAAACACTCTGCAAAGAAAAATCGTATATGTATGTATGGGTAAAAAACTGTTCGATCATGACCCGTCGTTCCGATACGTCTCCCGTTATACATATATCAAATGAGTTGGATTTAAACAAACTAAAATAAGTCTTGTTTCTTCTCTTAATTATTATGTAGTGTCTGTTGAGATAAGAATGTTATTTTATGATAGCCTGACTGGCTTGTCCGAGTGCTCATACCGAGAGGTTCACACATATTTTGATTATTTTTATTCATTTGCGACTAACTATCATGTTTATTTTATTTTTGTATTGCTGAATTATTATTTTATATATTGTTATAACTTTGGGCGTAAAATATTAAAGGGGTATTATGGTTATAATAGGGGTCCTATTGATCGTTATAAGTATTACTACTTCATGCGCTATAATGATAACTTTAAATAATAGGTTCAAACACTGTGTTATCGGTTTATTACCAAAACGTTCGTGGTTTACGGACCAAATCTGATGTTTTCTTTCGCAACATCATGCGGGCTGACTATGATGTTATTTGTCTAAGTGAAACGTGGCTATTATCGGGTATCTACGACTCTGAGTACTTTGACACTCGATACAGTGTTTATAGGTGTGATAGAGACTACGACACTCGCGGAGACCGCCTAGGTGGAGGTGTCCTCATAGCAGTCCGTCGCGAATTTTCAGTGCGGTCTTCTAGTAAGATAACTATGCCTAATGCAGCATCAGAGGCAATCGAAGTCACAATTGAGTATAATTCCTACCGCAATTGTAAGTTACTTCGCATTTATTGTGGCTATTTTCCCCATTGTCCATTGCAATATGATAGCTTGTGTAGTTTTTTTGAAGCTGTGTCAGATACTATTGTTGGCTTCCCTAACGATGTTTACCTAGTATGCGGCGACTTCAATATATCTTCAGCGCAATGGGACCGAAGTAGAACTGCCGTAACTCTTACTAGTTGTGATATAAATAAATCAGATATAGTACAAGCCTTACAAAGTTTCTTGAGCTTCACTGATTTAAAACAATTTAATAATGTTATGAACCTTAACAACAGGATGCTGGATCTGGTCATGAGTGGTTGTGAGTGTATCGTAACCCATAGTAAAGAACCGTTGATCGATGAAGATGCTCACCATCCTGCATTGCTAGTGCGTGTTAAGTCTTCGCTTCCACGTATGCTGCGACCTGCGTCTCGTACCGTGCGTTTGTTTCGTGTAGCTGACTATGAATTGCTTAACAGTAAAATCGCATCGATTGACTGGCATGATCTTCAGAAATATAGTGATATTGATGAGGCTGTTGCAAAGTTTTACGAACAAATAAACAAAATCATTTCGAAGCACGTTCCTAGTAAGGTAGTTAAGGGTGACATGCGGTATCCTCCCTGGTTTACCCCGGCTCTAATTAAGATTATCAGAGAGAAACTGAAATACCACAAGAAATTTAAAATATATGGTAGACAGAGCGACTTTAATACATTTTGTCTTCTAAGAAATCGCCAGAAACGAGTTCAGCGCCAATGTTATGACAAATTTATTACAAAATCTGAAAATATGATTAAAGTTAACAGTAGGTTTTTCTGGACTTTCGTAAAGTCGAAGAAATCGGTCTCTGAATTTCCAGATAATATGTATATTGACAATGTGTTTTCTTCCGATGGAAAAGAAATTTGTAATCTTTTCAATAATTACTTTCGTTCCGCCTTCGAACCACCTGTGTCGGATTCTTCATTCTTAGAACAAACAAATAGTACAAATACAATCTCAATTGGATCTGTTAATATTACGGTATCACTGGTCAACAAATATCTTAAAAGGCTTGACGTAGCGAAGGGCAGTGGGCCAGATGGAATTCCATCTTTGTTTCTAAAGAAGTGTTATAAATCACTAGCGTTCCCACTATATTTATTATTTAAACTCTCTTTAACTTCTGGTAAAATGCCTATGGTTTGGAAACAATGTCATGTAGTCCCCATTTTTAAGTCTGGAGACAAACACAATATCCAAAACTATAGGCCGATATCGAAAATTAGTGTAATCCCCAAGTTGTTTGAAAAGATAATATATGACTCTGTTCTACCTGTATTCAGATCCGTGATTGTAAGTCAGCAACACGGTTTCATTAACAAGAGATCTACAGAAACAAATTTATGTGAGTTTGTGCATAGAGTCGCCACGGCAATGGATAAAGGTTGCCAAGTGGATGCTGTATATACAGATTACTCGAAGGCGTTTGATAAAATCCCGCACTCTAGGCTAATACACAAGATTGCTAAAGTTGGTATGCACGGTGATTTGTTGCGCTGGTTGGAGTCCTACCTGAGGGAGCGTAGTCAAGCCGTAACTATAAAAGGATTTTGCTCAACTTTTGTCCCGGTATCTTCGGGGGTGCCTCAGGGATCTCATCTCGGTCCCCTCTTATTTAACCTGTTTGTTAACGACGTTGTTACAATGCTCAAACATTCAAATGTCTTAATTTACGCAGACGATATGAAAATTTTTAAAAGTATAACATCACATCAGGACTGTATCATACTACAGAATGATCTTAATGCGCTCTGTAAGTATTGTCAAATAAATCATCTTTATCTTAATTCCAAAAAATGCAGTTCAATCACATTTACCCGTAAATCGAAGGTTATTAATTTTGAGTATAAGTTGGATAACATAAGTATTAATAGGGTGACCGAGGTGCGAGACTTAGGGGTGATACTTGATAGCAAGTTAACTTTTGGAGGGCATATTAAATATATTGTGACAAAAGCATACCGTATGCTTGGTTTTATAATGAGAATAGGAAAAGACTTTAAGCAGTGCTCCACCATTGTGCTTCTTTTTAATTCATACGTCCGATCGGTTCTAGAGTATGCATCGGTGGTCTGGACTCCGCAGTATAATGTACACATAGATTCAGTTGAAAGACTAAATAAAAAAATGCAAAAGTACATTCACCATAAAGCTATTCGTAATAGGCAAAAAGAGATCTGTATTTCCCCTCTGATGGAACGTCGCATTGAAAAAGACCAAGTTTTCCTTTATAAAATAATAAATAACCTAATTGACACTCCGTTTCTTTTAGAAAATATAGGTATTAGATGCCCTCGGACAAGTTCTCGTCTTAAAAGTTTGTTTTCTTTGCCCTCTACGAGTACTAGATATGCAGGTAATACATTTTTGTTTAGATCATGTAATGATTATAATAAGAAGTTTGCTTCTTTGGATATGTTTAATTGTACTGTTTCTCAGTTTAGAAAGCAAATACGTGAGTTAATGAATAGCAATTTCTAAATATGTCTCGTTTAACAACAATTTTTTTTTTCTTTATAATTACATACTTTTTTACATTGTATTTATTTTACTGTGTTTGTTGTAGAGCTACTCTTTGTGTCCTGAATTTAATCTGTATGTATAATTTAACTGTGGAAACTTTACTGATAACTGTGTAATCTATTTTGTAATAATTTTTATGTGTTGTTAAATTGTTTGTTTCCCAAATAAACTAAAATAAAATAAAATAAAAAAAATAATCCTACCCAATATGAATATAACTTGGGCAGTGTCATTATGAATCGCACAGATTCAATGAAAGACCTTGGTGTTACCTTCGATCCTTCCTTAACATTCAATGTTCACATTTCTATACTCACTCGTAGCTGCTACAATCGTCTAGGGTTTATCTTACGTAATTTACGTGATTTTCGGAACCCCGACGTCATAAAGCTTCTGTTCACTAGTCTTATAAGGAGCTCGCTGGAATCTAGTTCGTGTATATGGAGCCCACACGAAGCCAAATATGCACTAATGCTGGAAAAGGTTCAAAAGGCTTCTTCGATATTATTATAAGCGTATATATGGCTACTATCCGTTTATGTATCCTACAAAGTATTTATTGGGTATGTTGGGAATGGACTCCTTAGAACTCAGAAGAACTCGTACGGATATTTCAACCGCTCTGTCGATTTTGCGGGGAGTGATTGACTCGCCTGAATGTGTCGAACAGTTGTGTCGCCTTTATGTTCCTAATAATTATTCACGAATACGTGCCGGTCGTAGACATAGACTGTTTGCGAATCCACCGTGTCGCACAGTGGCGCGCGCGCAGTCGCCATTATGTCGAATGCATGAAGCACTAAACGCACTTCTTGTTAACTTCCCAGACATAGATATATTTGTGGATGAACCAAAATCGATTGTAAGTAAAATTCGACTCTAAGTATATATTAAATAAGCATTCTAGTTTACATAATTATGTAATTGGGTTTATACCCGTTTAATTATGTTTAATATTAAATAAATAATAAAAAAGAACTGTTAGCAACAACTTTGATACCTGTTTGAAGTTGGCCAAATTATGCTGCATTTACATTATGAAAATACCATGAATAGAAAAATGCTTACACTACCTGCCTACCCTTTATAAAAAATTCTTGTCAATGACACAAGATGTTAAAAGAGACGCACACTCTTTTGGAGAAAATTTGGGAGAAAAGATAGAAGCTGCTAAGGCCGCTGAAAAATCTGGTTAGCAAATACGGAATACTAACAACATTGGACCGTCAACTTCACTAAGAACTACGTCGCCCAGCAGGGAAAGTGGCAAGACCCATCCAAGCTACAAGGTTATGGGTTGCCAGGCCGGGTGGGAGCAAGCAAAGATTCCCGTATCCACCTTCGAGGCGATCAGCGCAAGCACCGACGTCCGCCCGCTATCACACCACGACAGCAGTGAGACCGTCATACAGACCGATGTTGCGTAAATAACAACCAAGGTAACCTTACACGCTGGTCGTATAAATTTTTTTTTGTTGACACATAGTGTTCAATCGCAAACGACCCGGTAGTCTGACAGTACGTTACGGGTTACAAAATACCATTTAATAATACTGTAAAGCAAGCTACTGAACCTATCACTCCTAAATTTTCTTCGGCTGAATTAAGTAAGTTAATCACAGCTATATCTGACTTGTGTCAGTCAGGAGTAATATGCATATGAGAGGATGTCAATTACCAATTTATTTCTCCCATATTCTTAACATCTAAAAGTGATGGATCGTCCAGATTTATCTTGAACCTAAAATCATAGAATAAAGCTGTCGCCTCATACCACTTTAAAATGGAGGACATACGGACAGCAAGCAAATTATTGTTCTAAGACAATGGCCAATGTTGATATCAAAGACGCGTATTTTTTCTTTAGTTCCTATTGATGAAAACTACAAAAAGAATTTAAGGTTCAAATTTTTGGGACACAAAAGTACGTAAATACGTATGAATTTTAGTGCCTACCGTTTGGACTTAGGTCAGCACCTTATTATGTCTTTACGAAACTCATGAAACCGGTCATCTACCGTATTTATCTTAGAAACAGAGGTTTTTTAATTCTAATATATTTAGATCTTGTGCCTTGGCCATTCTTATGAAGAATGTAAAAGTTTTGTTCTCGAAACTGTTTGTTTATTACAAAATCTAGGCTTTGATAAAAACTTCAAAAAGAGTATCTTGGAACCACAAAAGACTAGAAATTTCTCGGTTTTGAATTAAATTCAGAAAATATGTGTTTGCAATTGCCAGTAGGAAAACTAAAACGCATTCTTGAACAAATAAATATCAATATAATGAGTGGAGTACAATAAGTTCATTTAAATAATATCACTTGTCGTCTATGGCAATGGTGCGAGAAACGCAATATATTTGTCTTTGCATCCTACATAAAATCTAAAGATAACTTTGAGGCGGATAAGGAGTCACGGCGTATGAATATCGATACAGAATGGCAAATGTCGGCACCTGTGTTCGAAAAAATTTTCAATCGTTTGGAACACCTCTTAAAGATCTCTTTGCTGCTTACCAAATATATAAATGCAATAAATACGTCTCATGGCAACGAGACCCCTATGCCTTTGACATAGATGCATTCACCTTAAATTGGAATATATTTTATTTTTATGCTTTTCCCCCTTTCTCGCTCATATTAAAATGCTTCAGAAAAATAATTAACGACGAAGCCACTGGTGTACTAGTCGTATCGTATTGGCCGAGTCAACCCTGGTATCCCCTACTTAGCTCAGTAGCTCACCACCAATATACTTCGGCAGCAGTGACGATATGTTATTATCACCTTACAGGACCCAGCACCCCCTTTGCAAGAATCTTATCCTGGTAGCATACAAATTATTAGAAAAGCATTTCAAAGACAATCGTTATGTAATGAAAACATCGAGGTGATGATTTCCTAATTGTCTGCATCCTCACTAAAACAATACAATGTCGCTTTTACGAAATAGTGGAGTTATTGTGATATTTATAAAGTTGATTTCTATAACTCCCCACTTCCAATTCTATCAAAATTCCTTACAGTCAACTGTTAACAGCAAAAATTGGTTGTAGTTCATTAAATATGCATCGTTGTGCTCTAGCTATTTAGGGCAAACGTTATAGTGAAGCTGATTTAGTTGTTCGATTTTTTAAAAGGTATATGAAGGACTAAACCGCAGAAGGAGAGAACGCGCACGGCGCCGGTTCGAAGCAGACCTGTGTTAATTTCTTCTCCACATTTTTTATTGTTTCTACCGGGAAAATTACGTCGTTCGATCAAGTGGTATATATCTTGGTATAGCTAAAGTGAAGACCTGGCTAGTGGCGAAAACCTTATTGAAAAATTCGCGTCCAAACCGAAGTTATAAGCGTTTTCTTTTTAAAAGTAAATCAATAACGGCTTAACTACCTACTCCGTGGCTCTGAGTGCCTGCCGCACGGCGAGGGCGACACAGCGAGTCATCGCGTACGTACTACGTCTCAGCGCAGCGGATCCCCCCGC
The DNA here is from genome assembly GCA_963921215.1 of Scoparia ambigualis. Classification (NCBI taxonomy): domain Eukaryota; kingdom Metazoa; phylum Arthropoda; class Insecta; order Lepidoptera; family Crambidae; genus Scoparia; species Scoparia ambigualis. The sequence continues at coordinate 36,197,632 of OY992511.1, read as the reverse complement.
GCGCCCCCCCGCCCCGCCCGGCGCTTACGTGAGTCAACTCAACGCAAGCTTCACTTCCACTGCTGCGCATCGCGCATCAGGCGACCCACAGATAAGTACGAACTACTCGTATTGCGCTTGCGCTTCCTGCGACGCGAGACGACGCGCGCATTGCTTTAGGCTTTTTATAAATAACGCTGCTGTTTGCCCGCTCTTTGGTAACACAGAGAATGATGAACTGCTATGCGTGTAGCGGGCTTATTCAAGGCTTAGATTACATGGATTGCACTAAGTGTGACAAAGTATATGATCTGGCTTGTATAAAATTGACTAAAAATAATTTTAAAAGCATGTCACAGGAAAACAAAAACAGCTGGTTGTGCCCAAATTGCATTTGCTCTCGCCCTAAGGGTGACAATTCACTTACACCTGTCCGTCTACCAGCGGGCACCTCGGGCGACATGTCCTCAAACGTTAGCATGACTCGTGGCTCTAATCCGAAGGTGAAAACTAGTAAGGATCGCGTTCAATGTCCAGGCTGTGATACTTCACTTTTGTTAGATGAAATACGCCAACTTAGACAGGAAGTGAGTGACCTACGGACACAAAATAATGAGATGACCCACATAAGACAGGATTTCTCTGACCTCAAAGAGTTGTTATCAACATCTATAGGTGAAATTCAAAATGTCTTTGCCAAGAAGCTCGAAACGTCGCAACTTGAAATAGCTTTCTTAAAGTCCACAGTTGTACAATTGCAATTGCAGCTAAACATATATGAACAAAGCGCCATGAAGAATGAAGTTGAAATAATTGGAGTTCCTGAAGCAGACAAAGAGGATCTTACCCGTCTAGTAATATCGACTGCACAAGAGCTAGGAATGCAATTGAATGAATCTGATATCGATGACATTACTCGTATTGGATCAAAACGAACCCGTGGCACGAAAGCTGTAATGCCTGAAGGCCAAAAATCACGTCCAATAGTAGTCAGATTAATACGGCGGCAGAAAAAAGAAGAACTGGTGAGAGCCGCAAAGGCAAAAAAGAAACTTTCATCCGAAAACATCGGGAGTGGCACTTCTGGAAAGATATTTGTGAATGAAAGGCTTACCAAAGACAACCGAATATTGTTTCGCGAGGCTCGGACTAGGGCTTTCTCACATAAGTTTCGCTACTGTTGGACAAAAAACGGAGGTATCTACGTGCGGGAAGCCGACAGCAAGCCTGCCATCCGTATTTATTCAGCAGCGGATCTTGACAATAAAGTTGGAGCAGTGTCCCCCCCTTTCACAGCATAATTTAGTTTTTTACTTATTTTTGTTTTTTTGTTTTGTTTTTGCTATTTACTTTTCTTTCTCCCATGTATTTATACGAGCCTACACTCACCCCAACATCTCCTTTACACAACTTACTTCGATGGCTTTCGTAGTTAGACATAGTACTCTCTTGACACTCACACACACAAAGTACAATCATGCCTTACAGAAAACTTTCACATTTATTTACACTCTAATCTCACAATCACAAATAAATTATTGGCAGGCTTTTAACTTCATCAACACAATAGGGGTATGTAGTCTCGCAAGCTGTGTTCTCTCTGGTGTTTTGGCATTATATAATATTAAATACTTTCTTCGTCGATGTTCACTCCAGAGTTCTTAGATAACACAGAAAATATTCTAAAAATAAACTGCCAAACACTGGAGAGCCTGGAACAGTGCGCTGACTTCGTACCAGAATCTAAATTCAATCTCAGAGTTTTGACTTTTAACATACGCAGTATCTTAAAAAATTTTGACATGTTTCATATTATAATGGGCCGTCTGAACATTGATTTTGATGCTATCATACTTACAGAGTGTTGGTTGGCAAAAAACACTCCGGTACCGGTGCTGTCGGGCTATAACTCCTATCGTACACATAAACATATTAATAAGAGTGGCGGAGTTGTTGCGTATGTTTCAAATTTATGGAACCCAACAATATCGGAACCGTTAATAGATGACTGTAACTGCTTAGAGATAAGATTACGCACGGATATTACTATATTCGGAATTTACCGTTCTCCTTCTTTCAAATCAACCGAAAAATTTTTATGCTCCCTAGATAAAACCTTAAAAAATACCAGTAACATAAAATGTATAGTCTTAGCTGGTGATATTAATATTGACCTACTTATTAGCCCACATACTGAACAATGTTCGGAATATCTGTGTCTTTTGGCGGCACACCAGTTGTTACCGGCTATTACTCACCCGACCAGGCATAACTCCTGCCTTGACCACATTTTCATAAAGAACCATACATCCGCAATAGGTTTGGTGACACGCTCTGACTTGACGGATCACGATTTATGCATTATAGGACTACCTTCCACTATAATACCGCCACAAGAGTCTCGCAAGCGTATCAAAATGGTACTTGACTATCCAGCAGTAGTCTCCACCCTGAAATCGTCCGACTGGTCAAGTGTGGTCGGAGCTGAAAATGTTGACAAAGCTGTAGCCTCCTTCACTGAAATTATTGATACCGCGGTCTCAGTTAACTCTAAACCAATTAAAATCTCACGTTCCAAATTTAATATTAAGCCATGGGTAGCTCCAGGACTAATAAGATGCCAGAGACATCGCGACTACTTACATCTCCAAGCTAGGAAAAGTCCAACAAATGAAATCGCACAGATTACGTATAGGAGATATCGAAATTTTTTAAACAATTTGTTGCACAGACTAAAAACAGCATACGAAAACCAAGAGCTTACAGCTAATCAAAATGATACAAAGAAACTTTGGAAAACTATTAAAGATATTTGTAACTTCACTAAAACTCGTAATGATGCAATGGAATTAACGAAAAATGCGGATCCAGCTCAGTCATTAAATAATTGCAATCGGTACTTTGCTGATATTGGTAAAAGACTAGCTAATGAGACACTTACCAAAATAAATGTATCCGAAGAGGATTTAGCTGCTAATTTTAAACTTGACGGTCACCCTGTGAGCTCTCTGTTCCTGTTTCCCACTGATCAGGAAGAAGTTTCTCAGTATATAAAGGAACTTAAAGTTGACAGTGCTCCTGGTATAGATAGATGTACCCCTCGTCTAATTAAACAAATCTGCCCAGTGATACTAGAACCACTTACTCGTATTTTCAACTTAAGCTTGTCTACTGGAAAATTCCCTGAAAGGTGGAAATTAGGTTTAATAACTCCTATCCACAAAGATGGCTGCAAATCTACACCTAGCAATTATAGACCAATAGCCTTGCTGAGTGTCTTCTCAAAGCTTTTGGAAAAAGTCGTTAGCAAAAGACTAGTTACGTTTTTAGAAAACCACTCTCTCATCTCTGAGAAACAGTTTGGCTTCAGGCGTAACAGGTCAACTGAGGATGCTGTGGTACTGCTGACAAAAACAGTAACCTCGTTATTGGATCAAAATGCTTGCTGCCTTGCCATCTTTCTCGACTTAGCTAAAGCATTCGACACGGTTTCGTTCCAAATCCTACTAAAAAAATTGGAATGCATGGGTGTTCGGGGTCTGGCACTCGACTGGTTCAGCTCTTATCTCAGAGGTCGCTACCAATGTGTTAGAATTGGATCAGATGTGAGCGAGCCCCTTCCAGTTGAATACGGGGTGCCCCAGGGTAGCATACTCGGTCCAATACTATTTCTAGCGTACATTAATGACATCCTAAATCTACCTATACAAAAAGCTGACCTGATATGCTACGCGGACGACACGGTCATATTGTTTCGTGACTCATCTTGGAAAACCGTTTTTGAGACAGCGAATGAAGGTATTCTGATTATTTCTGACTGGCTTAATAAAAATCTTTTAACTTTAAACTCAAATAAAACTAAATACTTAACCTTTTATAAAACAAGCGCATCCAAACCGCAAGTTATACCTGAACTTAATATACACTCATGTACTAATACTGGCGACTCCAGTTGTCACACCTTATGTAACTGTCCATCTATTAAACAAGAGCAATCGTTTAAATATTTAGGTGTGATTCTGGATGAGAATTTTTCTTTTAGGCAACATATATCAGCTCTGGCTGGTAAAATCAGGAAAACTATTTACATAATGAAGTCGTTGCGGAACTCTGCATGTAAAAAGACTCTCATCATGGTCTATAATGCTATCTGCCAATCATGTTTGCTTTACTGTATATCGGCTTGGGGCGGCGTAGCCAAAACTACTTTGATTGAGTTAGAAAGAGCACAGCGAGCAGTACTCAAGGTGATGTTAAGAAAGCCTTTCAGATTTTCCATAGATGACCTGTACAGGGAGTGTGATCTTCTTAGAGTGAGACAACTTTATATCACAAAGGTAGCCTTAACAGTACATAAAAGAATAATTAATTCTCCTGAATTTCCCTGTTTGGTTGCAAGACGTACCTTTAAAATTAATATCCCTCCCGTACGTACAACTTTTGCTAGACGTTTTCCACCTTATTCCCACATGTACGTATATAATAAAATAGTGAGACAAGTAATAGATGTAAAACAGCTGACGGCAAATCAATTAAAACGTTCCCTTAACATTTGGTTGAAGAGTCTCAACTATGAAGAAATTGAAAGATTATTAATGGCCTGCCATTAATGCGACAAACACACACACATTCACACACACACACACACACAATTACACACGCTTACACACACACACACACACACACACACACACACTCACAAACATGGCTCCTTAATAAATACATTCATATATTAATATTAGATTACGTAATTAAATTTTTTTATTTTTTATTTCCACTTTTTGTAAAGGTATTTGAGTCTAGTTTCGAACCAGCCGGTAACTGTGGCTTTGAAATTGTAATGGCTCCTGCGGGTCAGGCCTAGAGTCTAGTGCAGCGGCCGCTGTTAAATTCATAAAGGTTTCCCTATGCATTTGATTTATATATATTTTAACATTAGTTCATACCTGTTAGCATTTACATTAAGGATTTCTATGTATCTGGAACCCATTTCTTTTATGGTAATAAAGATTATATTATATTATTATTAAACCTAGTCATCCGAAATATTCGGAGACGTGAGATCCAAAGATTGTAATCGATCACCTTAGTAATTTATATCCAAATGAGGAACTTGCTCTGGAGTTTATTACTAAAAAAGTAGTAACTCTGCTCGCATTGTCAACCGCACAACGAGTACAGACGTTATCTTCGAATTTCTAATTAAAAAATAAATAATAACTATGTCGAAACCATTGTGTATGATTTAATTAAAACATCTGCTCCAGGGCGACGCTTGTTTATTTATACCATTCTATCTAAATAAGATTGATATCTGCCCTGCAAAAACATTACTGTCCTACTTAGATATGACTAAAGTTTACAGAGATAAACCTAGAACGGAAAGGTTATTGCTCACCTGAAGCCTATTGTTGATGCAACTAGTTCTACATTAATTCGTTCGTCAAAAAAGACACGCGTCCATGTCCACCTCGGCAGCAAACAGAAAAGGCCTTTCAATAACTGCAGGATGGACTGGTAATTCTCTGGTGTTTGCACGGTTTTACAATCGACCCCTTACCATTGAGAATGACGATAATGCCTTTGCAGCGGCTATTTACATTGATTAATTTCTAGCTTATCATTCATTATAATATATCATACTGGTTTGTACTAATATGGTACCTAATTATATTTAATCGGTTATACTCGTAAATACTCAATTATAATAGTTGAATTAAATCATATAGGTACTTAAATTATTTCGCAAAATTTGTGTTCTAAACATCTACCTTGTGAATATAAATCTCGAGGATGCAACGTCGAAGTACAATTGATGGTTAAACAAACTTACCTGAAGTGATGTTTGACCGTAATTGTACGAGACGTTGCATCCGAAGAGATTTATATAAAGATCCCTCCCTTCCCTTACATGCTGGCCCCATATAAATTAATTTTGCAAAAAAGCTCTAAAAGTGAATGACGATGACAGCGCGGGTGACAAACTCATGCACTCGGTTGGTATTCACTAGATGGCGCCTGTGTCTATACTATGGGTAACGTTTTATGTTTTTTTTTAATAAAATTTCATTTAGATAGCTCTTAATATGTGTTGGATGCCTGGTACATTGAAGAGTGGACTACCTTGTGAATATAAATCTCTTCGGATGCAACGTCTCGTACATTACGGTCAAACTTCACTTTAGGTAAGTTTGTTTAACCATGAATTTCTTACCATAAATTATATTTACTTATAAAACTAGTCAGTGTACCAGTAGCCCTGTCCCCCCCGCCAGTTGTACATTTACCGGTTATAAATTAATAAAATTTCGTGTCTTTCCGTGATGGTTCTAAAGTGCAATTTTTGCAAAGTTTTCGAATCAGTAATGGCTGCAGCGACAGCTCGCACCCTGCTCTGTCGCGGCCTGTGTTTTGAATAACTTTATGTTTTGTTGCGCGTAGGGGTAACACGCTTTTAGAGATCCGTGAGGTAACAATAATGGTTGAGCGGTTTTTTTAATTGATCACACAAGCTTATTAACACTGTACAGATTCAAGATTAAGACAAAATATAAATAACGTTTCCTTTTTTCATACGTTTTTTTACAGTGGTTTACTGATTCTGCATTGTGTTCATTTAATTAGTCAATCAATATTTGAAGCTACCTCAGGCACCAGTTAATTACACGATACTTCGTTAATATTTATTTAAAAGTTAACTTTCGCAATAAGCTATCTAATGTGGAGATAAAATTAAAGATATATTTAATAATTTTATTTTATCAAACAGATAACATTTTATATTTAATTAGTTGCACAGAACCAAGTAGTGGAATAGCGGCGGCCGTGCCTGCCCGTGCCTGCCGCGCGCGAGCTGCCTGCCGCCAGTAAAGTGCGTGTTCGTCATTGTCGCTGTAAACTGCCGCCGCTCATTGTTAACAAGTTATCTAATAAAATGTTTTATGGCCCCACTCTGCGCTACCTTGGTAGAGTTCTGTTGTACCCCCTCTAAGATCTTCCATGAGTAGTATCTATTTTCAAACACACTTTTGGGAATTTTAATTACTTTGGTTTTCTTGCTAGTTATTTATTTACGTAAATTCTAAGTATTTTCTCTCTGTTTTTCTTGTTATGGTTTTGTAAAGTCATTTTCAATTCTAATTGTCAGCCTTTTCTTTTTTTTTGTAGCTTGATTGTTTTTCACGACGAACTTTGCGTGAATTACGTATACTAACATACATACATAAAATCACGACTATTATCCCCGAAGGGTTAGTCAGAGACTAGGCAATGAGGACAACAAAAGCAGTCTTCTACCATAGACCACTTTTCATCAAATAGCGACTGCACATGTGCTTAACGTGGCAGGTGGTGAGCCCATCGCCGCTCTAAGCTGTTGGATGTATGTGCAGTCTTTAGTCCGTTATTTACACTTAGGTAATCTAAATTGCTCTTTCATAACAATGTACTTAGAAACGTCAATATCAGTGTATAAATGATTCGATTTTGGTATTGTAACGCGTACATTAGTATTGATAAGGCGTCCACGAGGAGATGTTATCAAGAAACGTACTCATTAGGTTAGTCGCACCGACCTATGTGACTGTAAAACACGCGCCACATCGCCACACGCAAAACAAACGATATGAAACAGTCTTGATCGAAGTAAGTTTACTTCACAAGTATTCCTAGATATTGTACCGAGAAGATTCTAGCAACTGACGCCACCTGTATCTTGGATGTAGCGCGCACTATCTTTATTGCTTTCTCAATAGTATCGCACCAATGCCTGTACGTCACGATGTTTGAGGTCGTCACTATAACCGAACGTAAACATTATTAATTAATTACAATTATAAACTAAACAAGTGTACACATGTATCTATAGGTACAGATTGTAGTACCAACTTATTAATTAACGTTACGCTTGGTGTTTACAGCCGAAGATGGCGACGCATTGCACCATAAACTATCAACCAAAATTAAATAATGATTACTTACAGTAGCTGTTAACTTCTGATTATTTAATAAGTTATGTGTATTAAGTAAGTATATAAGTAGGTAAAGTACAGCCTGTAAGTGCTGCCCCACAGGCGGGCAAAGCCCTCCGTCATTGGAATCGTGTCGCTACAATTGATAGTATTGGTTTACTCATCACGCTTGCCTAATGCGGGGGGGGGGGGGGGGTGATGCACTCCCATATGCATTGAAAACACCGAAAGCACAATTTGCCGTATACCTACCTTGGAGTTGAACCCAGGATATCGAGGATACCGAGCCGAGCACTTGACCACGTCACTTGTTTGTTTTGAAAATAGTTTTTAACTTTTATGTTTTTAAATTAACGACATAATCGCTTGGTCTATATACTCAGTTACAACGCAGTAATTTAGAACGATGTATTGATACAGTATTACGTAAAATTAGCTATGTTATTTTACAGACCTATAAAAAAGACAATGTGGAAAGATGACATCAGAAAATAATGTGTGGGGCCTAAATTGGATACTGACATCCCGACATACAACGAAGTGCAGGGGGTTGAGGAGGCCTACACCAAAATGGGAAAAGTAGGCTTGGGATGATGATATGATTCTCCAGAACTAAATATTTTAATACCAAAACATTACTTCTTAATACATAATAAATAGGTATGTTTTATTGTAGTATTATTTAAATAAATAACTCATTCAACGTTCCGCGGAATTACCATACCTATGAAGTATCCGATGATATGGCTCGAACCTTAATTGTTCTGAGATTAGTCTTGGCTGAATCTAGGTCCCTTCATTACAATAAGTTTTCCATGAAAATTTTTCGAACTATACGCATGGTTGGTTTAATCTATGTAATAATAGTTTAAAAACAAGCAGCTTGATCACTCTGTAGTGAACCACACACGGTAAAACATTTATTTTAGTGTGGGTGGTACGGTGAAGACATTACACGCTATGCTATATGATTAGTAAGCCCAATTATAGATTTTCTCGTATTTACAGTAATTACGAAGCTAGATTACAATAACATAACACATGATAATGATTACCGTAACATGACTGTTAGTGTAAACTCATTTCTGCTCTTTTCAGGATTTTAATATCCATATAACCGTGTCACGTAGCGGTGAAAGAATACTACGACCGCCTCTCTTCCCTTGGGTGTCGTAAAAGGCGACTAACGGACTAAGACTGCACATACATCTAACAGCATAGAGCGGCAATGGGCTCACCACCTGTCACGCTGAGCACATGTGCAGTCGATATTTGGTAAAAAGTGAACTATGGTAAAGGACTACTTTTGCTGTCCTTATTGCCTTGTCTTTGACTAACCCTTTGGGGATAATAAATAGTCGTGATTTTATATGAAACTTATTTTTCTAGGATTATAATGTGGTAAAAATTCAAAGCATTTCTGTTGTGAAATTTTAATTGCAGAACTTTGCAAAACGGATAACGATTCAAACTCAAACTCAATCTCAATCTCTCACACACTCATCGACTCAAATCATAACAATCTACATTAAAAAGATGTAGGCTCTTAATGCTTTGAATTATAGTTTAACAGATTCTATAATAGGTAGTGTGTGGTAGCACTTGAGCTACTGCCCGTGGTGCTGTGGGCTGGTAAGGGGTTGTGCCGCCGATGTGCCGCCGATGTGCCGCCGATGTGACGCCGATGTGCCGCCGATGTGCCGCCGATGTGCCACCAATGTGCCGCCGCTGTGACGATGTATTCGGGTTATTGTTGTGTGATTGATCGCAATATCGCCGCGCTAATGATTGCCGCCCGCCGAGGGCGGTGCGCGCGACCAACTTATGTGCAACTTGCGCTTTATCATATTCAAACTGTAATATTTGTAATAGGGGAGGCCCTAGCAAAAAAAACTGCAAGTGAACATGCAAAGGAAGAGATAAAGTTAGAGAAAAAGTTGCAAAGTTGTGCACCTGAGTCTGTGTTTCCTACAAGTTCAGTATTGGGGGTTTTAAATCACGAGGTCTTTAAATCAATAGTAGTAGGTAGTAGTCAAATGCAAGTCTATCATTAATAACCTTAAGACTGGCAACGCGTCTACGATTCCTATGGTTTTGCGGGGGTGTCCATGTGATTGCGGCGGCGATTGCTCTCCATCAGATGACCCGCTTGCTCGTTTGCCTCCTTCTTTTATATAAAAAAAAAAAAAAACTAATGGAGAAAAAGTTGAAAAAACGCTATAAATACCATGTGTAACATCTTTAACTTCATGTCTTGATTAACCGCCTCTGTGGTCTAGTGGCTAAGCCACCGGTCTCAGAGCCAGAGGTCCCGGGTTCGATTCCCAGCAGAGTGTACATCTTTGTGTACTCGGTTTAGTTGGCGGTAGGGCAGTCCGCCTGGCTAGCTACCGCCATCTCATCTAAGTCTGTCGCCATAACAACGACGTTTATAGTATTGTTGTGTTCCGTCAGTTTGAGATAAGATAGCCAGTTCCTCAGTGGTTGAGGATTCCGGGTGAAGCGCGCTTCCACCTTCGGCCTTATCAATGCTTACCATCTGGTGAGATGAAGGCTAAGCGCTTACCCGTAACAGAATAAAAGATTAAAAAATATGTTTAACCCACCAACACGCATTAGGCCATCGTGGTGAATTGTGGTCTCTCCATGGGCCATCCATGTAGGAAGGCCTGTGCCCAGCGTTGGGGCGGCTGTAGGTTGATGATGATGAGCTCTCCTCTTTGTTTACCAGCAGTCCCTGATTCAATGCGATACAATTCCACATATGTCTTAACGTTATCGAATGCTTGTACTATCTAACACAATCTCAAACTAGCATCATCACTTAGAACTCGCACCATAGTTGGTTGCGCCGCGCGCCCGCGGGTGCGATGCCGCCGTGAGATGTTATCTGGCGTGCCGTATCGCCGCGTATTCAGGTCAGGCGGTGCGGGTGCCAGGCGTGTGGGAAGCTGCTATCAGGCTTGTCTCTGTCTAGGGTCTCACTTAAAGTGGTTAAATTAGTCAGTCAGTTGAAGGGAAAGGTGCTTTGTTTTAATTTAATAAACATACGCATGGTGAATGATAACTAAAGGACAACGTAGTTGCGACTTCCGATACATGCGACCTCCATTGCATGCGACCGCTATGCCGTTAAACCTAGAGGTGTAGAGAACCTAGAGGTAGAGGCAGAGATTATCTCATAATCTCTACATTTGTTTATATTTTCCACTTTAATGTAATATAAAGAGTTCGATTCCACAAACTAAAACATTTTACACACACTTTTCACACATTTTAGTAATTTATAATCCTAAAAATTGTGTTCATTTCTTAGCAATTGAAATACATATTCGTTCGTTACAATACATTTCTAAAAAGTCTTGTCAATGGTTCCGGATGGATGTTTATTAATTTACGACAAGTGCTCTAGAATAACAATACATACCAAACACAAAACCTTCCTAAAGTAAAGTTAAAAACAACATAATTAACTGGTCATCTATGCATAATGAATGCCACAAAACATGTAAAATTAAACCTAATAATTATGAATGTAGTTCACATAATGAATTTGCATGGAATGAGTGGGTGCCGGCCAGGGCTCTGCTGCATATGGATGAGCCAACTTAGATTGGCTCTCGAGTTACCGCCGCCACCTCCGCTTGACGCCGGTTAAACCACACCTAATACTACATGCGTAAACATATAAAATTACAACTTTAATGGTTTTATAGTAATTTGTTTTAGTATAAAAGGAAATGGACTTGTAGGATGTGTACATCGTATGTAACACCCGTATTACATTGTGAATTATAAATTATAATACACTATCCTTAGTGCCTAACCATCAACATCACACTTAGTTCTGAAAATTGTCATTAGCATATAAAATAATACACGAGGAAAATTAAAGATTCAAGTAAACTATAGGTACAACGCGTAACACGCAAGTCGCTACCAGAGATAGGCACCTGTTTCGATTTCTAGTGGGGGTATATTGTGATCCATTTTATTGGTATTTGACAAAAATGTCGTGTTCCGATACTTGCAATGTGTAAGTATTGTTTATTTTAGATTGGGCCATACAGATGCTGCCGAACATGAAAACCAACTGAATGTGGTTTTACAACCTGACAACTTAACATGGGCGGAAGTAGGAAACATTGAAATAGAACAACTTCAAATCCGAGGACCTAATTAGTACAGTTCCAAAAGCACAAAGTTAAACGTACTCGTTAACTGGCCTTAAGTAATGACTGTCCGCACAGAGGTTTGCATAATGTTCACTAATTTAATACTTGACCAATCAATGGCAGCAAGAACTAAGTTTGAAGACTTCCAAGGGATCTCATTCAAAAGACGCGGGGCGCAGTTGGCAAGTTCCGCCTCGAGTCGGCAATTAGTGGATTGAATCGAGGTGGACTTAAGGCCTGACCTCGCAACTCGGACGGTCATTATGTATAATTGGGTTGGTGATGAGAATACGAATACCTGACTCGTCCGAAACTCGTCGAATTGACGATTTGGGTAGTCTTTCATTACAGTTGGATTAGAATTATAGAATTTATACAAAATGCAAATAGAAATGCAAACAACGGTAACTGAAAATGATTTAAAATAAGTTTGACATCAGAATCGAAAGCATCTTGAAATAGTCATGATTCTACCATTTCTCCAATAAATAAGAAATATTGCCATTTCTACGACATCTATCTATAAAAATGTAAAAAAGTTTATAAAAAAAGTATGCAGCTTTGTCGCTATATTCGAACGGAATGCTCGGGTTGAATGCGAGTAATCGGGTTCAATCCCCATGGCTTCAGGCAAGTGATGTAAGCCCGGCGCAACACCGGCGCCCACAAACATTTTGGCTTTCTGAAATACCTTACCACAATAATTACCTACCTTTACAAACAAAGTACAGCTTCAGCAAAAAAATTTCATCAGGCCAATCAGTCCAATTCGCAACCTTCCTCCTTTTTTAAAATTGGTTCATGAGCGAATATTTATAACACTCATTCTAAGCTAAAGTATACGCGAATATACAATATAGCAATCTAAACGGAATTTAACTTTAAATCTGGAAAAAGCACTGAAAGAATAATGAAAGCATTACAACCCGAAACGCAACGAACTAATCCACCGGCGCGGCGGCGGTAAATTAAGTCGCGCGTCCGTCGCTGCATGGTCGCGGCGCACTGAATAAAGATGCTCATTTAAACAAACTGTTACGAATATAGTGCTGTTCTAATGGTAAAATATATAACGGTAACTTATGTTTACACAATTTGGTAATAGACCAGTAGTCTTGACCCGGGCCCAGGCGGTTACTCGGATGCTCACACACACTAATATTACAGAGCCAAGATTTATATTTTTTTGATGATTAAAAACTCATCCCAGAAAGGAATAGAAAATTAAGATTTAGTTAAAAACGTATCTGTTTTTGGTGATTTTTTAATTATATTATATACCTACTTAAATTAAGAAAGTTTAAATTATCAAAGCACACACATAATATTTGAAAAAGGCACAGATGTATAAGCGCTACTAAGATTTGCAGTAGGTATTGAATTTAGAAGTGGCTGGTGCACTGTAGTTAAGTAATGGCAGCGGAGGCGAGCCATCCTTTACTCACATCCGATTTAGGTAAATTGACAGGCATGGGAGTTTTATATACTGCCGCGGGACGCCATCTTGGCTCCCGGACCCAAATGCAATTAATATTAAAACCTTCTTGTATTCGACGTTGCTCTAATGCAAAATTTGGTAACCGACACATGGATTGAAAATGATGTGGTTGTAGTTTAAGAATGTGTAGATTGGAACTGCTATGCTTTTATATTATGAGAAGAAATATGGAAATAAAATTATGTTATAGATTTATGTAAGTAACTAAGTTTTCTTATAAAAATGTTGTACAAAAACTTTGTTATTGTTCGGTAGACAAAAATTGCAGCTTTCTAAACATCAGATTTAAAAAAAGCTATTGAAATGGCCACTTACTATGCACTTGTGACTATTGGTTAGAAATAATTAGAATAATATACGTACTAATCTATGCACCTGGGAAAAAAGAAATTGATGGGACAAGAGAATCCTAAAAACACTATAATAAACCGACTTATGAATTAAACAAAACCGGATTTTGGGTTAAGCCGTGTTTAGAATATAGTACTAAAATTAAACACAGTTGCGTGGTTGTGGGGCGCGCCAGCCGCGTACGCGCGCTGGGCGGACAGCGGGCCGCGCGCTACTGGCGTTGAAGCGCGCGATTTATGGCCCCACACTAATTTATGTGCTGCGCGAATAATGGAAACACTTATACGGCTGTAATGCTGTTTCGATTCGTTATTCTGGCCTGTTGGCCGCGCGGCCTGCTGAAAGGCGATGTTTAATTAATTGCTTTGTTACAACCGGCTTGTGTCATTATTGTAATGCGTTCAAAGTGGTGGACCGTCGCGCTGTGTAAGTTGCAACTGCATTTGGGATTAAACTACTTCGTTAAAATGCGGCTGGGTATTCAGATTATAAGCGGATCCAATGCGAATATTTGTAGTAAGAAAACCCACCAAATAACAACGGGAACCAACGGCTTAAAGTGCCACTGCTGATCACAAGGACTTATGTATCAAAAAATCAGAAACACGCTTTGCCTGACCCGTGAATTGAACGGGGGCCCTTCGGGTATCGAGCTGGGCACTTGACGACTCGGCCACCAAGGCGTTATATTGTAGGAAATAATATCGAATAAATGAGGAGAAAGTGTTCGCCCACCGTGTCAGGCCTCGGGGAGCAGGGTTGACAGGTGGACGGCACGGGCCGGCGGCGCCTGCATATTCATGGGCTGTGCGCATTCACGCTCCTCGCGCCATGTTTATTTATTATTTCATTCACAAACTGCCAATAAATATAGTAAGCATTAAGGGTTAAAAAATCCAGACTAACTTTGTCAAGGATAAGTATAATCATCCTTTGTTCGATCTTATCATCAGCCGCAGCATTGGGGAAATAGATGGCGCAACGAAAAGATAGCAATAGGGTCAAAGCATTATCTTTTAAAATAGTACTTTGATTGGACAACCAAACTGACTAGAGTAATGGTTAGTACCTACTATGACATGAGTTCACGTGGATGATAGGAAAATCAATAATTCGGCAGACTTCACAATGCCTGACATTTTGAGGATATCAGTTGGACCTGACAAGTAAAATTTTGCAGAACTGGAATGGGCGGCGGCTCACCGGCAATTCGTTTGCCACGCCTGAGCAATGATTTGGTTAAAGAAATCCCTGAACTTGATATTTATCCTCAAAGCCTTCCTAGGTTCTTAGATTTATTTAAAAAAAGCTATGTACCTCAGACTGCGTTGATGTCTTGCTGAATTTTAATTTTATTTTATTTAATACAATTCTACTTGACCACAATTCTTATCATTATTGCATTTTTAATTATTTGTAATTTATAATTTTGTAACTTGTAATTTATACCGAAATTTTCCTTTTTTTTGTTTTCACATTTTATTATTTTAGTTTATACTTACAGTATAAATATGCATGTTGTGGTTACCTATAATAATTGTAAGGATAGTTAGTTTTAAACAATTCTGTATTTTCCATTTATTATTTTATATGCTGTACCTTATGTTGGTGATCCAATAAATTAAATAAATAAATAAAAAGTATTATAGGTCATAAGTTTTTTTATCCTAGTTATAGCACCGATGTTGAATGAGGGTAGTGTGTCGTACACACGCCGTACAACTTCTTAATACATGAAAATAAGATTATTGTTAAAGTGGAAAATAGTAAAGTAGGGTGGTTATATATACTAAATAATAATGTATGATGTACGCACAAACAATATCTCTCAATCAATAATAATCATTATCTTACAAATATTCTTCGCTAAACTCTGCGACAAATAATCAGAAAATAAAAAACAGCGTCCATTCCCCTTAGTTTCCCCACAAATCAAGCGGATCGCATTTATTTAGTACTTTCCCCAATCAATTTGCATAATCCTTGTCAACTACAGGTTTTAAGGAAATTTCCAAGGAAAATTATTCCTTCGCAGTTGTTATCGGGTTCATAAAAACATAATAATCAAGTTGTAAAGTTCACGGAGGCAGCGGCCTCGCGTTTTATTGATTTTTCCATGTAGAATGCACCGTCAATTCTATCCGTCGTATATGAAAACTTTCAATTTATGACGTTCCACGTAGCTATTTCTAACATTTATAAAAAATATTGTTCCGCGACTTCGTCCGCGTGGAAACCCTGTCCCGTGATGAATTAAAAAAAACGTTTTAAAGCCAACTCAACAATAAAACAATCAGCCAAATATGTGCAGCCGTTCTGAAGTGATGCGCGAACATACATTGGTAGCAATTAATAATCTCGAAAATGTAATAAATTGAATTTGAATTTTGTGAACAAATTCCTATTTTGAAAATGTTGAAAACATGTCCACGAGTGGGATTCGAACCTGCCTCGACCAATTAGTGCACCTGACTTCGAAATTCAGAAAGGTTCGGATCCTGCTCATGGTTTTTTTTTAACCTTTTCCAATAATTATACTTAGGTACCTAAAATGTAGAACAAAGGTAAGCGTTAATATAGTAAGAACGTCAAGAACGTTAGAGTATCTCTAACTAAGTAGTTACTGAATGTCCACCGTGCTTAAGACGGTTTTAAGTAAGTCTGCAGAATAACAATAGAACTGGAACGGACTACAATGGCCGCAATCTGCTTATCTTTCGGATCGTAACGCCGCCGCAGAATGAGGTCGACTTTTTTGATTATCTTCTTTCTTTATTTTCGATACCTACAGCCATATTGCGTATTTATGGCATGAGTCTTAATAAGTAAGAAAAAAATGAATAGTAATAGTTACGGTATAAAAAACATGTAGAGTCTGCACAAAAAATATGACATAAATTCCTAAATATTTATTAATTGTATATTGTTATTATTATACTCGTATATAATCTCGATTAACGAGCTTAATAGAAAGCGGTCACCGCAGCTAAGTCGACTGCGAAGTTTTATTTCTTATGCCTCTATGCCTTCTTATTTCACTGAGTCTAGTCCCTTAAAACCAAAACACAGCAATACAAAATAGTTAGTGCTGCTTGTCGGCAAAACTAGGTATCAGGGTGGAATACGATGTTTATAGCATTGTTGTGTTCCGACAGTTAAGATATAAGATAGCCAGTTTCTCAGTGGTTGAGGATTCCGGTTGAAGCGCGCTTCAGCCTTCGGCCTTATTTATTTATTTATTTATTTATTTATTAAGGACAGTCAGCGAAAACTTGTACTAAATAAAAATCTATGTAACATACAATACTATACTATCTTAAATGCTAAGTACAGCTTTCTATTATTGACCGCCACGGCATGCAAATGTGGAGTTTGTATAAATTTAAAAAAAGGAAAACTGCATCACAATTTTCCAAGTACTTACCTAATAACAAAGTTAACAATTTACAATTATAAGAGCAAAAAATATAACTCATTTTAAATTCTAGCAAGAATTACGCAGGGTTTACGTAGCTTTCGGACACTAGTTTTCTAAATTTGTGGACACTTAGATGAAAAATGTCAATGTCAGTGTTGGATCGTGACAAAACATTATAATGTCGCTGCAGCCTATTAAGTGTTGAATGTTGACCCAAGTTGCTCTTAGAGAGCTGCTCCGAAAATAGATTAAATCTACTGATGCGTGGCAATTTTCTTGGTGCGTTAATATTGATTTGTTCTAGGAGATTTAAACAATCGAGGTCACCACGCATTAATTTATACAGAAACATGTCGTCCAGGAGGAGTCTCCTTTCCCTTAGCGGCTTAAGTTTAAAATGTTTAAGGCGACTCATGTAAGAAGTGAGACTTTTGACGAGGAAGAATCGAAACGACAGGTGCCACATAAACCTTCTCTGAACACTTTCGAGACGTTTTATATGAATATCATATTGCGGTGACCAAACAGTACTACAGTACTCTAGTCCGGACCTCACAAGACTATTATATATAGCTAAAATGGCAGTGGGACTTTTGAAGTCCTTTGTACATCTTAGAACAAACCCCAACATCTTAAAACCATGGGTAACTATTTTATCTATGTGAATGTGAAATTGTAATTTAACATCCAGATGCACTCCAAGGTCTTTTATAGTCCTCACTTCTTCAAGAACCGTATTATTAATCGTATATGCCACTGGAGGAGAGGTTTTGTTACGGGTGAACCGGATGCACTTGCATTTACCTTCGTTCAAAGTCATACGATTGTCAACACACCACTCAATAAATCTGTTTAGATCTTCCTGTAGCAGGACAGTATCCTGGGCGGTTACTATTGATTTCATCACCTTCAAGTCATCTGCAAACATAAATATTTTGGAGTGCCAAAAAGATGACGAAATGTCGTTTATAAAAATATTGAAAAATATTGGACCCAGGTGAGACCCCTGAGGTACACCAGATTTTGCCATGACTACATTTGAACAGAAACCATTCAGTACTACCTTAGACGTCCGACCAGTGAGGTAAGACTCGCACCAAGACAGAAGACTCCCAGCGATGCCACAGTGTAAAAGCTTTTGTAAGAGAATAGTGTGGTCTACCCTATCAAATGCCTTTTTTTTTTTAAAAAAAATCGGTGTAGATTACATCCACACAGATGCGCGAGTCTACAGCTCGTTCCACGTCAGCAAGAAAGGACACTAAGTTGGTAGCAGTGGATCGGCCAGAAAGGAAGCCATGCTGTTCTGGAGATATCATATATTTCACGTGCCAGCACAGAATACGACAAAGCAGCGACTCGAGCACTTTTCCAAATACTGGTAGTATAGAGATCGGCCTATAATTACCTACTACAGATGCATCACCCGATTTATACACGGGTACGATGCGAGCTTCCTTCCAGAGTCCAGGAATTATATCGTCACTTACCATCATGTGAGATGAAGACCAAGCGTTTCCTCCTTGTAGAATAAAAAAAGGGAGGTAGCTATCCAATCGGACTTAGAGCAATATTCTACCACCAGGTCGAACTGAAGAGAATATTAACGTGAAACTATTTACAAAACTGTAAGAGCGGTTTTGCACTACGTCCGACTCGAATCCCATCCGAACCGTGAAAATACAGAACTAGGAAACTCGGATATTGCTTACGCACAAGTCCGATCACTAACCCTGTCCTATCCACAATCGAACTCTAAATTTTTCTACAGTTCCTTCACTGTGTATTAGGGGTTGCAGTCCCGGTACTGTGGAGAAAACGGGATTCCCGGTACTGTGCTAACTCTGGTACCGGGAAAACCGGGAAATTTCGGTACTTTTCAGTACTGAGATTTTTTTAAACTTTTTTTAACTAACGTTTGACATATGGATCATTAAGCAAAATAAAATATTACACAAAATGTATATAATAAAAAAAATGTTTTGCCAATTGTTGTAGGGGAGCGAGGGGCTTGTTGTAACAATTTTTAAAAGAATGTATATAACTTGAGATGTATTGTTTAAATTGCCACCAACTAAACATTAATTGATACTCTAACTATTTTTCTATTACCTAAGTCAAATTGAAAAAATATCAAATCTTCAGGTAACTCTTCCACAATTTCATTTTTTTGTAAAAAAAGGCGGTGTTACAACTTACCCCATGCTTGGGGTTTGTTGTAACATCTATCGGGGTAAATAGTAACAGTAATGAAAACGAGAATATAACACCATTAATCATTTATTTATTTTCTCACCTTGCCCCATTTTGGTTTGTTTTCAACAAAAATAACTAGGTAATTCTATAATATCTATTTTTTCATCATATAATTAGCTGTAACATACTTTTAATATAATTAACAAAATAAAGATTTTAGTTTTTAAGTATGTATCTTATTTTATACTTAAATAGTACTTTAGGTACTTATATATCAACATGGCACTTTAAAATCACAGTAAGTTAAATTTTATATCTTTAAATTAATCTCAGTTAATTGCGTATGAAATTTTGGAACCAGTCAGGACCAGCACTCTTATTTTGATGACAAGAAAGGGGAATATTTTTAGCACCAAGTTGAACAGCACATTGGTAAGCTAGTTTTCTTACTTCCTTAGGAAGTAATCCAAAATATATTTCGGCGCACTTAAGGATATTTGAAGACATTTTACATTATTCTTCTGCTGTGAATACTTGTGTAGGCTTTACGTAACCAATTTTTTTTTATTCTTCTTTTTCTTAATGTATCTGTAAAGCGATACATGACATAGACCGAAATTCTTACTCGCCCTCCGAATACTACCTACAGGTGTTTTTCAAAACTTTAGCTGCAGCCAACTCATATACCTCCTGGCTTTGTGTTGACTTTCTTTTATAGTTTTTCATTCTAAAACAAAACAAATTAGGTAAATTACTTTACAAATAATAACCGTTACATATAAGAATATGGCGCAAGTTGTATCATGTTACAACAAACCCCAAGATTTTGTTACAATTAACCCCAAGGTATAGTTTTTAATATTTATCACGATAACTATTTAAGCAACCTAGTAATCTCGAAAACTGTGACACAACAACATAAATAGATAAATTTTAACACCATATAAAATACAGAAAGCTCCAATTAATCGATAATTGTAAAGCTAACCAAAAATTTACGAATGTAAAAATATACGTTACCTGGCAAAAATTAAGTGCTTGTACACAGTCACTTACTACGCCGCCTGGCAGGACACTGGCTGTGATGTCGAGGTGGGGCGCAGTATAACGGTAGGATTGAGTCGTAGAAATACGTTAATAAAGTTTAAATTCTTAGTGAACAAGCCCTGTTACTACTTACCCCTGCTACAACAAGCCCCTCGCTCCCCTACTAGCTGTGGAATCATTGTGTCAAATAGAATTGGTTAGAAGTCATCCGAGTTGAATGTTTTAAGTTTAAAAAGGTCTATATACAATGGATTTTTATCATGAGTGTTTTAAGGTGAGTAAATAAAAAAAAATCGTCCAAACCGAGACCGTTCAAACGACGACAGACCCTTCTCCAACGGATCCCCTCGGCGGAGATCGTGGTATTGGGAGACTTCAATGCCCACCACGTCGAATGGCTTGGTTCACGCACAACTGCAGATCTTGATGTCGCCGCCGACTTTGTCGTTGATGTGATACTGCAGGGAATGGAACTTTTGGATTTGAATCCAAACTCAGTGGTTCCCATTGGCGGCAGGTCCCAACCATAGTTTGGTTAATTGCTGTAAAATGGCGTCTCGCCAAAAGCGACAACATTACCAAACCTGGGCTAATGCGGTGTCATCAAAGGATCCAAACACCAGCGCGCTCAGAAAGAGGTACAACTTTGCCGCCAGGTCCTTTAAGAAGGACATTGCCAAGGCGAAGTCATCATTCATAAGTGGAATTGGCGAGAGGCTAGTGCATCTTCCTTCGGGTACGCGTGTGTTCTTGTCTCTCCGTAGAGCATGGTACCGGGAATTCCCGGGAGCATGCCCTACTGTGTATGCAGCTAGATTGTGGAACAAACTGCCAGCTAGCATTCGTGAGAGGTCATCGGTAGAGTCGTTCAAACACCATCTCAAAGAGTGTTGGAGACACTACCTTACCAAACTCAAGTGATAATCAGTGACTTAGTATATGTTTAAGTAATTTGTTTTATTATAATATCTTATGTGTATTAAATTACATAAATATATTTAAATTAAGTATGTATATAAGTTTAGCGCAATAAGTCCTGCATATTTAATTTTTATCAAGACAGCTATAGGGTTGGCTGGAAGAGATCTCTTCCAGAGATAAGCTCACCTTTGTATATGTCTTGTGTAACGCGTGTCTTTATGTAATTTATTTGTGCAATAAAGTATTATAGAAATAGTTTCGCGACTACAGTTACTCTAGACCATATTTTCAAGGGTTCGGATCGGATTCGGATAGGACAATAGTCAATAGTCAATAGTCAAAATATATTTATTCAATAAACTCAATTAATAAGTACTTTGAAACGTCCAAATATTTTTTAACCTACCACCCATTCAGGACATCATTTTTTAACTGTGGCAAAGAACTGGCGCAAGAAACCACAGCGCACCGAAGCAACGACATTTACAAAAAATATATATATTATATGTCGTTACCAGGTCACAAAATACAAAATATGAATTTGAATGTAAATACTTTAATTAAATATGGTGCTCTATATAAATTAATTATAGGCAATTAGAAATAGCTGTTGGAGTAGGTACTTGGAGCATTTCAGACCCAAGCTGTTTTGTCTTCTGTATAATCCGACACTTTATAATAAGCTTTTTTATAAAGCTTTTCTTTGATTTTGATTTTAAATTTATCAAGATCTAATTTCTGAATATCATTTGGTACTTTGTTGTATAATCGTACACACAGACCCTTAAAAGAATTATTTATTTTATGGAGCCTAGTATAAGGCACTGCTAATTTGTTCTTACTTCTAGTATTTAATTTGTGAATATCACTGTTTTTTGAAAACATTTCAATATTTTTATGAACATACACAAGATTTTCATAAATATATTGTGATGCAACTGTCATTATACTTATATCCTTAAATCTCTCTCTGAGAGAGTCACCAGCCTGTAGGTTATATATTGCTCGAATAGCCCTCTTCTGCAGCACAAAGATAGTTTGAATTTTGGCAGCATTTCCCCACAGTAAAATGGCGTACGACATTACACTATGAAAGTAACTGAAGTAAACTAATCTAGCTGTATCAACGTCAGTTAACTGACGGATCTTCATTACTGCATAAGCCGCAGAGCTAAGTCTATTCGACAATTTAGCTATATGTGGGCCCCACTGAAGCTTGGCATCCAATGTGATGCCTAGAAACACAGTGGTGTCCACAGGATTCACATTCTTATCTTTAAGTTGTACACTAGTTATTACCTGCTTAACATTAGGCAATACAAATCTTACACATTTGTTTTTCCCTCGTTTAATAGCAAGTTATTAACACTAAACCAGTGAACAATCTTTGAGACCGCATTATTCACATCGTCATAATTTGGGTGTCGTCGTTTCACTTTGAATAAAAGTGAAGTATCATCAGCAAACAATACTATCTCATGACTGTCTTTTACAAAATAAGGTAAGTCATTAATATAAACCAAAAACAAGAATGGACCAAGTATTGAACCCTGCGGAACTCCCATTTTAACCACTGATCCCGGAGATCTTTTACCTTTAATGTCGACCTTTTGAATCCTGTTACTTAAGTATGAGATTAGAAGGCTCAAAGAAGCATCCCTAATTCCATAGTGGTTAAGCTTCCTGACCAAAGTTTCATGTAAAACACAATCAAAAGCCTTGGATAAATCACAAAATACCCCTAGGGCATCCTGTGATTCCTCCCAGGTATCAAATATTTGGATTAAAAGCTCAACACCGGCGTCAGTTGTAGAGCGACCCCTAGTAAAACCATATTGTTTACAATGTAAAAGTTTATTTTTATAAAAATGAATTTGCATTTGGTCTAGCATTAACTTTTCAAAAATTTTACTAAATGTGGGTAGCACAAAAATAGGTCTAAAATTAGAGGGGTCAGAAGTGCTACCTGATTTAAATAATAGAATTATTTTACTATATTTCATGAGGTCAGGAAAAACACCACAGTCAATGCATTCATTAAATATGCAAGCTAAAACTGGAGCTATTGTCATAATTGGCCTCCTTGGTCGAGTGGCTTTGTACACCGGTTTTCATGGTGTCGCCATCTCTGAGGTCCCGGGTTCGAACCCCGGTCGGGTCAATTTAGAAATTATTGTTTTCTAAATTGTCTCGGGTCTGGGTGTTTTCTATGTATGATAAGTATGTATTTAAGTATTTTAAGTATGTTTATCCGTTGTCTAGTAACCATTTAACGAGTTTCTTCGAAGCTTCTCTTGGGCTAGATAATTGGTGTGATTGTAGGAAAGATTTATTATTTATTTAATTACAGATTTAGCGACGTCCACGGAATTACCCCACAGATCAGCAGTTTTCTTTTTATTGAGAGTGTTAAATGTTTTTATTATATCTATAACACAAATTTTTTGAAAACTGAAATTACTTTCACAATCTTTAACATTCTTCTTCAAAACAGATTCAGCTACAGTGGGGGAGGAAATCAAGGCTTTTGTAGTTGAAACTGGAATGTCAGTAAAAAACCTCTCAAATGCTGCAGCAACATCAGCATCAGAAGTCAAGGTTTTATTATCACAATTTAAATTGTACTCATTATTACGACTTTTGACCTTTCCTGTTTCACTATTTATAATATTCCATGTCATTTTTATTTTGTCATTACTATTCTTAATCTTAGAACTCAGATAGTTTGCCTTGGCTAATCGATATACTCTTCTGAATAACTTTGAATAATTTTTAACATATAATTTGAAGTCATCGCTGGTGTTATAGTTGCGTTCACCATAAAGTTCATAAAGGCGTTTCCTAAATCTGTGAATACCAATTGTAGCCCATTCATTAAAAGTTACAGTACCACTTACTGAGATCTTTTTTGGAATAAAAGTTTTATTAAATTCTGAACAATAAATGTTAAAAAAATTATTATAAAAGACATTAGGGTTGTCATTGTATTCTAAATAATTAAATTTTGTATCTAGATTGCTTTTAAAGCGTTCCAGCCGACCTGCAGTTTTTGGTACAACAGTGATATTCTTTTTCGTCACTTGTTTACGCTGGTGTGGAAAGCTGACCATTTGGCCACAATGATCAGAGTCCAGGTTATTAATAATTTGCTTAGCCAGTGGTTTTACATTTGTATATATGTTATCAATACAGGTGGCCGAAGTGACAGTTATTCTTGTCGGCTCCAAAAATAAATGATTTAAGTTGTATGATAGAAATAGGTTTTTAATTTTAGTTGACATTGTGGAATTTTCTAACAAATTAATATTAAAATCCCCGCAAACAATTATTGTTTTACCTACATTACGGACTTTATGTAATGCCTCATCCATAACTTTTTCGAAAAAATCATATGATGCTGAAGGAGGTCTGTACACACTTAATACAACAAACTGCTCCAACTCCACACAAGCTATTTCTATTGTTCGCTCAACCGAGAGGCTCACTATGTCTTTGCGTTCCTTTAATTTAAACTTTTTACTAACAATAATTAAGGAGCCACCATGTATTGCATTTCCTCGACTGAACGAACTTCCTACCAAATGATTCTTAAAATTGAACATGAACTGATGGTCTTTAAGCCAGTGTTCTGTTTTGCAAAGAATATCAATTTTATTACAGTTCATGAACAATTCAATCTCCAAATCTTTGCCCATCATTCCTTGGATGTTCTGGTGGACAATGTTTAAAGACTGTACATTTTTTAAATTTAATGATTGACATACGCTTTTGCTAAAGCTATTTTTACATTCATTTAATTTCATTTTATTAACAAACATTTCGCAAGAGTTTTCCTCTTTTGTCATATAATTTAATTTAAATAATTAATTGGAATGTCAGTAGAAACACTACTGACGTCTATGTCAAATATACATTGCTCAATAGAAGCAACTTGTTTAGCCAAGTTTTTGGCTGACGTTTGAATACAATAGGATAGCGATAAAGCTATTTGTCGCTTAAAATAATTTGGCAGATAATAACTATCTCTTGTCATTTGACGTTGTGCGAAATGGCTCTAACTGCTAAAAATGGTTAGTTTTATTTAGAAAATTATATCATTATACCCTTGCAAAGCCTTATAGAAAGTTATGTAATCTATTAATTCTGTAAAAAAAACGGTTTTTTTGCTATCAGTAGTTGCCGACTCCACCGCGGAGGTAGTCCCGGCGAGATGGCCTATCATATTTGCATAGAGAGCGCGGGCCTCGCGTTTATCGCATCTGACCGGCGACGGGCTCCAGCCGCGGGCCACGGCCACGGAAAGTATGTGGCTTTTAATTATATACATCCCATACAACAATGATATAAGGGCAATCTAACGGGACTCCTATATCACTGGAGGAAATTACTATATTTTATTTCTAAATGACAGAAATTCTGTTCACGTTTTTGTTATGGCGACAGATTTAGATTCTGCTAGGTTGGTAGATTTAGAACAAACCCTACAACTTACTAAACTGAGTACCTTTATGTCTCAGCACTGGAAATCAAATTAGGTGGTCTCACCATTAGACTGCCGAGGCGGTGGAGAGGCGTACGGCTGCACACGGCTCAATGAGTTGAAATTACATCGAACTCATCTACATTTTATCGTTGCGTTTCACGGAGGCTGTGCTCCGAAGTATCTGAATCAACAGTAGCTGCGTTACTTACGCAAATTGTTGGCGGAGCGACGCTCTGCTGGCTGTATGGTGGTAATTCCTCACTATCCAGAATAAAAATAAACAAGCGTCTCATCCCGGCGCGCAATCAGGTGCTTTTATTCTCATACACATGTATGTGTTGTGTGAGACACCCTCGCGTCTGAGCAGTAACTGCGCGCTTTAATGCGAGGCCAGGGAAACAGCGGGCTGGAAACGAGGTTATCTATGGCTAGGAATCAGCGTGGCGGACGGGTCATACAAACTCTATCATACAAAATAGATACGTCGTTTATAATAGCACACATTATTCATAAACAATTAGAACTACTTACCACTTAAATTATTATAATAACTTCTTAAGAGTTTTCAAATTATTTAATCTCTATTACTTTGGAATATTTAACGACCTTACTTATAAACATTACTTGAATTTAAGTGTTAATTAAGATTCGACATCCAAACAAATGTGTACAAGTACCTATAGATGTCAAATCTTATGTAAATTTTATTTTTTTCCAAATCTTAAGTTAAATTTAGTATATTTCTAGCAAACGCGGTTGACGAGTGATTTCTTCTTGATGATTATAACAAGCATAAAATAGTACATTCACTCTTTAAGCGTCCCCTGGTATTCGGCCATAAGCGCCCGCCGCCGCCCGTTCGGGGGCCCGCCGTGCGGTGCGCGTCACGCGCGCCGTTCCGTCAGCAATATTGTCTAAAGCAATTTGTATGTAAATCAATTGTTGTTAATACTATTTATGCCGATGGTTATTGAGCTACACTACTTACTTTCTCCACGAAAAACTTACTCCAAACATGCTTTTATTCCCGTATGAACAGGGTTTATATTCGAGTAACTACTGGCACACCACTTATTGATGCTTGACAAAAAAGCATCAACTTAAGACGTGCTGTTAGGGAATTGTTAATAGAGGGTAGTCTCACATTCCGAGCGCTGCGGAGGATTATGTTGGTTATAAATTTTATTATATTATAAATAAAAGATTTATGAACACGTTTTATCGGCGTTAAAATATAAGATTGGTGATGAATTCAGATATAGATGTAGTAAGACGTCGGAGGCGTGTGTTGTGGATATAATAAACAAGTTTATGTAAGTTGCGGCTAAGTAAATAGGCCAACAAATCACGCGCGGATCGGATTAGCTCTATACGTTATTTATGTCCGCTGACTGGCCGATATACATCTGGCGGTGCGAATGAAATGGATGCGG
This sequence comes from Scoparia ambigualis, assembly GCA_963921215.1. Taxonomy (NCBI): domain Eukaryota; kingdom Metazoa; phylum Arthropoda; class Insecta; order Lepidoptera; family Crambidae; genus Scoparia; species Scoparia ambigualis. The sequence continues at coordinate 36,170,161 of OY992511.1, read as the reverse complement.
CAAGTTTTATTATGGTTAGTACAATATGAATAGGTAGGTATACTTCGGTACTAAAGAAAACATGCAACAACAACATATTTAAAGCATATGACAATGTCAGAAAACCATTTAACCATTTTTATTATACATAAACAGTATATTATCAAAAATTCACTTTTCTTCATAGCTTTTTTTGTGATCAAAATGCTTAGTCGCTTAAAACAAGGACGGTAAATATTTACACATTCATACTTAAGGCGGTGTTAGTGAAAAAATAATATTACACTTTTTAGAATTAATTTTTGAAGTAGTGTAAACAGTAAAATAAAAATCTGCGATAATTATCAAATTTTGTTGAGGCTTTATTCTGTAGAATGTACCCGATGGAAATACGATATAATAAAGTTGGCTTGATAGAATAAATTCACAAAGTTACATATTTTTGTGTCATCTTCTTTTCTAGGTTTTATTCTTAAAATAAGTGATTTGATATTATGAGTTATTTACTAAAATGAAGTTCATAGATAATTTGAGGGATAAAAACCGATCGTTTTTTTTATTACATCTATCATTTATTTTAAATATAAAACGCACCTATTCGTGCCGCTTCGCTTTTATACCCGTCCGATACCGTCGTACCGTCGAGAGAGCGAGAGAGAAGCGCTCGAAATACCTCCCCTTAATTAGGATGTGTGTCAGTCAGGATCGTAGCAAATGGTGCGCTGTGGGCTCTGCCTACCCCGCCGGGAAACAAGCGGGGTGTGTGCGTTTGTATGTAGGTATGTACGTTATTAACACACCCATACAAATTTAGATTTACCGATTTCGTCAGGTATGGGCTCACATCCACATCCCATCCCATCACATCCTCATAACGGAGAGGGGATCAAACCACAATTGTTCTCATTCAACCAGAGCGTTTATACGTTTCGCTACGGACGACGCTTCATGCCAATATTAGGTAGGAGAAGTAACAAAAGTTATTAGAAGTTATATTAACAATAATATCTATTTGCCATATCCATTTGTTTTACCGTCAGGTCGGCAGCGGCGGTGCCTTCAGGCTGCGCGGCCATCTCCCGGCTGTATCGGCCGCGGACGCGCGACACAATTAGCCGACATGAACCATACTAACTTTCAGAACAGCCAACTATTTCGTCAAAAAAAAGTGGGTTTTCCAAATTTCTAAAGAGTGATAATTTATACCTACTTACCCTACTTAAATACATATGTATGGTCGGGGTCACCGTCGCTTTACCATTTTGCAGCGATTTTCGTATGAAGCGCACCGACCGCCCGGGTACGTGCCCGTACCAAATAGACGCGGTGTGCAAGGGATTTTGACCTTTAGACTGGTCGGACTAAGCGACGGAGTCCGCGATAGTACATAATTATGATGGGTCCATATTGGCTCACCTAAAGTTCTTTACCCGAAATTGTTCTTCCTATCGATTTGTAATCCGAATGAAAACTCTTCCTAAAATTTTTCTTCCTAAAGTTTTCATTCATACAATTGTAGTAGGTACTCTATCGACGATGTTCATAGCACTTATGTTTATGAAAATTGAATTTCTTAAATTTCTAAACTATCACGTGACCTTCAGGAGAAAGGCAGCTATATTCTCAATCATTTGAATAATAGTGTAAAAGACGGTTATGTAAGAAAATATAGGAAAACTAATAATAGTATAATAGACGTTTATTGCTACTGACATTATGAAGTTGAATGATTCGGAATCATGAACATTAGAAACAGAATAGTTAGGAATTGTGATTGTTAGGATGAAAAATCTAATGAAGAACATTTTCGGAGTTCCGACTATCGGAGTTGAAAATTGAGGTGAACTTTGGCGCACCCAATTATGATTCATACATCGCGCATCGCGCCCGCTTCCCGGAGAAGCATGCGCCGCAGCTTTCTGTTCGCTGCGACCCAGGCACACATGCTTTGCTTCACTTACTCTCATTAAGTTCTTCCTACATGTTCATCGGTTTAGGGTACTCTTGGCCTGACCTTTCTAAGTTCACCGAAGATCGAAGTACGTTCGCCGAGGTCTTCTCCTTCCAACTACCCCATTCACTAAACTTGTACGCTAATACTCGAATACCTACCTAAAATTGCTAATGTCTTCATTCTGTAGTCATTAAAGCAAGGTTTTCTCTTCTGAGCGACTTTTCTTCACTTCCTATCACAACCAACTTACCTGTCACCCAACCAAAAATATGAAGATCATTTTCTTTTTATCAAAATGGAGTTATTAGTCGCATCATCAGTCGTCATCATCAGGAGAACAATAATATGTTCTCCTTCTATTTTTAAACGAGATGTGAAAAAGCATTGGGCGGATTTTCAAGTTGCGAGCGACTAATATTGCAACCATCACGTTAGCTGTCTCTAAACTTAGTCTCCATATCTAATAAGTAGAATGTAGAAGCAAACTATTTGCCGGCTTTATAAAAATAGTTTTGTTACTACCCAATCGAGAAAGATGTAGAAGAAAAAAAAGTAGAAAGGAAATTTTCAAAACGCTAATGCATATTTTAAAAAAAAGAAAATAGAGGAATACTTACTTTTGTACTTCGATTGTAATAAGTTACACTAAATTAAATATTCATCACTCGCGATTCAGGATTTTAGGATTTCAAGTAGGTATTAGTTTCTTCGTCGCCTCTATAAGGCGACTGCTAGATACCGCAAGAAACTTCAAGGGCTGGTCAGGTGACTAAAATGACAAAAAAGAAATTCCTGCTCTTTTCATTTTTAATTAAATAATTCATATTGTGAATTTGAATTGATAGTCTTTGAGTATCTAATTTATCTAAAGCAATAACATAAGAAAACAGACAATGAAATATATGTAACATAACATAAAATGAAAAACCTTAAAAATAAGGATTATTTACAAAGCGCGTTGACCCGGCCGTCTGTTGACCCGTCCGCGTCAGCCGGCCGATAAGTACCTACGTTAGTCTGCAATGATACCATTTATATTCCTTTTACGAAATGTGCGTATTTTTCTTGTTATTGCTATAAAATAAATAAGTTACAAAGACTATCCAATTAAAATTCGCAAAATGAATTATTTAATTAAAAATGAAAAAAGCACGAATTTCTTTCTTGTCATTTTTGTCATGTTTAAAACACTTGACCTGACCAGCCCTTGAAGTTTCTTGCGGTTTCTAGCAGTCGCCTTATATTTTGACCGAAGGGCCGGTCTGTAGGGTCGTAGGTCTGCGCCGTATCGCTCGCGCGCGGGTCGTCTCAGCAGAGTATCATTGTGTATTGCCATAAATCAGGCGCGACGGCCACTCCGCGCCCCGTCTGCGTATTGAAAATACGACCAATTACGGACGTCTCATTTGATTATTATCTATATCCTTCCGATGTGGCCCACCCATGTACTCTTGGGTGACAAGTACAGTGTATTTGCTATAAATCTTACCCTAATCTTGGGTTGAATACAAGTAAATTCATAGCGTAAGGATTAGTGATATACGAGTGTAAACGACTCAAATAATCCTGTCTGTTTTGAACAGTGAAATGAAACCGAAGTCATTTTATCATTCGTGTCAACGCGTCTAGACTGGAATAAATAAAGTTTTATGTCTTCAAACAACTTATACTCTACATAAACACACATCCCCGCTAAAGATATTCATTGAAGCAAATAAAATTATGGAGAAAGAAAGCTTTCATCAGGGCGCTGGTTGGCCGCAATCAGGTCCAGGCACGGACCTTAGCGGCTTCATAAATCAAAACTCGAGTAAACGTCACTTTTGGACGGTCGTAAACAGGCGGTGGACTACAAGCCGCCCGGCGGGCTTTACACAAGCCCCTAGACGACGGAAATGCCCTAACAACGCGCGGCGCGAACAGCAGCGGACAAGGTACGCCTTTGTCGTTGCGTTACTCTGTGGCTCTGCCTCATTGTATGTTTCTGGTTGTGGACAATAAAATGAGAGCATTAAAAAGGCAGAACAATTTGAATAAGAGCGCAGCCACGATCCAATTTTGTGATTGAATAAGGTCGCTACCACATGGTATAGTTAAGTCAATTGTTCTTTGGAAGAATATTGATATTTATTCTTAATTTTATAAAATATTGCCAAATGATCAACACTTGTTAGATTTGTAGGGACCTACTTACTACATTGTAACACTTGTAACTATGTCAGCAGTTTTAACCGACCACGCGGCCGAGAATAGTTTGGACGCCAGTCGCTTCCCCGCGTTCAATCTGTACTGTAGTCGTTACATACATTCGGTATCGACATTCTGTAACTATAAGTTATGTGTACTTATGAACAATATTTTATAGTTGTTCATTTGTATTGCAGAATACGCTACTTGGGCAACTACCACTAAATTCGTTAGAGTAATTATTATTAAAGTCGTATTTGTATTTTATTTTATAAGTAAGTACCTACTCAATGTAATAAATGCATGTCAGTTTTTAAATTCATTTATTCATACATAAGTACTTTAAAATATTAAACATCTAACTTCGAAGCTACATGTTTAAGATTCGAACTTGTAGTAATCATGTAGGTTATATAATAATGCAGGTAATGACATAAAAATAATGTAGTTCTGTAGTTTTGTGTCACCACTTTTTTTTCTGAAATTAATTTAAATGAAATAAATAAACTAAGAAACTAATAATAATTACTGTAATAAATATACATAATAGTAATAAAGTTAGCAATAATACAACAGAAAGAAAAGCACCAAGTGGCACTTAAAAATACAATAACGATCAAATATACAAATTTGATTTCAGCATATTTTAAATTACAATAGTGTACCAACTTAACAGGATCATTAGACACAATCATAACTCAGCATTGTCCTCCATTGGCCAACTTAATCCTGCCAATTTATATTCAGCGACCACCGCAGCACGCCAATAACATAAAGACATAGTAAAACATATACTTGGTACAGTCGGCCATAGAAGTAAATTAATACTTGTAGTGCCATGTCATACCATCTACTACATACTTACATATATAATGGTTGCACGAGCGCGATCGTTCCGACCTAGTTAGTGTGATATTGTGAAAAAGTGTTAAGATAAATCTGAGGCTGACTGTACATGCTGTCCATACTCTGGTCGTCATGCGGAGTCCACTTTATAGGTCTATCGTAAATGTCCTTGCTATCGACTAATGTGCCAGCGCCTAGTCGGGCTACACGGAAAAAACGTGCTTTCATTCTTGTGTTGGTAAAGTTATTTTGCAATGGATTCCCAAAAAAGCTGTTTGTTAGTAAGTGTGAAATTAGTAACCTACGACGCTAGCCCCGTATGTACTTATTTATTTTATTTATTGTATATAGACATGCTTGCTTACAGAATATCCAACACGCAGGCATGTTATACAATTAAAATATTAAGAAGTACCTACACATAAAAATCGATTCAAATACACAAAGTGAAATTTAAAAATACAGTCAAAAACGATTAAATTACGAGTATCTTATTAGAATTAAAAAATTAATAAAAAAATAATCAAAACAATAAAACGACAATAATTATAACAAAAAATAAAACGATAACAATAATTAAAGCTGAACTTGTCTCCCACATTGCCCTAAGAGCTCCCCTAAAGTCTCGCAGGTTCCATCCGCATTTGTATCTTCCCGGTGCCACGTCGAATGCCAGGCAAAACACATATCTCTGGCGTGCGGCTAACAAATTTCAATCCAAGGAGGTTGACATCGACCTTTTTAATACTGATTGATTATGCAAATGGGAGGAGACTTTTGAGCGACTTTGATGTTTTTAATTGTGTTTACTTATTATTGTATTTACTGTGAGTTTGTGCTTGAGCGCTTGTAATGTTAACTAATTAAGTTAATTTGTTGCTACTTATGAGGACCTATAATTGGCTGTTTGGTGTTATTTTATGAATTTATTATGTATATTAGCTGTTGGTCTTCCAAATAAATAATTAATAAATAAATAATGACTGGGCGGGGCGCGTGGTAAGAATGAACCCAGAGAAGTGGGCGAACATCAGCACGCGTTGGGTACCCGAAGACCTACGTCGGCGTCGATGCCCTCCTTGAAAGCGGTGGCGCGACGACCTCGATGCCTTCGACGGAAATTGGTTAGAGCTGGCTAAGAAGAGAGAGAGAGAGAGAGCTGGAAGGAAGTGGGAGAGACCTTTGCCCAGCAGTGGGACATTATAGGTTAATTAAAAAAAAAGTTTAAAAAATTTAAAAATATGTAAGTAAATAATTTAATTAAATGTCAGTACCTGGGTCAAGAAACTGACGAGATACTGCCAATAATCGGCCTAATCCATCACGATACAGATCAAGATCATCAACGTTCCCGATCAGGCGCAGCGCCCGCGTGGTGGGTGGTGCATGAGCGGCGTGGTTGGTTCGAGTGATAGGCCTCCGCAGCAGGCGCGGCCGGCGGCGCGGCGCCACCGAGCCCTCCACCCTATGGTAAATCACGGCAAGGTAGTGTGATACGAGAAACAGTTTTCTCCTTAAAACGAGCGTATCGAGACCTACCATACCGGACACAAACGAGGAAGGGTATAAAAATGGATAATATCCAAAATTCCTTTTATACAGCCACCGAGCAAACTTTCGCTGTTTTTTTCAATGCAAATACTATGAGTATTTGTCTTCTAGGGGGTCCCAGTTTGCTACGTACGTAAGCGTTGTACAATACTCTAGCCACTGATAAATTTCTGAACTCCGATGATGTTCTTAAGATAAAACATAAAATTCTACTTGCCATCTTGCATGTCATTGTATTGGTCACTTTCTTGTGAAAGTCAGTCTTGTATCTAATGTTAAACCAAGGTCACGGATGTCGTCAACTCTTCCCATAGGAGCGTCGAGCAAATTATAGTCTTTCTGTAAAATTGTCTTCGTGTGAACGTGATTGTTTTTTTTATAGTAGAACTAGGCAAACGAGCAGGCGGGTCACCTGATGGAGAGTAGTCACCGCCGCCCATGGACACCCGCAAAACCAGAGGAATCGCAGGCGCGTTGCCGGCCTTTAAGGGAGGAATAGGGTTAAGGAAGGAATAGGAATTGTGAGGAGGGGGGCGGGGGGATGGGCCTCCGGAACCCTCACTGGCCGGACGAAACACAACAGCACCAAGTGCCGTTATTTCACGCCGGATGTTCGTGAGAGGGTGGTATTACGACGGGCGAGCCGGCCCAATGCGTGCTGCAACGCAGCGTGGCTCTACCACTCAGTCAGTGTCACTCATTTAGCACTTAGATTGTTTTACACTTTGAATCGTTAGAGGGGAGGCATTATCTACATCTAATTATTAACGTCCATTGCTGGGCTTAGGCATCCCACATTAAGAATAGCAGATAATTCTGACAATATGCTGATCTACTGCGGGCTTAGGGGTTTTAACTACTACCATCTTAAAACTGCAGCTGGCTAAGGCTTAAGGTGCATTCCAATGAATGGACCATTGAAGTTTTAAAAAGGCACTGCTTGAGATGTAGAGCTCTATGTCTTGACACACCTTAACAGGATTCTAGACTTACATTGTCACATCATTATTTTCATTTAACTAAAACTAAGGGTTAAGTTACGTACTTTATCAAAATACAAGTTTGAAAATACGTAATGCTTATAAGCGTCTGTCAGTAAGAGCAGTATCAGAAGATAATTTTTCGATACACTTTCTGGACATTCAGCTATTTTTATTGAAAGAAATCATAATGGTTAGAACTTGAGATAGAACCTGGATAGATAGAGTTGCTTCACTTGCAAAATCCTACTGCGAATCCCTATTCAATTTATTATAGAATGTTTCTGTACGCGATGACATTAGTTTATTGAGATTCTTGCAATGTTTGCGCGCAAGAGCGTAACACAAAGCACATGGTCCGACGGCATGTCGGGTGACCGCGCTTGTCTAAGACCCCGCAAAATACTGGAATGGCCGCCGCGAGCTGGGCGGAATAAACGAAACACTCTATTGGGTTTTCGATAGTAAGCGCTCTACAATTTATGAAGAGAAAATTTGTACACCTACTTTTAGAAATTCAACCGTTTCGTTGCAGAATCAAGCAGTTATTTTGATAAATCTTAGTGACGTATTAAAGTGGTTGTTTTTATTTATGGAATATTATTCTCTTACAACAATCGATTAACTTAGATCACTCAAAGTCAAAAGTTACACATCGATGTTTTAGTTCCACCAATGATTTGTTTGATTATCGTTTGGCTCGCTTTGAATAAACGAAGCACATCTTGTTCACGGTTTTCTGCTTAGAAATTCCTAAGTCTATTATAATTTTCGTTGGATTCATGTATCTACAACACACCAAGACATCAACGATTCACTTGTCCAAACGATTAGCTACATCCACATTATCTTGCAAAATAAATCAACCAGTAACTCCTCGAGCGCGCCAATTGAAAATTGGGAGGAATCGTTCGCAGCGGTCCTGATTGAATCCGGCAGTAAAGGCCAGCTCGTTCCGGCGGCACTAACGGACGCCTCCGCGCGCATAAACAAACAGTTTGCGCTTTTTACAGTTTACAGCGACCCTCGTAAACCGGCGACAAGCCGCGCCGAGTCAGCGGTTTGGCGCTGAGGTGGGGCTGCCAAGGTGTCGATATTGGAGGCGTTCGTTTGTCTGTGATACGATACGTCAGAGACTTATAGGTGCATATTAACAGGTGTCATATCAGAACATTCTGTGCAACTCTGAAAAAGAGACGACAACCTCAGGCGGGAATCGAACCACGCACCTTCCGCATTCCGGGCGGCTGCCTTAACCACTTGGCTACCGAGGTCTGGCTTTCAACCGTCGAAATTTGTGAGTGCTTGATGCTTATGTTTTTAGTCAACATTGCTTCATCAAATCTTAGAAGTTTTCACCTCTGTGATCCGAAAGAAATATTTTTACAAATACTTGAACATTCGGTTAAGATGAAGCTGCGTTTATAGATTAATGTTTTATATTTTAGCGTTTTATTAACGCTTAAATAATTTAAAATTTTACTTAAGTATATTTATACGTTAATAAAACGCTAAAATATAAAACATTAATTCTGTGCAACGCTATGTACACCCACAAAACTTTAATACATGTCTCCATAAACAATTGCTTCTAATCTAGTGGTTACTTACAACCTCCGGTCTCGAAGCCAGAGGTAAGTTTTTGAAACTTTCGGTCAGAATGAAAGTTTCAAAAAATATAGAGCACAATATAGTATCGAGTTTACATTGTCACAAGTTCGCCAGTTACCCTATTTTCATTATTTCATTATCATTTGACTAAAATTAAGAGTTTCAGTTACAAAGTTTATTAAAATAAACCTAAAGTTAAACATATTGATTGAAACTTATAATTGTCCGTCAGTAGGAACATTATTGGTAGCTCTCTGGACGTTCAGCTATCTTTATTGAAAAAAATCATCGATACCGACTTTTCCCCTCAAAGTTTCCGAAAAGCGCCCGCCCGCCGCCGCCGCCGCCGTCCGCGGCCGCGCAAAGAGCAAGCACAGTACAGAATATTTGCATTTTATTCGCCCGGGGCCTTCCAGCGCACTCTTCCGATAGCTCTTTATATCTTTCAGGTAATAACCTCTTTGACGGACATCCTTGGAACCAAAGCAGCTTCTACTAAACAGAAGATTTAAAGTCTTAAGGCTACAGCAATAAGAATGGTATTGAGTGCACAGCTAGCCTGGCAAGAGGACAAGGGGTAGAGAGATAAAAGTAAACGGATTATTGCTCGTGTATCGTCTCAGATCTGTCCAGTCGTTTGTCGGAGTGCTGTCGCCGTATGTACTACGTAATGGTATGTAGCTGCTTAGAACTTTATGATCCGGCTGTTTGGATTCGGGAGCGTATCAGATAATTTCATTTGCATCTTAAAGGTCCCGTTTGTATGCGCAGCTCAAACTTTTCTTTGATAAAATTGTTTAGACAATATTTTTAGCATACAAATGGATGTATTGTTTTAGAAACATACGAATCCACTAATTATAGTTAAGATCTATCTATCGTTCTATCTGTCGTTTTCATTTTACCAATATGTGATTTAGTGCTAATTAAGCTTTTGTTTCTTTTGACCTATTGATTTTTACATGAGATGATTTGAATATCCTTTTATCCAGCTTTATTATAGAGCAAAATTTATATGTTTTTAAAGAGCGTCTTATGGAATAAGATTATTTTAATTTTAAACAAATGGCACAGAACCACAAAAAATACCTATAAACTACAAAACAAAATTTAAGTATACATTTAGGTGAAAAATTATTTGATCGATCAGTTTTGTTTGAAACAGCTGTTAATTTTAAATTACTAAATTGCTTCCATACAAATTATTGTCCTTTGCATGTTATCGTATAGCCTGTTGCGGGATTATAAACCTAATAGTTACCAACCATTCTGTACAAATGAATGTTTATTCTTACTTCGTTTATTGTCACTGTAACTTATGGTAAACAAAGGGTGTGTTTCCTCCTTGGACTAAGTCATTAGCATGTTCGCTGCAGTGTGCGCTTGCAAGATAATTGTCTGAGTGTAACGAGCGTCGCGGTGTTTTTATCACCTCGCCATGCAAAGCGGGCTCACCTTCTGAGCTGCACTATTAGGGCTGCTGCGCTTAAGCTAACCCTTTACATTTTTGGAGAAACACTAGAGTATGTTTAGATTTTTTTTTATGGGGTACCTATAATCAACGTATATAAACGTTTAGACAGTTTAATATGTCAAACACGTATGAAACTGAGTAAAACTATATAAAATGGTGTATAACGCCACAAGCATAGTATGAGTTTGTATCCAAGCCATCTCTTTTTGCTTATACGATGTTTAGGTAAAATTTCACATCGGCTGTGGTCACAGGTTGACTGCTTAAAAAGATAGGCCTAGTTATATACTGAATAGAAAAATAGAGTTAATTAGCTGATCCCTATGCTATGTTAACCGCGTATCATCCGCATAGCTACCATGCATGAAAAAAAAAAGTTGTTTATACTTATTTAGATCTGTTGTATTTAGAGATACTCTACAAATAGTTGCACTTCGAATAGAATACGCCTTCAACCTGCCAATACCCTTGGTTCGAATTTTTATAATTTCCATTTTCCACAACAAAGGCACTTGACGCCCCTAAAATGGCGTCTTTCTGCGTCATCGGGGTCGTAACGCTACGAGCTGCTCGTGACGCGCGGGGCGAAGCACCTTTTAATGAGGTTCATTTGAATTAAACGGAGGTGAATGACACGCAGCCTCATTATGGTCGAGCTCAATCAAGGTTATCGCGAACAGGAAGAGAAGAAGAAGAGAAATTCAGACACTGTAATAGACTTTAGCTTGACCCAAGTAGGCTGTAACTTGTCCAAACTACGATGTAGCTTGTCCTAAATTGTGACAACTACCCTCAACGGACTTAAAAATTGTGTACCTATCTATGTCTGTATGATGTACCATGGTTTTCATAAAACTTAATGTTAAAATTTTTTAAAAATATTGTGTAGGGCGAAGTTTGGTTCTATATCTGGGTGGTTTAGATTACTTTCGATTCAACAATACTAAGTTTAGTTTCTTGTTTAAAGTTGATATTAAAAAAAATTAATTGGTGTCTGTGACAAAACCCATCCCCACCCAGGGGAAGTAAATGACACACAAATATTTCATATAAGTATGTATTTACTACAATGAAGTTCGGTATGATACTGTACCTAGCCTTACGATACACAGATTGACGTCTTCTATTTAAGCAATTGAATAAAAACTTTGCATGCGTGATTTAGAAAGAATTAAAGCGGAGCCATCTATTGACAATAATGTAAATTAGGTACTTACTCTTGGTGTGCGGAAATGTCACTTAATTGTATTTCATACATTACTAAGTATTTCCTTACTTATTCAAACTTGAACAATTGGTAAATATAAGGCTATACAATTAAATGCATTTTATGATTATATATTGTCGAATTCCAAGACGCGGCATCCCTGGCACTAACATCCGCCGCGACGAAGGAAGCAATTATGAACATCTTCACACTTAGCCGGGACGGGGCGGCTCAGACCTGCCGCTGACACCTTTACGCTGGATGCCACTTGCGCCCTTGTAAGGAGCTGCTGTGCTCACATTAAGTTTATTTCGGTATTGTCTTGCTATGATCTCCTTATATCGCTACTGTCGACAATGGTCACGCGTCGGCGACGAAGGGTTGAGCGCGGAATGTAATGAGCGGATGAGTTTTACCGGAGTTTTCCGGAGGGGTAGCCAGAGACCACATCTTTTCATGCAAGTATTTTGTTTCATTTACTATCTTTTATTTTCTCTCTCTCTCTCTCTCTCTCTCTCTGTTACTCTTATTTTCTTCATAATATGTTTTTTTTTTTTTTTTTTTAATTTATTAAGGACAACAAACAATTATACATTGTATTTTACAAACCATAGTTTTCCTATTGTAATCAAATATTTTTAAATGTATAATCAACACCGTTATCCACAAGTTTGTATGAAAGAACAAAATTATTTTTATTAGGTGCTACCTCCGAGAAAAATGTTAAGTATATCTAAAATTACACCCAGCTTGCCTTACCTACTTATATACTTTTTTTAGTTAGTACGTACTTAATAACATCATACTTAGTTAACAAAAAATTAATAAACACTACTTAGAGCTCCTTACAAATATTCGATATAGGTACCAAATATTAAGTTTTACAATAAAGCGTATGTTTACAAATCCGATAAACAAACGAGAACAAAACAAAAATTAACAAATAAGAAACAATAATATGTTATCCTATTTTATGAACAAAATTACCGTTACTATTCAAACCGACCTGTTTTATATGAGCAAAGAAAAACTATCATACATAATTTAAAGTAAAAAGTTCTGTATTCATTAAAATGTTGTGTAGTCCAGACCTATTTTAGAGAGCTATGCAATTAGTAATTAGGCGGTAGGAGCATGGGGTGTGGCGTCAAACAGCGATCGATGCGCAAATGAAATAATGGCGGCATAATTAGAGATTAGGCGCGAAATCGAGCGGTCATCAGCACGCGCGGGCCGCGTGAAATAGTGCGGCCCGGGCATAGCCCTGCTGGATGGGCCAACCATCTGTAATGTGGTATTCGAGGAGTTCAAACGATTAAAACAGTATGCGAAGAGAATAATTGATGTAATGAGTAGGTAAGTAGTTTGATATTAATAATGCTACATTTTGTAAGAAATAGCACTAAATACCTGAAAGATGGCTTGCTTACCCATCATCAGAACCAAGTTGTCTTTCTGTGTTGTATATGTTATTTATCTATCTGCCACCAACGCGGTGCACTTTTTTTAGTACCATCTCCAGGTAATTTGTCTGCCAACTATGCGGCCGTTGCTGCCGCTGCCGTCCGGTCCGTTTAATTCATATTGGCGACAAGCAAAATTTTTGCACAGCTTTGCTACGGTGCAAATAAATCTCCGGCAATTATGATTAGCGAATTAAGTTAGGGCTTGAGTAGCGTGCTCCATCCAGCAGCGTCCAACCGTGGCTGGCGCCGCGCCGTGGCGTGACAAAGATCTGGCGACAACAATTCCCGTCAATTTGCGGGCTGACAAGGTGCGGCCGCGGCGCACGCACGCCCGCGGCACACGGCCACCGTGGAGCGGCCATACACTCGTTAAACCTGACATGATACCCTAACTTTATTATTTATCAGATTAGCCATCATGCCAGGAGACGTCGCGTAGAAGGCTATGGCGGGACGAACTAGACACCTACTGCAAAGACTGGCTATCGAGAGCTATAAATCGTGAAGAGTGGAAAAAGGGAAGGGAGGCCTTTGCCCTGCAGTGGGACGACCATGGCTGAAAATAAATAATAAATAAATATTAACACCGTACTCGAGATCCATCTTTCCCCTCCAACCATCCACAATTTCTATTCCTTCCTCAAGGCCGGCATCGCATCTGCGACTCCTCGGATGCTGGCCGGTGCCGGCCTGCTCGATTGATTCCCCCTTTTCACATTTTTTTTTATTTTGTAAAAATACAACTTTTGTGCTCTTCTTTTACATTATTTTCTACTTTTTAATAATAAGATTGATAATCCTGAAGCCTTGTCGAAATGTTCGTTTTTCGTTCCAAATAAGTTGGCGCGGCACGCGGCGTTTATTTGCAGCTCCGTTGGTTCGCACACAGACGGCAAAATATGCACCTACTGCCCAAGCTTTGGATCTACTCAACGCTCTGATCGTTCAGCAACCGGATGTTAATGTATTTTGTGTACCTATGCATAGATTTGTTAATAGTGTTGTACGTTTTTAGAAATTTAGTAGTTAAGTGTAAACTATATCTACACAAAATGTAACTGGCCTCTGTACGCTTTGGTTTAACTGTAAGTGTAGTGAGCAAATGAAATTTAAATAAATAAACTAATCCGTATCTTCTATTGAGTGTCGTAATAGGCGCTGGCGGACTGAAAGGAGATGTTTAATTTTGTATGGAGAAAATGCCAACACCATGTACACAATACCAAAATGTAGCTAATTAATGGAATAAGCTTATTCGAAATGATTTTCTTCAAATAAATGAATAGTTTTCATGTAGAATTTATTTTAAATAACTAAATAAAGCAACTTTCCGTGATCGCAGGCGGTAATCTGTCAACGTCATGTGACATGTCAAGTAGCTGTCAAAACAAAAGTACTTTTCTTTTTCGTAGTAGCGTAGTTTTGGTCTTTATTAATTGTTTTCTGTGATTTTGGTCCTAATAACAGCTCTATATTCCAATACTGGCATTGATAATGTTACATAAAAATTAACTTACTCTTGGCCAGGTCAAATCGAGGTATTTTTACTAGCAAAGCATGTATTTATATTGGTGTAAGTATAAAAGAGAAATAGACAAACATACATCTGCCTGCTGCTCTGCACAACAATGCAGTTTTCTGAGGCATCCATTCCATCTGTAGACCTCTTAGATTAAAACAAAAAGGGAAGATACGGCATTAGCGTCTAGTAAGTGAGCCGCTAGAATTAGGCTTAGAGACCTAAAGACACAATTTCACTTCAGTCGGAATCGGTCGTGAACGTACGAGAGAGACGAGAGACGGCAAGGCGCGTCCGTCAGTTGAGTAATTAAGCAGGACTATATTTTGATTGACTACAAGTAGGCACATGCCGTATCTTCTTAATCTAAGGTAGACCTATTGTTTTCTTATTGGAGTAGGCATATGACACTACTAGTAGTGCCTAGGGTAACAAACGAGTACAACAAACATTATGATAATACCTAGTTAAAGTAACACACCTAAGTTGGTAGAGTAGGTAACTGGTAGTAATGAAATAAAACATTTTTACAATTTATGAAGCATAATTAATGTTTATTTTATTTGCAAACTTGTTTCTGGTACTGCGATAATATTGGGGTTCTCTCGTAACTCCTGGACCATTCTCAAGCATCCCATACATACTAATACATCCGCTGGAAGCTGAAAACACAAAATTGTTACCACATCTATCTATACTATTATAAAACACTGAAGATATTTTTAAAAAACTAAATGAGATCGACTATTTCGTGAATTGTGAGCTCAAAACAATTTTTTTGTCATCCCCCCGTACAGTAGAACGAAGATATGGGGCATAGTGTTTCAGGGCAATTATATAAAAAGATTTTTGATAAATAAGACTACTTACTTCTCTTGAAAACATTATTTCTGAGATTATATTTCTCTCAGGACCATCTCTCTACATGTGTCCGTCTGTGGAGCAAAGAGGATCTGCACCCCATGCAAACCTTTCTATCATACGTGATTGCTTGATCCTCGTTCCTATCAACAATTACGTTCTCTATTTGCCTCACAGCATTGTTTGCAGCTTGTCTGCGAATATTTCGCTGAGTAGCCACCCAACAAGCATAGCAAACACGTCCACTATTAGGTATCTGTAAACAAAGAAATCATAAAATGTGAGGAATGTAAAGTAATTTTTTTACATTAGAACACTCACTTGTGTCTCTTGAAAATAAAGCTATGAAAAGATACCTGTCTTGGACTAATTCTTTCTGTGAGTTTATTTCTTTCGGGGCCTTCTAACAATGCATGTGATCTTCTGCACCATACACAGACATTTGAGTCCTGCGATGCCAAAGTTCTAGGAGGCCTGCGATTTTGACTAATGAGCCCCTAAAGTAGACCCAGCATAAATAATGTACTAATCCTCCTTCAGGAATCTACAAAAAAGACCATTATTTAAATCAGTAATTCATAAAAAGTCTAGGTAAGTACTTCAATTATTATTATTTGAACATGAATTTATATTATGTATTAAAAAAGTTAATCAATACCTGTCTAGAATAAATTCTAGCAGCAATCAGTTCTCTCTAAGGTCCTTCTGAGATAGAATGTGTTCGTCTTTGAAACAATGATCTGCACCAAACGCAAACATGTTCTTGATGGCTAGAAGCTTCATTTTCAGTTAATGACGTTCCTACGCCTAGTCCTGAGAAACATGGATGACAAACTATTCCATCAGTGTCAACCTAAAATTCAGAAGTTTGTTAATAAACTACTATTTATTTTGTCTTGTGAAGAATGTGTTAGGTCCTAAATAATAGGAAAATAAAAATGCAATAAAAATAGTTTTTCATAAATACTACATGTTTAATGTAAACTGTTACAATAAAAGTATTATCTATCTATATATCTACATGCACTACTAACCTCATGTCCAACATGTTGTTCCAAGATTAGTAGGTACCTAGTAATTCTATCCCCAGATGCCAGATAATGGTCTACCGAACACATCTATCTGTCCATCACACACAAAGAAGACATTGTTTGCTGCCTGAAATAGATATTATATTTAGTTTAATGTATTTCACTTTGATTATAGTTACTGTTATTTCAATAGAGCAGTGTTCGGAATCTATTTCCTTGTAAAGAAGTGATAGTAAGTATTTTATTAATTCTCTCGTAAATGCCTAATTAAAATACGAAAAACTCACCTGAAAACAACGAATGTAGGTAGTAGCAACAATGGTATCAACAATTTAACAGGTCAATCAAATGCAAATCCAAGTCCGGGATAGCAGGCCGAAGTCAACAAGTGAGGCAGCAAACGAAAGTCCAGGATAGCAGGCAGAAGTCAAGAAGTGAGGCAGTAAACGGTTATCTATCAGGTTATCAGGTAATCGCTCCAAATCAGAAATACCTCAATGAAATCAGCATAGAAAAACAGCACAGCACAAAACCACACCACAACTACTCAGAATCCACCACCAAATAACCGGAATAAAAAAAAACGCCGGTCTATTTTTTTAAATCATGGTGACAGTTACACTTTTTATTACCTTCTTTACAGCTTTGGACACTTGATTTTAACTCAGGAAGGCATATCAAGTTGCCAGGTTATTGAAAATTATGTTTTCATTTTTATTTTACTACACGAAAATGGTAAAGCATATCGGAATATTACTTTTACCAACTAAATACATGTATTTTATACTATTTTTTGAGTAGGTGTACATGGTCTTGGCATAAAATTAAACATCTCCTTTGCACATTATATTATCAATAATTATCATTGAACAGCTTAAAACGGCGGTGGGCTCATGACCTATCACACTGAGCCATGTGTGACGGCGGTTTTGGCTTTAATTCTTAGGGTGGACTCGACCAAACTGGAATAAGGTCTTATACCTAGATTAAACGCCGAATTTGTATAGACTAATCTCGGAGTAAGTCTTATTCTAGTTTGGTCGAATCCACCCTTAGTCGGATATAGGTATAGCATAGTCGATCGTTTTCTAATTGTTTTTTATTTTTAGTTTTGTCCTAAGGTAAAATTGATTAATAAATATAAAATTACAATAACATTTTAGTGTTTGTGCAACCGAAATTACAGATAAACTCAATCGGTGTTAGTAGGTATGTAAAGTAATGACTAAAAAGGAAGTCCACTTCCTCTTTAAGCCCACTTCCCTTTTAGTCATTGAATAAACAAAAGTATGCTAATTATACGACAATAAAGGTATACGAGTATTCCCTCTAATTACATCGCACGTAATTGCACCTACCGTATCATCTCCGTACTCCACCATGTTGTGGATTGGTAGAGATTGCCTCGGGAATTAAATCCACCATGTAATATAATGTTGCAAAATAATAAAATGATAATAACAAGTTCGGAACCAGAGATCACCTCCAACTTTTAGGAACTACTTTGCATTGTGAAAAAGTAAAGGAAATGTTTTGAAGTTAGGAATACTTTTAAAATTAGTATTTTATATGAAATAATGGTGGATTAGTACGGCGATTTAAAGAAAACACGTTTATAGGGTTTGGGGTGAATGTAATTTACAACCACGAACCCGCATTTGGACAGCGTGCACATTGACGTCCGCTATCATCATCCATCATGGCCCAATCTCCCCACGTCCATGTGGGAAGGCCTGTAACTGTTGCTCAGCCGTGGGACGTATAAAGGCAAATGATGATAATTTAAAATTCAACACTCATTATCATCTTCACGAAGACAACATGTTACAATACCTCCGTAACTTAACATTTGGTAGAAATGCAAAGCACGCCAAATAATCTAAAGAAGAATAATAAAGTGCGTGTAAATATAAGTATTCCGGTGGCGTCTCCACGGCTGCGGAGTCCAGTCAAACAGGTCGACGGGTAGTTTTGAGGGCCCGTGCAGTCGCGCTGGACGAGACACGTAATCGGTTTTCGCCCGTTAGCCGGCGCTGGATTAACGAGGTGGAATTATGGCCGTGGCTGTCCGTGCGAGTACCGAAAGCACCGAAAGCTACCAACTTACCGCCCAAATTAAAATTAGATTATTTTATGGTATATGGTATGTGTTTTTGACGTGACAACGTCTTATAAATTGGTTTGCCGGGTGACACTTCAAGAAACTGCGTTACGCTCCGCTCACGTTATGCGCTCACAATGAGAGCGAGTGAGAGGCACGCGTCCCTTCCACTCGGGCATGGTTAGCCCGCCTAAGAGCGAGAGAGACAGACATAAAAAGTGAAAGGCACGCGTCCCTTCCATATTATTTCATCCTTCTTCCTACTATACGAATGAATATTCACATTAAAATTATTTTACCACTCAAAGTCGTTGTCACGTAAAACTTTCGCCCGTATACCGACTTTTTTTGCCTGCTCGAGTTAGAAATTTTACAAAAACTCTAAGTATACATTTTTGTTAAATATGATGATTAAACAATAGATTGATTATTAATTTCGGACGTTAGACGGTCATTTCAAATAGAGACTCCGTTCAGGGCTTATCATTAATGTAACACCCGAAAAAGGTCTGTTAAAAAGGTGTTTGTGAACGTAACCACCATCACCATCGTAACATATTATAAAGTAAAGTGGCCGTTTTCCTGTCTGTGGCTCCGCTTTATGATTTTAAATCACACAATGGATGTTATGTGGTTTTACTATCAGAAAGAGCGATAACTGAAGATGGTCACTCACTCATTCCTAGGTTGACTAGGCTCATTGAGAAATTCATAAAAAATATTTTACTATTGATATATTCCGAGATGAATTACAAGCTTTCAAAAGTAAAATTTACAAAGTTTTAAAGAATAAAAGTTTTTATGTAAAGCCTTATGCATTTAGTTATAGTTATATTTATACATAGTTATAGATAGTAATTTTAGTTTTTAACCATCACATTTAAATGTATCTACTTGTGTTACCTAAGTGCATGGCGTGGCCGTCTATAATTAGAGTTAGTGTATATCACAATTTTGTAATAGTTTAGTTTGCATTAGGTAGGTAACTCTGTTGATGGTCCATAAATAAATAAATAAATGGTTTTGGTTTTTAATTTGTAGATATTCTGAACAAAATAGCTGAAGTGTTGCGCTGTTTCTAAATAGTAAGTAAGCACGGGCGGGCCGCTTGTTTACTATATTTCTCATAGTACGTAAGTAATAGTTAGAAGTTTTACAGTACCTAATCGTATTAATAGGGTCCTATATATAAGTTGACTGCTAGAAACTGCAAGAAACTTCAAGGGCTGGCCAGGTGAAGTGTTTTAAACATGACATAAATGACAAAAAGGAATTCGTGCTATTTACATTTATAATTATATAATTCATTTTATGAATTTTAATTGGATGGTCTTTGAGTATCTAATTTATTTTAAAGCAAAACATAAAAACTTTAAAATGAAAAACAATTAAAAATATAGATTATTTACAATGCGCTGGCAATGGTCGGCCGGCCGGCCGTCTGTTGACCCATCCGCGTCAGCTGGGCGATAAGTAGGTACCTACGTTCGTCTGCAATGAGACCCAATTTATTTTCCTTTTTCAATTAAATTGAAATGTGCGTATTTATGGTGCAGTTAGGAAACACTTGACCTGGCCAGCCCTTGAAGTTTCTTGCAGTTGTTTAGCAGTCACCTTATATAGCCCATATATAGGCGCGCGGCGGTGAGGAACAACGCGCGCGTTGACCTAAAGCTTCATTCATTCATTCTTAAGTGCCCTGCTATGCGATTCTCTAAGCGACACATAGACGCTGCGCGCATGGCTGTGATCTGCTGTCTCTTTCCAATTCTATGAATATAAAAGAGACAGAGTCATTTCTCAGCGCTGCGACAGCCGCAGCTATCAAGGCTTTAGCTTAGAGAATCGCACGGCTGAATTTCATTATATCTACCCTTCAAAGCGGAACACAGCAATACAAACAATGCTGCTTGACGGCACAAAAACATAATTAGGGTCGTACCATCTTTTAGATTCCGGACAGAATCCTAGCACCAGGCATTATCTCAATCATAACAGAAACACACAGTTTATTAGCGATCTCAGGAGCGTGTGAGACAATTAGCGCGTTGATTGGGCAAACAGCTTCGATCTGCGGCGGCGCGGCCGCGGCACGCGCGCGGTTACACAGCGGTTATTCGCCGGCGGGGATTAACCGATACGTGTTAGAAGGTGCAGTTCTCTTCATCAATTGGTAGTTGGTGTAAAGAGACGATTCATATATCTGTGTACCACTGGTGCAATTGACTATGAAGTGTAGATGAAAGCAGATATTAAATTTCATTCTATGAATGAATGAGTATTCTTTATTGTACACACAGATAATAATACATGGTTATAATTTTAAATAAGTCGTACAACGGGCGGCCTTATCACTAAAAGCGATATCTTCCAGTCAACCTAGGGATGGAGAAGCTTGGTATGAAAAACAGATGGAGGCGTTGATGTAGTGTACCTACAGTGATTAATGTATACAGGACGTCCCACGGATATGCCACATGGAGGTACCCTGAATATCGTAGATGGAACATTTTAATGAAAGAAAACATTATTTGAATTTAAAAAACAATTTAAACTGCCTTCATAGATATTTAAATAATTACATGCTTGAACCAGGAATCGAACCCGTTACATGAGAAAAATAATCAGCCTGTAGTTTTATCATACCGATCAAAAGGCTTCATCACAGGGATTATTTTTAGCTACATAATAACATAGTGTCACAAATAGAAGAAAGACCATGAATTTTAACATTTGATGTGAAATTTTGTTCAGCTCAATGAAAAGCTGACATTGCCGTAAGGACAGTCAACTGGCATTACCATAAGTACCTATTACTAATAAATGTACCTACTTGAGAAGTACGCATCATTTCTCTATTATAATTTTAGTGCATGATAAAATTACTAAGAGATACGTAATTAGTAGGTCACATAACACTTTCATCCCTGGATCGGGACAAATGGACAAATAATGTAAAAAAATAGTTTATAAGAACCAGTATGAAAGTGTCCACGGCCTACAAGCAGAACTTTGACGTATTATTCTAAATATCCACCACAACAAGATCAAAAAATCGACAGAGAGCGAAATAATCAAAAGAGTATTCAACAGGAAGGGACTCATTTTGAGCATTTGATAAATTGATTAATTTTGTATTAAAAATGTTAAAATTCATGGTCTTCCTTTTCTTTGTGACACTATATTATTTAGCGAAAAATAATCCTTATGATGAAGCCTTTCGATCGGTATGATAAAGCTACAGGCTGATTATTTTTCTCATGTAATAGGTTCGATTCCCGGTTCAATCATGTAATTATTTAAATATCTATGAATGTAGTTTAAAATGTTTTTTAAATTCAAATAATGTCCTCTTTCAGTAAAATGTTCCATCTACAATATTCAGGGTACTTTCCCTCCATGTGGCATATCCGTGGGACGCCCTGTATATTACAGCACCTACTGATGATGCAGATTACTTATACAAAAGTTTTCAGTTGCATTCAGGATGAATTTAACAACACATTTAAGCAGAAAATTATTAAATTAAATAACTCTAAAAAAAAGTTTAGTGACTGGGCGACACCAGGTATTTATGCAAGTAGAAGAAAATTGTATGAATTGTATGAGTTAAAATCTACTTTTAAATATCCAAACATTATTTAATATGTTAGAAACTATTCAAAATTATTTAAAAAAGTCTGCATAAATGCTAAATCAAATAATATTTAAAAAAATATTGCAGTTTCGAATAACAAAATAAAGACTACATGAAATATTATTCACCAAGAAACTGGTAAAACTAAAATTAAGGACCGTTCATATTCACTTAAAGTCAATAGTAAAATAATAGAATCAGATGGCGCAGTCGCTGGTGCATTTGAGGATTTTTTCTCTACGATACCTATGGACATAACTAGTAATATAAGTTCTTGTTCTCACACTGCTGTTGCTCTCCTCGAGTCAAGTGTTGATAAGTGCGGTGACAGTTTTAGTTTTAGGGCCCGTTGTTTGTATAATACATAGTTAAATATGACTATAACTATTTGTTAGTTGACAATGGTTAAAGCCTTAACAAATAGTTTATGTGGAAATACGTTGTTTGAACTTAGTTTTAACTATTGTTAAATTTAACAATAGTCAATTGTATTGCTATAGTAATAAACATGTGGGACGATCGAATATTTGGGCGAATGTTTGGTTTTAGCTGGTAAAACAGATAACCAATGTCAAAAAACACAATTTGAGGTTACGTTAGTAGCGATTTGTGTTAATTACAAGCTTTTATTTGACTTCCCCTGTTTGTTAGTTTTTGCAACTCAATTTAAGACCAGTTCTTCTTAACCGATTAAGCTGAAATTTGATATACTTATGTAAGTACGATGACAATGCAATGTTATGGTACCATTGAGCTGGTCTGATGGTGGAGTCTGGAGGTGGACATAGGAACTCCTAAACGAAACGGCGGGATCGCATCGAGTTTGATATTGTTGGATTTATCTTTTCGAGCACTTTAGTGCTAGATGATGTCCATGGTCCTGATTATGGAGTCAGGAGGTGGCCATAGGAACTCCTAAACGAAACGGCGGAAACTCATCGAGTTTGGGTTCGTTGGATTTGTTTTCTCGAGCACTTTAGTGCTAGATAACTCTAAATCCAATACTAAAAAGTAAAATATAAATTAAAATTAAAAACCTTTTGAAAAAACAAGCTTTTATTTAAATGCGCTAAAAAGAAAAAAATAAACTTTTGCTATCAACTTATTAACGCCGTTACATAATTTATATGATATAAAAGGTTGTCAATTGTGTCGATGTAAATTGTGCACTTTCAAAGGTATTACATTGGTTCACTATTAATCATTTATTACTGAATTCAGCAGAAACAAAGTGTGTTAAAGTTTCTTAAATAATGTAAAAATTAATTAAGAATATTAATAATTAATAATGAATCTTAATAATACACACAAATTAAGATGAAGGATAATGTCAGTCAAAGGAGATCGGTCAGATCCGACTAATTACCGCCCTATAGCCGTAACTTCAGTGTTGTGTAAGATCCTAGAACGAATATTGAACAAACAGCTTATTCGATACCTAGAAGATCACTCCCTAATTCACGATCGTCAATATGGGTTTCGGCCAAAACGGTCAACGGGTGATTTTCTAGCGTACGTCACACATCTCTGGGGTGAGGCTATTGACAAGCGTGGCAAGTCACTGGCAGTTAGCCTTGACATAGCCAAGGCTTTTGATCGGGTCTGGCACACAGCTCTTCTCTCCAAGCTCCCGGCATACGGTTTGCCCGCTCAGTTCTGTACCTGGATTGCTAGCTTCCTGCATGAGCGTAGAATCCGTGTCCTTTCGATGGATGCGCTTCGCGGTTCATGTCAGTGAACGCTGGTGTTCCTCAAGGCTCCGTTCTATCCCCCACGCTGTTCCTTCTGCATATCAATGACATGCTTACTCTTGGAAACATTCATTGCTATGCAGATGATAGCACAGTGCATGGGGGATATGACGGGCACCCAACGGCTGGGCGGGTAGACACCGAAATGAAGCGAGCAAATCTTGTCATTGAGCTCGATCGGGTGTTGGACCTCATTTCTCAATGGGGCTCTGATAATCTGGTGGAGTTCAATGCCAAGAAAACACAGGTGTGAGCGTTCACAGCGAAAAAGTCGCCATTCCTTCCCCTTCCCTCTCTTCAGGGTACATCTCTAGACCTGCAGAGCAGTATTAACATGCTCGGTATGGATATCCGCTGCGATCTGAACCAAAAGGACTACATCGAAACCGTGATTAAAAATGCCTCACGTAAACTCGGTGCCCTGAACAAGGTGCGGCGATTCTTCACGCCTGATAAGTTGTGTCTATTATACAAGACACAGGTGCGGTCTTGCGTGGAGTATTGCTCTCACCTTTGGGACGGCTCCGCAAAGTACCTTCTCGATGCCTTGGACAGATTGCAGCGCCGCGCTGTGCGTATTATCGGCAATGCGGAGGTCACTAAAACTCTCGAGCCTTTGCAATTGCGTAGAGATATTGCGTCACTCAGCGTCTTTTACCGTTTATACCATGGCGAGTGCTCTGAAGAACTCTTTGACCTCATCCCTCCTTCTCCCTTCCTCCATAGGAGTACGCGTGCTGCTCTCCGGAGTCACCAATTTACAGTCTCTAACATTCCATCACGCACAAAGATATTTGGTGACTCGTTTCTTTGCCGCACTTCCAAAAGATGGAATAGTCTACCAGCACACGTATTCTCTCCTACCTATGACATAGGGTCCTTCAAACGAGGCGTGAAGAAGCACTTTGTGGGCCGGCAGAGTGAGGATGACTGATGCTACGTCTCTTACGCTGCACCAGTTGTCCTCGCGCCTGGACCTCATTTCCACTTAACATCAGGTGGAGTGAGGTCATTTGCCGGGCTTAGTATAAAAAAATGTAGTTGAATTAGTACATTCTACTGTGTTTCTAGGCATTAAACTGGATTCACGCTTAATATGAGACCCACATAATACTTTACCTTGAAAGACAGAGTTCAGCTGCATACGCAGTTAAGAAAATAAGGCTTGTAACTGATGTTAAGACGGAAGAGTACTTAGTTTATTTTAGTTACTTCTATAGTGTGATATCTTATGGCTTGCTGTTGTGGGGCTCCGCTGCTTATATTGACGATGTATTTATTATACAGAAAAGGGCAGTCCGCGCCATATACAACCTCAAGTCTAGAGACTCACTCAAAAAAGTGTTTTAAAAGATCGATACATTAACTATTGCATCACAATTTATTCTTGAAAACCTTATGTAGGTACGTCAACTCAAGAAGTATGAAAAGACATTTGTTCAAAATTTTGATCTTCATAGCTTAAACACTCGTAGCAAAAATAAGCTTGCCGTCCCTAGTTTTAGACTTCATAAAACAGGTGGCTCTTTCTTGGGTAAATGTGTAACGTTTTATTCAATCATTGACAAATATGGACCTAGTGCATGTACGAGCATAACATCTTAGTAATTTGTATATTGTATAATTTTGTAATTTACTTCTGTATTATTATAAATCCGTGGAGTTTCTTGCGCCCGTTCTTCTCCACAGCCAAAAGACTTCCTAAATGGGTTTTGTCCATCTATCCAGATAAAGAAGTAAATTTAAATTTAGACTATTCAAAATGCTTATTTTAAGTTTATTAAATAAAGAAATTTTGAATTTTTTGAATTTTATATTATTATGCTACATATTTAGTCTAGTCGTGGTCTGTAATCTTAGAGCATTAAACCAACTTAATGCTAGAGCATTAAGTTAGACTTAGAAGTCTGGAATGTATCGAAACCATTTTTTTTTTAAATTTGGATTTAAAAATAATCTTATCTATGTTTGTATTATGAAATGTTAACTGTTTTTATTGTCTATCTGTGTTTGAAGTAATAGCTAAAATAGAGAGAACAAAAACACAATTTCAGCATCACAATAAATCGAGTAATGAAGTAATGCATTAACCGGTCATAGCGGTGACCATAAAAGCGTCCCGCCCCTTCCCCGCCCCTCCCCGCCGCAATCAGCCCGTAATAATGATCGGCGTGTAATCGCGCCGCGGATTACGCCGTAATCCTGGAACGACATCGTCACCTCCAGAGGTCCCGGAGGCGTGTTTTTATTAATTTAATGTTTCTCCCCGAACATTTTAATGTGTAAAGTTGAAATTGAAATTTGATCTGCGTATTCGGGCGGTGCAATCGTGTTAATGAAACAGTATACGCTGACGGTAATTGCGGCGGTGGCGATGCAGAGCTGAATGCTATATTATTGCGCCTCTGAGCGTCGTAATAAACATTAACATTTGTATATTGCATTATTAAGTACGAATCTTTACAACTTCAATTATGACTAAGTAATAAAAGCGAGATAAAAGCATGTCACACCGTTCTCGTTAAACAATAGATTTATTATTTTATTTTAATCCCTACGTGTTTTCTTTCTCTTCATTTCATTTATTCATATAATGTTGCTATCCACATCCTTTGCTTCACTTACTCTCATAACATTCTTCATACATGCTCTTCGGTTTAGGATACTCTTGACCTGACCTTTACCGAAAAGGCAAGCAGCATTTATTTTATGAATTTATACAAAAGTAAAAGATTGCAGGCTCTGGAGGTTCAATATAGTGCAACCGAGGCTTAAGCTCATCATCATCTTCTGAAGGCGAGAGCCTCATACAGTGTACATCCCGTATGATGACAAATAAATACTTTTACCCACGGAAAAACAAGAAATAAATACCTATTGACTTACATATTTCGAAAATACAGCATATCGGCCTAGAGGTGTCATACGGCAGCCATGACTGACTGTATGGTATCAGAACTTTTCGCAAACGATAAACTAAACATAATAACAAATCATCATAATATTACAATATCATGTAGTCCAACAATAATATAACAACAAAATAAAATGCACTTCAAATTACTCAAAATAAATAAATTTTGACCCACTCACTTGTTTTGAGAGTGAAATCCATTTTTGCGAATAATTTCACAATACTAACTTATAAACAAACGCTAATGCTCTTCGCAACAAGTGCACAGGTTAAAATAAAGTGATAAAATTATTAGCTATCTGTCTCTAGCATCGCATCCATGGACAACCATCGCGCACCGGCCTTCATCGCCTGAGACGCGCTATAGTGGCGCAAAAACATAAACTCATTAAATTGGGTGCCAAACGGCGCTATGCTAAAATGGGTTAAATTACTTTATAAAATTATAATCATTACAATTAAATTAAATAAACATTTTATATAAAAAACACAAATAAACATGAACTTAATTTTTGCATACCGTTTCGACATGTGATCATTGAAAATATTTACTGTGTTCTCTCACAAATCGGTACAATTCATAAATGTAGACGCAACTAACAGTAAGTATTATTATTATTCAGTTTTGCAAATAATAGCATTCTACACGAGGCTCTTGGTGCTGATAGTGTTATTATTCTGAGACATGGATGATGCTGTATCGTATTCAGGCGGCGCCGGCGACATAACTGTGGTAAGCGGTGAGGGCGCACTCCTCGTTCGTGCTTTTACGTAGTTCACGCAATGCGTATGTAAAACTACTAAGCTTATTAACCACGGACTCTACGTGTTGCTTTCATGACATATTCGAGTCCATGGTAACTCCAAGCAGTTTGAAAGATTTAACTTCCTCTATCTGTCGCTCCTGTCGGGATATTCTAAGAGGTAGTTCCGCTCCCTACATACATAATATACATAATGTAACTTTTCTGACAAAGGGGCGTTTCTGACATTTACTAAATTGTTCAGGACAAGCTTTTTCGTTTTCGTACTTCATACTTTCTTCAGCAGAACGATCAAATAAAGCTTTGTTAAAATAAAGTTACTACTTCTATGATCTTTGAGTTAAGATCTTTCTAAATAAATGAAATTCATATTTTTGAAGTTCATATTTATTTAAATAAAAATGTTTAAAACAGCTACGATACAGATACGCCACTTCGAGAGAACCTTGTTTTTCTCAGGTATGGTATTAGCTAATAGATACGTCGGTATTTAATTGAACAAATAAGTAAATAAAACATTATTTAGAAAATCAACTTCTTATTTATTGTCATGGGGCTATCGTGACTTCAGGACATACGTGGCTTTTATTAAAATAATCAGTCTCTAACAAAAATAGCTTCATCAAAGTTGAAACAATTAAATCACAGAATAATCAATTTCATGAAATGATTAGGTACAATAACGTACTTCATCTTAAAAAAATCTTTAAACAGTTAGTTATCATTAAATCTTGTAGCAATCAACAATAATTTTCAACATAAAAAATATTTAGTACTTAATACAAATTAAAAACATTTACTTACAGATTTACTTTTTTTAAAAATTAATACAAAAAAATAATTAATAAAAAAGACGTACCATTTTTTTTTGGTAGACGCATATAAAATTCTTCATGCTTGGGTAATCTAACGATAGGTGTATCAACACCAGTTAAGGAAATTAAATCGTCATACTTTTCTTTCGAGATCTTTGGACAACTCATATTTAAAACGCCAAGCTCGGATTGGAGAAAATTTTAACAAAATAAAAAACCGACTCCAAAAAATTTTACTGAAATAAATGCACTAAAACGTAAAAAATAATTGCGTAGTTTAGTTTGTTCAATTTACTTGCAATATTAACCTTTATTTTACTCAATCTTATAATCTTAAAAAATATTTTTGGAGTCGGTGCCAGCCAAGGTAAACATAAACATTAAAAGACATACTATATTATTTATTATATTAGCCCATATTGACCTAATGCTGGGCAAAGGCCTCCCCCCCCCCCTTCCAGTATTCGCGGTCTTTTGCGTTTTTTGGCCAATCCTTCGCGTAAGCATCAAACTCATCTCTCCACCTCCGTCTGGGTCGGCCTTGCTGCCGTTTAACCCCATTGTCGTTTTTATTTATAAATATGTATAATTAGCCTTTAACAGTTGTCGTGTTCATTAGTAAATAGATTTTATTAGGTATTGCTACAAGCTGGCACCGACTCCAAAAATATTTATTAAGATTATAAGATTGAGTAAAATAAAGGTTAATATTGCAAGTAAATTGAACAAACTAAACTACGCAATTATTTTTTACGTTTTAGTGCATTTATTTCCGTAAAATTTTTTGGAGTCGGTCTTTTATTTTGTTAAAATTTTTGTTTATTTCTCGCTTTTTAGTGAATCATTCCGATCTATTTATCGTAAGTGAATATTAGTGAACCTACAAAACGCGCTACTTGTATGAGACAGCACCGTTTAAATGCGACAAGCGAAGAAAACGAGAAACGCCTATCACAAAGTAGGAAATCAACATCCAAAACAGACGGCAAGTTACCCAATTTACTCGTGAATGCTGTATAGACCCCCCTACGATGATGACTTGCGAGTTACTAGGGTTCACTGTTAGGGAAACTAGATGAACCTTTTTGACTTGCTCCAGACGTAGATCGTAGCCAAGTCACCATTGATCTGCTCAATCGCTTCTCAAAGGTTCTCAGCCGAGGCCTGAGAGTAAATTTGTAAGTCATCGGCATAAAGATGTTAAGAAGAATTTAGACAAGAAGTGACAGAATTAATAGTGTGAATAGTGTATTTTTAAATCCTAATAGAAATGTTTCGGAAGGAGTGATAAAAAGTGGCCTATGTCACTATTGTTCTTCAGCTACTCTCGTGCAAAATCAGGTCGATGCGCAAGTGAGAGACGGACAAACAAACAAACACGCTTTCGCATTTACAATATTAGTCAGGAAGGATTTATTGCCGGAGTGGATCTCATTTGACCTATGGCTGAAAATACCAAAATTGCTATAGGTATGTCTACAATATTTGAGGAGTTCCCTCAATTCCTCAAGGATTTCTCCATCAGAACTGAGTTCCGGTACCTGCCTTCTTTTAATTCGTCATAGTCGCTTAACTATCTTAATCGAGATATCTTATCGCCACTCGTGAAATACTTATCATTGAGAAGTTCCAATGACATTCTGTGGTCTTCTTCATCAGTTCTACTTCATCAAATGATACTTTCTCAATGCAAATTCTTGACTTATTGCTGAAAATATCAAAATCGCTATAGGTATGCCTACAATATTTGAGGAGTTCCCACAATTCCTGAGGACTCCATCATCAGAACTGGATTTTGATAAAAATGGGACCAATTTAAAAGTATATCCTTTAAAATAAAAAAAGAATTTTCCAAATCGGTGTTTATATGACTGAGTTCTGAGGTAACAAACATAAAAAAATTAAAAAAAAAACATACAGCCGAATTGAGAACCTCCTCCTTTTTTGAAGTCGGTTAAAAAGACGAAACATTCATTTTTGATGTTACAGATCGAGAAGTAGGTGACTAGTCTTAAAGAAAAGAGTTGTGGGTTTAGATTTCATGACGAAATACTCAGTCATCTCCGTCTGGTTAACGTTCTGTTCTGACAGTTTATTGAAATCCAAGAAATCCAAATATTGAAGTGCTGTAACATAATAAGGTTTCTTCTTGTTAGTCTAAATATCGGGATAAGTTGGGCTTGTGTAAAAATGTCTCCAGCTTTTTTAATGGCATATCCTATAGCGCTGTGGACAGAACCCTCTTCACTTTGACCGTGATTTGGTATGGAAAAATGCAACTGAATTTCTTCAATGTTGACAAATTAAGTACTTATGAAATACAATAAAGCTGCGGCTGAGGAGTTGTAAATGTGTCCGTTGCATCCATCCGTAAACAAATATATATATTTATGTCCCTGCTTGTGTTTTAGGATTTTCGATGAACCTCTTTTGCTCTGTCCTTCATGCCATGTATAACAGTAGCAATCTCAAGTGGTCATGTCGTATATTGTAAAATTATAAAGAAAACACTTTCGTTACTGATCGGTAAATTTTTGACTTGCTGTAGAGCAAACGTAGCACATTTTAAAACTTCAGGTGTGGTCTTTGATTCCTCTTTTACATGTAGTTCTGTTTCCTCGAAATGTTTTTTTTTCGCTCTGATGTTTTTCACATTTTTCTTAAAGTTTTAATGTGCCTTCCATCGCTTGTTTCAAAAGTTGCGCATAAACTACGTTGTTCCTTTTTAGGGTGATAAAATGATAGTTTTTTGGTCTTAAATTTCAGATACGTCACTAGGGATGAACCGATAAACTGTTTTTATAACCTTACTAAAAGTCCTATGTAACTTACGCCCCTTAGTTTGATGGTTTTTTTTTGCAAATTTGCAAA
This sequence comes from Scoparia ambigualis, assembly GCA_963921215.1. NCBI lineage: Eukaryota > Metazoa > Arthropoda > Insecta > Lepidoptera > Crambidae > Scoparia > Scoparia ambigualis. Next base: position 36,138,642 of record OY992511.1, on the reverse strand, counting down.
TACGTCACCCGTAACATGACCATTAACAGCGATCTTTAGTAGATATAAATACGTCGATTAGACAGAACGAAAGAGCTTGAATAACTTTGACATTATTAACGCAGTTACGCCAACATTGTTAGTTACGCCCCTTCGCCAGAAAAGCGACGAATAAATATAGTAGTTCCGCTCACTCGTACGGTCTAAATTGCATCATCTTTGTTTTATCAAAGTTCAATGCAAGTCGTCTATTTCTCCAGGTGCGATTCTACTTTATTTAAAAAATCGTTTATAAGACCTTCTAAGTTGTCAAAATCTTTTTGAGCACAAGTGACCAGGAGGGTCGCGTCATCTGCAAATAAAACCACTTTACAGGGTACCACTGAGGGAAGGTCATTGACATATGACAAAAAATAACTAACAACCGAGCACACTACCCTGGGGTATAGATCCAAATATGGTGTCAGTAGAGGAAGTAATTTGTTTGAGCTCCCGTGTTTCATCATTTGCATGCGTTATTTGCACGCATTGCTTCCTATTTGCTAAATAGGAAGTAAGCCATTGTTGTGCCTTTGCTCGTATACCCAATGAGTCGAGCTTTTTCAACAAAATGTCATGTAGGACCCGATCGTACGCTTTGGACCTGTCCATATAAATAAATGGCTACAGCACACTTTTTTTGATTTAACCGTTAGTTTGGCAGAGGACCGTGTCACGTAGCTCTCTTCCCTTGGGTGTCGTAAAAGGCGACTGTCGGACTAAAGCACATGTGCAGTCGCTATTTGGTGAAAAGTGGACTATGGCAGTGGACTGCTTTTGCGATTCTCATTGCCTAGTCTCTGACTAACCCTTCGGGGATAATAGTCCTGATTATATTTATGTATGTGTATTCGCACTCATGTATTTTGAGGTAGTGGTTGACATTGTCGTAAAGAATGCGGTTTGTAAGCCTGACTGAATAAGGATTGCTTATTTTACCCTCTAACATTTACCATCTACCGTCATATTATTTTTGTTATGTAGTGACGATCTTGAAGTATTAGGTAATGGCAATTCATTCTCACCATCAGTGGAGACTATTCGATGGCGTATACTCTCTGGTACAAGTGCAAGTATTCGATCTATGCGTCTATGCAGTTAGCAAGCAAAACCAAACAAATGTAAGCTATATAAAATCCATAAAAACATAACATAGTAATAATAAAAGATAAATATTATGAATCAACGGAGACCACCGGGTATTTGGCATTGTTCACTGCGAGGAACATACTAACTTTTTAGCGTATTTGGCAATGGTCATCACGATGGACAATAACGCTCTCCAGATGTACAACTTATGAAAATGCGTAAAAGCATCATGATTTATACAGAAAACCATTCAACCATCATAATTTGTACAAATTAATTAAGAGAATCCGGAAGTTCGTACAATAATAAGTAGTAAGATATTTTTTTTCTTCAAAATTTTCTCCACACGGAACATTGCCAAATTAAGGGTAGGCGATATTCCACAGTCAAAATTACAGCGATGTTATGGCAGAAATGCTGAGAATAATATTCGAATATCCTCAAAAAGTATCGCACCGTCGAATATCCTTATTATCTACTGTAACCCTAATGATGTTCAAAAGTAAACTTTTTACTGGCTATCGGTGACTAATTAGTTATCACACCCTGGAGGTCAACACGACTATCTGACAGGAGCCCTTATCTCGCCGGTGGCGTAGTTAAAGGTGCTAGGTGTTTGGTTTTGATAACCTAATTATAGGTAATTAATTATATTCTTAAATACTCTCGTCGTCGTCGTTACAAAGTATAAACGATCCGATATTATGCATAATAACCAAATAAAATAACGCAATTCAATTAAAAGGACATTTAGACAATAAATTAACGATAGATTTCCTGTTAACATTATTTTGATTGTATTTTAAAAGGAAAATATCACATTTAACCCTGTAATTTACTTTACCGTGCCGGTTCAACGCGCACTAAAACACCGATTCAAAGTTAAATCAACTGGTCCCATTGTGATGTCGCTGAATGGCCGCCATTAATCCGGCCGTTGCATTCAAAATGGCGTCATGATCCGCGGCGGCGCGCGCGCATGTGGTGCGTGGTGTGCAGCGCATTAGCATAAGTCGCCGCTGCATTGTGCGGCGCTAATGCAGTTACCTGACAGAATGACGCTTTATCGTACTTGATCGCTCATTGGGAGTAGGTAATGCAGCGATTCATGTGGTCACAGTGTCGCGATAACAGTAAAACTGTACTTAGTGCAGTATTTTGTTCATTTAGTTGAAATTTCAGATTATCAAAAAACTCAAATAAATAACTGAAAAAATATATACCTACCTACTCATGAAAGTGTCGATTGACACAAATCCTTTTAAATATAGATTTATTAATGTGATTTGAATAAAGTAATCATAGCTATAATATAAAAATAAATAGCTGTTCGTTTGTCTCGGTAAAACTTGAGAATGGCTGAACCGATTTGGCTAATTTCGATTTTGAAATATTTCTGGAAGCTCAGGGAGAATAAACTATACCTAAACAGGGAAAATAAGTGAGAAACATAAATAATAAGTAACGGAAAATACTAAAAACGACCAATTTTCCAATACAAAATGTTCTTAGCTGTGAAACATTTGATGTCTTTGTTTTTTTAAAAATAAAAAATGTACACTTGGTTGTCCAATATTTATTATTAATATTAATAAATGATTATTAAAATATCAGTGCGCGTGAACTTTGTATTGTCACTAGGTTGTGAAATAATAATTATAGGTGCGTTCAGAAATTTGTCTGTTTCATAGCTGTAGTATGAGGTCCGATCCCTTTGGTCTGTTTTGTTGGAATACGAAACAGTTCTGTTTCAGAAATTAAAAAAAGTGTAAAAGTGGACTTTTGGGGGCAAAGTGAAGCGTCATGTCTGCAGTTTTGTTTTATTTTCTTTAATTTGTGTTTAGTCGAATATTAATGTGTAATATTTGTTAATAATTGTTAAATGTTCGTGAACGTGAATGAGTTTTGGCAAATAAAACAAAACCGTGCAACATCACTTTTAAGATTATCTCAAGAAGTGCGTGTGAGATCTCAATTAAGTCCCACAGCTTTATTGAGTCTCAAAGTCTCAAGGGGGTTGGGGGAGTATCATTTACCATTAATCGTTATTATATTATTACGCATTATCATCTACTTTAAGCAATTACTCATAAACTTGACACTGGCTAAATGTGCTGACCGAAAAATTTTGTACTTATGTTTTGACCATATTTTTCACAAATACGAGTACGATGCCGCGACCACACTCTGGCAAACCTCAACAAACCGTCCCATCAAATTCAAACGTGTGGATAGAGCGTTTGGCTTGGTTTGCATGCGTTTGTAGCCGATCCGTCGAACAAATCACAAATCCAAACGTTTGTAGAGGTTTGGAGTTTGCGGTAAGTGGCAAGCGTGCGGACGCGGCATTATGTAGGTGATACGAAGTTCACCGGCTCATCTAGTCAAGGTCAAAGTCAAATGCTTTATTTAATATAAACCTTTACAGGTACTTATTGACGTTAAAACTAAGTATATAAAAAAAAGTTAACTAACTACTGTTAGGTTAGGTACTAGGTACTCCTAGTTAAGTCTTATCAACTAAATTAACTAGCTACTAATCTACCTACCTATCTAATCTACCGCTAGTTCGGATTTTGGGAGAGCCTCCTACTGAGAAGAAGCTAGCAACTCAGGAGGCCTTACTTTTTTCTCCCTCTAAATCATAAATAATTTATTTGCGGAATATCATGTACACAACATTGAGATGTAAGACAATTATTTAAGTAGTTATCAACAATATTTTGCCTTATGTATGTAGGCATGCAAATGTCTATAATTATAATTACAATCAGTTGATTCTTTGTCCGAAATTAATTATTATTGTTACTTAGTATCATTTTTACTTAATACCTAAAAATGTCTTTACAATTACAAACTAAGTATACGAATAAATTACAATTCATTCAAATGTCATAATTATTAAGAATTAAATTATTGCAAGTTATGAGTTATTATGTACCTAAATCAAACTATAAAATTCATTCATCCACCTATTGAGTTTTTGATTTCGATATAATCTTCCACTTTATAGTAACCTTTACTCATGAGGGTTTTATTAACATGTGCTTTAAATGTATGTAAAGGCATTTCAGTAACATTTAGTGGAAGTTTGTTATAAAACGTTACACATGTACCCAACAAAGAGCCAGCTGTTTCATGGAGTCTGAGACTGGGGCGGCAAACTTATTTTATGGAGTCTGAGACTGGGGCGGCAAGCTTATTTTATGGAGTCTGAGACTGGGGCGGCAAGCTTATTTTATGGAGTCTGAGACTGGGGCGGCAAGCTTATTTTATGGAGTCTGAGACTGGGGCGGCAAGCTTATTTTATGGAGTCTGAGACTGGGGCGGCAAGCTTATTTTATGGAGTCTGAGACTGGGGCGGCAAGCTTATTTTATGGAGTCTGAGACTGAGGCGGCAAGCTTATTTTATGGAGTCTGAGACTGGGGCGGCAAGCTTATTTTATGGAGTCTGAGACTGGGGCGGCAAGCTTATTTTATGGAGTCTGAGACTGGGGCGGCAAGCTTATTTTATGGAGTCTGAGACTGGGGCGGCAAGCTTATTTTATGGAGTCTGAGACTGGGGCGGCAAGCTTATTTTATGGAGTCTGAGACTGGGGCGGCAAGCTTATTTTATGGAGTCTGAGACTGGGACGTCAAGCTTATTTTATGGAGTCTGAGACTGGGGCGGCAAGCTTATTTTATGGAGTCTGAGACTGGGGCGGCAAGCTTATTTTATGGAGTCTGAGACTGGGGCGGCAAGCTTATTTTATGGAGTCTGAGACTGGGGCGGCAAGCTTATTTTATGGAGTCTGAGACTGGGGCGGCAAGCTTATTTTATGGAGTCTGAGACTGGGGCGGCAAGCTTATTTTATGGAGTCTGAGACTGGGGCGAGCTTATTTTTCCTTTTCCTTTCTTTTTTTTTGTTTAAGTTATGAAGATCACAATTTTTAACAAATGTGTTTTGATACTTCTTGACATACATAACGTTTTCAAAAATAAATTGAACCTATGTATAAGTACTATTATTTCGTTGATAAGAAGTGAGTACCAAATTAGTTTTGCTTAAGTTAAACTATCAGTATATTGTATTATAAACAATGTCTCTATATTTGGCTTTCTTTTACCTGAGTCTATTTATAGTTATTAATAAAAATATACCCACGAACTTTATATAAAGTGTGTTCTTCAATACCCCTTCTATGATCTGAGTTCAATACGCAGTGTACGCATAACCTTAGGACACGATATAAATCTCATCCATTGATGGATGCACTCGACGGAAATGCCCTACTGGTGTCACATCACAGGGCTGGGGGCGCATTGCCGTATACAGTTACCTGTGTCTCGCGCCATCTGCCGCGGGACCATTGTTGCCAGCGCTCGCCCTGCTCGCTCTGCCCGCTCTGCCCGCTCCACACGCTCGCCGCGTTTTTGTCGGCTATCAAGTTTCCATTAGCTAATTTCATATCGATCGAGCCGGTGTGCGCTGATGGATCGTTTTTATTCATTCCCTGTAAACGAATGCGCAAACTTTTTGAGTTCAGATTTTTTATTATTCAATGACTTCCGTTGCCTCCATTTACATATTTCGTTGACAGTTTTCTTTTGTATTGTCTCCATTGTATAATTAACTGCTGCTCAAATTATTTTTATTTTTTTGTTGTCATAATTTAACAATCTTAGTACCTACTTAATCATAACTTTTTGTACATATCTCCATTAATTATGTTTAAAATATACACTACGACAGGGTTAATCAGATACTAGGCAAAAGGAACGTAAAGGCAGTCCCCTGCCATAGTCCACCTTTCACCAAATAACAACTGCACACATAGGCTCACCGCCGCGCGACTGACACCGGACTCTAAACACTGCAAATACATCCAACAGCATATTATGTTAGACACTGCAAAAACAGTGTTTAGTCCGTCGGCCACCACATGCGACACCCAACTGAAGAGATGGGCTGGTTGTTGGCTGATTGTTTTAATAATGAGCTGCCACACACAGCTCATCATGAGTCACCACCACACATCTTTTTATTATCCGTCCAAATATCAACTTCTTGAAGAGTCCGATTCTAAGAAGCATTTCGAGCTCTCTCCGTATTCTAATGAGACTTCTGTGCATATGGTTTTATTACATTAATTGAACACGTCGTATCTAAATTGCGGCTGTCACCGGCGCAGGGCGGCGGCCGTGCCTCAGATGCCCCTCGCCTCGCATCTGCATTATCTTACCTCTCCAGCCCTCTGCACGCTCGCTAAAGTGCATTCTCCGGTCCGTCCGTCAAACTTCACAGCGAGCCCTAACGCCAAACCGACCTGTACCGACCTAACTATATAGTCCAATTTTGATTGTTTAGATCGTAACACTGCAGAAACTACCGCCGCTAACCCACGCTAAACGATGATAACTTATATTTCAATACACCACACGAAATTCGGTTCAAGGTCCCTACGTAAAGAGTCGATTTCTGCTCGAGGGCGGTACTGTCCGCGGCGTACCGTTTAAGCTAAGAGGGTAGTTCACATGTTGGCGGTGCGATTTATCAAATTTTATACGTTCGCGGGGCAGCGACATGTGCGCGGACAATTGCTTAGGTGAAGTGGGGGGAGGGGGGGGGATGTGAATTAAATATGGAGCGAGGTGGCTAATGGATTAGAGGAGACACCTTATGGCGCAATCCGTGCAGATGCGCCGCTGATTGGATCCGGGACGCGTGTAATCCCGTTTGTGAGGATTGTGGCTATATTGCTTTTGTTTCGCATCGCCATTATAGTCTTGAGTGAAAATTTAAATATAGGAAATGTAACTTGAAAGAAGACGTGTAGAATCGTTCGTTCGTAAGCGATACGCTGTTCTAATAAACATGGTATAAGCGTTTAAAAATATACTGAGTTTGTGTTACCAGTGAAGGTGCTTAGTTGTTTAAGTACCAATTACCTAACTGTTAATTTTTGTAAGCAGTCATGAATAGAACTTTCTAATATTTTCATTACTTCACCTTCATCGCACATCATTTCAACTACTAACCGACCAAATAATACTTCTTTTTGTAAAAAAAGTTTGATCTCTTTCTTTTAAAATGTTGACATTTTTAGTTTGAGTTGTCCTCGATAGTTTTTATGGCCCAGCTGACCTTCACCTGGGTCTTGAGAAGAATCGAGGATTTTAATTTTTTTATTTATGTAGCTGAATAATTTATTTACTTACTTGCTTACTTACTAATACTGTTATTTCTTAGAATCTGTCCTCCTGTCCGCCAAACCGAGCAGAATTATAAAATTCCACTGAATCCGAGACCGCGACCTTTGGTTCTGTGATCTTATCACTACTTGAGGCGGTTGAATTGAAAACTTGAAATTAATGTTTAATTTTAATTTTCATAGGGTTCAATTCCCAGCAAAGCATGGATTGGATGTTGAAATGAATAGCCCGGTTTGTGCTTCCCAACCCGCATTTGGTAAGCGTGGCCTACAATTGAATATCAATTGTAGCGATGACTTACCGTTTTTGGTTTAAATTCAAATACAAACTGTTTAAAAAACAAGTGAAATTGCGATGAAAAAAATAATATCGTAAGAATTTTGTAAACATGCTGAGAGACTAACTCGAAAGCTCCTGTTCTCAAACAAGTTCGGTCTCCTCGCGAGCTCATATTGAGATCCCCGACATTACAAGTGTTGCAGGTGATCGATCACGCGACATCGCGTTATTAGCGGGTACAGCGGGCGGCGGCGGCGGCGCGCGTGCAGCCGCGGTGAAATTGCCTGCGTCTGTACCGCGTCACTGTCCCGCGCGTAGCGACAGCAAAACAGACTGATCGCTGCCAATTCCATCATGTTAACGAAAACCTCTAGAGACCAAGAACGGTAACGCGGAGCATCGGCAGAACTCCTGCTCGTTGGACCGACGACATCAAGGCGGTCGCTGGGCCCATCTGGACCAGATTCACTAGCGACCAGGCTGGTTGGAGGAGGACTGGAGGGCGTACGTCCAGCAGTGGACGATGAAACGCTGAAGAAGAAAAACGAAAACCAGTATTTGTTTAGCATTGCAGTAGCGCCTCCTGGTGACAGACGAAGTGAGTTTGCCACTATGTCATACTAATTCCTCTTTTTTGTTAACGTGATAGAGTGGAGAATTAAACTCACACTCCGCATTCTTACCACTCACTGCTCATTGTAATAAGTATTAGTACTCAATTGAATTTAGGTGAATAATGTAGAGCTTTGGCCATGTGGTGAGGTAATGGTAATTTTTTGAATAATAGTAATATTTACAATAGTAAGATGTAAAAGTATCTCACACGAATAAATATAGAGAAACCTGATGGCGTGCACGCTATCTAGCAACTATGCTGACATGAAAGCTGAGTTAGTAACTTTAGTATCGTCCCCGTTTGGGTGACCAAATGTTTAGAATGGCTGTGCGCTTTGCAAGCCATTAGTCTAAGCTGCAGTCGTTCCGTCAACTAATATGGGCCACTCCGCTCTACCTTTATGCAGAACATTCGTAGCTAGTATCTGAACTTTAACTAGTCAGGCAAGTACCTACATGGACTTATTGAAAATAGTTTTGTAAGATGTCTTACTGTTCATGTATTTGCCTGAGCTAATAATGTATTTGCCGGGGGTTGTTCATAAGCCTGATGATGATGCTGAAATTACCATTTTTATGACACAAGCTTAAGGAGACATAAAAAAAAACATCTAGTGAAAAGTAAGAAATTTCTACAAAACATGTTGCAGCATGAAATAAAATGAAAAAGGGCACGGAGAGGCTTGGTTGTGTGTGGTGCTGTTGTGGCGTCGGTACCGCGCACCTATTCACGTGGGTGATGGATTGCGGCGTCGATTAGGGCCGACGCTGACCTGTTCTTTCATATCTCGCTAATGGCCGCCCGCACACGCCGCTAGAGGAGGTCCCGGCGAGGTAGCGCTCTCTGAATGTGGTAGCTGTTCTGGTCAGTTTTGACCAGTTTCTTTTTAAATTTATTGACGGGTAGGCACTTGGTATCCATCTCACATGTAATGATTACCGAACATGTTATGTATTTCATCCGAAATCCTCCACTACTAAGGAGGACGTAAATGCTGGAAACATTGATGATAAGGCAACATAATAATATTATTATTTAGATAAGATGGTGGTAGCTAGATAAGCAGACTTAAAAAGCCCTTCCACCAAACAAACCGAGTACAAACATGTACCATGTACACATGTACCATGTACACATGTATCAAGCGGGGTTACCTTTGAATCGAGTGTAACATTGATCACAGCTCCTGATCTCTAAAGTAATCGTCTATATAAGGTGACTGCTAGAAACCGCAAAAAACTTCTAGGGCTGGTCAGGTCAAGTGTTTTAAACATGACAAAAATGACAAAAATGAAATTCGTGTTTTTTTCATTTTTTATTAAATAATTCATTCTGTAAATTTTAATTAGATTGTCTTTGAGTATCTTATTTATTTTAAAGCAATAACATAAGAAAAATAAAATGAAAAGCAATTAAAAATAACGAGTATTTACAACGCGCGGGCAACAAAGTTCAACGAACTGCCGGGAGGCCGTCGGTTGACACGTCCGCGTCGTCAGCTGGGCGTTAAGTACCTACGTTAGTCTGCAATCAGGAGACCCCATTTATTTTCCTTTAATTGAAATGTGCGTAGGTATAAGGTGCAGTTAAGTCCAACGACTATCGATTGCATCAAGTTATGGCCACATTTTAACTGTAATTATGATAAGTGTTAAGTATGAGCGTAATTTCAACTCAATCCTACCCTACGTCTTACAAAAAAAATCTATCACACATTATGAGAAGATAGGTACAGCTACCTTTCCTTACAAATGAAAGATCAAATGTAGGTAGTTATCTAAGGTACGACCAACGACCGAACGATGACCTTTCATGTCTACGACAACTAAACTAAAATAAGTATGTATTACCTATTTTGTGTTATTGTTAGTCAAGCGTTATTTCACTATTCAGTCTTGCCTACTTACACTAAAATAAGTTAAACTAATGTATCGCATTAAAGGCAACGTTGATACCTAAACTGCTGCGTAATTGATAGGTAGGCAGGTACTTACGTGGTGTTATAGAGCATTCCAGTTTATTACATTAGCGCACAGGAAAGGTGATAAGCTTCCCACTGTCAAACTAATGTAATAATGATTAAATAAAAGTAAAAACCTGTGCTAAAATTTCGTAAATAAATTAAAATTTATTAAAGGATAAACTAGAACAACTTTTGTGATCGGCACATAATTATTATTACACTAATTCGGCGGGCTTTAGGCATTTTTACGCACACGCGACGCGAATGCACCAGACAGAATGCATAAGTTGACTGCCGAATAAAATCAAAGATGCAAGATGCGCAAGCGAGCGACACGTAGACGATCTGCTGTCTCTTTCCAATTCTATGAATATGAAAGAGACCGAGTAAATTCTTATCGATGCGGCAGGCGGTGTACCAACGTTACGGCTTTAACTTAGAGAATCGCACTGTGGCACTGCTGTGCTGAGTCGAGTCACTGAACTCACTTGAGTCTCTTGCGCAGCGCAGCGCAGCAGGTGTGTGCTGGCGTGTGATTCTCTAAGCTAAAGCCTTGATAGCAGCGACTGCCGCAGCGCTGAGTAATGACTCTGTCTCTTTCATATTCATAGAATTGGAAAGAGACAGCAGATCACAGCCATGCGCGCAGCGTCTACGAGTCGTTTAGAGAATTGCATAGCAGTTTCCTCGGGAAAGTTTTGGTGTGTATGTGAGGTGCATTTGTGTGTGGGTGATTAAACTAATAACTAGTATGAGTTAATTAGTAAAGGATTAGTATTATTATGAATAGGCTACCGTGAATAAAGTAATCAGTTCAGTAACAAATTAATGTTTTGTGTAAAAAATGGGTGTTAAGTCGTATTAGACTTGTAGGTAGAACAGGTGGTGTTCTTTTAAACACGTTAAATAAGTGTAATAATAATGTGCCGATCACAAGAGTTATTTTAGTTCGTCTTTTAATAAATTTTATTTTATTTACGTTATTTTGGCGAAGGTTTAATTTTTATGTAATATTACGTTAGTTTGACAGTCCAAAGCCTGTGAGGTGTGATGGGAAGCTTATCACCTTTCCTGTTCGCTGATGTAATAAACTGGAATGCTTCTAACACCATGTAAGTAAGTACCTACCGACACCTATTAATTACGCAGCTTTTTAGGTATTAACGTTGCCTTTCATGCGAGACATTAGTTTGACTTAATTTAGTGTAAAGAAATAAGTAAGACTGAATAGTAAAATAACCGCTTGAATAACAACAACATAACATAGGTAACTTATCACAATGCTTTAGGCTGTTTAGTTGTCGAGAACATGAAAGGTCATCTGGTCATTTGGTTTGGAGTTACCGGCAAGTGCTTAGCGTGCGGACGCGATATTAGATAACTACCCAACTACCCATTGATCTTTCATTTGTAAGGAAAGATAATTGTAACTTCTCATAATGTGTGGTGTGATGGATATTTACTAGGATTGAATTGAAATTACGTTCATACATCATAACACTTACCATAATTACAGTTAAAAAGTGGCGTTGGACTTAACTGCACCTTATACTTACGCACATTTCAATTAAAGGAAAATAAATGGGGTCTCGTGATTGCAGACTACCGTAGGTACTTATCGCCCAGCTGACAACGCTTACGGATCCACAGTCGGCCGGCCAGCCTTTCGTTGCCCGCGCGTTGTAAATAATCGTTATTTTTAATTGTTTTTAATTTTATTTTTCTTATGTTATTGGTTTAAAATAAATTAGATACTCAAAGACCATCTAATTAAAATATACAAAATGAATTATTTAATTAAAAAATTAAAAAAAACACGAATTTCTTTTTTGTCATTTTTGTCATGTTTGAAACACTTGACCTGACCAGCCCTAGAAGTTTTTTGCGGTTTCTAGCAGTCACCTTATATATTATGTCAACTTACAGTATGGTTACCAATATGGCTATCATACTAGAGCAGCCCAGAACTACCGGTACCGATCCCAAACGTATCCATACCGATAGGCATAGGTACCACAAACTCGATACAGATTCCCCGTACCATTTCCTGTTATTCTGAGGTCTGCGCGGCACCTGTCGGGCGTCGGCCGTCAAATGTACAAGGGTCATTACTTAGCCTATCGCTGCCAGTAATTAATACGAGCAGCCAAATTGCCTTCGCCGCTACCTGCCGCCCGCCTGCGAATCATTCTGTGATTACCATCAATTGAATTCTTATTTTGTGTATTTCTAGGTGTCGATGGAATCATTAGTTGTGATTAATAGTCCGTGAATAACTGTTTCAATATTTTTAAAACATTTTCTTCAAAGTTTAGCTGGGTTTATTATACTTAGATCTATACAGTACCTATACCCACTTGCTACATTAAAAACAGTGTAACCTTTTTCAAAAAATATTCTAGCTAGGTACCTACCTATAAGTACTGGTGATCTATCTGGACTTATAAGACTTGTCACTTATAAAACAGTTTAAAAGTTACTTTTTTCAAATAATTATCCGAGTCTTATCAGAAGTGACTTGGGAAGGGCAGATAATCCAGTGGCTGCCCCGAGCTGTGTCCAGCGCGTCACCGTAAATCAGCGGGCGACGCGCGACAGTGCGACGCGCGTCAGCGGTACCTGGGGCGCTGTTGCGAGATCAAACAGTAATTAATCTCTACCTAACCCCCCGCCGCCACCCGCCCCGCTCCCACCCCCGCACAGGCCCCTCGGCGCCAGCGAGGCGCCGGCCAGGTGACCGCCTGATTGATAACAAGGCCAAACAACGCGGATCATCCTTGTTCGAAAAACGTTAAATTGGTTGAATGGGTGTTTGCTTCACATTGACACATGTTTTTAAACTCCTTACTTTACTACTTATTACTGTTTTTTTTCTATGTTCAATAAAATATGTTGGTCAGCTTCAGGAATTTTATACCGTTTACTCAAAATGTGAACATGTCTAATATTATGTCGAGCTTAGAAACTTTCAAGCACAGCACAGCACATCTCAGCTGTGTTATAAAGACGTACGGACGGACAGTCTTATTTAACGACTACATATTTACTACATACTGCTTTATTTTTCGATAATATTCTACTTGGCGTGTCTTCCCAAATTTGGAGGTCCCTGTTAACAAGTTTATTTTTAACTCAACACTTTACATTTTACGCAAATGAACATGAAGCATTATAGATTATATTGGGCACAGTATGTAATAGAAATGGCTAACTTTTCATATTAAAAAATATATTTAAGTTGACTTATACTAAAATAATGCTATGTCAAATTAGTTTTCAAATGAGTTGTGGTGACTGGTGCCAATGCAGCACTCCGTTGATTAAACAGTGACGTCCAGTGTTGGTGTCAGCGTCTTGGCGCCCGTCACGTGTGCAATATTATAAAAGCCTGCCTGCGCGGCGCCCGCCCCGATTGCTCAGTAATTAATCTCACCTCCAGCCCGAGCCCCGACCCCCCCTGCCTCTAATAGCCCTGAGTGATCATGTAATAGTCACAACAGCTTACAGGTTACTACGGCGGGCATATGGATTTCTTGCTAGTCTACTTCAATTAGAAAAGCTAATTCAGTTATGTATTTGTTACTATTGAAGGAATATTTAGTCATTTAGAGAGGATTGAAGAAAAAAATCTTAACAAAAAAAGATCATACTGTATGACTGTATGGAATAATTAGAAGACCTTAGCGAAATTACTCCTTGATGCATGTTATGAAAGGTGTGTCAGAATCGTAGCAAATGGAAAGCCGTGCCAGATGCCCCCCCCCCCCCCCCCCCCACCACCACCAAATTGCACATGTGCTCAGCGTGTTAGGTGGTGAGGCCATTTAGTCCGTTAGTCGCCTTTTACGACACCCAATGGAAGAGAGGGGTTGGTTATATTCTTTTACTGAGCCGCTTTACCACACGGTTCAAACAAAAATGTTGAAATTAAGTAATCCAGAGTTCTTACTACGTCTGCCGTAACGACATAACGCGGATCGCAGCGCAGGCCCGGCAATATCTGCGCGCTGTCTCAATATGGGGAGATCGATGTGCTGCGAGTGCACGGCGCCGCACTCGAACGCAATCAAACCGCAGTAAAATCGCAGCTGATAACCGCCCGGCGCGGGGCACACCGGGCGCGGGGCACTTTGGAAAGCGCTGCCTACAAACATGTCTTCTTAGTTCTTCCTCCTTCTCTTTGCGTCGTATTTCACATCATTGGGGTCGCGACCTCTTGGATATGTATATTATCTTCTCGCTGTTTCGCTATTTGTCTCTGTCCGCGGCAACTTGAAAAGTATCGTGGAAGTCGAGTGTGGTGCGGATTCCAATCAGACCGTGTCGCATTAGTCTGACGGAAAATGGAACTCTTTGCTAAAATTATTGTGTATGTATTTCATTAATTTGTCGTTTGTTTTACTACTTGGCGGAAAATTGAAAATGGTCTGTGTCACGTCAGCAAGAACTTAACGCGAGAAAATTTTCGTGCAATGATTTTATATGACTTTAAAAGTCATATAAGAAGCCCCATCTTGTGCCACTGTTTACAATTTGTTTAATGAGTTTAAACGTGGTCGCACTAATCTCACCGATGATCTGCGTAAGGGACGGCATTCTACTGCGACGACTGAAGATAACGTTAGTGTTATGCGGCGTATGATAGACACTGACAAAAGAGTGACCTATCAGCAGATTCGGACAAGCTTAGGCATTGGCATGAGTTAAGTGCACAAAATCCTCCATGAACATTTAGCGGTCAGGAAGCTTTGTGCTCGGTGGATACCTCATAATTTGACAAAGGCCCAAAAACTCCGTCGTGTTGATTGGTGCCGTGAAATGGTTCAAAGATTTAACGGAGGTGACTCAAATGCTGTGTTCAACATACTTACAGGTGACGAAAGCTAGATTTTCTGTTATGATCCTGAAACTAAAAGACAGTCTGCTGAGTGGGTGTTTCCTTCCGAGGAGTTGCCAACTAAAGTGAAGAGAGGTTGAAGCGTGGGAAAAAAGATGGTGGCACTGTTCTTCGGAAGGACAGGTCATTACACAACAATTGTGTTAGAGGAACAAAAAACAGTTACTGCAGAGTGGTACACTAACAATTGTTTGCCACTTGTCTTGAAAAAAGTTCAGGAGAAACGACCTTGCAGTAGGATCCTCCTTCGCCACGACAACGAATCGTCGCAAACCGCCAAGCAAACAATCGACTATTTGGCGACGTCAGAATTGTGGAATTACTGGGTCACTCACCGTATAGCCCCGACCTCGCACTTTGCAATTTTTATTAATTCCCGAAAATAGAAGAAAAACTTCAAGGAAAACGTTTTATGGACGCCGAGGAAGCAGTGGCTGCATTTCAAAAGGCCGTCGAAGAGACCCCTAAGGACGAGTAGGCAAAGTGCTTTTCTCAGTGGTTGTATCGGATGCAGCGATGTATTTATGTGAATGGATACTATTATGTTAAGATGTAATGAAACTAATAATTTGCTAATTTGTTCAGTTTTTGATTATCTAAGAACTTTCAGTCTCGCCCTCGTATCACCGTTTACATTTAAAATGAGAATCATTTATCACTGTTAAAGGTATTTATATTTTTGCTACTGCTAATCACTAACTGTGCAATTATCACAATAGTGTTGGTGTATTAGAAAACAAATAGCAAATTAAATAAGAAAAATGATTTTTACTCCCAATTCCTAAATTAGTTTCAAAAAAGTTTGTGACAGTGGTGGAGCGTCTATAACACCCAAAGGCTTGTCTTATTTACAATCGTGCTTGTCAATTGTAATTTAAATCAATAATTATAGGTAATACCAGTACATTAAACGGAATGTATCCAGTGGCGTTTAATTATTTTGCATGTAAAATTTAAATACTAAAAATAGTAAAGAGGCTGCAAAATAAATTGAACTTGTGGTAAAAGTCAGAAATCAAAGTTAAGCATAAATGAACAGTAGCAGTAAAATAATTATAACGTGATTAAATATTAACCACAAAGTAACTAAAAGTCAGAAAATTACATTGAATATATTTTTCGTGGAAATCTATGTTTCATTAGCAAGTAATTGCTATTCCCCGAATCGTAGCGCGCCGTACAGTCTGCGAATGCGCACAGTACATAAAAAGCATCTTTAAAAGCTAAATAATGTTTGTCTATGTTTTGAAAAGGTTAATTCTAAACAATAATAAAGACATTTTAGGTTTACATACACACAATATAATTACGGCTACTATACGGGTTAGCCAGAGACTATGAGAGCAGCAAAAGCAGTCAGAGAAGGGTAGAGACCATAGACCACTTTTCACCAAATAGCGACTGCACATGTGCTCAGCGTGACAGGTGGTGAGCACATGGCCGCTCTATGCTGTTGGATGTATATGCAGTCTTTCGTACGAATGTCACCTTTTACGACACCCAAGGGAAGAGAGAGGGTGGTAGTATTCTTTCACCGCTACGCGACATGGCTATATCAATTTAGGTTTACTTTAAAAAAAATATATTTATTTCTATTTTAATTTCATGGCCGCTTATGACGTAATGTAGCTACTACATTGATAAACTCCAATTACTATTATACTACATGACTTGAATATTATCAAAAGGAGCAATAAACACATGAGTAATTAATTAAATGGTTTACACGCACGATTAGAGCTTTTTGATATAATATTGTTTGGTACGGAACTACGAGTGCAGTTTGGCGTACGTGTCTCGTGTCAGACAGGCTTTCAGAGTTACGCGCCGCCATGCGCCGGCAAACCAGAACTGATAGCAGACCGCAACCTGATTGCCCTGGCTCGGAATCCCCGTTCATTAGACGAGACCGTTTGGCGACTTAATTCTATTCGTCATATAGAAAACATGCAGTACATTCGACTTATTTGACGTCACCGTAGCTAAAACTAAATCTGTTGCTGTTTTGTCTTTATCATTCTAAAACAATATTGTAAAAGAATAATACTTTGGAATACGGAGCAGCATTAGTGCTAGCTATCTAGGTTTCTGCTATTTTTTCTGCTATTTATCTAGATTTCTGCTATTTTTACGGCTTGTTTTAAAGGAAACAAATGGAATATGTAAGTCTCGACGTCTTGTCTTCCATATGCCATCTGATGGGTGCATTTGAAGTTTAAGTGTAGTTTTAGTGAAATGTGTTGTGACCTGGACATAATTTCTTCTTTCCCCTTTTACGTGCATATTTATTTATATGATTATAATGAATATCCTATTTTCAATATAACGAAACGTAGAAAAAGTGTCTACCTCAAGCGGGAATCGAACTCGTGTCCTCCGCAATCCGGTCGGCTGCGTTGACCACTCCGCCACAGAGGTATTGGTTAGACCGACGAAATTTTTCAACGCTTTTGACTTTATGTTTTTATAGCAACAGTGTCTTTTCAAACCTCTTAGAATTTACATCCTTAACATTTTACAATATATTAAACACTCAGTTAAGATAAGACTGCTTTCGCAGTGGTCAACGCAGCCGCCCGAATTGCGGAGTTCGTTATTTTTGAGTTTATCCCATCTTTTTTTTGCTAAACGTATGCGACAATCGCCACTGATTGGGTTCTAATCGACACTGGAATAGTGATGGGTTGCGAGAAAATTCTCCAAGTGAGAATATTCCTCAATCGGTAATATTCTAGAATTTTCCTTTTAATTGAGAATATTCTCAGATCAAGGAGAATTTAAAATTGGATGAAAATTTTCTTATTTTTAGGAAAAAATATGTATTATTTTCGAGGTTTTAAACTACCATGGCAGTATTGTATAAAATAAGTAGGTATTTCAGTTTATTTAGCTAATAATTATCACAGCACCATCGTTTTTGCCGATAAACTTGTGAGTAAAAATTGATTTTGAGTTTCCACCGCAATATTTTTATGTACAAACAAACGTTTTATTTAGTTGCGCTAGTAGATGAATATGACCTATTGGCAATGGATATATTATAATACTTTAATAATAAGTTTACTGTTTTTCGTATTTCAGATTACATGTTATTAAAATTTCTTGTCATGATTAGTCGATTTTTTTATGTTGATTTTGAAGAATTTGAATTATTTAGAGTTGTTAAATCTTGAGATCTTTATTAAAGCTGATTGTTTGAAAACACTGATGTGTCTCTTTTATCGCCAAAATGCATTACTAATATTAATATTCTTGCTTAGAAAAATTTTACCTCAGGAAAGACAATAATTTAAATGTTCTGTGTGAAATATTTATAAATAAAGCAGAAATACAATCGCAGTTCTATTAATTAAATCAGATTATTGAGATAGTCATCCAATTTATAAATTCTCTTCCAAAAGAATATTCTCGAGAACTTAACTGCAAAGTTTTCACTGAAAGAACATTCTCGGGAATTTCCCATCACTACAACACTGGAAGCGTCGCAGATCGAGACCTTGAACATTTTTGACCTCTGTGGTCCGACGCATCCTAGGATGGGGATGATGTAGGAGGTCTTTGCCCAGCAGTGGGGAACAATGTAGGTTACAAAAAAAAAGTGTGTGGTTGATCTGATAGAATCACACAATCATTGGCAGTTTGAGGTTTAATAGTACATTTTTCTTGCATATTCCGAAAGGATTTGCACGTACTCAAGTTTGACACGTTATAGGAAAGTAACACGTACGCGCCAGGAGTCGTGCGCCGTGTCGTGGTTGGGCGTGTTGGCCCCTGTGTGCCGCGGCCTTAGGGCGCGTGAAGAAGTGCTCATATCTGTGTAGTGAGTAGTGAGCGGGTGATTTATCGCGCGCTCACCGGACGCCGCTCACTTACCGGCAGATGGCGCTGCCGTCGCTGACTGAACACTTTATACACTGGCACGGAGAGGTCAAGCTCCATTCTGCGGTATTAAAACGTGTCTTCTTTCGTGTACAAGACGAACGTCAAAGATGGGACGCAAATTTCATATTTTTGAATTTTATTTTGCATCGAAGAGTCCTATGGCTATTTGCCCAGCAGTGCGTGGATTGGGGATGAAATGATGATGATGATGAAATGATATTGTTACGCATGTATGTAAGTAAATAATTGAATGGGAAAGGAGAAACTATCTTTTGACGTTCAAATGAATGAAACACCATCGCACACACTGTTTTGATAATGAACTACGTAGATCTAAAGCATTTATGTGATGATCCCATGTTAGCAGTGTCGCGTAGGTAGCGGTGAAAGAATACTACCACCCCCTCTCTTCCCTTGGGTGTCGTAAAAGGCCACTAACGGACTAAAGTAAAGACTGCTCATACATCCAACAGCATAGAGCGGCGATGGGCTCATCACTTGTCACGCTGAGCACAATTGACATTGTGCAGTCGCTATTTGGCGAAAGGTGGACTATAGTAAAGGACTGCTTTTGCTGTCCTCATTGCCTAGTCTCTGACTAACCCTTCGGGGATACCGTCATTATATGTATGTATGTATACTATTAAAGCAGGTACCTCATCATCATCATCAGCCTATAAATATCCCGCTGCTGGGCACAGGCATCCCACGTGGACAATAGCACGTGGGGATGTGGGGCCATAACCCACCACGCTGGCCCAATGCGAATTGGTGGGTTAAGTAAAAACAGCTACCTAGTTTACCAAAATCTGAGAGAATGCGATGAAATAGTCTTGTTAAATAAAATGTTGTCCTTACAACATATTTAATAGGAATCTGTCTTTGAATTCCTGATAAGTAATCAGTTATTTTTATAATTTCAATCACGTAGCTGCTGGATGTGTTTATAAATGTTGTATTATAAATGGCGATCCATTGTCTCGGCTAACCCTGTGGCACCACTGCGTGAGTATGTTGTATGCATGAAATTCCAGAAGTGAAGTTAATGAGAACTATATTCTGCGTGGTAGAGATGAGGTGTCTGCCGGCGGCGGCGGCGGCGGCGCGGCGTTATGAGACATTCCTCATAATGTCACGCCTCCGTCCTGCAATATGCTTTCAGCTAGCTTCCCCATGGTATGTCTTAAGGTTTTAAATTACATAACCTCGATTTAAGTACATTTACTAATTGTAAAAAAATATTCAGCAACTGTTTTCATGTTTATCCTGTGATATCAAGTATAGGAACACAAATGCAAAAAAACAAAATAATTTTCTTAATTTCTTAATAAGTTAATTTGATTGGGTATAAACGAATATCGAGTGTATTGTTATCTTATTAAACCGTCAAATACAGAATACTGGTAAACCAAGTTCCGCATAACAAATACTCGTGAGTACCGCCTTACATTAATCACTTTAGTAAAAATAAATTATTTATAAACTGCTTAAATACCAGTGATGGGATATAAATTCATATATGACCGTAACTCGTAAGCCAGGCCTGAAATTAGCTCCGGCTTGTAAGGGCAACAGTGCAAGTGAAATAGATAATTATCAGGAGGGCCCCGCGCCCCGCGACATACATCACGCGCCCTGACTGATGGCCCTCTTACTGACCGGCGGCCAGAGCCAGGGGCTGCAGCGGCGGAGCTGCGACGCATTCAGACTGAAGTAGGCAGATATACACGCACGCCTTAAACAAACTTTGACATTCATAGAGTTAATCAAGTTAACGGATACAATGGAGCTAATACACTGTTGAAACCAGTAAAGTTACAGCTAAAAACGTTAAAACTATATTTTTTTTATGCTAACGGCAATTTAACAACTGTTGTTATTCTCACTGATAAGAAAAGCTTTTCAGTGACTGAGACATACGAGTATTAGCTAGTCTTTATGTCAC
Source organism: Scoparia ambigualis (assembly GCA_963921215.1). Taxonomy (NCBI): domain Eukaryota; kingdom Metazoa; phylum Arthropoda; class Insecta; order Lepidoptera; family Crambidae; genus Scoparia; species Scoparia ambigualis. Next base: position 36,117,760 of record OY992511.1, on the reverse strand, counting down.
TTCTGCAGTGTAGCCGTCACTCGTGTCTTGCGCCGCCGGTCATCCAAGTTCTAAAGGGCCGGAGGAAAAAGGCCTCTTTACCTTCCACTAAAACTAGTAAATAGTCGGATTAACTCCGAGCATAAATCAAGAGGACTCGTCCGATCTGGATCGGCCTCCAAGGCCTGATAACATCGCGCGCGATTGGACCTGCTCTTCCTAACTTGGGCCTACTTTGAGGTAGGAGATAAAAGTTTCCCTATTATCGTTGAGGGATTACTGTTCACCTCTTTTTGGAAGTTGATGCTGCTTGCTGATTGCTCTATAAAGAACTTTATATCGAAAGTGTCTCAAATTATTAAGTCAACAAGAGTTCGGTGCAGCCATTTGTCCATCTGATGTAGTAGTAAAGTTAATAAGAAATAGAAGAACGTTGGTGGAATATAAGTTTCATTTATAATTTTATGGGTTTAAACTTATTCTAGTACTACTCATTATATCATATTAAGTAGATTTGAGAGAAATCATCACAGAACCTTTATAAACTCAATGTTTATGTATAGGGTTGTTTAAACTTTAATGTAAACCATTTAAGTGCAAAAGGATAATGGGAAATAGCATCCATTCGCTGAAATTCATTGCTTCCAATCATGTCAAACGTCATTCTATTTCCTTAAGAGCCCCAATTTAAACTGTAATTTTTTTCAAAAAACTGCGGAACAATCTCAAACAATGTCTGCGAGCACATCGCAATTAAGGGAAGATCGCTTCCGTCTAAGAAGGTGGTTCTTATTATTTTTCCTGAGCCCACCCTCTGGTATCCGTCTGCGAGGGCCTCGTTAATTAGAAGGAGTATTTTATTAAGGCCAATTTGTTGCGAATACCTGGCAGATTGCGGGGGATCCAAACCGATTTGTTTGAAGGTTTTTTTTTGCAGAAACTTCGGTTAGGGTGGGCGATTTTTAACAGCCCTTCGTTTGCTTTTAAGTGTTAATTACCAGTTGCGTTTCAGATAACAATCGAATTATGCTTGAGTTTTATTTAATTATTATTTCGGCTCAAACTTTTATGTTGAATTACTTTCTTTCTCCTTTAAGTAAGTAATAACATTATAGAGTTATATTTTTGTACGAGTACCATTCCTTTGAAGTAGGGAGCTTAAATTTAATTTACTTCAAAAATATATTTTTAACAAAACATTTAAAGCAAACTGTATGTGTATCCTATGAGTGTTAAAGTGTATTCTAAATTCGTAAGTTAATAAATATGAAGTAGCTACTTATATGATATAAATAATATACTTAAATATATAAATAAATAAATAAATGATTGTTGATTAACGTATAAATTGATGTTGATGAAGTGAAATATTTCTGTTACTATTAACATAATGGAAGGTGACGGTACAGCGGCGGTTCCCACGTCCGCGGGCAATTGGCGGGATTGGTCGGTATGCGCGCGCGAGTTGACCCCGCCTCACTATTAATTGTCCTTTACCTAAATAAGGAAGATGTGGAGCCTCCACTATGTGGAAATGAATTTAAAAGGTACATGAAGACAAGAAAAGATAGGAAAAAACTTGCGAAAAGTGGTTGAGACGTTGCCCAGGCAAACAGGAGATGGTTTACAACAATATAACGCAGCTATGATTCAGTTGTTTTCTAATAGTATGTACGAAACATTATTACTTAGGTACCTACAAATGATAGGAGTATATCAAAACGATTTCCAATGTAATTGAAGATAGAAAGAGCTACTGTAGCTCAGACCTGTATTTGGTATTCCCACATCAATTTATGGAAATAACCTATTAAAGTTCGTCGTCAATGAAAAACACTGGGTATGCAACATAATATCATTCATTAACTTAAGCTATGCATCATTACTTTACATGTTACATAATTTTTTTGTCTCATTCTTCATTATGATGGTTTCAATCAGCTCCACTCCTTCCCTGTTTAGTTGACGAAGTAGCGTGCGCAAGATACGCTCCCATGTAATGTCTCATACAATAACAGGAGCGCGGTGAATCACCTCGCGGCCACCGGGAGACGCTAACCCTGCGACGGCCGTTGGTCAGGAGACGGTGTTACGGGCACGTATGGTATACCAGACCTATATCTCTTTGATTTGACACTGGGCTTTGATTTAATAAAAAAAATTAACTTTTAACTTTTCGTTTCCATCTTATTTTCAAATTAAATAATTTATTTGCATTTAACATATCTCAGTAAATTTGATGGTGCAAAATAATTATTTATTTATACAATTCAATAACTCAATAAATAGAGAAAAAGAAAAATACTTGTAACTGTAAATAACTAAAAGTACCAAATTGTAAGCAGTAAATAACTCGCAATTCCAGTTTAGCAAGTGATTGACAAAATTTAAGTATCTAGAAGTTCTCCGTGCTTTAGAAGGCATGTTTTAGTATTGTAGTCGTAAAATGTAACCAACTAACCAAACCAAATAACCGTGTTTGCGTCATTGTGGTGGGTTATGGCCAAATCTCGCCACGAGCTTAGCAGGGTGCATACGCTAATGATGACTATTCTATATAACAAATAATATTATTAGTTGGTTACAACCAGACCTGGCGACCATCTGCCGGGTTAAAATGCCGCTTGATCAAGCGCGTTATCAAACGCTTTTAAAATTATTACGCGTCCAACAACGTATTATTAGCTCAACAAGCAGAGTCGCGGCGAGAGGCTAGCGGCTGATGTTTACGCGTGACTCATCGATGGCGCCACGACTTAAAAGGCCTGTCCGTGACGTGCAGGTGTCTCAAATATACATGTCTGGATCTTTCAAAGAAAATCCTAATTTCAATGCTCCTTAGTAATATTAAACGACTAGCGGCCGCTCGCGGTTTTACCCGCGTGGTTCCCGTTCCTGTTGGAATATCGAGATAAAAAGTATCCTATGTGTTAATCCAGGTTATAAACTATCTGTATGCCGAATTTCATTCAAATCCATTTAGTAGTTTTTACGTGAAAGAGTAACAAACATCCATCCATACTTACAACATGCCGCGTTTATAATAATAGTAGGATTGTATTATATATTAGGATTCTAGAATAGGTTATTGACAAGTTAAAATGAAAGCATATAAACTGCCATGATTCATTTTCGTTGATTCCGGTCATTTTAGTGTCACGTGTAAATTCCAATATGATCCTCGTCGAAAGTTGCAGGTTTGGGGAGAGGTAGCAGCTGATTGAAAAATCAATAATTAATACTTGTTTTTAAAAAGCTTTTTCAGCTGGCTAGAGAAATTCATTAAAAAATGTAAGATTTAAAGTTATTTCGTGCAAACATTAGCATTATTGGCTGCTTCATAAAACTTGTCAAAACTATAAATTATTCACTTATAATAGCCACTGGCTAGCTACCACCAAGAACTAACCCATTAAGTAATTGTAGTGATGACTTAACAAAATTTCATCAACGGAGACTTTTGCCAAGAAGTTGGACAGTACATTGTTACTGCTGTGGCACAGCATAAATAAGCAAAATATTGCAATAGCTTGATACATTAATTGATTTGAAATGGAAAAATTATAATTTTTTCGTTGTTTCTATACGTTTAATTACATGTTCACACATGTGTTTGATATTAGTTTACAGTTAACTCGTATCCCATCGCAGGGTGCGCGTACGCCGGTCGTTGCCTCTGCCGCGGCGATTGCCTCGAGTGTCACTACTCACTGCACAAGGGTTAAGTGCTTGCACTTTACGATGAAGTGCCTCGACGACAGCGACGACCCAGCGTTAGATAATACGCATGGCAATATGTTACTATTTGGTGTTGAAACAGTTTCTACAAATTAACTCGCGTTTAAATTATATTCTGGTGATCCTGATTTTTATGTTTTTTGTTGCAGACAGCTGCAGGTACTGTAATGAAGAGCAAACTTGTGAAACAATACCATTTGAGCGTCAGTACACATAGACAAGAATGTTTAACGCCTAAATATTTTACTATTTATGATAGAACAGCAAACAATGCCGTCATGCTGTGCCTGTTCTGCTCCTATTAAGATATCTGCAGCTAGTTTACACATAATACTTACTTGTACCATATTGTTACATCTGTGAAAGCAATAGCATTCACCATGGACACCTCGAGCGGCGGCGCGGCGGCTGTGATTGAGGGCCACATGCGACCTCGATACGGCGCGATGCAGATAGGACATTCCGTAGACAGCCACAGACGATTAACAATATATTGGTATTTACCTACCATAAGTTGTCACTAAGCCGACCACTGAACATACAGCCATGATGGGAAGCGGCCACGTATAGAAATAGCGCTCAGCGTCAATTGACGTCTTTAAGTTTCTTTTTCCTAGTGTTTTCATTCAAAGGACGACAATAGCTGGTCCTCGGTGACACCGACTTGCTTGTCGAATACAAATAGTTGTGTCTGTTCGCTGCTACACAAACATAAACATGTTTTACCCCAGCACAAAATACTGAATCGTTCTCCACCCTATAACATTATATGAGAACGAGCTTTCCTTTGGGTGGATAATATTTCACACTATCTTACAAACTTATTAGCTGTCTTCGCATTTGGAAACCTGTGACTCAGTACTTTGTTGATACTGTATGAATGAATATTAACCGGAACACGCAGGTTACTTCTGCTTGAAAGCAGAAATAAGCATGGGGATTGGTAGCGATTCAGACCAGTTTGTACGGAGAATGGCTCATCGGCATGTATTATGTTTAAAAAAGATGGTGAAAGGATTGATTTTGTTGGTAGTTTATGACGATTAGGTACTTGGTGTGGTGATGTGCCCTCTGTGCTCCGCGCGGCGCTGCCGTGAGAACGGCGCGCATATGGCGAGTACACACTCGTGCTTTTATTGGCGGTGTTGCCACACCGATTTTTAATTACCTCACTCGCCACATGTGGAGGACAGAGGTGGAATTACATATACTTATGTTTTACGATGAGACTCGAGACAGTCTACATCATTCAAAGTATGTCGATGACTAACTTGAGACGGTGTGGAACTAGGTCAAAAGATCGAAGCTAATTATTTAAAATAGTAACATTGGTTTATTCGTAACATTTGACGGACGTTTTGCTCATAACAAATTCGAGATGACCTAATTTAACATCCTAGCATAAGATTATAGGATACCTACCTTAATGCCGATTCTTAAAAATGGTTAAGTCTATTTACAAAACTTTTTTAAATACACTTGTGACCTACTACACATCTTATTTTGACGTACGCATTATTTGTTTTCCAAGAAGCGTTTTGCAACAAGGTGTTTTACGATCTGGGTAGCTGCTGGCTGCGAGCAGCACAAGACCGGTCGCGGTGGAGGCCCTTGTCTGCAGTGGATGTCCTTCGGCTGATGATGTTGATTATTAATGAAATTGTCTTACGATGACAACTAAAACGGACAGAAAACAATCTAGTGAATTTCAAACATGCAGTGCAGTAGCAAAAGATGATGACTAAAACTAATTATGATATTTGTGGTATAATTAAAAACATGAGGTACCTAACGTTATACCTCAACACAACAAAATAACAAACAAAGTGCCGTGTTTATAGGCAAATGTGGACTGTGAAGTGATGTCACCCAGACCTTTAGACAAAAGCTGCGTTGTCTACGGCTGTAGCCAAGTGGCTGTAGCCAATGTCAATGGCCAAGTGGCGGCTAATGACAATGTCAGTTAGTCACCGGCGCGGGCGGCGCCTGAGGTGCGGTCACCGCCGGTGAACTCCGTGGCTGGCCATGAGCTAACTCTGATTCAGTTTAGTAAAGTAATAGTATTGTTATTTCACATCCCAATCAACGTATAATCAACAATATAGGCACAAAAAAGTTGGTAGCGAAATTAACAGATTGTGGCGTAACCTGAACTAGGAAGTTTCGCATAAGTACGAGCTTAGCTGCCGTAGAACCAGACACAATAGAAATTGAATTGTCAGTAAGCTCTAGGAGCCTTGGTGACAGGCGAGGGGATACACCCTATCAACCCTCTACCCCAAACAATGGTCAGAAAAATATGTATGGAGATTTGTACAGTACTTGCAATCACCATTTTCTCCGAATTGCTTTCTTCCACTTTTTACTTAATTTTTTATTTATGTTTGAAATAAGTTTGTTGACTTTAAGTAAGCTTACCTGCCTAAGCTTGACTAACTCACCTGAATGGAAGTGGAATGGAATATTTTCTGGAATGAGGAACTGGCTGTCTTGTCCTTAGAAACTTACCTATTGCTTTGTTATTATATTGAATAGTAAAAATTAGAATGCTGATCATGTTGATGAAACATAGAACAAAATTTACTCATGTCAATAAAAAGTCTTTATGTATTCAGTCCATTGTCTTTCCCCCTACTTATAAACGTTAGTTACATGAAAACATTACTTATCATCTGGATGGTATGGATGTCAAATCTTAAGTAACAAATAAATTTAAGTCTACGACATCTTATCCGAGGTAGTAGGTATTTACACGTACGAACGTGTAAGATTTTAACGTTATAATATAGCATAGTTATTATAATATTACAATAATAACAATTTGTCATCACCATAAAGTGTAATAATGTGTTACACAATTTTTTCACGTGTATACTGTGTCATATATATTCACGTTTGACGCAAGCATTGGTTAGGTGACGTCTATGACAGTGACTACTACCAAATTGTTAAATAATATCTGCAGTGTTTATTCAAAAAGTACGCTTTGACTTATTAATAAACGTATTCACACGCATGGAAAGTGCGTCAATGGCTGGTTAATAAAGTCCTATAAGGCTTTATTCGTAAACTTTGATCGCTCTTCTCCCAACTGTAGCCACAAATTAACTGAGGTTGCTCTTATCTACAACTGCACAAACCAGTCGTGAGCCCATGCGGTGCCTGGCGAGTCACCGTGTTGTGGTTCTTCTGCGTAACTGTAGTAGTAGGTAGTAAATTCTAGTAATAAATTTCTTCCTTTCCTCGATAACACCTCGTTGACCGTGGCAGTGAAGCTTGTGCACTTATTATAATAGTAGACTTCATCAATTGAGGTTAGTGCCGCATGGCAGTGTCAATGTAATTTTCCATGTTACAATTATTATCTCATTTGTATTATTATATCTTAAGTATACTTCGACTATGACTTTAATCTATAACTTTGTTTGAAATTACATTTCAGGAGTCCAATGAAATAATATTTCTTAAGAGGTTTCTTGTAAGTAGCGACCAATAGCATACTCGGTTAGCAAACAAAAACAAAACACTTAAATGACAGGAAACATAGTTGGTTAAACAGGTTCCGATTACTCATTACACAGGTAGCATTAGTAGTTTAAAATGGAGTATTATTCAACGAAAAGCCGGTGCTAGAGCACTGATTGTTGGGATCCGTGATCAGCGGCCGCGGCTAGGTAGCCCTCATGGGCTGCCGTTCTTTGCGGTAACTTATATTTAGATCATTACTCAATGTTTATGCCGGCTCTGTATGTTGTGATTAATATCGAGGTCCTCAACTACCTACTTAGCTATATTGATTCCGACCTATTTCAATTGTGTAAGTGCATCTTTTAAAAACTTTGGTACTTACCTATATCTATACAAGTATACCTCCTGGTACAAGTATAATATAATGCTCAAAAGGAGATCTTAATACAATTATTTTTGTAGTAGATATACAATACAAATACAGAACTATATACGGAATAAAAAAAATTTGATTTGTGTTTTGTTTTGGTATGCGGTTTTACACATACTCACGTGAACACAGTTCACTCACTTCTTCATGATCATCACTATCATTCTCAGCCTTTAACAATCCACTGCTGGGCAAAGGGTCTCTTCATTTCTTGGCTTACATTAAATGACATTATCTTTAAACCAATGTAAAAAAATAAAAAAATATTTCAAACTTGTCATTCAAAGTTTTGTCCCCATATTATAGTGTATGTGGTGGATAACGTAAAGAAATTGCGGTGGATATGTTTGAGGTCCATGGCACGGAAGTATTATTCTGGTCGTTCACTTGAGGACTACAATGATAGACTTTTAAGGTTTGGTCTGATCTCTTTAAAGTCTCGTCGCATGAGATATGATTTGTTATGTCTCCACAAAATAGTTCACTCAACTATCGATGCCCCGGATATGCTCTCCTCGCTCAACTTGAACACCCGGTATAAATCGCGTCACCCAAACACGTTCACAATTACAATTGTATAAAAGCAATACCTCCTTTTACAACCTCGTAGTAAGAATGTGCCGGACATACAATGGGACATGTGACTGGTGATGGCAGATGCATAGATGTATTCAACTCCGTTTCTCCCAATATCCTGCAGAATGTGTTGTTCCTAAGTTGGCATATGATCAAGGCCTTCAAATTGGCTCTGCTTAGTGGCTTACTTTTGTTTTTGTTTTTGTTTATTTTTGAATTATTTTATTGCTTTTAATTATTATTTTAATTCATTATTTTGGGAGTCGCAAAATAGACATTTTGAAAATGAATTATTAAAGTAATTGTTTTTATTAATTATTTTAGGCACTAGTTATTTTGAATGTTAATTATTTAATTGTTTTAATTGATTATGTTAATGGATTATTTCTGTTATATAATTTTTATATATTAAGGTAGCTTATGATGGTAGTACTCGAATCATGCTGTGTATGCAATTTAAGGATTGCGTGTAGTCTTACTACAAGTATTGTTAAATTCTCATAGCTGTGTAATTATTATTCAATTGACTGTAATCTGTATGTCTACCCAATTAAAATAAATAAATCAAGACGTATTTCTACCACTAATCAGTGCTGTCTTATATAGCAGAAGAAGAGTAAAAAAACATACATTATTGTAGTGGATCATACGCTAGTTTGTCACCTTAGACCACCTTATTTATTTGTGCTTAGGTAACATAGAAAGAACAATAAGAGATCGTGGTGTAAGATTCTCTCACCAGAAAGGTTCATCATTTCAAGCAATTTCACCGCAATACAAATGATAAAATGTCGATTTTATACACTCTTAGTTGACGTTGACGACTTTGCAACACCCACTTTAAAACATTGAATCAAAGCCAAAGTAAAAAGATTTTTTTTCATTGATACAAATATACGACTATTTAGAGATAGGTTTACGACTTATTAGTCGGGATATTTCCCCAAAAGGTTAGACAGATACTAGGCAATGAGGATCGCAGAAGTATGCTTCTGCGGCCTATAGGTACCCTAAAAGGAATATCCTTTGTCATAATCCAAGTTTCACCAATTTACAAGTAACATGTCATTATGCTAAAAGTGCAACGTTTTTTTTGGATTGATGTGGTTAAAATAAATAGTTTTAAAGATTTCTTTGATGAGGAAGCTTCCTCATAAACTCTCTAGAGTAGCTACTCTTGAGCCTATCAAATGAAGAGGACCAACTACAAGCACAAGTCATGAGTCTCTATTGCCTGCTGACATTGATCTGCATGAAGACATAGGTACGACGACGCGCATAAATCGCGCACGCGCATTTACGCTGGCGTCAGTTTCCGCCGCCCACCGCGGCGCGGCACTGTGGGTGCTGCCTCAAGCCAAGCTTCTAACAATGCACATAAGGCAATTGAAAACTAGGACAAGGTTCTGATCTCCAAAAGAACTCTGCAAGTTACACAGCGCGCTGTAACATCGTGGTTCTAGAGATCTTAGTATTATAAAAAAAAATTACATTTTCCCAAGCGTCTTATCGAATTTTTGGTAGGTACTACAAGTACAGACATTGGTAAGGTAGGTTCTTCATTAAATTGTTCTCGGTAGCTCGATGCATCATAGGTACGTACATTACGTACGTATAGTAAGTACTTATATTTTCTGTAATTATAAAGCAATCTTTCTCAAATACTTTTTAAAACCGTTAATTAAAAAAATACTGGCGACTTCAAGTATTCCAGAATTAAACCAAACTGTACCCTGTTCCCAATGGCCTTCATAATAATTCCTTTGACCATTTTGATCTGACTAAACATAGTGCTCATACTGGCTCATATTAGCCTAAAGTTATACTCTACAAAGGGCTAACGCTAGCCGCCAAGCCCATTCCGCTCCGTAATCCCGTTATGCCAGCAATTGATTAAGAAAGAGCAACTTTGATTGGATGCATCCGCCGACCTGCCATGCCGGCGCGATTTACATCCGTCAACACTCCTGCGGCTCGGTTTACCTTCTGTTAATGAAATCGCTGACTTGTCTGTTTGTCGTCATGCTGGGGTATTTTGTCCAATTCTTTAAAGGTATTTGAAATTGAAAACTTTGCTCAATATTTACTTTTTTAAAGTATATTTTTTTACGATCTTTTACTTCATTGATAGGACTAGGAACATTTTTGTTTTATTGTTATAAATTTATTGTTAATTAACTTATTGCTAGTTAAATTGTTAGAAGTTAAATTATTTCATTTCAACAAGTAAAATTCCCTATGCCTATTCCTTAAAAATATAGAAAACTCCTGCAAGCATCAAATTCAATATTAAACTTAATATTTGTTGGTATGCATTCCCGGCTAGGTAGCCCCTGTGCCCGGTCGCGCGTGGATAAAGGCAACTATTCATTGATTAATTAAATCCAGAGGCCAAACTCGCCTCGCCTTAACTCACTGCCTTAGCCTGTTTACCGACTTGAGCCCGACTGCAACGCTCGCAAATTGTTATAGAACAGACGTAATCCTTTGGAGGAACTTGCTCCTATTGATAAAGGTACGTTTATAACCAGAGCTACTATCGTATGTAACTTGTTTGGCAGTAACGTATTTAGAGAAAGACTTACCGCAGCTTATCAGGGAGTTGTTAAATCAAAAATTACGGTAAATATTTTTATTTTATCTTTAGAAGCGGTTGAGTCCTTATTTATAAACGATAAAAATTTACGAAAAATTAAACGTACTCGCAATTAATTTGTAAATGGTGTTCGCCTCAATTATAAAGATAAATACGGTTCTCAGTTAGATTAACATATCCTTTTGGATATTGTTTTCAAACAAACATTATTTTTGACAATTTTAAGGAGTCAATGTAATGTTTAATTAAAAACGGTACTAGAGTAGCGTCGCCATGGTGGTTTACTAAGACACGTGCCAAAGAGTGGGAGTTGACAGTTACGGCTTCTGCCTTTGGCAAAACAGTCAGCATTACTTCATTTTGAATAGCTCTTATGGAATCTTCTTATCAAAATCTTCTTACCAGATTTCTTTATCATCATACCTGCAGTCACAACAACAGCTATAGTTATATCTTTGTAATGTTAGCAGCCTGAACTTGCTAATTTTATTTCACTAATTAACTAAAGTTCAGGATCGACCGGAGGCCGCAGTGAGACCAACCCTCACGATGGAAATAGATGCACTACTTCAAAATACCAACTTCTAAGGAATCTTCGGTTTATAGAACTTTATTATTACTCATTAAGACAAATTACATGTCACTTACATGAGTACATTAAATACTTAAAAAAATTAATCATACAGAACAATAAAATTAAACACTATTACAATGTAGGGTAGATATTACTTAATTGTTAAACCCCCACGACAAACCGTCGCGTTCGCAGCGACGGTTATAGTGACCTAAGTAGCCAGTTTGTAAGGTGGTCGGCCGGTGGTCAAGTTACAAAATTTCTTGATTTTTAATATAATGTAATAATTTTTTTTTGAAGACATTAAGTGAACTTGCATCCCTTACAGTTTCTGGGAGCGTATTATACAACTGTGCTCCCGCAAATGTTATATTATTTTTTCCGTAGTTAGTGCGAATATTAGGAAGTACAAGATGGTTTGCGCGGCGTGACGAGTATTTATGAATAGCACCTTTTAATGTAAATTGTATGTTTGAATGAACTATATTGTGAATTAGTTTGTATATAAGAATGCATGTGTTATAATTAAACAATTGTTTTATGTTAAGGAGTTGAGTTTCTTTATAAATTTTTTTTGTCGACGTTAGTCAATCGTAGTGGTATAAGATCTTTTTTTCTTTCTTCTCTTCTTTCTGATGAATCTTTGTGATTTTATACGCACTGCAAGCAATATGATAGAGTTTCAAATAATAGTTTGTTTCAAGAAATCAAACTGAGTATAAAGCCCATTACTAAACATTTAAATCAGAACAATATTCCGTTTAACAGTTCAGCATTTCTGAAAAAGGCTGATAAAATCTTGCTTTTCGAGTAGCACACAGGAGTTGGTCATGTGTTCGAATCCCATTCGAGCTTTCTTGGGAATGGTTGTTTTATTTTCTAGTAAATATTTTATCCTAACACAGGTTTAGTTAAGTCGAGATAGATGGATTCACGGCTATATCCCCAAACTCTTACCTAGAGACTATAGGCAATGAGGACCACAGAAGCAGCCCATTACCATAGTCGATGTTTCACAAAATGACTACTGCACATCTGCTCAGCGTGAGTGGTGAGCCTATTGTAGCTTATTGCTGTTGGAAGTATGTGCAGTCTTTAGTCCGTTAGTCACCTTTACGACACCCGGCGGAAGTTTGGGGTAGGTAGTATTATTTTAGCGAGCCGCTATACCACAGGCTCTCATTGAATACTTATGTTTTTTTTATTTATTTGTTTTTTGCATTGTAACGGAGCGTCTGGGCGTGCCAGTGCGTACGCCGGCGCCGGTCGAAGGGCGAGCGGCCGCAACCGCGCTGCTATTCGTGTGAGAGGCCGATTCGCGCCAACATCCACAGCATCTATGTTACATGTGCTTGGTGAATATTGGTGTAAGCAATTGGCCATCACTCTGGAACGTAATTAGCTGGTAGTATCTTTAAGATGAGCAATGGATACGATTTTTGACGCGTGTAGGGAAAAAATATCATACTTAGCGCAGAGCTTAAGTTTACCTATATACACATAATATGTGTAGTACTTATATTATAAACTTTTATATAACTTTAAACATATTAATATACTAACAAGAGAGATAGAGAGAGAGAGTCAAATGTATTTCGTATGAAAACACTTGAGTTTCTGTTTTGTTTTTAAGTTTCAACGTAGGTACTTTAGATGCTTTTTTATAACAGCAAAATAAAAAAGCCTTGTTATGCTTTGCAAGAAAATTTAAACGAAGTTACTATTCTTTAGTTTTAATTAAATTAATATAAGTCTTTTTATAACTTACTGAAATTGAAGATAAATTAAATATTTGATTAAACCACATTATGTTCACTCAAGCCACAGGAGACAACTAAAGCAGTCGTGGGAGAAAGAGAAATTGCTAGATTCTCTTCTCATCGCCATTGCCTGGCGCCGATCTTTGTCTACCTACCCTCACTCCCAAACAGTGCACAGCAGGTGATACAAGTTCTTTTTTTTCTTCTGTCACCGGAACAAAGCTGACAGATGGTTGTTACATGCATCATGGACTTCATATACCTACCTATAAAAAACTCTACTTTTTGATAAAATGTTTACTAAAAAAAAAACAGGCAATCCAAAGGTCGTGGGTTCGAATCCCATTCGAGCTTCCTGAGACTGGTTAATTTTTAACATTGGAAATGTTTTTTTTCTAGTAAACATTATATCCTATATCTATATAGCATTTTGAATGCAAAAATTCAATAATAAAGATATTTATAAGCAATTACGTCTTTATCGATTGTTAAATTCTTGCAATAGTATTTCTTTCGACTGTGAGGGTAGACTTCACAGTGACGTAATACCGCTGGCTTCAGCGTAAATCAAACTAGGTACTAGGAAGAATTAAGAGAGTCTTCTGGGGTCTCGGTAGTTTAGCGGTTAGAGCAGTGGACCGGCAATCCAAAGGTCGTGGGTTCGAATCCCATTCGAGCTTCCTGAGACTGGTTGATTTTTTTTCTAGTAAACATGGGGAGCCGCTGGAGTCGCAACACAATGTCAGCTTCAAGGCATTTGTGGTGCGAGTCCCGACATCCACGCTGGTTGACACCTTTATGAAGGAGGACTTCTGGCCGAAGGGCGTGGTGTACCGGCGTTTCCGCGGGAGATCGCCTGACAACATCACCGGAGCAGCACAATATGGTGCTTAATAAATACTAACATAGTTATAGGTTATATACTAACAAAAAATGTTTTATATTGTATGTATGTTAGTCTGTAAGGTTTTTATTATATATATATATCTCTCTGTATTTTTACCATCTTGTACATTGTTTGTTGCCTGCAATAAAGATTTATTAATACTATTATTATATTAGTCTTCCAAAACGGATATAATTTAAACCGATGTACCTAAATATTAATATGAGTTAAATGATTGCTTTCGAGAGCTGACCGCAGACTGCTGTTTTGAACTGGCCTTATCTGGGTTTTCCACGCCAACAAGGCCAGCATAAACATTGATAGTGGAATAGGTATGGGAAATAACACATTAGGTATTAATGAACGAGGTACATACCTAGCAATAGGCATGAAAACATCCGCCAAGAATTTAACTATACCTATTCAATTCACTTAAAATTCGTGTCTTGCTTATTGTACAATAAGAAAATCTATAAGAGTAAAACTAATGATTTTGACGACCTTTCAAAATTACCTTTTTATTACACTACACACAAAATTTCCCTTTTATTTTGCTGCGCTGAACAAAATACTACAAAAATATTTAAACCCTAAAAAATACTGTTCCAGATTATATACAGAACAGAACAAGAAAACTTTTAAAGTTATTTGCAAGGTAGGATTATGAAATGATCTTTATTTACAGCAAATATCACAATCTACGTGACGTACGTGACCGGGGGACCGGGTTGAATCTGTTTCAAAATAACCTGTAATACATTTACCGATGACCGTTCGCGTCGGACCTGTTCGATACGGTCAAATATTTGCCTTCGGATTTGTTGATTAGAGTCGGTAAGTACCCTGTGTACCCCCGTGTACCCCGGTGTACCCCCGTGGGGCGGGGGTTGTCCACTCAGTTTACCTAAGACGCGGGTTGCGACTTTAAACACCTCGTACAATTTGCCGGCCGCCTGACCCCTGACTTGGGCACTTTAAATCCTGCACAACTTGTCCTATACAGGCTGGAGCATTTTCGATCATCATTAATTTATCAATTAAACTCTATCCTACACTTCTTTCTACATTAGATATTCATTTTTATCCCTGGCTACGCAACCCACAGTCCCAAGTTCGAAATCGAAATTCGGGCAAATGATTGTGTGGTGAGCACGAGAATTTGTGACCGAGTCATGGATGTTTATTAGTATTTATATATGTTTATCCGTTATTCAGTCACCATAGTTAAGCCTATGCTTAATTTGGGCACAACTCGGACACTCGCGACAAAATGTATGAAACAAAAGCGTTCTCTGTTACCACGGTAATATCATCTATCAGGATTGTAACTCGGCCCTATCTTTGAAAAAAATGCCTATAGCCGCGCGGTACGTAAACGTGCGATGGGGCTGCTACCCACCTACAGTATTTTAATTATATCTGCCCACTTTGAGTTTCTATCTAGTTTTGTCAATGTATTTTGTGATTGTAAATGTTATGTTTTTTATTTAAACAAATAAAATACGTGGTGAATGAAATAGGAAGTGTTCAATAAAAATGCACGTTGTTTTTACCCGAATGCGCTAGAAAGAGGGTTATGTTTTTCGAGAGTATGTATGAATGTATTTGTATGTTAACCATGCTTATAATATGTTTCATATTAGATTTGTTACCGAAAAATATTTGCGTTAGTCAATCGTTTAAGCATTTGCCACTCGAAGGGATAATAATAATATTTATTTTCTTCTATTTTACAACAACTATTTACGAGTAATAGTAATATCTTTATTTGTGAAATGTAGGTATTACAATAATAGATGACAATATTTTGTTATACTTTGACCTCTAAGGTATCCAAACACATTTGAGGGACCATGCCCAGTCAGAAGAATCAATTAATTACAATAGTGTCAGATGCAAAATAGTAGTTATTATAATATAAAATGTCAGAAGTTGTGATTAATTAACATAACTTCAGAATTAAGTAACAAACTAATAATTTTATGGTAATTTAGAAATTATAAGTAATTAATAAAATGTAGGTACATGACTGCAAAAAGAAAAATTGTTATTTAATTTTATCATTTAGAAATTCCTATATTGAGTAATAAGCCTTGTCAGTAAGAAATTCCATCAACCTTTTTTGAAATATTTTACAGGTAAGGTCTTAAAAGTATTAGCAATTTGGTTAAAGATTCTATGAGCCATTTCAAAGAAGCTACTGTCGACGAGATAAGTTCTATATTTTCGCACACATATTCTATTACCTACCGTATCGGTGACTTTTATTAGAATTTGTCTTTGCAAACGTAGGGAAAAGATGGACGTTACACATGACAAACATTGTAACCTCGTATATATATAAAGATTATAAAAAAAATTAATTGTCTAAAAGCTGGTTTGCAGCTGTCCGTTGGTTTAAATCCCTTAACCGCTCGTATGCATCTTTTTTGGGCCTTTAATATTAGAACTTTATTCACGGAGTTTCCCCAGAATACAACATATCCTTGATAAGGAATTAATATGCTGTTGAGATTTGCTATCCTAGAGAGTTTATATAGAGCATAAACTGAACTGTTGACCCTTTTGCATAAGTTCTCTGTATGAGTCTTCCAATTACTTTGGTAATCTATTTGTAGACCTAAGAAATAAGTTCCATCCACAGGTTGAATAACTTCTCCATTACACATCAATTTAACGTTAGGCCACTTAAGTTTTCTGTCGAAAACGACTTAATTAATTTAATCTTAAATTATAGGAGACTGGTGCCCTAACTAGGTAAACCCTGTAGCGTAGAACACCAGGTCTCATCCCTGCCATAAGGCACTAAAAGACAAGGAAATAGTAACATTTTAAGATTAACATCAGCGGGAATGAGGTTGTTTTTTGATAGAAAAAGCGATATATTTGGTTTTGCTACTATTTAGTGTTTAAGAATTTGAGGCCAGCCAATGGCATACCGTGTTAAACCCGCTAGTTCAAATATTTAGGGCTAGGAGTCTCCATATAAAGTTAGAGCAATATCGTCTGCTTATGAGATTATTTTACAATTCTGAATCTCAAGATTGCACAACTTGTTAATGTAACAAAGAAACAAAGTAAGGCCCAATATGCTACCCTGAAAAACGCCGCAAGTAATAGGATTTTCGAAACTCATTAAATTATTTATTTTGACACATTGATTGCGATTTTGGAGGTTATCTTTCAGAAATTGCAGTGGTCCTCCTCGAACCCCAAAACTGCATTCCAACTTCTTCAAGAGTTTTGAATACGAGACTGTGTCAAGAGCCTTCCATCTAAATCAATTCTTCTAAATCAAGAAAGACTGTTAGGCACTTTTGTTTGTTATCTAATTTATCTACTATAAAGTCTGTAATAGCATGAACCGCTTCATTTGTAGATTTTCCCGATCTAAAGCCATACTGCGTCATAGATAATAGATTATTTTTTTCGAGATATTGCATTAATCTTTTATAGATAACTTTTTCAAATATTTTTGACATTATTGGAAGATGGAATATCGGCCTATAATTATTGACACAGTCACGCTTACCTCCCATATGGATTGGAATTACAATTGATTTTTTCATTGCATCAGGAAAAATACCATTTGCAATGCATTGGTTCAGTAAGTCAGTTAACACATTTTAAAACCTTAGCTAGCACTCCGTCCCGGCTCGCAGAGCAATCCGATATTAAAGCTACTATTATAGTCTCAACTTCCTCGTTGATGTTTCGTAAAGAGCAAAATAATTCTTAGGACTTCAATTTAAACTTAAAGAAAGAGGAGCAACGTTATCGGGATTTTTCTTACATAATTCCAAGCCAACTGTTGCAAAAAAACTATTTATGTTATTTAAGGTTTCCATGCTGTTTACGCTATTAGAAAGAAACTCCTTAGCAGGTAATTTATTTTGTAAGTTAGCTCCATTCTATAATCAATTTTCACAACTGCTTATTATTGCCCTTTGCTAAGTTTATTTGGTATCTTTCGTACTGCTGTTTAACTTCTTAGAGAATATTATTACAATAATTTCTGTACCTCTTTTAAGTTAATTTTAAATCGTTCAAAGGATATCTTCTTATTTTCTGATACATCCTGTCTCTGTTCCTTATGTACTTAACTAGACCAGGGATAATCCAGTGCTTCAGGGGCATCCGGGCTCTAGATATTCTAATATTTAATGTATTTTTGGAATCTATATTTGTAAATGATCAATTAAAAATTAAATAGTTGCACAATTTAAATCACTGGCCCATACACATACTTAAAATCTATTGACTGGCAAGCTAGTAAAATACCTTCAAAGTTAACTTTTGATACGTATTTTTCTTTGACTAACAGCTGAGTCTATCACCAGAGATATCGATGTCAACTTTGACTTGACTAAAACATGATCAAGTCAATTTGCTGCTCGAGTAGGGATATCGTATGCAGGTACTAGACCAATAGTACGCTAGACTTTCTAGATAATTTTGTGTTACTGGAGAACCTGAGTCTGACAAATTGATGTTAATGTCTCCTACAATGATAATATTCTTAAAAGTCGAAAATTGATTCCAAAAGGGATTGTAGCGAGTTAATAAAATTTCCTGTATTTTTGAAACAATGCGGACGATATATTGCAATTATAACAGTTTCAACGCCCAGTTTAATTGTTAGACAGTTTAATACTATCAAATGTGATTCTTCAACTTTACATAACACCTTATTGTTAACTAATCTTACTATTCCATCGTTCTGGTTATAGTTATCCGTGGTACTGTGTGTATTGATTCCATCTAGAACAGGTAAACAACTTACACCAGATAGCCAGCACTCAGTTAATACTATAATATCGCAAACAATACCAATACGATGCAGCAGTACACAGAAGTTACTAAAATTGCAGTTAACACTGCGTATATTTTGTTGCTTATTATAAGATGTGAGTTCGGATTTCTTAAAAAGGACAAGCATTGCTCAGGTTTACAGACAAAGCATTGTGAAATATTAAAATAGTCAATATTGTTCAGTAATGTATTTGCATCGTTAAATTTTAAAATAACAGTCTCAATAGCAGTTTCACTAAGCTCTAATTTTGTATCATGTATGATTTAATGGAACTATGATAAAAGAGGCAATGAGAGAGGCATTAAGAGTTTGGTGTGTAATTGCGTGTGTGTGTATTTTAATAGTAGCAAATGGAAATATAGTATGGCTATCTATTACTAGCCAAAGTTTAAAAATATAATTATATAAATTGCACTGGCTTAAGTAAAACTGAACAGAATGTATACCAAATTACATAATCTGTGGACAGCAGAATAAAAAATCAACGACAGTCATTTCTTTTTCACTTACTTCAGACAGGCACTTCTCAGATTTGATTTGAATTGGCTTGCCAATTGAACCCACACGCAGGAGTATTCTACCAGTTGAATTTTAAAGTTTTAGATTAATTAATCGGCTTCTTTACTCCTGGCATTCCAATTGATTGAGTGTTTAGTTTCTCAATGAATGGTTTTCCCTTGTTGGGGTGTCGTACTCTTGACACTAATTCATTCTTGCATAAACACAGGAAAACTCTGCCACGATGGGTCTTGTTATCCCAGGTTTACCGGGTAGTCGATAAATGACGCGTCTATTCTTGGAGTTTATTTCTACTTCCATTACTTTTCCAACACTTGACATAATGGCCAGGAGGTTTTCATAGTTTTCATTTTCCGAATGATTTGTTTCGTATCTCAATCATAGTTGCCTGTCTAGTCTGAAAATTTAGATCTTGAATTTTGGTTTCAATTTTTTGTATTGCATCAGTATTGACATTTTTTTCTTTTTAATTTCCAGTACTTTATTAGGTGTCTCTTCATGACTTTTATTAAAAATTCCATGCCTTTTTCTATCTCGGCATTTGATTTTTCAACTCAAGGCAGGATTTTTTCAGATTAGTTACCTCATTTACCAGTTTAGACAGGGTGTCGTCAAGGTCTGTTTTCCATTTGGTCAGCAAATTCAATAAATCTGTTCTTAGGTCTCCAGTGTGAGACGCAGATTGTGAAGACGAAATTAAGGTGAAGTTTTCATTCTCTGACGTTTAATACGCGTGGTAATGTTAGTACTTGTTACTATAAGTAAAAATGGCACTAACCTTTGACAGATCAGATTCAGAGCGGGAGCCAGACAATACAGTAATGGTAGGAGGAGGCGTATGCTGCATATTAGGCATTAGCTTTCCACAAGCAGAGTCCAGATTTGCTTATGAATTATTGTGGTGCAATATGCACTCGCATCAGTCGTTCGTAGGCAGTCGAACTAATTCGTAGCAACACGTAGCCGACTTCGTAGCGAGGTCTAGTCTCGTAGCATGGCGTCTCTGACGACATCCGTTGAACCTTAGGTAGGTTCTTATCTTATCCTTATCTTATCTTATCTATCTTATCTACAACGGGAAAGCGCTTGGCCTTCATCTCACCTGATGGTAAGTGACGATAAAGCCGAAGGTGGAAGCGCGCTTCACCCGGAATCCTCAACCACTGAGGAACTGGCTATCTTATCTCAAACTGCCGGAACACAACAATGCTATAAACATCGTTGTTATGGCGACAGACTTAGATAAGATGGTGGTAGCTAGCCAGGCGGACTTAACAGCCCTACCACCAACCAAACCGAGCACACAAAGATGTGCCCCCGCTGGGAATCGAACCCGGGACCTCTGGGCCTGAAACCGGTGGCTTAGCCACTAGACCAAAGAGGCGATAAAAACCTACCTACCGTATCATGAACCGCCTATAACTACCTAGTTCACTCGTGTATCACTTTCTTTTACGATATTCACTTTATTAAGCCAGGCAGTTTTTCGGAAGAAATTACGAAATACATGTCCATTAAAAAAGAAACAAATTACGTACCTACTAGTACACAAATAAAAACATTTTATAGTCTTACTTTTCGGAGTTTCGAAAAAATCTAAAAATTGTTAAGTATACCTATCGGGGTCTCATGCAGGAATTCATGCAACCAAAAACAGCACAATATATTCCACAATTGCTTCTTGCCACATTAAGTAAGTACTTGAAATTATTATAATCCAAAAAATCGCACGCTTACGGTTTAAAAAAACAATACACCGTCCGTTCCTCACTGTGGCACATTCGCGATAGCCGCATGCCGTTGCATGCCGAGCGCATGCCGAGAGCGCGTAGGTATGGCTCCCGCTTCTACAATACTGATAGATGTTACCGTGCTATTACGCACACAGTCATAAGGTCGTGCAGCTATGCGATTCTCTAAGCGACACATAGACGCTGCGCGCATGGCTGTGATCTGCTGTCTCTTTCCAATTATATGAATATGTAAGAAACAGAGTCATTTCTCAGCGCTGCGGCAGCCGCAGCTATTAAGGCTTTCGCTTAGAGAATCACACGGCAGGTGATTCACTTGTACCAGCTTGTGTGAGTGAGATAAGACATGCTTTTTCATTTACTCGGTAACTGTGAGGAAACTGATCGGGGGTGGGGGCGCATTCAGCGGGACGCAGGCAGGGCCATACTGTACGTAGTACTCATTATTATACTGTGGTTTGGTGCTGAATGATTGGTGTGACAGTTGTGAAATTTATTATTATTATTATTTGAACTTGTAAGAAAATTGAAAGTCGTGTGACAAGACAAGTCGTGGCAACCTTGCCGCCGCGATCAGTATTTTTGTGCATTTAAGAAGTCTAGAACTTTACTCACTTACAATAAGTTAACGAGAAAAAAAATCGTTACAGAGCCGCTTATACAAATACTTTATTAAATGAAATTGGTTAACGCTCACACCAATTATCTAGACCAAGATATGTAATTCCTTTGAAACTGTTAATATGGTAAGATAACGGATAAATACATAAACAAAAAAAAAAACCCAGACCCGAAATCAATTTAAAAAACAGTTTTTCTCTAAATTGACCCGACCGGGAATTAAACCCGGGACCTCAGAAATGGCGCCACGCCAGACCCCACTCGACCACGGAGGTCGTCAAAACTTTTAATTTTAGTTTATAACTTTTAAGTACTGTGTATTTTAGTACGTAGTTATTGCATCGTCTACGTAGTCCCCAAAGTTTCTTGTATTTTCTGTGTTAAAATTTTGACCATTATTTTCATTGTGTGTTATGAAACAGCTGTGCAATGTAATCAAGTAAGTATTACAAATAATAATTCAACTAACCATTCAATCAACTGTGGCTAACTTTAGAAGCCGAACAAATCAAGACTGAAACACTCTGTATACGACCCCAGGGGGGCACACACGGCGCCCAAACTTTACGCAAATAGCACCCCGCCCCCGCCCCCGGTCCGCGCCCCCGGTCCAGAACAATTTCTTAATAGGCCATAATTCGGCGTTAGCCGCTTACGTGCGCGAATTAGTGTCAACTTTACAGTTTGGGACGATTGTCCGAGTTCAATATGGCCGAACTTAATTGAGCTGAGTACAATCTTGGAGTTTCGTTTTAAGGAATTGGAAAAAAGTGTCATTGGTTTTATTTCAGGAAAGTTTTGTGGTTTATCCGTGTGCAAAAGTGTAAGCAAACGCGGATGTCGCTTAGATTTAACTACCTAGTACAATTAAACTGTATGAACTATTCTACGGTATGGAACTGACAGGATTACGTCTAGAAGAAGGAACTTTACCGTAAACACTATCATTAGTGATATTTATATCCTTGGGGCGGTCAAAATCATTTGTATGTGCAACATGACCCTCCATATCAGAAGGACAAAACTTTTATACACCTTGGTGTATTAAGCCTAGTAATTAAAAACTTACTCGTATATAATTGAATACTTACCTACATATGTCACACTCTTCACAAAAGTAATTTAGATTTAGTTATTGAACCGGTATTTTTCCTACTGTATGTGATTATAGGTATTCCTATGTAGAGAAGGGTCCTGATCGTTGATCTCCTATCCCTCGTGGCCCACCTTGCCCCAAGCAGTTTGTCAAAGCACCGGAAGTGGGTTGCGAGGCTACGTCACTGCCGTCCGCCGCGGCCTCTGGACACGGCCGCGTCATTTCCTGTGTGCTGGACTGCCGGCACAACATGTTCCATGTTCTTGAAATAAAAGTGTTGACACAAGTGAATGCAATAACGAAAATAATAGTACAATTGGAACTCAAATCATGCTGCTTGCTTTTAGCTGGAATCTATGTCTTATTTCTTTATGCAAAGCTTCTATCTGTCCGTTTTTAAAATTCAAATTAGATCTTCTAAAATATTTTGTTTTGATTGTAACTTACATAATACAAGCATTTTTCCTGCGGCTTCATCCGCGATGGTTTCTGAGTTTTTGTACAGATATGAACGTACACCGCATTTCACAACTTAAACAATAGAAACCGCGTAAAGTAACAGCTGATAAATAACTTTGATTACATTGATCACAGTAATACAACATAGTAATAAACAGCACAAAACTACATAAGCTGTTACACAACGCATAATGTATTTACTGCTAGCATCTAATTGAGCATCTGCAAAACCAGTTACAAACTGCGGAGACCAGTCCAGCGACCAGCGCGGCCAGTTTGTCAAAGTGCCGGAAGAGGCGCCCGGGCCGCGCACGTCACTTCCGCCCGCCCTCGTCAAGGCATCATGCGTCTTGCAATTTCCTGCGCAAAGTTTGGGATAGATGTTCCTAAGAGATGAATAATTGAATCAAGGGTTGTTGCGTGACACGCACACGCGGGCCCTGACAATGTCACATGCGGGCACGCTAACGAGTTATTTAAAATTGGACGATTATGACAAAGATTTGGCACTTAACCACTACGGCTAAAGGTGAATCAAAGAATGTTGTAAGCTAATTGTAGACGCGATACTGTTACAAGTAGAAACAGCTGTATTCGATAGGTACTGAATCTATCTAATTAAGGTCTCTTTGGTAATCTAAGCAAATTAAAGAAGGGTATATTATATTGAGAAAAAAAATGCACCTAGGGGCAAATCCATCTACGCTAACCAAAGATCTAGCTAACAATTCTCCCTTATCCAATCTACCCTTCTACATACCCATGCATTTTTGTACTATCAGAAATATAGATCAATCTTCAATCTTAGAACTTACAAAACTAGAAGGACTCGTGCGATATCCTTCGTGCACGTTAGGTCTTTCGCCTGGGGCGCTTCTTAATCTTCGTCATTGCACTTTTGTTTCTACAGCCTTGTGTTAGAGTTGGTAATGCGAGGTAACATTTGTAGTGTTGTAATTAGTACAGAGGTCGAGTCAAAGGGACGGAAACTGACCGCGCGACTCACTTCCGCGGGCGTCTTGTGCCTGTGACCGCGCTGTTTGATGCCGTTTCTGGATCAGACTTCAATACTGTAAATAACAAAGGCATCTTGGTGCAAAGAGTTTTGAAGGAGCATCACCTATTACCTACTTCAGCAATAATAGCACTTTTAGAGTTTACTAAGGAAAGGAACCCTAAAAAGGGACAAACTCCTTATTGCCCCAATAAAAAATGTGAAATAACGTTGATATAACGAAGTGCTCTTTACATTTGAATGGCCCCAATCCCTTTAATGTCCTCTCTGCTGAAGAACTGAGCCAGCACCCCTTGTGGCGCGGTGCTCGCCGCTCGGCCGTGCTAATTAGCTGTGAATGCTGTGATGTCTCGAGCGCAGGAGTCCTCACAGGTGTTTGCACGCGTGGGTGGGCAAAGGCGATCAGCCCTTCACTTAGCCAGCTAATTGGCTTGACCGCGGCGCCTGGGGGCTATAAGATGCTGCTGTACACGCTGTTTACTTTGATTTTGTCTTTATTAAATAAGCAGTTTATAAAAGGCTACGGTAGTGAAGGAACTTTAGTTACAATAAAATAAACGTGACATAACTTTATAAAAAATGTGTGGTGGCGGCTCATTACTTAAAATAATACTACCAATTTATTCCTTCTCGTGGGTGTCGTAAAAGGCGACTTACGGACTAAAGACTGTGCACATACATTCAACAGCTTATAGCGGTGATGGGATCACCTACTATCACGCTGAGCACATAGTACTAGTAGTCATTTGGTGAAATGTGGACAGTGTGTGCACTGCTTTTGCTGTCCCCATTGCCTAGTCTCTAACTAACCCTTTGGGGAAATAGTCATGAATGTGTGTTTGTATGTAAGCCCGTGTCAGTCCGCTTCTCAACATAGGCATCGTCCAATGCGTGCTGGGCCCCAATTTTGACTCTTATCATCCAACTGTTGCCAGTCACTCTTCGCAAATATGTTGCTCCAATAAGACGGAAGAAAGAACACCATAAACTTACACCTACCCATAGTGCTACTAGATAAAATTCTCTCAAAAAGACTGCAATAACAGAGAAAAGTCTTCTCCTAATGTAACATTTTAGCGCTGAGGACGCAAATATATGTATTACAAGTTAATTACAGCACGGAGACAAAGTTAGGGTTTTTCAGCGCGAGCCGAGTTGAGGGCTCTGCAGCGGAGAGGGCTGCCATTGAGGGAAGTCGACCTCACTGCCTCTAGTGGAACACCGACACGGTATACTTAATTATGTTTTGAGTGACGATCATAACTCTGATGTCCTGCGCTTGCTTTGGAATAAATTTTCCCTACTGAACTTTGAGTTACATTGTCAACGCAAAACAAATATCAGTAATATCTTGAAAAAAACAAGCCTAAAATTATATAAAACCACCGGTAGAAGCGAAATTGGAAAATAACCCGTCTTATATGATTGAATGCGAATTGCGAAATATAAAATTACCTACACCTCTGACATGGCAAAACTTTGATTGAGAACAACAAAATATGCTATAAAATAACCGAACGTGGATCGGATTGCCCCGTAGTAGGAATAGTGGGACTGGCGAAATACTTATGTGTATTTGCGAAATTATCATTATAACGCTGTAGTTTGAATTTAAGAGATGAAATTAAATGCATCTAATTAGATGTTGATATAAATATGTTAAATTATAAACTTTCACAGTGACGCAGGTAATACCGCTGGCTTGCAGCGTAAATCACAAACTAGGCAGGTACTAGAAAAAAAATTAACTAGTCTTCTGGGGTCTCGGTAGCTTAGCGGTTGGAGCAGTGGACCGGCAATCCAAAAGTCATGGGTTCGAATCCCATTCGAGTTTTCCTGAGACAGCTTGATTTTTTTTTCTAGTAAACATTTTATCCTATATCTATATAGCATTGTGAATGCAAGAATTTCAATAATAAAGATATTTATAAGCGATTACGTCTTTATCGATTATTAAATACTTGCGATAGTATTTCTTTCGACTGTGAGGGTAGGTAAAACCTTCACAGTGACGTAATACCGCTGACTTGCAGCGTAAATCACAAACTACTAGAAAAAATTCAACGAGTCTTCTTGGGTCTCAATAGCTTAGCGGTTAGAGCAGTGGACCGGCAATCCAAAGGTCAATGGGTTTGAATCCCATTCGAGCTTTCCTGAGACTGGTAGATTTTTTCCAGTAAACATTTTATCCTATATTATTATCTATACCTAAAGATAATGTGTAAAAGTAAGTATATTGCATTTTTATTTATTTTACTTTAATTTTTTTTATGTTTTATATTAATTCATTTACTTTATTATAAGAAATATGGTAATTTCATAACAGGTCAGTATCAGCATTACTTAATGGCTGTCTTTTTTAATAAATAATCAACATCAATATTGTGTATAAAATTCTGTATAAAGCTTATTACACGTAGTATAAAAATAAAACTTATTAAAGTAAACGTAGATTTTTAATACCACCGCCAGTAAGCTTACTTGGCGAGCTTTTATTAAAAAAAATGTGCGTTATTAATAACAGCGTACAAAATGTGGAACCTCACTATACCAATAGTTGATTTATTCGCCCTAGACGTCAGATAGGTATATTGAGTAGCCGCGATGCTCGCCGTCCGTCGGCCCAAAATATGCTTTGCAAATAATCATGCGTGACTGCGTGAGTGATGGCGCGGGCAGGGGAATCGGCGCTGGGCTCTGTAGGTGGACCACTTGCTTCAATATACAACGAACTATTTACTTACTTTTACTTTATCAAAGTAAATTTTTGTAATGAAGATATTAATAAGGGTTAAAGTTACTCGCGTCCGTAGGTTTACCCTTGAGACCCTACACGTGACCCCTGGGTGGTGCTAAATGAGTGACCCTGACTGAGTGGTAGAGCCACGCTGCGTTGCCGGGCCGGTTGCCGGGCCGGGTCGCCCAGGGTAATATTACCCTCTCACGAATATCCGGCGTCAAATAATGGCACTTGGGCTATTGTGTTTCATCTGGCCAGAGAGGGGGTGGAGGGGGGGGGGGAGCCCCCCCGCCCTCTTAATTCCTAGTCCTTCCTTAACCCTATTCCTTTCTGTCGGTCGGCAACGCATCTGCGACTCCTCTGGTTTTGCGGCTCTCCAACAGGCAGGCGGGTCCTGCTCATTTGCCTCTTTCTTTTATAAAAAAAATCTTTTATTTATAGATAGTCCAGCAGAACAATATTTAACAATAAAATAATAGCATATTTGCATGCAACTAAAGTTCGAATGAACACCCGTCTTACGCGATGACTTTATTAAATCAGAAACCTTTACGACAGCCGTTCGGCTGTGTCTTAAACTGTGCTTTATTTCAAGTAAGTAATGATTATTAATATCAAAATGTCAAAACTTTACATGTTATTTATTAAATGGATATTGCATCTAGATCTTCGACTTTTCGTCCTGACAATTACTTACAAAACACAAGAAAAATGAAATCAGCCAAATCGCTCGAGCCGTTCTCCAGCAAGGAGCTTATGCCTAATCTGGAGCGCACGCGCGGCCGGTGCAGGGACCATCCCAAATTGACCCAATGCCAATGGGGCGACTAAACAATATAACAAAGTAATGTTACATCGGATGTCTCAACATACATACAGAAATACGTATAATCACGACTATTATCCCCGAAGGGTTAGTCAGAGACTAGCCAATGAGGACAGCGAAAGCAGTCCTCTACTATACCTAGTCCACTATTCACCAAAAAGCGACTGCACATGTGCTCAGCGTGACAGGTGGTGAGCCCATCGCCGCTATAGAGCGGCAGCATAGACTGTTGGAAGTATGTGCATTGCGTTCTTTAGTCCGTTTGTCGCTTTTTACGACACCCAAGGGAAGAGAGGGAATGGTGATAATCTTTCATCGCTACGCAATACGGTAATAATAAATAAATGTTCTAAATAACATAAATATAAGGTTTAGATTAATAAACCACTGGATTGTAGAAGCATTTATTTTGTTTTTTAATTAGCTTTTATGAGCTTGCCTTAAGATAAGATAAAATATTCTTTATTGTACACCATATTAATACCAAAAGGATAAACAAAAAAACATACAATTGGCGGCCTTGTCGCTAAAAAGCAATTTCTTCCATGCAACCTTAATTCCTCAGCAACTTCAGCAGCCTTTCTGTTCTGAAGGTGTTTGAGAGCCATTACTAATTATATCATTCATGCAGATGTTTTCGATATAATGCCGGGTTATCTTAGCTCTTTGGTCTGTAGCCTAAGCTCTGTAGTCAGATTTATGTATCAGATAGCTGCGGGAAAGTGTAAAGCTGTCCATAGAACTTCTCGACCTCTTCTGCACCTTCGGACCTGAACCTAACAGTTCTGTTTCCTGTTCTCATCCGAAGTACCATTTATATATTATTCAAATTATAGTATACAAATTACGTCCACGTCACTCACACTAGGAAAATGAATGGAACAGCATCGAGCCTTAGTTTTGAAAATTAGCTATGTTTAATATACTGTGACCTGAAATGATGACTGTAAATATTTTTGACGTCTGTTAGACTTGGGATGATATCATGCCATCTTTTCATCATTATTAATAATAATATTTTCTTTGACTAAGCGAAATACATACATGTGACTTAAATCAATGTTTAAATTTAAATAGGAGACTTTACACAAGATCTCTACCATCAGAACCAGGCCGAGCCTGTGTCCTAAATGCGATGTCTTATTAGTTTGGTACTAATTATTATTATTTTTATTTTTTAGCCCAATTCGTCCCACTTCAGGGCAAAGGCTAAAATATAAGAAAAAATAACTGCAACAATTTATATTCTTCCTTGTCCGAGAGACTAAATGCTATCATTCTGTATATTTTTAGATTTTTAAATACCTCCGTTTAGGAATACTGTATTTTGATAAGTTTTGTACGTTTCTGAACGAATGTTCTGGTTTTTTTAATGTTAACGAACGCAGGGTTATTAAGTAGGTAAGTCTATGAGGTCTATGGCAATGTAGAAACGATATCGCTAACACAGTTATCTTTTTCGCACAAGTATTTAGAGTGGCTAACCACTTAAACGTCGAGTACCGTATATACAATATGGCGTCTCACGTCCAGCCTTTCTGACAGCTGTCAGAAAGTTGGCCGAAGCTGACCGAGACTACCCCAGCTGACAAAAAAGCTTAGAACTAAACCATGGCTAAAGCTATATATCAAAACCTAAAATACGTACCAAATGCTTAGAAAACGCAGTATTTTAATAAGGTAACAGTTCATTACGAATAGCAGTAACAAAAATGTCAAAAATGAAGATTCCAAGACAAAAAACAAAAATATATTTTTTATATCGACATGTAGAAGTCGTTATTACTTCGAAGTCACTGTTTAAAACTACAAAGAATCATATCATTTTCGATAGCTAAAACCACAACGATTGTTTTGATGTTAACATTATTAGGAAGAACGATGATTACGAAGAGTAATTAACACAATAATAGCACAAAAAAATCCTATGCAAAAAAATGGCGAACCGTCAAAATTGTCAACAATTTCATTTTTTTACTAAAGGTACTCGTACACTATGCCATAGTTTCAATTGCTTTACAGATCAGTCAATATCCATAGAGCCACCTCAAATTTTTGCCATCTAATATTTGTAATATTCATGCCGGGTATCGGTATGGCATCTAAAGTTTTCGGAACCAAGTTTTTTTGCGTTAGAAATGTCATCATCAGGAATTTCTTTTACAAAGATAGTAGACTTAATGAATAAATTAACAAAGTCTGAGGCTGTTTTAATATCTTGACCCATTAACACATGTCTGTCAGCAGTCCTTTTAAGAGTCCCACCTACGCCATCCATAGGTCCTTTGCCATGCCCAGGTTCACTGTACGTCCATGTAGCTTTTGTTATCTGTTTGAATTCATTTACTAATGTTTGTATCCAAAGATGTATATTTGTGCGGTTACGGTATTGGGATGTTGGACCATCAGAATATATATGGAGAGTGTGAATATTTTCTTTTGCTAGTATTATTTGCAGAATAGGTTTCATATGAATCCATATCGCATGGGCTTGATGATCTAAATTTTCACTTACGGTTGCAAAGGATTTGGACTGCAAACTATTGTCAATGTTACGCCCGTATGTATAGATAACTGATTTTTTGCAAAATGAGTTGACTGGATTTCCTTTGCGTATTTAGTTGTGTAATTTTCTGAAAAATCTATTTGTATCATTACCTCTTTTTCAGTTAAATTTTGTTTCAGCTCTTTTTTCAGTTTGTTGTAAATATAAATACCATACAGATGTTTTTTCATAACTGGAATAACTTCAATAAAAGCCAATTTTAATACTTTTACTGTACTTGAAAGAGCAACCTTTTTTGTTATCTTGAAAGTCTTCTTCTCGCATTTTACAGTTTTTTCTTCAATAACAGATTTCCATTGAGAATATATCACAGAAGCTGTATCATCAGCTGGCTCAAGTGTTGGATTTTTGCATTTCTCACACACACCATTCATACAGTCGTAAGAAATTACGTTGCAACTATAATCCTCGATAGTTTTCTCTATACTCCCGTGATTAACCTGTTGTAATGTTTTTAATTTGTTTAATTTGAACTCGAAATTTTCATGTTTTACACATAAACAAGTTTCTATGTCTCTTAATTTTGGAGCTACCCAAAACGGCTTTGCTCTTAACAATGTCGCATAAGACAAATTAATTCTAGTTTCGTTAGCAAATTTTGACGTCAGTGCTTTAACTGAACATGAAAGGAGGCGTTTTTGTTTTTTAATCGCGTTTTTCTTTACGAAATCTCTCTTGGCTGGACACATCCTACTGACATCATCTCTTTGGAAGAACTCTTTGACTTTTTCGCATACTTCTTTATTCAAAACAACCTCACGAATTTTGGTTTCAGATTTGAGAATAGTACTGGTTTTCTCTTTTGGTAAAAAACTCTTAGCCTTATGAAGCAATTTGTATTGCCTTATCATAGTCCCGCTAACACATTTTTGAAAAACTTCCCTCTCTTTGAAATTTTTTCTCAAAGTATTGGCTTTATCTTTTAATTGGGCAGTCAATACTTCGTTAAATAAAAGATTCTTGCGCACTTCAGAAGGTACGTCAACGTTTTCTAACAATGCGTTAACTTTGCTGTTGGGAGTTGTAGGGTTCTGAGACTTCACTTCTTTTCTTTTTAGTTGTTTTCTTAATCTTTTCTTTAAAGTGTCATATTTACGTTTAATATTAGCAATGATTTTCTCTTGTTGTTTTATTTTACGATATGCTTTGGCTCTATGGCTATCCTTCCGCACAATTTGTCTTCCTACTGTTTTTCTCACTGAAGCTGATGCAGCTTAATCATCATCGAAATGTGGCGGGGTATTGTGTAATATGCCAGATAATGCCTTCTTCTTTTCTCTGTGTTTTTTTGAAGCTTCTTTCCACATTTTTCTTTGCTTTCGCTTTTCTCGGTTAGTCATCTCAGCTATGTTCTTCACTTTCTTTTCTTGTTTTTTTTAATGATAGTATTCTCTGCCCTTAGCCCTTTTAATCTCCTTCTCTTCCTCTGTCATCTTATCAAAAATTTTCTTTTTCTGCCATCAGCTTTTTCTCTTTGGCGCAAGTAAGCTGTACTGTTTTTCTTTATTTGCTTTTTCGAACGGTTGTTATTTTTTTCAGCTTTGTGAGACTCCATATTGCTGTAAAAATAAAATAAGTATACCTATTGATAACTTTGTAAGCACGACATACACAAAATTAGTAATAGAAAGTACCACTTAGTATCTAAATAGTCATTTGGGGAACAACAACATCATTTAGAGAACGGTCCATCAAATCGGAGAACGTTCCCCAAATGCCATATTTGACAGCAATTCTCGCTTCCTTATTGTAAAATATTTGAGGTTAACATTTGATAAACAACACTATAAAAAATCGCACCTCTTAGAAAATCACTTTCAAATGTCATTTACTCTTGATATGCACATGCAGTCGCATTAATTATGATTTTATTTACAAGGTTACTTAATTAACTTAATAAAAAACATTACTTTTCATTATCAAATAAAACCTAATGCAACAAATAAAGTGTCACAAAAATTCGATGCAAATTTTGCTACCCGTGAGAGTTGCTAGTTGCGCTTCCTTTGTGGGTATAAAACGGTCAACACGGGTTCAATGTTGGTCATTCGCTATTCAACCGTTGAAGAGGACACACGCACAGATTTTGATGGATACCACAGCTGATAAAGCCGCTCAAGTGGTTGCACTACTGCAATCAGGGGTGCGGCAGTGTGATGTCGCCCGGCAACTGAACCTGAGCCGTTATTCCGTTCGAAGAGTGTACCAGCGCTTCATAGAGACCGGTGGCTATATCCGCAGACACGGTTCGGGTAGACGTCGCTGCACTTCGGAAAGAGACGACCGGTTCGTTGTGTCGAACTCTTTGAGAAATCGTTTCTCCAACGCTGTTGAGTTGCAACAGCAGCTCCAGGCAGTTCGCAGACGCACCGTAAGCGTATCTACGGTTAGAAGAAGATTGAAGGAGAAGAAGATAGCGGCCCACAGAGCTGCTACGGGTCCAAAATTGACTGCAGCGCATCGGCGAGCCCGCTTGCAGTTTGCTCGTGACCACGTCGATTGGACCCTTGAGCAGTGGAGAGCTGTTCTCTTCTCAGACGAGACGCGAGTGTGTCTTTTCTGCAACGACCGACGGAGAAGAGTATACCGGAGGCAGGGTGAACGTTTCGCCCAAGCCTGCATCCAGGAGACGGTGGAATATGGTGGCGGATCCTGCATGTTCTGGGGCGGTATGTCTGCTGCCGGCAAAACCGACCTTGTCTGCGTCTCCCGGACTGGAGGTGCTCGCGGACAAGGGTCGCTGACTGCTCGCCGCTATGTCACTGAGGTCCTGGAAGTGCATGTGGTCCCCTTTGCCGAATCTTTTGGCGAGGGGTTCACATTAATGCACGACAACGCTCGCGCTCACACTGCAGGCATCGTGAGCGACTTCTTGCAGAGGTCCCAAATCTCTGTGATGCAGTGGCCAGCGCGAAGTCCAGATCTGAATCCTATAGAGCACCTCTGGGACCATCTTAAACGTAAGGTTCGATCTCGGGATCCAGCTCCTTCGACTCTACAGGAGCTCCAAGACGCGGTGATTGAAGAATGGGGGCTTATCCCTCAAGAAGAGCTCCTGAAGTTGGTGAGGTCCATGAGGGACCGTATGGAAGCCGTGATCAGGGCAAGGGGGGGTAACACTAGATTTTAAGTTAATTTTAAGACACTTTTTGTACATTTTTCTTTGTAAATTATCTGTTGTTAATTAGGACTTAATTAAGGATTTTTATTATTTTATTAATTTTAATGTTGTTTGTATAATTATAATTAAACAGAAAGTTAAATTTAATTGTTTTTTGATACTCCTTTTTGTTACCTTTCTAATGATACCCAACACTATCCTCTACATAAGGTTTAAGAATTTTTAAAGATGATTTTTAAAAGGTGCGATTTTTTTGACGCCGAGTGTATTATTGCAATATTTTGATTGAAAAACGCGTTCCCCATTTGACGACCTATTGATGTACGCTCTGTAAATAATGAATTGAAAGACACTTACCACTTATTTTAATTTCTTTTAGCGAACTACTTTCTTCACAGCCACTTTGTTTACAACTCTCTCTACAGCTGTTCCATAGACTAAAGAGGGATGCGTACGAATTTTTTTTTTTCGCGCAATCTAAGCTGCGTTCACTAAAATGATGCTTACATTGTCGGACATTATATTTTGACTTACATTTTTTAAATTCGTTTTTCTTCTTTATTAATACTTGCAATAATTTAATTTCAGATACAATGAAGGTGACTTAAATAACCGTTGAAAATGTTTTATTTTATGACTATTTCTGGTGTTAGCTTTTAAGAATTGCTACTTAGGACGCGTTCTCCAAATGATTTATTGTACTTATTTGTCCATATAAAATGTAATAGATAAGACTTTTTAATTATTTTGTGTGATGTGTGGTTAAAGTAAACACAGTTAAGTGTTTACTAATGCTAAAGTGTTTAAAAAAAAACAGAATTTTGGCATTTATTTGCTGCCGACGTGGATTTACCACCTTGGTGATTTTGAGCCACCTAATGTTGCCATTTTCGAGAAAAAATCAATGTTGGCTTTTAATTTATAAGTACAAAAAAAACCGAGGTCTTTAAATTAATAATACGGTCATAAATATGTTATATAATATATTCTTCAAGTATTTATAGATTGGCGTCAACTTTGGAATTTAGTACCAAACCCCATAATCAAAAAATTATGTTCTTTGGATGCTTATCTAACATTTTGTGTATTATTGACCTTTTCCCGGTACTTTCTTGACAGAGTAGTAAAAACATGTCCTACTTATCTCTTAGAAACATTGAAAAAATGTTCAACTTAAATATAAATAAAGTAATACCGTCTCCCTCAATCGATTCACTTTTGCAAACTTTAATCGCACACTTTTTAACCATCTTTAATAGATTATACGACCAAGTAAAAAAAAATTGTTTTATGACAATGACATTGTAAAATCAACATGACAGAAAACTGCCACTGTGATTATATAGAAAGATACTCAAGGCTCTCCCAAGCTATATCTCACTCGGACCGCGTTTCTCTCCTGAACTGCTACTGTAAATATAGATCCCAGAACTGCAGTGAAATAATGAGACACTTGTTTAGTCATAATTCTTGTATTAGATTTAGCGCTAACAATATAATGTGTAAATTAGTAGGTATATAAGCAAATATTGTAAAACTAATGAAATAAAGTTCTATTCTATTCTATTCTATTCTATTCTCTCCTGAACAAGGCAGACACTTCAAACCTATATGGCGTCAAGTAGCAATCAATCGTATCTCAGAAGTTAGGAAGGGAATATGCATGTATCATAAGTCTACGTATTCGTAATGAAAAAAGCTAATAATATTTACAATGGAAACTATTTGTTTTTTTCAATATTGAGCTAAAAATAAGTTTTGAAAGAGCCTTACATTGTAACTGTACTCTTAATCGTATTTTCTTATTGTATTATTGTAATTGTGTTCTATTTTTAAGTTCTATGTAAATTTTTAACCAAAAATTTTTAACCAAGAATACCTTTATCTCGGCCAAATAGTCTCTTTCCAGGCGCGACAAGACATGGAAGTTGCTAGACGCACCGAAAACGCCTGGAAGAGCTATTGGTCGATGAAATACCTTTTGAAGGGAGAACTACCGCTTTCACTAAAGAAAAAGCTAATGGACATATGCATTCTCCCTATCCTCACCTACGGTGCACAGACTTGGTCTTTGACTGCTCAGCAAAGGTCTAGGCTCGGGGTATGCCAGCAAGCGATGGAGCGCAGTATTCTGGGAGTCAGATTGTCAGACCGCGTCAAAAACACAATACTGCGCTCCAAAACACAAATCGCTGATGTTGGACAAAAGGCCGCTAGTCTGAAGTGGAACTGGGCCGGACACATCTGTCGAATGTCGTGGGCGAAAACCACCACTATGTGGATGCCACGCGATGCCAGGAGACGACGCGGCAGGCCCAGAAGGAGATGGCGGGACGAGCTAGACTCCTACTGCAAAGACTGGCCATCAAGAGCCCTTAATCGTGAACGACAGTGGAACGACCATGGCTGAAATAATAATAAATAATAATGTAAATTTTTGCAATTAAAGAGTTATCTATCTATCTAATAAGATTCATTTTCAAAGATGTCTAATTGCCAATGCGCACTCCAGATTAGGTCTAAGCTCCTTGTTCCCATGCTTAGAATGTTCTGAGTTCCCAAGTCATGCACATCACACATGGTATAAATGCCAATTGATTTTTGTTTTATAGATATAGGGCAGAAATCTTTTAGATATTACAAACCATTTAATAAAATAAATAATTTTAAAGGGACATTTCGGAGCTACACAAATTCAAAGAACCCAGAAAGAGCCCAGAATAATACTGAACCAACAAAAGGAAAAAGCGTTTCCATAAAGATAACATTTGCAGCATTAACCGGCCATGGGGATGCATAAGTGGCACTGGAGCGTTTCTATTAACCTGGGGGTCATTTCACTTCGGCAGCGTAACCTCGGCCACATGAATTATTCACGGTCAGGAAGTAACTTGTCGACGACAAATAAAATTGTTTTAAGCTCCGTCTTGAAAAACTTCGATTGTCTCCGTGTGGAAACTTGAAATTTTATAAAAATAGATGATTGGCATTGCTGGGGAACTTTTTACGTTTCATGGAAACTGATACATTATAAGAAAATTTCACGAATGTACGCGAGGTATTTAAATTCGGCTCTGATTGGTTTTGGTTATTATTAGTTTACGTCAATTTTGCTAATGACGTATTATTATGTTTATTCAAAGTTCAAACTACCCTCCAGTGGTTGTTAGATGTATTTTTTTAGAAATCGGCATGTATCATGCTTATTTAAAAGCGAGACCGTCGTAACTCATAAAAAAACATTAATATGTAACATATTGGCATGCATATTTAGACGGGATTTAACGCAAAAACTACTTAGTAAAGGCATTCTACTCATACCTTTTGTACCCGACGTTTTGACCGAGTTGCACCGGCCGTGGTCACGGGCTGACTGCTGTCGCGGTGTATCGCCTCCGTTTGCTCGCTGAGTCTTCATCCACCGTCACATTATTTTTCAACTACCGTCACACACAACACTAACGGTGTCCCGATCCCGTTTACAAGTCTTATTCTGGTAGTTAGCCGATTGCGGACTAAAACGAAGTGGCGTTTTTGCAAACACTGGATTCCACGCTGACGATAGTTTGTGGCCATCTTCTCGATTGAAATTGTTCGGATGTTTCTTAACTTCAATCTCTTCACGCACTACTCTTGAATAAAACTGGCGATCTGTGGAGAGGCCTTGCGTACGATGAAATATCCAATGATTTACGCCTCTTTCAAGTTAGTGCTCCGCAATGGCTGATTTGTTAGACTGGCTGTTTTTCACAGCCGCAATATGTTCCTCAACTCTCTCATGGATAGTCCGTTTTGTCTGGCCTATGTAAACAAAACGAAAACATGTCTTTCATACATAGCTTATATTAATACTGTGCAATTACAAACACAAAAACAAAATTAGCAAAACCGGCCCTTCTGAAGTGATGCGCGGACAAACATTTAAATAATAAAAAATTAAAATATATCTATAAGTAGGTACTACATTATATACTTACTGATATTTTCAAAAACCTATTTCATTGACTTAGTTTAAATTAACCTTTAAAAACAAACATCACAAAGTACACAATCGTATAAAAAGCTCGTGCAATTTTGCGTGGGTAACTGTTGTCCGCATGTGTAGCGGTGTTTCTCAAGGCGGCTCCGAACAAATAAACAGAGTCAAGGTGATACTTGGGCTCCGTGTCAATATTTATGAAAAGCCATGTTTGTACAACTTCAGGGCTTTTTGGGAAAGCTTTAATAATATACTGGAGACGTACTTACGTTCGGTTAAAATAAATGTAAAAAAATACTCATCACAGTCCTTATATAAAATTATAATGTAAGTTTAATTAAATCATATTTATCATTATCATCATCAGCCGAAAGACGTGTACAGTTGGACAAAGGCTCCCCCCAAGGAACTCCACCACGTCCGTCCGTCCGTTATACAGAGTTTCATTAGTATCGCCATCGCAACAACCTTGAACATTTTCATAAATCTACAAAGCAAAAAATATGGTGAGTTATGATTAGCAGCTTTTAGTTTTTGAAATTCAGTAATTCATTTAACACGCCAGTGAGACGATATTCAGGCAAACCCTTCACCATGCCGACAGGATTTAAGTACCCACCTCGCCACAACAAGCGAGCAGGTGGCGGCAGCGGGCGGAACCGCGTGTTTACGCTAGCTTTACGGCCGCTGCACCTCCGCCGGCAAGGGTTATTTGTTTATTCCGTTTCTCTACGGTTTCTTTTGTGTAGATCATTCATTTTTTTGCTTGAAATAATAATAAGCCCATATGCTATTTGTTTTGTGCAAATGTCCTTTACTGGGATCGTATTTTTTTATTGCTTAAAGTTATACATTTTTCTCTTCAATTTATCCTGTACTGGGCTAAGCTCTAGTTCAAGTTCCTCCAGGAGTATCGCTCGCTAAGACCTAACAATTAATTAGAAATGCATAGAGACCGCCCAGCCAGCGTCCATGACTCTTTGTTAAAGCCATAGGCAGCTAACAACGCTCTTTAAAAAAAAGTGTCTTAGGTCGTTCCTGGCGGCATCTCCCATTTTATGAAGATCATTATCATCATCAGCCTACGACCTACTGCTGGGAACACGCCTTCCCGGATGGATGATGTTCATGAAGATAGACATCTATTTTTATCCAATGTTATCACATCACGAACTGCGCTACTTCAGTGCGAAATTATCTTACACACACATACACATAATCACGACTAGATATTATCCCTGAAGGGTTAGTCGGAAACTAGGCAATGAGGACCGCAAAAGCAGTCCTCTACCAGTCTGCTTTTTACCAAATAGAGACTACACATGTGCTCAGCGTGACAGGTGGTGAGATCATTGCCGCTCTATGCTGTTGGATGTATGTGCAGTCTTTTCTTAAAATTCTTTCTTCGTGTTCTCTTGCAGTTTCATCCCGCCGCCCGATCCCCTATGTCTAAATAGTGTAATAGTGTTTAAAGACATCACCCATGTCTGAGGACTTGATAGTTACCAAGCGTCAATAATTTGTACATAGGTACACGTCTGTTATCTCCACGGGGCTAAATCAAATCAAATCAAATCAAAATATCTTTATTCCTTAGACTTCATAAAGCACTTAAAATAGTCATATAAATAAAATATAAGTACATACTCAAATGAAAATTATTAAATGCTAAATCTGCGGAGCTTAGATTCACTTTCATCACAATATCTTGAATGTGAAAGTGAATTTAAGTGCCAGTTCCGGCGACAGGGCTTCTTGAGAAGAACTGGCAAGAAACTCAAGGCCGACTCTTTTTAATTGCCAATTAGTTTAATAATATTGTTACCATTAATCTAAATACAATCATCAACATAACATAAGAAGAGCAATTCAATTCCAAATACTTTTATCATTTATGTAATCTGAGATAAGATAATAAGCCCTTTGACATAGTCTAGTTCTAATATATTTCTTAAATTTACTCTTGGATAATTTTACCGCGTCATTTGGAAGTTTATTGTAGAAGCGTATACATTGACCTGGGAACGAGTTAGAAATTTTATGGAGCCTACTAGTGGGCACAGCGAGTTTGTTTTGATTTCTTAAATTTAATTGAAGGAGATCACTGTTTTTCTTAAATTTAGTTTGATTTTTATGAACGTTAATAAGATTTTCATAAATATATTGAGATTGTAATGTCATAATATTTATCAGATCAGCTAGCCAGATACTATGGGCAACGAGGACCGCAGAAGCGTTCTCGGCTGCAGTCCACGGCACACCTAATTACAACTGTGCTCAGCATGGTAGGTGCTGAGCACACCGCCTCTATGCTGTTGGATGTCGCCATTTACCACACCCAAGGGAAGGGAGGGGTTGGTAGTAGGTACCTAGTACCTACTCTTTCAGTGGACCGACACGGCCAATCATTTGTTTATCATTAATTATGTCAGAATTAGTTAAATTTGCATTTAGGAATGTAACTTGTAACAGGAAGCAATTGCGTGTTATTATGCTTGTAAATAGTGTTAGGACATTATTGTTTATTGTTATTGTATGGTTGAGATAATTCATAATTATTACCAAATTATTGTTTTAAGTTAGTCATCTGTATTAACGGTGCCTAAATAATAATTTTTGGTTGCCCACCAGGAAAATAAAGATCACAAATGAACCTATGAATTTTTAGGTTGTGAACATATAAATATAAATGTTACCCGTCTGGAGTCGTGCGTAAGTAATAAGTTTGGTTGCTCACCAAGGTTATACACTAATATTAATATTTATTTTTTAGGAAATTACTAAATTACAATTACTTACAACACATTTACAGTTAAAAAGTTTAGTGGCATCTATATGTTATTCATCATCATCATCAGCCTATAAACTTCCCACAGCTGGGCACAGGCCTTCCATGTGGACATTTGGTTACCCATCCAGCAACCCGTCATTGCGAAAATTGCTTAGCGGGCAAGATAGCAAGCCGCACGTGCTAGCCGCTGCGCGATCGAGCGCCTCCATCTGTAATTAAATATAAATAATTTTAGTAATACTTACACCAGGAAAAGCTTCCGCTTACTCCTTGGCTGACCAGAGGGATTCCAATAGGGGAGCAATTGTGCTATAAGACGTAGAAATCGGGCTTTCTATAAAAATCTGCGAAAAACTTATGCAACAGATGTACACAACGCTAAACGCCGATAGATCCTCAAAAGTGACTGCTGCGTTACGTTCTCTCTATAGGCTCAAGAACTTTCTGCCCCTAAAAGCCAAGGTTATGCTGATATTTGCTATCCCGATTAATTTAAGATCTAAAATAAAGATCTTCTGAACAAATTGAATCGCCTTCTCAATAATTCAATTCGCTTCGTCTTTGGCTTACGTAAATACGATCACATATCATCTTATCGCCTCCAGCTGAAATGGCTGGCAATCCCGCAACGTCGCAAGTCCAGGATTCTCTCAACTTTATTTTCGAACGATCCTCACTCTCCCTCTTATTTAAAATCTTGTTTCCCTCTTCTCAGCTCCTCTCATGTCCTTCGCTCATCAAACAATCTTCTTCTTGCCACTCCCATTCACCATTCAGGTTTCGTTGGCAATTCCTTTACGTTATAGGCCATTCGTTTATGGAACGCTCTCCCTGAAGAAATTAGACGGGCCCCGAGCAAAATTATATTTAAGAAAAGGATCTGCAATATGCTTCTCCAAGAGTCTTCATCATCCTCGTAAGAGTTTTCTATCACCGTATCTTTATTAAATCTAAGTAAGTTCATGTAATTTATATTAAAATTGTGTAATGTTATTTATTGTATAATTATTTACCTATGTAAGTTGATTTGTGTAGTTTATACAAGATTTTGTATTGCACCGTCTACAACTCTTTCTGCCTAGCCCTAAGGTTGACTGGTAGAGAATGCCATTTGGTATTAAGTCCGCCTTTTGTACATTTTGTTTTCTTTGTGCAAAAAAGATTTAAAAAAAATATATCTCATAGTCCTCTCCAGCTGGACTCTGGAAGTTCCTTGGAACCCTTGGTATAGGCAAGCCGCGTAGTGTTGCTCTGCCTAACACAATTGTGTTGGATGATCTATAATCGTCAATTCGCCACTACTGCCAGTATGGATCATTCAACCATTTGTCAGACGGTAAATCACATTGCGGGTCTGCCTCGTCCCAATATTGACTCTTCATTTCTCTCCTGTTACTGTTTTAATGAAATCAGAAAGATTATCCTCTCCATCAAATCCGGGGCCCTGGGACATGATGGCATCAGTCGTCGAACGACTGTCGCTATCATAGACCATGTTATTTCTCCGATTACCCACATTAACCACTTTTCCTTCGACTCTAGCCAATTCCAATCCTAATGGCGTAAGGCTTATGTATGCCCTTTACCCAGGTCTATTCTGAATTTTAAATGAAAACTTTTTTATCGCTGTGTACAAAAAAAAAGAAATCATGCTATATATTCCATTCACATAAAGGTCTCTCTGTTATGTTCTTCATTTGTTATATAATAATAAAAACATCGTACAACAAGTATGCATTTCTTATATTCCGTCATAGAAAGAAGTTATCAAGGAAAACACAGTAATGAAAATAATCCCAAAGCGGATGTGCGCTGGGCGTTCGAGAAGCCATCAGCTAAGGTGTCTAATGCCTGGCCTATTAGGACTATGAAGGGCTGTAAAAGCCGTAAATCTCGGTGACTTTACGGAGTGCGCGTTAGCTCGTACGCGGCAAACTGCTATTTATGGCACCTTTGCAGTTTGCATGATGACGATGTTTTAAGGTTTTTTATGTAATGTCTAGGGTTTATTGTGGAAAGTGGAAACGCGATATTATGAAAGTATGCGAAGTAGACACTAGGACGAGGTATACCTACTCGTGAAAAAGAAAGCACAATGATTTTGACTTCACTTGTTGTTTACATATTAATGCCTAACTTTCAGATAGCACCATTTTATCATACACATGAAAATTTAACTTCTTGGTTAACAAACTATAAGCTTGAGCTATTAAAATGATTTAGTGTAAAATTATATATAAGTGTATAGTGTATAGATCAGTGACGAACGCATGTTTGCTCAGGTATCTTCATTATTTGACTTCCCAAATTGGTATCCACCACCAGAATTGCAATCTCTGAAACGTCAAAATATTATAGTGTCGGCCATTTTTATCTCGAGGCAATTTGAGAATTAAATGTGAGTCATTATCTCACCCTCGCATTCAAATGCGACATCTAAAGTGGCAGCAAAGTGAAAGTCGAAAGGCGATCGAGTTCACTTAACGTTAACGATAAATCTCGCGTGCTGTGTACCTCGGCGTGCATTACGGGACATCAGGGCCTTCACGACTCATTAGCGGCCGTTTTGAAAAATGTTCGCGGCACTGAAATATACATTATGTAAAGTGGCACAATTACCGCTGTGACTTGCGGGAAAGTTGCGTCGCGGCTCGCGGGCCGCACCAGGGCTGCTGCCGGCGGCGGCGATCGGTGTTCTTATCACTGTAATTAAGAGAGTGGCTACTTATAATTATTATAATGTGCAGTGACCAAAAGTTGTGACCGAGTCATGGATGTTTATTAGTATTTAAGTATGTTTATCCATTATTCAGTCACCCTAGTTCGGGCTATGCTTAGTTTGGGCAGAATGATTGTTGTGACAGTTGTGAAATTATTTATTTATTATTTATTTATCTTTATTATTGAAATTTTGCATTCACAATGCTATATAGATATAGGATAAAATGTTTAGGTACTAGAAAAAAATCAACCAGTCTCAAGAAGCTTGAGTTGTGGAGCAGTGGACCGGCAATCCAAAGGTCGTGGGTTCGAATCCCACTCGAGCTTCCTGAGACTGGTTGATTTTTTTCTAGTACCTAAACATTTTATCCTATTATTTATTTAACTATAAATATTGAAATTTTAGAATTTTATCACTGTAATAGATTTATTATTTCGATTGTACCTGCATGATCTCTTATAATATAACTAACAATATATGACTGACTGGATTAAATTTTCCACGTTATTATTATTAATATAATAAAAGTTAAAGTAAATCGGATCAGTTTAGTTTAACTTTTAAGTACTTAACAAGAAATATATTTTTTCTATAATATAGCGGTAACCACGGGCTATAGATTACACAAACGCTAATTGCGATATTAAAGCATTTTTTTTTAAATAATAGAAATGACACGTACATAATTTAAAGTAGGTATCAACACGTTTCTTATTATGTCGTGCACACAACAATAAAAAAACAATTGTTAATTCCGTGATGGTCGTTTGATGGTCCCGCAGCCGCAGCCCCTGTGGTTTATTGCCCGCCGCGCGCTGATCGTCGCGGTAACCCTACTGCGCCGCGGGTGAAAGGTGCCCGGAACACGTAAGACGTCATTTAGCGTTTGGAATTAACATAAATAATAACGTCATTTCTCAGGCCGCCCTCCGCCCCGATATTGCGTCATTTGCCTCTGCCCTTTATGGCGGCACAACACTTAACTCCAAATAAAAAAGTATATTATAAATTCCGAAGTGGAACCTCGGTTTTTCGCGTTCCCTTTTTTTGGCCCGAGGTGTAAGCAGTGCAGATTTGCATCACAATTGTCTGCGGAGTGCTCAAGCTTTATATTTTCCTTTCATGTTTTAATTTCAGCAACAAATAACGTTTAATAGTGGTATAAGAAGTAACGGTGGCGTATTTGCATATTAGTGGTTCCCAGTACTTCATAAAAAGGCGTTGTGAAAAAATATATTACTTAGCAAGTCGAGTAAAAATGGTTGATGTCTCGAACGGCTCGTATTTGAGATAGTTGTTTCCTATTCATGAAGGTTAAATTACAGTTTTAAACTTATAATTCTCCGTCACGTCTATAGATAGAAATATATACCTGTGTACGAAAACTAGTTATTTTTACTAGTTTACAGATACTGATATTGTGTAGTTGTAAATTATATAAAATTAGATTTTGCCATAATTCACAATCACAAAGACAGCTTAACAAGAAGTACTCAAACTCAAATTCATTTATACACTTTTATTCATTTATTCAATTTAGGCTACAAAAATTGAGCACTTAAATGTCGCTATGCCATCGGTTCGAAAGTCCTAACTGTGGTTTGGAAGCTTTGTACTGAGAAGAACCGACAAGAAGCTCAGCAAGAGCATTTTTTTCTCCCTTTCTTTTACAGCGTCAATACAAATTTGAAAATGCCCTCCCTACCCTAGAAGGACACTTTTTCATTACAACTTTAAAAAAACCATTTAATACGATTACAAGACAACACAACACAAAACATACAAAAGAATATCCAATAAAAAAAAATTTTGCTTAATTT
Source organism: Scoparia ambigualis (assembly GCA_963921215.1). Classification (NCBI taxonomy): domain Eukaryota; kingdom Metazoa; phylum Arthropoda; class Insecta; order Lepidoptera; family Crambidae; genus Scoparia; species Scoparia ambigualis. The sequence goes on along the minus strand of OY992511.1, from coordinate 36,072,914 downwards.
AAAATAAAATAAACGTCTTACACTATTTCTATTACAAATAAAAATAAGACGAGTATTTAGACCCAGCAGTTTACATAATTTTTAAATTATGGCCAAATGTAAGCTGCGTAGAGAACTTTACGAGTAAAACTGGTATAAATATATTCTAATTTTTTGTTAAAAAGGTTTTCTTTTAACCCTCTTGTGTCGCGTGTCGGTCGCAGGTTTCGCTCGTAAATAATAGGTAAGAGCAACCGGCCGCAAGCAAACCATGAGTTATGGCCGCCCGAACACACTGCAGGTTGGTAACGGGCGGGGAAGAAATAAAATACTAATCACTTTGAAACCGCTTCAAACCAACAAATACATTTATTCTTAATTCTTCCTTTCTCAAGATACACCCGTTCCCTTATTATGTCTTGCTCCTGGGTGAAGAGAGAGAATGCTAAAGGTTGCCTGGAAATTAATGCTATGTTAAGCAATAAGGCCACCACTTGTAGGTACTCTCTTTTTCCTTTGTACTGTTGCAAACATCCCTTCCTTATGTGCAACAAAGTGTTATTATTATTATACATACATACACTCAAGCCTATTATTCTTTATTACTTTTAATCTTTTTATAGCACTTTAAATATCAAAATGTTGTGTTTACCTGCAAGTACGTTATAAATACAAAGAAAGAAAGATAAATAAATTTATTTAGCATTCCAGTTATGTAGGTACAACATTGTAAAATATTACACAATACATACACATTGCATATTTTGAGATTCAAGATTACAGATTCAAGATTCAATATCATTTATTAAGGTTTATAAACATGGCCTGTTTAAATTACAGCACTTATGAATGTCATTATGCCATCGGTTCGTAAGTCTAACTATGGGGCGGGAGCCTTGTACTGAGAAGAACCGGCAAGAAACTCAGCAAGGGCATTTCTTTTCTCCCTTTCTTTTACAGCGTCAATTAGAGTTGAAAAATGCCCTCCCTATCATAGAAGGGCACTTTCCATTACAATAATAAAAACATAAAGCAACTACAAGGACATAAAAATAAAAAATATATTAATAAAAATAAATTAGTTCAGGTATTCATCAATATAATATAATCAATGTAATCAATGTCTTACAGTACAGAAAAATAAAAGTAAGACTACAACTACTAATATACTAATAATAAAAATAAGTTAGCAAGAGCAGACCAGCCTCCACAGGCGGCACCCGTTCACGAGTATGACATGTGAATCAGCCATCGTTTCGCTCAACCATATTATAGGGAACGTAACGACCCGACGCACATGCCACCACCGCAGAGACACTTTGAGAGAGCATGACACACTCGAGCAACTCCAATGAAGCAAGCAAGAAAACATTTAGGCAAACTTTTACGCAACATAAGTTTTAAGTAGGTACCTTTTGTCTTTAAGACACTGCTGTTAAAAGCTATCATACCAGGGTAAAATGAGTTAGTTACAAAGAAAATGAACTTAAGAAAATATAATATGATTATTTTATCATTACCAGGCTGTTTTGTCTGTCGCGTTATTTTTAAACTTATCTAAAGGTAATTCTAGTACAGTACTTGGTATTTTATTATAATAATGTATACCTTGCCCCAAGAAAGAACCGAGAACCTTCTGTAACCTGAACAGGGGGCATCATAAGTTTTGACTTATTTCTAGTATTAAAATTGTGTACGTCACCGTGTTTAGTGAATGAGTTAATATTGCAACGCACAAAAACTATACAATTATAAATGTATTGAGATGCAGCTGAAAGTACACCAACTTCTTTCAAAATATCTCTTAGAGAAGTTCGTGAGCTTAGTCTATAGATGGTTCTTATTGCCCGTTTCTGTACAATGAATATAGTTTCAACATCAGCCGCTGTTCCCCACAGTAGGGCGCCATATGACATGACACTGTGAAAATAACTAAAGTAAACCGTTTTAGCAGTTTCAACGTCGGTTAACTGCCTAATTTTTTTAACGGCGTAAGCAGCAGAACTGAGTTTGCCGGCCAATTTCGATATATGAGGATTCCATTGAAGTTTTGAGTCAAGGGTTATCCCTAGAAAAACAGCCGAGTCTACCAAATCAAATTTATCACCGTTTATCCTTACATCAGTTTGTTCGGTCTTAACATTTGGTAGTGTAAAATTAATGCATTTGGTTTTTTTAGCATTTAGCTGTAAATTATTAACAGTAAACCAACTAAGTACTTCTGAGAGAGCATTGTTAATATCGTTATAATTTTTCTTAGACCTAGTCACATTAAAAATGAGTGAAGTATCATCTGCAAACAATACAATATCACAGAAGTTTTATACAAAAAATGGAAGGTCATCAATATACATATATCAAAAATAAGAAATGGTCTAGGATTGATTGGGACCCTTGTGAAACTCCCATTTTTACATGAGAACCAGATGACTTAGTTCCATTGACATCGACAATTTGTGTTCTAGAACTGAGATAAGACTTTATCAAATCAAGCGCAAAACCTTTGAGACCATAGTAATTTAACTTCATCTCCAATGTTCGGTGCTCAACGCAATCATTTGAAATGCCAAAAAGGATTCTTTTCAGCATAAAGTCACAGCCAGGGCTGTGACGCTGATTTTCAGAAGAAACCTTTTCATAAAATAAAATACAAAACACGCACTGCTGCGCACGCACATCATAGACATTAAAAAAATGTATCAATTGCTTGCATTACTTGATATGGATGCGATGTAAACATTCGTTGGTGAATTCTTATAATAAATAAATAAATGATCCCAAAAGAGTATTAAGGACCTTAAAAGCAGTGCTGTGCCACGGCCTACATTTCAGCAGCTCATACTAAAATAAAACTTGGTAAAAGTGACTGTTATTTATCCATTTGTAATTCATCAGTGTAGTTTTATCCTCACAGAGATTCCCTATTAAGTCAACGGGATCTACCCTACGTCATAATATATTTGGCAAAGTCAGATTCATTGTGTGTCACATTTGTACATGACTGTTTACGAAAACTAGCCATGTTTGGGATTCGTTTTGTTAGTCATGTTGTGCATACACACAGCAACATAGTAAGTATTATCATTAGGATACAAGAAGAAGAATAAGCATATTAAATATAAAATAATATTAATACTTAAAAAATAAGCTTTTCTAAAAAACATTTAAGTGCTTTCTTTAAAGTTACTGATTTGCAGATCCGTCCTTGTTTTACGATTACAACGATAACGTTAGTGCAAGATAGGTACGCCCCAATTTTACTTTACTTTAGAAAATATAAATATTCTATCCAGATTCCAGAGTTCTGAACAAGATTAGAGGCACTTTGCGCGTTTATTTTCCAGGGCTTCGGTGAAACAAAGTAGATTGTGTGTGTGATCCCGCGAGTTCCCGCCTAATGAGTTTGAAGCCAGGGCCGGGAATAAATCTTGCAGTTTTGTGACTCGAAACATTTTCACTGTGCCGCAAGACAGGAGAGTGAGCGATACAATGTAACACAAACATTAGGTTTGTCCTATTATAGTCAATCTTGTTTTAAAGTATACTATAGTAAGAGTATCTTGACACAAAGTTTTCTCATTTGGAAGTTATATATTATGTAATGATGGCACAAGAATTTGTTTATAAAACCTTTTACTTTAATACATGGACAAAGTTTTTTAACAAACATCAACATCACCTTGATAATATCTTATTAGTGCTAATAGGAGAGCTGGATACTTCCGTGTAGTACGTATCGCACAAGCCGTGGAGCAGCTGTCCTTGCCTGCCTTGCGCCGGGATTATTCACCGCGCGCCATGCTCCTCAGATCGTTATAAATCAAAGCACGTTGCTTCTTATAAACATATTTCGTGTGTCTTCTCTTTTTTAAAACTGCTTACGTTATATGGTGGCGCTTTTTCGTAATTTTCACTGGGATGATTGTGAAAGATGTTACTTTGCAAAAATATGACTTATGATTGTTAGTGGTTTTTTAGAAAAAAATATATCATATGCTTGATGGTTTGATGTTTACCTGAAACTGAGTTAAATCCCATTTTCACATTTTCTTTTTGATATTCTACCATTGTAGAATATCAAAAAGAAAATGTAGCCTCAAGCGTCAAACTCAAGGACCTCCATATTATGCAACATACTTAGTTACCTACTGATACAAATGGCAATGACAGGTATGCACGTCTCTTTGAGGTTGTTTTTGGCGAGTTTATTGATTGCCTTACAAACTTTTACGACAAAGGCATTGAAGTGAACACCAACCGCCTGTAGGCGCCTCCGTTGTAATGGCGGCGCAAGATGGCGACAGGTTAAGGCGACAGCGGCCGGTTAAGTGAGGCCCGTGAATTATTCGCCTTAATTATACACTGCCGGCTTTACACGTAGCCGGACGCCGCTGTCCATACTGCGATACCGACGACTGACAACAATCATAGCAAATAAAGTAGTGTAAGAAAGAATTAGGTAGCTGTACTAGTTAAAAATTGTCGTTACACAATTAATTTTCTTATAGTTGTTATATTGTTTTTCTTGAAAAATACATGTTTAAAAAAAACGTAACTGCACCCTTTGACTTACAGGGTCAGTCCAGTCAATGATCTTGGAATCTGATGGCCAATATACCGGCGTCCTTGGTGTGGTGCGTGCTCTAGAGTTGTCGCACTTTGTGCCATAGGCGCGAGATTTTATTTGGTCCGAGTCCTTTGAGAATCTTCTCTATATACTCGTAGATGGAGTAAAATGCATGAAACATTTCCCCAAATAAGTACATAACAAAGAAGAGTTATCTATGGTTTCACTTAGCTTGAAGCCACTACTCCACAGAGCTACAAGTAAACATTGTTATCCAAATTAAACTTCAATGAATAACATTAGATGTTTTTTAAAATCTTGTTTCCCAGAAAACGTTACGTGACAATATGTAATGTGCATGAATTTAATGTTTAAATAGAGTTATCAGTAATTAATTAAGTGTTTGCGGGACATCGGGGAAGGAAAAGTGGACGAAAAATTAGCTCAACATTGAATGGGATAGATCACAATGCCACTTGTTGTTCCAATTAGGCAGCATAACTGGATTTAACATGGGTGTTTAATGGATGTTGTAATATATGTATTCATACGTAATGAGTAATGTTGAATGATCTTGATAATATTTTCATCCTATGTTTACAATAATGTGACACAATGGTTTATTTACGTACTAATAGGTTCATATTTATCTAAAACAATAGTAGGTACATTTAAGAGAAAATAAACTGACCATAATATTATATTGTTATTTAAAAGATGTGTTAAGTGCAGCAGGCCCCGCTTGCTGCTTATACTGAGTTGTGCAGTGTTGGTATCACACAACAGGCGCAATGTATTGTTTATTATTTTTATGTTTTGTTATACATTGTATTGTTCATATGTGTGTTGTGTAATTTCAATAAATGTTTTTCAATTTAAATTTAAATTTAAGTTAATCTGTATACGCTAACCTATTATTAGTCCGTTCCGCGGAAAAATCCTTGAGTTCTTCAGTCCACAAGTGTGATATTTATGAGTGTACAAATTTTTTATACTAATGCACAATTGAAAAAATCAATCGAACATGTTTTTTGACTGTCAAGGCTTTGCAATGTTAACTGTCAAAATATATTTGATTGGAGTCGCGGCCTCGCAGTCGGCACGGGGCGGGCATTCAAGAAGGCAGCAACTTTCGACCCTCGGATTGTCCGTCTTGGATTAAATTAACATTAGGTGGAACTATTCGCAAGGGTTCCGTCCATTGTAGGCGCGGTGCGGTCGGCGGATTCCTAATTAAAATTACAACATGTAAATTGTCCGGCGTCTTGGGGCGCTGTTGTTGTTTGTTTGAGTCGCCAGTTGGTGCTCGGCCCCATGCCCAACACGGCGTGGACTCCATTGTGGACTATTTGTTTTATGTTTTCTAAGGTCTTGGCCTACTGAGCAAATCAAATAGGTACGCTAAAGGAGTTGTGAGGAAAATGGTAGAGGCTTTAACAGAAGAGCAAAAACAAACGTATATTACCATGATTATTAAAAAAAACAACATATCAGGACAATAGACAACGAACGAACCATAGCAATTAGCAAAAGTAAAACAAAAGAAGGTTAACGCTAAGAAGAAACATAAGTAAAACTCTTCGGTTTAAAGTGACGCGGTCTCGTTTTTGTTAAAGAAGACAGATAGATACAGCGTCAATTTTATCCTAAGCAGGGCCTGATATTAATAAACGTTGATTAAAGTTACACTAAGGATTAAATTGACGCTGTCTCTATCTGTCTTCTTTAACAAAAACGAGACAGCGTCACTTTAAACTGAGGTGAAACATTTGGCCATTTTAAAAAAATAGGACGGCATTAGTAGAATACTACCAACCCATCGATTCCCATGGGTCGTAAAAAGCGACTAACGTATATACTGCACATAAATCCAACAGCGTAAAGTGGCGATGAGCTCACCGCCTGCCACCCTGAGCACATGTGCAGTTGTTGTTCGATGTGCCGCGGACTGTGCGCGTGCACTGCTTGTGCGGCCCTCAGTGCACAGTGCACAGTGCACCGTCTCTGACAACCCGCGGCGATAAAGTCGTTAGTGTAATAACAATTTTACTGTATCACCGTGTCAATTGTACTGTTCCACCATGATCTTTGCCGCAGTGGCCGGGAGACGGACCACCGCGGAGCTCCGGCCCGACGGTCCGATCCTGATCGGCCCCACGGTCACCCGCTCCTCCTCTCACCCCAGTCCTTCCGCAATCGCCTGCCCGACACGTTCCCCATTGTCCGGCAAGTCGGGGTTGAGCCCCACCAGCCGGATCTCGGCCATCCTGCACGGCCGGGCCGCCACCACACCCTTCGGCACGACCTTCCGGAGCCGATCCGCCAACGCATCCGCCTGGGGGCCGCTGGAGGAGCCCGGAATTTCCAGTATACGTCCCCCAGCCGCGGTCTGCCGCACCCGGATGCAGTCGCCCAATGGCTCCCCCCGCCCCATCGCCGCCTCCATCACTGAGGCGTACGTAGCCCCCCCGGCCGCTGCCCCCGGCCCGATCGTCACAGTTACGACTGACGATCTTGGCAGCTCCAGCTTCGCCGCAGGGGCGACTCTTCTTGGCGCATTTTGCCCCACCTGTGGGGTTCGGTCAGCCGCCGCCTTGGCCTTCCCGGCCCTTCGCCTGGCCGCCTTTGAGGCGACGGTCTTCCATTCAGCCGGCGCCGACTCCTTCGGGGGGAGGGGGGGAGGGGAGCGCCGGGGGCGCCATGGGGTCCGGCGGCCGCCCTCGCGTAACTCGACCCAGCTCCTCCTGCATCCCGCGCCAGCGGTGGCCTTCTGGGGGGGTCAACTGGGAGGCGCCTCTCAATATTGGCCAGCCACCCTCCCAGTGACTCGAGCACCTCCTTCTTGAGGGCCTCTAACATACCCTCCACGCCAGGCGGGGGGGGGGGGGGGGGGAGGAGGGGGCACCCGTGCGTCCTTCAGCACCGCGACCTCTCGCCTCAGCGCCGCAACCTCCTCTTTGAGGCCGTTGACGACCCTGCTATACTCTATGCGCACCACCGCGTCTATCCGCGTGAGCTGCTCCGCGGCGGCCACCATGAGCCGCAGACTATCGCGGGCCTCCTTCCGGTCAGCTCCGCTGAGGCCGCCCAGCGCGCCATAGACCACCTTGTTGCTCGCTTTCACCATCTCGATAAGCTGCAGCGCCGACCGCCCTTTAATTTCCGCTCTGCAGGCTTGCAGTTGAGGGCTAGGTGGCCCCAACTGAGTAGTCCGCTTTGGAACGGGGGAACCCCCCTCAGAGCTATTGCTAGAGTCGACCCTAGAGTCCTTCAGTGAGCGCTTCCGCGACTCATCCGTCGACTCCGTCAACTCCCTCACCATACTCAGGCCTGCCCGGGATCGGACCCGCTCCCTCTCCACTCAATTTGTACTCATCATGCGAAAGGGGGGGGGGGGTAGCAATTTAGGGGTTGCGATCCCCCTTGATCGCTGTAAGCCGCCCACCAACCCGTCCAAAGACGGGCGCCCGTCACCGCGCCCCGCAACGAGGGCACCTTTGCGTGAAGAAGGGGCGCCGTCAAAACTCCCCTCAAAGCCGCTCAAGAGTGAGCGGCGAGCGTGCGACCCAGAGTGGGCCGCACGTGGAGATCCCCCCCGCAGGTCAGAGTGACCCGCTGTGCGGTCCAGAAGGGACGCGCGTTGAAGGGGGTTCAGTGCCCAGAAGGGGCACCACCTACGTTATTCGACGCCCAGAAGGGGCGCCAGGGATTTGCATAAAGTCCCTTGTCCCACGCTGAACGTGGGCCGAGAGGCCTTACCCCAGGGTGCACCACGAGGAGGTTCCCAAATTGGCACCCCAGACTTGTCTGCCCTACGCTAGAGTGTAATTTAAGCCCGCGTAGGCGTGGAGGGGCGAGGCGGCCCGCGAGCTGAGGAGCAGGTGGGGCGAAAGCCATCTGCGACGATAAGCTCGCGTGGGACCGCCGGAGTCCCGCAGCGCCGGAGCAGTGACAGAAACCATGCCTGCTGCATGCTGCATGCCTGCCTGCTTGCTGCATGCCTGCCTGCCTGCATTCTGCATGCCTGCTTGCATGCTGCATTCCTGCTTCGATGCTGCATTCCTGCTTGCATGCTGCATGCATGCTTGCTTACATGCTGCATGCATGCTTGAATACTGCATGCTTGCTTGCATGCTGCTTGCTTGCTTGCATGCTGCTTGCTTGCCTGCTGCTTAGTATGGAAATGAAAAGTATGCTAAAAGAAGATTCTGAATATTGACTTTCTGCGATATGATGGTTCTGCCTCATAATATTATGGATATCGAATTTATGCATAAAGATGATTCTGAATATAAACTTTCTGCGATATGATAGTTCTGCCTCTTAATTATTATTTATATTAAATATATGCCTAAAGATGATTCTGACTTATAAAATTATGGGTTTTGAATGTATGATTAATGAGTGTGTGCCAAATGATTTTCTGCCAAATGACGTTGATGCTTTCCGCTGTTATGCATAATAAAATTATGACAAAAAAAGTTCTGCGATAAAAGGTAGACCCTTTTAAAAACTATTGTTTTTGGCGGGCGGTATGTTCGATACCTAGAAACCAAATAATTTGCCATGCAAAACTATTATCAATAAAGCCATTCGTCAGGAAGCACGTTGTATTTCTATACCCGTTTCGCCAAAGAATTATAGACCTTAACATCGAAGACAAATAATATAATAACAAAACAAAATAATGATATTTATTACTAATTTATAGTAAATGCGTGTTGAACCAAATACGTATTGACGTAATACACGTTGAACGAAATGCCTTTTAGACGAAAAACCTGTCGGACGAAATGCTTGTTGGACAAAATGTACATTGGACCAAATACGTGTTGGACAAATAGATGTTGGACGAAATACGTGTTGGACTATATACGAGTCGGACAAAAAGAGCGTTGACATACCATTTGGACGAACTGCGTATTGGACGTACGGCTAAGAAATCATTGGTAAAACTCTATAAAAAAATATTTACTTTGCAGATGTCCGCTTACCATCAGACTTCCGCAAGCGTGTTTGTCAACTTAGTCGATAAGATAAAACTATTATAGTCCTAATTATAGTCATTTTATACATACGTTAATATTAAATAACGCACAAAGTCTACCCCTATCGACGGCAAACGGTCCACCGCAGTGTAGGTAGCACGGCAAAGCCCGCAACATATCTCCTTAATTTAATAATTTCCAAGTGTTTAGTTCCGGCAGGCCATATTTGTCTTGGCCCAAATCCGGCCTTAGATTAATCCGGAATTTTGTTAGCCTGTCCCTTGAACAGTTGACGGAGGGGGTTGTGTGGACAAGCCTGGACCCCATGTTAGGACGTGTCCGAAACCCCAATCCTTACAAACAGTTTCGGTCTCGAAGTTTCGAGGCCCGCGCCCAATCGGAAACTTTCCAAGGTGTTTGTTCAATTTAGGATTGCATCGTGTAATCAATGTGAAACGTAGGTACATGCGGGGATGTTGCGGCAGCCAAGTAGTTCGACGTAGTATGTTAACTTATCAACAAAATTACAGTTTTTGTTACTGATTAGGTACAAGTTATTGGAATCAAATATGCTTCTGGGGAAATTAGTGCCTATTTGAGTGATGTTGTACAAGGATAACCGAAATTGAGAAATTAAGTTTATGGTGTAAGACATATCTTGCGATATAATATTTTTTTAGTATGGTTGAGACAAGTAATAACCATTTCCAAGATATGCAGCCATTTTCGGCGATCAATCTCAAATTATTTTAACAAACATAATAGTTAACGCGGTCGCATGTCTCTATAAGTTGTTTTTAGGTGTTACTTTAAGTTTGCATATAACGTAATGTGTCGTTGCACTATAACCAAGAGATCATTACTCTTCACAAATATTGGACACATGGTTGTTTTGTTCGGTCTTCTTAATCAATCGACATGTAATTTAGTTGTAGAATAAAAATGTATGTAAATTAATAACTTTTACCAGTCTCTCACCAATTAAGTTTATAGCCCTAGTTAAGTTAAGTTTCTTTTGATACTTGTTTTATTGGTTAAATAGTGGATAAACATAATATACATAGAAAACACCCAGATCCGAAATCAATTTAAAAAAACAGTTATTTATAAATTGACCCGTCCGGTAATCGAACCCGGGAGATCATAATCATCGGAACCTTAGAGGTGGCGAGCGACTCTAGAACCGGCGTGCTAACCACTCGACCGCGGAGGTCGTCAATTATGTTAGGTACGCTGTCGGAAAAAAAATAAAATGGTAACTGGTGATGGCTGTATTGTACTGAAACACTTATCCTATATGAAATAAAATGTTAAAAAACTTATCCTTATATCATTGCCTACCTACTAGTAGTTTTCGTTGTCTTTGGAGTCAGTCGTGTAACTCGCCACCAACGGAAAGGCGAAACTGTAATGATAAGTAGCGGGTGGCGCAGATAAATCCGCGGCGCGCTAGTTGGCTGTTTATGGGCGGAGTGCGGGCAACTGCCGTACCATGTATCTGGGGTCACTTAGCATGAGTGGCGAGTTCACCTGATACACTACAACTACGAAATATGGATATGCGTTATCCTAAATCATACATAATTTGTTTGTTACGCTTTCACGCTTTGACCGCTAAACCGACGGTTATAATAAGCTACTTTTGGCTTAAAGTTTAGTTTAACTTAAAGTTTAAAACTTAAAGCGAGCGAGGCCTCTGGCAAAAACTATTATATACTAAGTAATAGGTAGTCATGTGCGGAATTAATTGGTTTTTGTACTCGTACATAATAATATACCTAATTATTAATAATTAGGTATATTATTATGTACGAGTATAACCACTACACTAGTTGACGTTGTCCTGTCAGTCATTAAAGCCTTCTTTAAATTTTATAGGTAAGTAATGTTTGTTAAAAATATTGTATCCTTATCGTTAACCTGATTGATAAGAACAATAAAATAGAAAATGTGTAACTATTGCATTATTAGTTACTTAATTATATTAGTATTTTGTGAAGTCATTTATATAAATTTTAAATTACTTAATATAAAGATTCCAAATAATTAAAATTATATTATCGACAAAGGTATTTTTTATAAAAACTGTAAATGCATTAAATTCCCCATAGAGTAAAGAGATTTAAAAAAATCTATATTTCTTTCCAACTTTTTTTCCGTTAAAGAACGGAATTTGGATTATAATTAACCTTTTAAAATAAAATTTGCCAAGACAGTCCAGTCGTTTTAGGGTAACCTATCATAAATTCGAAACTTTCCTGTACGAATTTCAATTGTTCGAAAACGGTATGACGAAGTTTTAAATACCAGATCGTCGCTTTTACATAATTTTGTTAATCCATAAACCTATCATACATACGTTTCATTTTTCAGAAAAACTATTAGCCGATTATCAAAACTACTTTTTTTCTTTTGGAAGATGTTTTGTTTACAATAAATTTAATATCTAGAAGTATTAAAATTCGAAGTAACTTTTACTCTAAAATATTATACTCATACCCAGTTTTTTTTTTGTTCTTCATATATTCATATTATAAGGTGAATAATCATAAATGTCTTAAAAAGATTATTGGTTTTTTTAAAATATTTTAGCGTTTCATTAACGCTTAAATATACTTAAGTAAAAATTTAAACACTGAAAAAAGACGACAACCTCAGGCGGGAATCGAACCACCTTTCCCATTCCGGGCGGCTGCCGTAACCACTTGGCTACCGAGGTCTGGCTTTCAACTGTCGAAATTTGTCAGAGCTTGATGCTTATGTTTTTAGTCAACATTGCTTTATCAAATCTTAGAAGTTTTCACCTCTGAGAACCGAAAGAAATATTTTTACAAATATTTAAACATTCTTTTAAGATGAAGCTGCGTTTATAGATTAATGTTTTTTTTATATTTTAGCGTTTCATTAACGCTTAAATATACTTAAGTAAAAATTTTTAACTGTCTTAAAAAAGTTAATACTTTATGTTTCCGGTAAGATTTTGTTTCAAAAGTCAGTGACAGAAACGAATCGTGGCAAAACCGACTCCACGTTGTCTTGTCTGCCCAACGCTAGAGTGTAATTCAAGCCCGCGTAGGCGCGGAGGGGCGAGGCAACCCGCGAGCTGAGGAGCAGGTGGGTTTAACGCTCGCCGCCGCGGATGAATCTGGCCGGCAGAGCCGGCCAGCAAGTCGAAGCTGCGGTGGTGAGCGTAAGCCATCTGCGACGATAAGCTCGCGTGGGACCGCCGGAGCCTCGCAGCGCCGGAGCCGTGACAGAAACCATGCCTGCTGCATGTTTGGTTGCATGCTGCATGCTTGCTGCATACTTGCTACATGCTTGGTTGCTTGCTGCTTGCTTGTTTGCATGCTGCATGCTTGCTTGCATGCTGCATGCTTGCTTGCATGCTGCATGCTTGCTTGCATGCTGCAGCTTGCTTGCAAGCTCCAAGCTTGCTTGCTTACATGCTGCATTCTTGTTTGCATGCTGCATGCTTGCTTCCATGCTGCATGCTTGTTTACATGCTTAAACGTTACCTACGATTACAAGTTGTTGATGATATTATGGATTTCAATAATTTGAAATGTTGTATTTTATTAACATTGGAAACGTGTTTCTGGAAAATGAATCGTCTAGCGTTAATAGCTTCGGCCAAACGTTGAGTGGGATTTCAAAATATAGAGATTTTGAAAAAAATAACAATCGATAATCGGCATTTCAAAACTTTGTAAATTGTGTTTTCGGTAAAAAGAAAATTATGGAAAACAAAAAATTAAAAAACGTTTTCGGCCAAATAAAATTCGTACAGGCAAATTTTGAATTTATGATAGGTAACCCGGTTTTAGTTATGTGAAGTAAAGTGGTTATCGACGAACAGCATTTCCTTTTATTTAAATAGATAATGTTTTTCGCGCTTTTTGCTATAACTGTACTCTGAATAACTGCGATTCCGAAGAAACGAGAATCTAAAGAGATGCGAATCTGTAGAAATGCGAAACCGAAGATATGCGAATAATTCCTTCTTTTGCCTGCAAGCAGCAGTTAACAGCTGTTGTAAGTGAAATACATAATATTATTTTGTTTACTGTCGTGTGTGTTTTTTTCAGTTACAAATAAAAAACCAATCTTTCTTTTTCTTTTCAATGTATTATATAAAGTTATTAATAATTTTCCCGGTAATATATTAATATTACCTCTGCAATGCTTAATGTTAACTCATAATGCTAATGCACATTCACAAAATTTTGACATCTTGAAACTCCGCTAATGATTAAAATAAAACACACAAAAAAGATCGCGGTAGAAGGTCCAAAGAGTTCGTTCATCCGAGTCAGAATGGAACAACAGTCGTTACATAAATAATAAGCGGGGACAACAAAACACGGTGTTTACCTCACAGCTCAAGACAAGCCCACTAATGGACCCCAACTTGGGACTAAGCTCCTTTTTATTGGAAATTCATTTTATTATTTATTGTTCGTAAAAAGAATAACAATAGGAACTATATAAGTAACATTATGTGGTGTTGTTATTTATTGTTATAGTCAGCCAACATCTTACGAAAAGCTGAAAGATAACTATTTTGTATTTTACATCCAAATCTCAACATTACACGCATACGTTACTAAATCCCATCTCACGGACCTAATCTGTGTGACTACCAAAGAACGTAATAATTCCATGTCTATAAACGATAGGTAATTTATCCCCCAACCAACACAGTGCTCAGCGCATTGGCCAGAAAAAACATAGTCGAGATGTTTTCTAAGAAAGTAGCCGGGAAGGTCTATATCTGCGCGGGCCGCGGGCGCATTCCTGCTCCAACTATGCTGAATATTTTTAATCAATACAAATTAGGTTGAGGCACGGCGGCGGCCCCGGGCGCTGGCCGGATGTACGACGATACGCACAGAGGGACTCACGCCGATGGGAGGACTTCAGTTTTAATAAAATTAACGAGATCGTTTTGCAATCAAAAAATAATAAATTTTGAACTAATTAAAATACTACTCACTTACTCCTTACGCTGGCTCAGTTACCCAAAGTGGAACTTGGCCTCCGACACGAGACGATGCCACTGCTCTGTGTGCTAAACTAACAAAACAAAATATCTAACATTTACAATATTATATATAATTATTGATAGGAATTATTCAGTTACCCATTTCTATTCTCGTTTAAAATGGATGTGGTAAAACATCATTTTAAATTACTAAATAAAAAAAAATTACAACAGAGACTAGGCAATGAGGACCAAATTACAACTGCACATTAATTGCACACACGGCTCGATTTATTATAAAAAAATAATTATACTTTATAAAGTTTTAAGACTTAAGTAGTTGTATGACTTTTGAAACCAATATGGCAATGTTTTATTTGAATTAACTAAATGTATTTATTTCTGTACACTCTACACGCAGACAACGAGAGTTATTGTGATGAGCTTTGAAGAATAAGTACTAACCTAATAAGAACTTGTAATGTTTGGAGAAATAACCATTGAAAATATTTTTTTAAATTTTATTTATTTACCTATTTTAAACTACAATACTTCGCAAACCAATATAAAGTACCTATATAGTGAGTGTTTTAATTAAATTAAAGCCTACTTCGATGTAACTAACGAAGTGTTTTATGTGTTCTTGGTTTAACTTATTGATATTCGAAAGATTAAGTAGACTAGACAGTAGACTAGACACCCTTACTTTAATAATTATAAATTATAAATAATTATAATTTCTTTTCATACAATGACAATTAAAATAAAAATATTTTACATTATGTACTGTAGATTATATACATGTTTCGATATGTATTATATACTTAAGTATTTCAATAGATTATCACACATTAAATATATTCATTTTATCTATTAAAAAATATAATGTAGTTTTGTTCTACACATTTTGGATGTTCCGTAGCACAGTGCGGCCAGCGTGCATACGCTATCGGAGCATCTCGGGATAAACTTACTTAACAAGCCCAAGATATTGATTTATCGGGTCCCTCTCCCCTCAGGTACAGTAATGGATACGATTACTGCCGATGGACTGAGTTTGGTGTTTGCGCGTGCTATTCGGAGAGACTGCTGCGATGGATTAGCATGTATATTGATATATTAATATCGATGTTTTCATGAAGGTATGCATGGTGGTGAATTAGAATTCACATTGCATCAGTTAGCTGTTTGTGTTTTGGCTTTTCTTCGTTTAATGTGGTATTAATAACAATTTATAGTGATTACATTGACAGTTCATAAAATTAATTAAAGTATAACGCCTTTTTAAAAGGCTAGCTGGAGAAAGGTGCCAAGTAAAAGCTTTACCACAAAAAAGTTGCTACTACGTCGTCCCAAACTCGTTAAAGTTCTAAGTCCGGCGTTTAAAAAGCCTCCGCACGTTGAGGCGGCTGATATTTCTTTTTACCCGCCGCCGGTACACAGCATTGCCATTTAACTGCACCGCACGAGCGACTCGCCACGTTAAGTGCGCACACTTTATCTCCAACCACCTAATACTTTGAGAATCGTCAACCGCTCGAAAGAGCTGCAATGCACTACGATTTTTAGAGCACGCGAAATACTATGTAATTTAGTAGTGCATTTTTTTTTTACAAAATTGCGACAGTACTTTTAGCCTTATTCCTATTTTGCTCAACGCCATCTTATCTATTTAGCTTAAGCATAATATCGGTGTCAGTAATGGGTTATTACCATGTTGTGGTTGAGTCACCTATATAATAGATGTACTGATGACGTACTAAATAACAAACATTTATGAAAATACTCGTAATATGTACCTTTAATAATTTTAATATTTATGTGCTTCGGAAGCAGGTAAAGCTGTTGGTCCTGGTTGTTGTCGTAAGATGGCAGTCGTTAGAACCCACCAACCATCATTGGGCCAGCGTGGTAGGTTATGGCCCAATCTACCCACGTGCTGTTGTCCACGGGAGGCCTGTGCAGTGAGACGCATATAGGCTAATGATGATAGATTTTAGTAAGCCACGACCGTTTGAGAATGTTATAGTGTCAGTGACCGGTCTCTGGGTACATAGAGATAAGGAAGGCTGTCACCAAAGACAATAGTTTAATGGTCATGTAGTAGCAGGTGCGCCATGATTATATAAAATAAATCTACCCACAGACATACTCAATGCATTAATTAAACCAAAACAATTAAACCAAATTTAACCATATAGGTACATTTGTCACGAATAAGAGGCGCAGTGTGCGGTGGTGATAGCCGCGCCGCGCCGGTGCGCCGTCCGGTATCTGCGGACGTCCGGCGATAGCGGACAGGTCGCCGTTGTGCCAGACAATCAGTTGGCTTTGATAAAACCACTCAATGTATCGCTTGATAACACATGTTTACCTTAAATTATTGATTTTTTTTGCCATCACCCAGAATCTTAGTAGATGGCTGATCGCCTCCATTACTGCCAATCAGGTGTTTGTATTGCTGTTTCTGTTTTAAGTTGAAAATTTACTAAATTATAGGACATAGACATGAAAACTAAAAGTATGACAAAGCCTGCTTTGCAAGCGTCTACGGGCTGTTGTGATTGTGACTGATGATGAAAATCGCCTGAGACGTATTTTTGGCCATAGCTATAATAGTTGAGGAATTTATCGAGACACCGTGTGAGCGTTTGAATTTTAAATATCATCTGGTAGCTTTTTTTGGAATTTTGAGAAATGTAAAAATGTCGGGTTTTTGGGGAATGTTTACTAAATTGTAAAAATTTCGAAAAAAAACTGACTTAAGAAAAAAGGAAAAAAGGGTTCTAGTAGGGTTACCAACTATACTGTTAAAAACAGTATTATACTGTTTTTCAACACATTATACTTTTTACTGTTGATTAAAAATAAAGTAACCAAAGTACTGTTTTGCATCACTGTGCACTGGTAACCATACACCTGTATAAAAAGTAAAAAGGTTGCGAACGTTGTCCGCGTGGTGCAGCGCAGTCATATTTATTAAATCTTTGAAAAAATAAAGAACTGTCCATTTTTCTAAAATACTGGTTATTTTTTTATGTTACCTTAAAATACTTTATTATTATTTTATAAAGTTCGCAAAATGGCGAAGAAAATTCGTTAATAATTGTGATCTAAAGGTGGTCCCTTTAGTTTTGGAATTGTTGAAAAACGGGTATTTCCGTATATAAAAGTGATGTAGCTTCTATGATTATTGACGGATCGTCATGGTATTTAATGATGTTAAAAGATGCGATAGGCGAGAAACGCGTTACGAAAATTTCGTTTTCTTTTACAATAACGAAAAGAAAATGTTATTTTCTGTGTTGTGCAGTAGTGAAGTGATTATTATAATTCGACTTGTAAGTAATGTAGAAGTGTAATTTTAAGGAAGTATATTTCAATAAAAAAAATTTATTGTTCAACTTGTAATGTGTTATTCAAATAATAGTACATTGTTACCCTAGGGGTGAAAGTAGCTTATTTATTCCCGAGACGGTGTTTGGCACCCGAGCATAGCGAGGGCGCGAATAGTTCCAGGGACTAAATAAGTCTTTTCACCCGAGGTAAACACTGTGCTTTTCATTACGAATACAAGGAGAGTAACTTTTTATCTGTGCGGTGACGGAGAAAGAATACCAATCGCCGCCCCTCTCTCCGTCCGGTGGGTGTCTTAAGAAGCGACTAACGGACTCATTCGAGCGATGATCTGCTCCACTGGTGGTAGGGCTTGACCCGTCTGGTTGGTGACCACCGTACGCATGGTGTAAAACCCGTCAAGTGACTGCTTGTCGGTCGCGTTTCGGGATCAGCCAGCGTATAACCAGAGCTCGAGAGGATGATGCTGCGATGTATTTGGTCTGTGGAGGCTTCCGTCAAACCAGTGCCAGGAGGACTTTGTTAACCTGCCGACCAGGGAGACCCGTAGAAACGGTTGTCCCGCTGGCCGCCCGTGGCACAGTACAGGGGCCCAAGCGAGCCTAACCAGCTCGTGAGGCTGCCTCACCATGCCACGCATAATCTCGGGGTGGTCCGTCGTGCCGTTTGGTAACCGGAAGGTGGGGTCCCGGCGGCCATTCCCGGGGGGGTTCGGGGGCCCTTCCGTTCGGCAGGTTAATAATACTCGTCTGTGGGCAAATTCCTGGGGAAACAGGCCACCACACTTTGACCATCCGCATCGCGGCATCATTTTCTCGATTCACGCCTCTCTCTTTCCACTCCTAAAATGACAGCGCCTAACAACAAAACTGGTACTACAGCGGTGCACACCCCCACCACAACCTTACCGTTTGAGGTGGAGTTCGCTAACATCCGCGGACTCCATGCAAACCTCAATGCCGTCCACCACCATCTTGAGACGGCACGGCCAGCAATGTTGTTCCTGACGGAGACGCAAATAATCCGCCCAGCTGACACCACCTACCTGAACTATCCCGGCTTTGTGCTTGAAGAATCCTTCAAAGCCAAAGCCGGAGTTTGCTTATTCGTTCGGGCGGATGTTTGCTGTCGCCGTCTGCGCTGTCTGGAGGACCCTTCCTTCTCCCTCCTAGTGGTACACGTCGACTTAGGCTCTCATTGCCGTGTCTACGTCTGCGTCTACCGATCCCATAACGGCGACATGGAGACAACTCGACTAATTGAACATCTTAGTCGGGTAGCAGATGATGCGCAGGAGCGGTTTCCATCGGCGGAATTGGTGTTTTTGGGGGACTTTAACGCCCACCATGAGTTGTGGTTAGGTTCCTTCAAAACAGACCATGCTGGTAGAACTGCCCACGCATTCGCTCTCACGCATGACCTGACGCAACTGGTGAACCAGCCCACCAGGATCCCAGACATAGTGGGCCATGCGCCCTCCTTACTCGACCTTCTGCTGACGAGTCACCCAGCTGGATACCGGGTGGAGATTCGAGCTCCTTTAGGTTCCTCGGATCACTGCTTGATATCCAGCCCAGTGCCCTTGGCATCGCGCCCGCCAACAGCGGTTTCGAAACTCCGGATTTGGCACTACGCGTCGGCAGACTGGGACGGGATGCGAGAGTATTTTGCATCCGTCCCTTGGAGGCAGCGCTGCTTTAGTGGGAAGGACCCGACCGCTAGCGCCACTGCCGTTGCTGATGAGATAGTATTAGGAATGGAATACTATATTCCACACTTCTATGTCATCAGCAAAGGCAGACGCAACCGCTGGTTCAATCGCGAGTGTGTCAGCGCTGTTGAGAGCAAACAGACGGCATACCGCGCTTGGATCAGAGGTAAAGCTAATGGGGATCCCGAAACTCGCTCGCTAAAAGCAGCCTATAATAATGCCACCAAGTCGTGTAGCTCACAAGCCGCAGGAAAAGGTCGATCTCCTGGCCTAACTCTTTGCGGCTAACTCCCGGATCGATGACTGTAATGCACAGCCACCCTCCATTCCTCACTGTGGCCACACAATGTCTGATATTAAAATCAGGCAGTGTGATGTCCGTGCGGAGCTGCAGTCAATCGATGTCCGGAAAGCTAACGGTCCTGATGGCATCCCAGCAATAGTCCTGAAAATGTGTGCAGCGGAGTTGTCCCCTGTGTTAACGCGTCTGTACCGTCTCTCGCTCTCTTCGGGTTGTGTGCCGGAATCTTGAAGAGAAGCTAATGTGCAACCGATCCCTAAAAAAGGAGATCGGTCAGATCCGTCTAATTACCGCCCGATAGCCGTAACTTCAGTGTTGTGTAAGATCCTAGAACGAATATTGAACAAACAGCTTATTCGATACCTAGAAGATCACTCCCTAATTCACGATCGTCAATATGGGTTTCGGCCAAAACGGTCAACGGGTGATCTTCTAGCGTACGTCACACATCTCTAGGGTGAGGCTATTGACAAACGTGGCGAGTCACTGGCAGTTAGCCTTGACATAGCCAAGGCTTTTGATCGGGTCTGGCACAAAGCTCTTCTCTCCAAGCTCCCGGCATACGGTTTGCCCGCTCAGTTCTGTACCTGGATTGAGAGCTTCCTGCATGAGCGTAGAATCCGTGTCCTTTCGGATGGATGCGCTTCGCGGTTCATGTCCATCGCCGCTTTACGCTGTTGGATGCTTGTGCAATCTTTAGTTCGTTAGTTGCCTTTTACGACACCCAAGGGAAGAGATGGGTTGTTGCTATTATTTATAAGTCACAGCTACACATGACAGTACCTGTCAGAGAAACGATTCTCCCTAGGGCGGAAAAGTACTACTTTTCACCCGCTCCTCAGGCAACTTCAGACCTACTTTCCGAGTATGAGGAATGAAAAATAATGATTTTTTCGTAAATTTTAGTAAGTAGATAAGTATTTTTTAATGCTCCGATTCTTGCGGAGACTGAGAAAACTGTGATTTTTTTTATAAACTGATTAATCACGTGACCTTCTACCTGCTTGGTGAACAGGAAATGGTCTGAGGTTTTCAATATGCCGACTCACTCTTGCCTTGAAAATACCAAGGTTATATTGATCAGGACAGTGATACTAGTTTATGAATGTATTTATGTTTCCGTAGCTCATGAAGCGCTGAAAAGTAAAAGTTAGTGGCGTTTTTCCCCAGTTTCATTTTCACCCGAAAATATTACAAATATAGATCACTAATGAATCAGTTGCGTTTTCACCCGAATGTTTACGTGTGTCATTTTTATAGATCTGCATAGCTCATACAAAAAAAAAAAGACAGGTAGAGGTTAATACCTAGGTGTTTTAGTCTAAATTTTTACAATGTTTTTGATGAATGCAAAACTAAATGTTCATTTACTTGTGGTTGTTGTATATTAATGATAAGCACTCATGTATTTATAAAACAGCGTGAATATAATGCGGTTTTATGTAAACGTGTGTCGCGAACGTGTCCACTTCTAATTGTAGTGATTTGGAGAGTGGCCGAGCTGTGGCAGGGCTTACGAAGCTGTAGACAAGGCTACGAAAAATTATAGATTAAGTATATAAATTAAGAAATTAAAAAAGAGACGTTATACTAAGGTAGTTAACTATTCATCAAAAGATAAAAAGAGAGTAGAAAACAAAACAATTACCGTTTAGCTGGCTTCAAGTCTAGGATATGTCTGACGTTTATGTGAATATGACAACAAGACTACGAGAAGTCTACACATTAATAGTTAATTTTTCATAAATGGTAATTTAATTATAGTGCTTAAACGATAGAGAAGACAAAGAGTGGTAATACCACCACGACTTTTTGTTGATTGGTCCTACCTATTTCGATCATTGGTCATCTTTAGGGTTCCGTACCTAAAGGGTAAACCGTGTCGCGTAGCGGTGAAAGAATACTACCACCCCCTCTCTTCCCTTGGGTGTCGTAAAAGGCGATTAACGGACTAAAGACTGCACATTCATCCAACAGCTTAGAGCGGCGATGGGCTTATAACCTGACACGCTGAGCACATGTGTAGTCGCTATTTGGTGAAAAGTGTACTATGGCAGAGGACTGCTTTTGCTGTCCTCATTGCCTAACCCTTCAGGGATAATAGTCGTGATTATATTTATGTATTACTAAGACTCCATTGTCCGTCCGTCCGTCCGTCCGTCCGTTTGTCTGTCCAGGCTGTATCTCATTAACCTTGATAGCTAGACAGTTGAAATTTGCACAGATGATGTATTTCTGTTGCTGCTATAAAAACAAATAAAACTAAAACTAACTGAAAAATATAAATATTTAGGGGTCTCCCATACAACAAACTTTTTTTTTTTTATACTAAGCCCGGCAAATGATCCCACTCCACCTGATGTTAAGTGGAAATGAGGTCCAGGCGCGAGGACAACTGGTGCAGCGTAAGAGACGTAGCATCAGTCATCCTCACTCTGCCGGCCCACAAAGTGCTTCTTCACGCCTTCACGCCAGGTAGGAGGGAATACGTGTGCTGGTAGACTATTCCATCTTTTGGAAGTGCGGCAAAGAAACGAGTCACCAAATTTCTTTGTGCGTGATGGAATGTTAGAGACTGTAAATTGGTGACTCCGCAGAGCAGCACGCGTACTCCTATGGAGGAAGGGAGAAGGAGGGATGAGGTCAAAGAGTTCTTCAGAGCACTCGCCATGGTATAAACGGTAAAAGACGCTGAGTGACGCAATATCTCTACCCAATTGCAAAGGCTCGAAAGTTTTAGTGACCTCTGCATTGCCGATAATGCGCACAGCGCGGCGCTGCAATCTGTCCAAGGCATCGAGAAGGTACTTTGCGGAGCCGTCCCAAAGGTGAGAGCAATACTCCACGCAAGACCGCACCTGTGTCTTGTATAATAGACACAACTGATCAGGCGTGAAGAATCGCCGCACCTTGTTCAGGACACCGAGTTTACGTGAGGCATTTTTAATCACGGTTTCGATGTAGTCCTTTTGGTTCAGATCGCAGCGGATATCCATACCGAGCATGTTAATACTGCTCTGCAGGCCTAGAGATGTACCCTGAAGAGAAGGAAGGGGAAGGAATGGCGACTTTTTCGCTGTGAACGCGCACACCTGTGTTTTCTTGGCATTGACCTCCACCAGATTGTCGGAGCCCCATTTAGAAATGAGGTCCAACATCCGATCGAGCTCAATGACAAGATTTGCTCGCTTCATTTCGGTGTCTACCCGCCCAGCCGTTGGGTGCCCGTTATATCCCCCATGCACTGTGCTATCATCTGCATAGCAATGAATGTTTCCAAGAGGAAGCATGTCATTGATATGCAGAAGGAACAGCGTGGGGGATAGAACGGAGCCTTGAGGAACACCAGCGTTCACTGACATGAACCGCGAAGCGCATCCATCCGAAAGGACACGGATTCTACGCTCATGCAGGAAGCTGGCAATCCAGGTACAGAACTAAGCGGGCAAACCGTATGCCGGGAGCTTGGAGAGAAGAGCTTTGTGCCAGACCCGATCAAAAGCCTTGGCTATGTCAAGGCTAACTGCCAGTGACTCGCCACGCTTGTCAATAGCCTCACCCCAGAGATGTGTGACGTACGCTAGAAGATCACCCGTTGACCGTTTTGGCCGAAACCCATATTGACGATCGTGAATTAGGGAGTGATCTTCTAGGTATCGAATAAGCTCTTTGTTCAATATTCGTTCTAGGATCTTACACAACACTGAAGTTACGGCT
Organism: Scoparia ambigualis; assembly: GCA_963921215.1. NCBI lineage: Eukaryota > Metazoa > Arthropoda > Insecta > Lepidoptera > Crambidae > Scoparia > Scoparia ambigualis. The sequence goes on along the minus strand of OY992511.1, from coordinate 36,049,313 downwards.
ATAGGGCGGTAATTAGTCGTGATTTTGATTTGATTAGACGTGATTTTTTTGCCGTTTTTTGCTCGATATTAATAACGGCAACAACGAAAGCAACGTTTGAAATGAAATTTAAAATAGAATATTAATATAGTGTCTAATTTTGTATAGATACTGTACGAAACCCGACTCGCACTTGACCGATTTTTAAAGTACCTACCTTCTACAGTAGCTAAATTAGATCAATTTGTGTTTTTGTATATTGATTGTATACATAGCTTACTCATAGGGGATCAAGGATTCTGTTGTTTGATTGGTTTTTTCTGTCCGATTACTAACTCTACTAGCGCAGCCGCCTCAGGCTTGGACGTTCGGCACTTGGACATCGTCGGCGCAACAACTGCGTCCACACTACCACACATTCTGCCACAGCCCAGCTCAGCACCAACCATTGCTATTGATCTACTGCAACTGCACCAAACCATCTACACAAAGTTACTCAGGCTGTGGGTCTTCAGAGTTGTAGTACGTTACACACGCTGGCCTCTTAAATAACGCACTTAGCCGCTTGTTAGAGCGAAGTTTATTAGAGACGTCTTTAGAGTTTCCGGCTCGAGTGAGATGTTAAGTTTAAGTTCAGTTTGAGAGGACGCGGTGTCCGCCCCGGGCGCCTCCAACTTACGGCGCGATAGATTTTGGGGATGTAGTAGGACACGGTTTTTATTTTAGCGGCGATGCAGTAGGTTACAGCCTCAAGGTAGCAAAATTACATACGAATATGGCTTCACTATTTCTTAACAGAGCTGGAGGTTGTACCTAACATGCAACAATAGATGCTAAGTTTATAGTAGTCACTTAAATAATGTTACCGGAACGTTACGTTTTTCAAACTAAAAGCAGCAATTTAGTGTGTCTGGTAACGATTAAAATCTACATTAAAAAAGTGTACCTTTTTTAGATTATTTTTTGATCATCTTTTTGATAATCAAAAATATTCAAGTCCATCCAGGATCAGTAAATTATCTGGCTAAGTTGTAGTTGCGTGTGAGCAATAATCACTCCTGTTCAAACACTTTAAACACTACGAGGTTGTAAAAAACAGGGCTCGACTAACTCGCGTAGAAGAAACATCGCGTTGCAAGGCAATTACGAGCGAAGAACCTACACCCAAATGACTGGTAGTTTCAGCCCCTACCAATTGATCACCGCCGCAACAATGGCTGCGAACAATTGGAATATTACCTTGTTCGCGATGATGGCGTGCGGGGAGCGGGGCGGGGAGCGGGGCGGGGAGCGGAGCGGGAGGCGGGCACGGCAGCAGCGATCAAAATAAACTTTTATTTGTAGATAAGCTTACGGTTTACCGACCTGCGGAATGACGACTTGAAAGGTGGAAGTGATCTGGGTAGAATGATTTTGAAAAATTGCTTTTGTTTAGTTAAAATTTTGTATTGTGTGCAACTCAGCAAGGCCATTTCTTTTAACCCTTTTTTCAACATCGTCAAAAAATGCAGAAAATGCTAACCCTATCCATATCATACTTAGTATTTAACTCAACACAAGCTGTATCTTATGGCGTATCTTGCAGCGAGCAAGGTTTTTGCCAATAGATACACCTAGTCCTCCTTAACAGTTAATGTGTGGTAATGCAGCACGTGTTTAGATGATCAAAGCGTAGTCGCTTTGATCATCTAAACACGTGCTACGTAATGAGATAACAATGTTAAAACTGTGAGCGTGTTTGTCAACTGTAGGTGTATCAGTTGTGTCAGCTTGTTATGGGCGATTCACTTTAACGACTAACTTCTGTTATCAGCAAACGCAGTAACAGTAATGGCGGTATAGCTATGGACGCCAGGCGCCCACATCCTCCGGAGGACTTCCGAAACTTAGGTACTATCAACATGTACCTACTCAGGGGCGAGATTATTGCCGACCATTCAACTTTTGGTTGTAAACGTAATACGATTGCAATATTTAACCAATAAAAATAAAAGCTTTTTTAACTCCAATCACTCAGCCTCAAACTAAGCAAATAGCTTAATACGTAAATATAGCTAAGTACATACAACTATATGACGCCCGGTAGACAGAGACCCTGATCTGCTATATTTCTTCTGTTAGCTTAGTTAGCGTTAGTTCTTCTTTTTTCGTCAACCATAGATTTGGTGTAAGCCTCCTTCATACTTCTCTATATATTCCTATCCTGGGCAGTAAGGATCCAGTTGATATCTGCTATACTATGGCAACTGAATAAAGGATAAACATATATACATAAATAATTCAATTCAATTCAAATCATTCATTTCATGCAGACCCCATAATGGTGTTAGCAACAATCTCTCACGGCTGGGGTTAGTTTATTACATTACAAAAGGAATGCATAATAACTACTAATAAGCATCCATGACTCGGTCATAAATTGCTCGTGCTCATCACAAAAACATTTGCTTCTTGCGGGATTCGAACCCGCCACCATTGGTTTTGCAGAGTCAGAGTCGCTGACCACTCAAACATCCGGCCATCTAATTATTATTTTTATTTAATTACTAGCTGTTTCCGGCATGCGTTGCAATGCCAAGTTATTTTGTGGCCAGGAACCCTCGCGGGCGTTCCCAGAATACTATACCAAAGTTTCATTACAATTTAATCAACGGTTTCGGAATGCAAAGAGGACAAACGTACAAACATGATTGATTTTTATTATATTGATAGATAAACAGCTGTCATCAAGAACAAGTAATCTTATCACAGTCATGCAGATTCGCCTCGTTCCAACCTGCCTTGTGAGCGGGTACAAACAACTGCAAACATTCAATTATTCAAACATGTGTGAGGACGGTATCGGGTTCATTGTCGAGGCAGTTAACACTCAAGCGGCTCTTTAGCCGCGGGCCACGACGCAACTTCGGCTATAACCGACGCTGGCTGTCTTGCCCCACCTCGCCCCACGTGCCCCACCTCGCCCCGACAATAGCCCCACCTGGGAATTGATATTACGCCCCAACTTTGCTAATGGAGATGTTAGTTTCATATGAATTGCTTTCCAACTTGAGATTGCAAGTAAAGACACTTTAGCACGGTGATTTCATATCGATCCCGTCTGCCGAAAGATAATGCTGACGTGTCATTCATAAAATTTAATATCATGGTTAAAATGTTCATGCATTTGTTAATAATAGAAATAGGAACGTATGTACGTTCATGATGATTTACAGGTAAATGCTTAAAGTACTACAGCTTTCGTGTAATATAAAGGTACTAAATTTATGTTTGTCTATCCATCACCTTATCACGGAGTTACAGATCGACGCGGCCTCTTTATAAATAGGAAGCTGGATTAATCATTAATATGTAATATTTATTGTTTCTAGTTGTGCATTATTATTTTGATATAATTGGTTTAGTGTATAATAAAATATTATATTTTTGCATTAGTAAGAAATGCATGCTGCCCACGTATTTGGAGCTCATAATGACAGCTCTACAGAAACCTTAATTACTATGCGCTTTAAAAGGGCCTTTTGAAACCTATCAGCATAACGGTACATTAAGTTTCATAAAATCCTTGCCTTTCTGACGGAGTGTTAAGAAATTAAACTTGTTTTCTTTTAACATTGAAAAGAAAGGCCCTCTGATAAGTTTAATGACCGCCTCCGATTAGCCAATCAGGCATTGTGCTAAGGGAGGCGTCTATTTTTCTCATTTGTTTGTTTCTTGTTTGCGGTGGCGTCGCCCTAATCCTTGCTTATCCGACAGATTAACACAACAAGGGAGGTGTTGGCGACTTTTTTCAAGAAGTATCGGCGACAATGGCCGTATCGCGGCGGCCATAAAAGAAGAAGCAATTACGTTTTGTTTGTCGCGTCACGCCATTTTTCATCGCTGATCGCGTTAATTGTCCGCAAGTTTTGTTGCGGCCGTCATCGCTGGCCAGGCTCCGCGGCTGGCGAGCGATCAATGGCAACCATTACTTTTAACTTAACGTTTACAATTCTTTTGTTGTTTTGTGACGTTAACGCTATTGTTTGTTTAGGTACGTTGTACTACTAACTTTTAATATTATTTTTATTATTGAAATTTTGCATTCACAATGCTATATAGATATAGTATAAAAGTTTACTAGAAAAAAATCAACCAGTCTCAGGAAACTCGAATGTGATTCGAACCCACGACCTTTGGAAAAAAGACTAACTGAATGGCTTATGGACAAAAAATTTTATAGTGTTAAGGAATTTATTGACAACTAGTTTGATCTTACTGACATACAATTTATTGAAATTTTGATTCTGGACATTTATTTATTATTGCAATCTTGATTCCATGTAATGTAATTAATATCATTAACATTGTAAACGATTTACATGCTATTTTATTAGCGAAACATGAGCACCTTTTATTGTAAATGTTATCATTGTATACCATGTTTTTTTGCAAATAAACGATTTATTTATTTATTTATTTATTTATTGGATTGCCGGTCCACTGCTCTAACCGCTGAGCTACCAAGACCCCAGAAGACTCTCTGAATTTTTCCCAGTAGTTTGATTTACGCTGCAAGCCAGCGGTATTACGTCACTGTGAAGTCTACCGTCACAGTCGAAAGAAATACTATTGCAAGTATTTAACAACCGATAAAGACGTAATTGCTTATAAATATCTTTATTATCCCATTCGAGCTTCCTGAGACTGGTTGATTTTTTTCTAGTAAACATTTTATCCTTTTTAATATTAAATAAACTTATAATCATGACATAATAAAAAAACAAAAGCATTTTGAGTTTCAGAGTTCCAGCACACCTGCTACTTATTTGATTTATAATCGACATTAGCATTACGTACAATATTCAATTCCAGACGGATACGTGAAAACGGCTCATAACATTAACCAAATTAGTGTAGTGTTCAATAATAACAAAAAATATAAATAGTGTTTATTTTTTTACAGAATAAGTAAAGGTTCATGACAGTTGACAACCTAATGCGAAGCGCTCCACGGAAAGCAATCTCTGCGAATTTGTTGATGTGGTCTTAGAAGCTATGGAGAGGGGATGCCAAGTAGTCGCTGTGTACACTGATTATTCGAAAGAATTCGATAAAATTTGTCATTCGTTATTAATTTTAAAGCTTGAGGCTATCGGTGTACACGGCGATCTGCTTCGTTGGCTAACATCCTATCTCAAAAATAGAACACAGGCTGTCACAATAAAAGGTTTTACATCTAGCTTCATTCCGATTTCTTCCGATGTCCCACAGGGCTCCCACCTTGGTTCTTTTCTCTTTAATATACTTATTAACGATGTCGTACACTGTTTTCAAAATTCAAAATTATTATGATATGCAGATGACACAAAAATATTTTCGGTTATTAAATCACAGAATGATTGTGACAGTTTACAAGGCGATCTTAATCGTTTATGTGAATATTGTGCTTTCAACAGACTTCATTTAAATGTGGATAAATGTAATATTATTATTACATTTATAAGAAATAAAAATATTATAACTTATAAATATCAACTAAATGGCAAACATTTAAAAAGAGTTAATGAGGTTAGGGATCTTGGCGTTCAGCTTGATAGTGGATTATATTTCGAGTCACATATCGATAGAGTCGTAGGGAAGGCATATAGGTTGCTAGGTTTCATTTTCCGTCAAAGTGTTGATTTTAAAAATGTGAACACGTTGATCTTATTATACAATGCGTACGTCAGATCGCAATTGGAGTATGCATCCAGCGTGTGGAACCCCGTATATTTAAAATATAAAGACTTACTGGAAGGTATTCAGAACAAGTTTAAAAACGTCTAAAATATCGCTTTAAGCTTTTCGATACTGAAACTCTTGAATCCCTGGCAAGTCGACGATCATATCGAGATCAAGTTCTATTGAATAAACTAATTCATTCCTGTGTAGACTCATCTTACATGTTGAGTAAAATATTTTTTAGGTGTTCCAGACCGAGCGCTCGTAACAAAAATACATTCTTTGCGCCATGGTGCAAGACAAATTATAGACGCAATAGTTATATTATAAGAGTCGTTAATGAATTCAACAGTTCTTTCAACCACATCGACATATTTCACGGACACGAACACAACTATTGGACATTTTCGTAGCCTTTTAAAAGCAACCGAATTTTAATACACTCTGTTGCCTACTTACCTATATTATATTATCATTTTATAATTGTTTGAATTTTGAACTCTGTTATTCAAGGTTTAGGTGTAAAAAAATATTTTCTTATTTAAACCAAAAGTTTTATTTAAGAATTGTTTTCTCTTGTTTTTTCATTTGTTTTTCGCACTGTTGTCTTTATTAACAATATTTTTTTTTGTTAAATTCATTAGTGGAAATTTCAAATGCTAATGTATTATCTATAAATTATTGTTTATATGTGTAATAATGAAGCTGTATGTTTCCTTAAACAATAAAATAAATAATTATAAGTAAGTACAACAAGATATGAATACATATACGTATATTCAAAAATATAATGTTTCTATTGTCTGCTTTTCCTGCATAATTAACTTTTGAATTTGCTGTTATCTATCTGAAATCATTGAGTTATAATGTACTACGTACTAGAGAAGACGTCTCAACTAGATTGTTTGTAACACGCGTTAGAGTCAGCTCGCTCCAACTGTAGTAGTATGTGGCGCTAGACGTAACAATACGTGTGTATTGTGTGTTCTATTTTATTAATAATGCCTTTATGTGTGTTAAGGTACTATTTAAACCACTCAGGAAATACAAATAAAACCAAAGGAATCACTTTTCACCTGGAAATACGTACTAAATTATCGATTAACATGCATTTGGCTAATTATTTTATCAAATCGCAGACACATGAAGCGGCGGCCATGTTTCGGTAAAATGCATAGAGTAACAATATTTCTGTTTTGTGCAGAAGTGACACTTTTAACGCTTTATGTGAAATTTTAAATAAAAAATTGGAACGCGTCTTTTTTATTTTACTTTATGTGCTGTAAGTAATTAAACTAATATTGGTAAAATAAGTAATTCAGATGAAGCGAGCAGGACTCAAATACGATTTAGAATCTCATCTCATTAATGCTTGAAAAATTTGAGCATCTGAATATTTGATTCTCAGTAATATTTTTTCACGTAAGTACCTACTTGAATAAATATTTTTCCAAAATAACTAAAAAATATTTTATTTTTATATTATTTTTATAGGAGCTCGATGGCGCAGCGGCTAGCGCGTTCGGCTTGCGATCTTGCTCGCTAAGCAACTTTCGGAATGCCGGGTCGCTGGATGGGTGACCAAATTTAAAAACATCTCGAGCTCCTCCGTGCTTCGGAAGGCACGTTAAGCCGTTGGTCCCGGTTGTTGTCGTAAGATGGCAGTCGTTAAAACCCACCAACCCGCATTGGGCCAGCGTGGTGGGTTATGGCCCAACATTCCCACGTGCTATTGTCCACGTGAGAGGCCTGTGCCCAGCCGTGGGACGTTTATAGGCTGATGATGATGATGATGATGATGATTTTATTTTTATTTTATTTTATAATGTTTTAACTAAATTATTTACTTACTTTTATTTTAGGCATTAATTTACTTATTTTAATTTCAATATTACAATTAACAACAGTCAATGAACATAAAAACTAACATGTTAATTTTCTAAACAACATTAACTTACAACTTTACAACTCTGTAATAACACTGTATAAACAGTGTGTCGCATCTGCGCGCTTAGACATTTCTATGACAACTATTATAGGTAAGCCGCGCACCACGGTACAAGTATCATTGTAGCTGTGCACAACTGCACATTTATTGTATGGGACGTCTTCTCTAGTATCTACCTTAATGTCTGGAATGCGATTTTTTTAATGAACTGGAAAATAATAACAATCGTTCGATATCAATAACAACCCGAAATCAGAGTACCTATTTGATAAGGTGCCTCTGCGTCCATTGAGACTTTTCTCCCGACCCCTAAAAGAATTACTATTTAATATAAACAAACACTCAAACGATCAACTTTTTTCATTGAATTGATTTACTAACTCCAAATCGTTCGTAGTGTTTAAATTAAGTATAACTAAAATTGTCACTGCTTTAATTTAAACCTCCACAAACTAGTGTATCGTGTTGTGATAATAAAATGTTGAATGTCTCATCCCCGCATATAAATTGACTCATTTGAACAGTCGCACCGCTTTAAAGAACGAACTGATCTCATAATAAAATTGTTGCTGGCAATTAATTATGATATATGCACCTCTAAACTGCGGACTCGTGAATAATTGCTTGTAATAAAAATGATTATTTTGCAAAATATTTGCTGTGGCAACTAAAATAAATCCAGACAAAACACGACTTGAAAAACGTGTGAATCACTCCAAAGGTGTCAATCTGACAAGTACTGATTTGATTTGAAAGTAGTGTTCTCTTTTGGTAATAATGATATATGGCACAAAACCCAACAAAATATGGCATATAAATATGTAGATTATTTTTAATACCAATTTTTAAAACCCCGTTAATTTTTGTATGTGTTGTTTGAAAAAAAAAATAAACAGACTTTGATCACTTGTATAAACAATATTTCAGCGAAGTAAGAAGCAAGTCGGACGATGCAATAAAAGTTTTCATGAAAAGTTCACCTCGTAATTCGGGGGGAATTTTCAACAAAATTTCAAGTTTTATTTTTGCGTTAAACATGTCCTAGCATCTCTAATGCGTTATCAATTTCTTTTCCAAAATTCATCAAAATCGGTTTAGTGGCGTGAAAGCCTAACAAACAAATGAACTCATTTGGCATTTATAATATAAGAATTACGATATTAGGATATTATATTCTGTGGTAGCTATGGACTAGAGTTAGGATTCGCCAAGTATCTGTAATTTAGTCTAACAATGTATTGACAAACGCTAAGGAATAGATACGGAACCTTTGCCACTTGTCTAAGGGGGCTGTTACGTCTCCGTTGTGATCATAACAGCTGACTAACTCACTACTGACAATCTAATACAAAATCACACAAACACAATCTCAAATACTCCAAGATAGTAAACGCGACCAACTGTAAAATGTGAATGCATATTTTCGCACTCGCCGCGGAGTCGGTGTCTCAGAGACAGTGACGTATGCACGCGCGGCTATAAATCTCTCTCTTTCTCCCACGACAATCCCGCAATCCCGGGATTTTACACTGGCATACTGGAAAGAGGAACAGTATGACAATGTGGCAGGTGAATAAACGTAAAACAAAATTAAATGTCCCTTATTATGTAAGTGTATTATTTCTTCAGAAAACATAAAAATGTTTGAGTTAATTCATATTTCATATTCCATTTTTATTGTTTTCTAATAAAGTAATAAATCTTCTAACCCGCATTCATGTGGAAATGCCTTAACGAGTAGTAGTGGGAAGTCTATTAGTTGAATAAATGAAACAGTACACATATTTAGGTAGGTACTATGAACAATACCTGTTTTGTAACACTTTAGATTTGCTAAAACTGCAGTGCTTAATGTCAAAATATAATTAAGCAATAAGCTCAACAACATTAATTACTGGCAGACATAATAAATTTATATGGTGCAACTGCAAGCACGAGTTAATGTAGATTGTGTTATTGTTTTCTGAGGTTTAGGCGAGCACTACACATTGAAATAAAACACTTTTTTACGGATTAACTCGCGTTTAATTTACTATTTACATAGTTTTTTTATATTATCCTAACGTTTCGAACCCTTTACAGGGTCCGTGGTCACAGGGACCCTGTGAAACGCGAGTTAATCCGTAAAAAAGTGTTTCATTTCAATGTGTAGATAGTGTTCGCTATTACAGACGTATCAATGTAAACTAAAGCGATTAACTTTGGTTTACTTTGAGTGGTGGAGCCACGCTGCGTTGCAGCACGCATTAGGCCGGCTCGCCCGGGGTAATACTACCCTCTCACGTCGGCGTGAAATAATGGCACTTGGTGCTGTTGTGTTTCGTCCGGCCACTGAGGATTCCGTAGGCCCTTTCCCTCTCACAATTCCTATTCCTTTCTTAAACCTATTTCTTCCTTAAAGGCCGGCAACGCGTCTGCGATTCCTCTGGTTTTCTGGTTTAATGGGCTGCGGTGATTACTCTCCATCAGGTGACTGGCCTGCTCGTTTGCCTCTTTCTTTTATAAAAAAAAACCAAATACTGGAGATCCTTTTTAGGGGGCTTTTGTCCAACAGTGGACGTCTTTCGGCTGATGTTGATGATGAACAAATACTTGGTGGGCTCCATTGTCGTAGTAGATGTACTGGCGGCAAGTTAACTGGTGCTGAGATGTGCACCGGCCCCGCAGGTACGATTGAAGCGTCTCCTGTTTACACGCTTTATATCCAACTCCTGAATAATTTGACACTCCGCGCGCAATAAACGGAGCTTACAATTTGTCAGCGATCTTCCTTCGTCTTCATGAAATTGTTACCGGGAATAAGAAGGATCATTTCATTTTACGGTGTCACCGTGGGAATAATTTTATAGCAAAAGGGAATTTGTAAGCCAATGAAGACAGATGCCGGTACGTTTTCTGTGAATTCAATATGAATACGACATCTGCGAAGTTGATCTGCAACAGACCGTATCACCCGTGGTGTGGTGATTTCGTTTTTCTGGACGTCTCTATAATTTTCTGTGGTCATTCACTTTAGTTAATTATCATAATTATTATACCTAGCACCCACGTACATGGTTAGGTCATTTCGCATAGTTACTTATGTTTATATTTGTATAATGAGCAAATACTAAAACAATATGAAAGCATCACCCCACAGCCCATAAATAAGGCACCGAATAGCCGAAACTTTTATCGCGCGGAGCGATCGTTTAATAATTACAGCGCTTTCAGCGAACGCACTAAAGTATTTCGCATTTCGGATTGTTTGAATTACCCCATAAATACATGTAAACGATTCGCAACAAAGAGACGTCGCCCGAGTGTTGCATCGCGACAATAAATCTGCTGAGCGCAAACAAACAAGAAATAACTTTCACGGCTGAAAATATCAAATGTAAAATGTAAATTTAACTACCTAATACGGGCTTAAGGCAGATGAAACTGCGCTCGGGAGCTGTTTGTTTCGAATTTGAGTGGTGTTTTTATGCGAGTGTCTCTGCGAGGAAATAAAAACGTCTGCCTTGTAGGAGAGCGCTAGTTATGAATGGCCTATGAGCGCGCCCGCGCCAAAGAGCGCACGCCGCTTATTAGAGCAGACGCGACACTTGCCTCAGGTGAACATATTGTACCTATTAAAGAAATTACAGACACTGTTACATTAATAAACTTATTTTTAATTCACTTGGCGTAAAGTCTGACTTCGATATATATTTAAAAAATAAATTTATTGAAGCTATTTATCCCGTTCTAATTTATGCTAGTCAAAAAGCAATTTTACGTTACAGTTTAAAACAACAAAATTTTAATGTTCATTTAGTGCAATAAATTTAAAATGTATGCAATCGCTGTGTGTGCCCATTGCTGTCGTATCTGCGTAGCTGCCGTAGTCTGTGTAAAGTGTCTCTTAGGTGGCGTTGCATCGCAGGCAGTTTGCTTGATATAATGCACGTCGTCGGCCGTTATTGCTCCAACCTACTTATTTATAATTGTTGCTGTCTCCACCAGCCCCACTTGACCCTTCACCGCTCCCCCCCATCACCAGCGCCAACCTTCAGCAGGGCAGCGGCGCGGCGCGCGGGGGGTCGGCTAAGGCTGGCCGAGTTATGGCCAAGGGTAAGCTCTCAAGAGAAGCCAGTTAGGTCGGCACGGGCAATTTGGTTTTCTTTCATGGCGTCTGTTAGTGCGACCTTTATTGCGTTTAGCAAGTACATGCACAGCAGTTTGGATGATGTATTGTAATGTTGCTGTCTCATAGCTTATTGCTGTCGCGATTATTTCCGAATGTGGACTTTACCTTTTCCAATGTGTGCTGTGTAAAGTTGTGGAGTGCGTCGGGATATTTGAACGAATTTTTGTTAAATTTTTGTCTCTGACAAGTAAAGTTTTGGTATCTTTGTTTCTTTTTTGTTATATAAAGAGCTCTACTTTATTGTATATTTTATTACATCTAATTAATAGATTTCGTTTATTATTTTGAGCCTTTTTTACTACATAAGAACATCTGCTTAATACATACTTAATGCAACATATCCGTTTTGTTTAATTTACTTTTTATGTTAATGTTAGTACCATTTGGTACGAGTGAACCATGCATGTGTTTCATCAGCATACAACAAACAACACACAAAAACAAACAAAATTCCCACAGCTCGACTTATTCCCAACACAAACATACACACGTCCCACAGCTCGAGTTGTTCCCAACACAAGCCAGTCCAGCCAGCCAGGCTTGTGTTTTGTCCAGCAACACAAGCCTTCCAAATAAACAACAGGTCGTGGGGAGATTGGGCCATAGCCATAATCCACCGAGATGGCCCAGTACGGGTTTGTGGGTTAAACCTTGTTTTTAAATTGTCCCAAAGAAATACATGCGTACACAATGTAAGTAAGTACATTAATTTTTTAAACAAATTCAACTGACACTTTTATTTCATGTACTTACGCAATACACTACGTTAACTCTCAAATCGTTCTTATACCGTAGGTACTATATTTGTTATGTGTCACTGTTGTAAAATACCCCGTGTGCTTAAAGCGTAGTGTGACAGAGTCCGCGGGGCGCCGAGTGCCGCCGCCTGGCGGGAGGTCCATGAGTTACTTTTTTAAACAAACGGTTATTCGGCGCCCGCCGAGCAATACGGTTACATATCCGGGTGATGCTGGGGAATGAATTGGACGATGCTATGCAATTTTTTGAACAAGACAGTAGGAGGGCGTCAATTTATTGTTTTATTTTGTAAAAGAAATACCTACCTGCATTCCTACATAATAAGCAACTTTATCGGACTTTGATTGTCCTGCATTTTATATACCTATATTAACCCCTAATTATGTAAATTTTTACTAAGCCAATTTTAATGTAACTTTACACGCTAAAGTGAAGTGAGTACAGAGATCTGAATAGTTTGTTGAATACATTTTTAAAAAACGTTTCATTAAGTGAGTTACTGCGATTTTAAACTTTCTATAGTGGACTTTAAATCGCAATAACTCAGCTAAATTAACGTTTTTTTAAAAATGTTTTCAACAAACTATTTAGATCCCTGTGTTATACTTTAGCATGCAAAGTTTCATCAAAATTGATGTTTTTAAAAATGTCGACTTGGAAGTTTGTATGGGATACCGAAATGCGTAAACCCTCTTATGAGAACTTAATAACACTACTTACAGTTATGTCTTCATATTTTTCTAATTATAATCAGTTACAAACTCATTTGCAGTCTGCTGTACCGAAAAGAAGATAATGAAAACGCATTTTCCAAAACGGCTCCAAGTCGGTACGTACCTTAAACCATTTTAATTTAGTAAAGCGCTTCCATTGTTTCAGAGAAAACCGATTAATTTTATTGCCCCGGCTAATTCTATCAAAGACTCCTCCGCTTTAATAGCGCACAACAAAATAAGACCCTTAAAAACTAATGTTCAGCCTTAAGTCCGCCACAAATACCTCTTTGTGACTCCGAGCGACACCGCCCCGCCGCGGCGCTCGAACCTGGCTATAGCAGATTCCCTTTACAGAGGGCGGGTACAAGCGAATTTAGTTTTAAAACGAAAGCGGCTAAGATAAAATGTCGAATGCAACAATGACACAACTCGAGGCGAAGTAAGACGGCGAGCAGATTAAAAAGTTGGAGTCGGTCGCGCGATGTCATTGTAAGTGGAAAATGAGTTAAATAAGGCAATACATTTTAATTAGGAGGAAGGGATCTGCCCTTTATTCCTTACGCGATAACTCGCCGCGTCCTCTATTAATTGAATTTCATGTTTAATTAACTCAGTTCGGGCTCAGATAATCCGCTCTGATCTTGACTCTGTGAGTCTTGATTAAGTTTGGAGTTTTTGACGATTGCCAAGTTTTTCGGCGGCAAAGGCGACGGTGGCCGATCTCACAGATAATTCACCTTACGAACAACTGTATAATCAATTTCGTCAACGGCCTACCGCAGTAGCCTTTGCAAGTTGAATAATAATTATATATTTGTTTACGCTCACACCACTTATCTAGCCCAAGGTACGCTTCTTTTGAAACTCGTTAATATGGTAAGATAAAGGATAAATTTCCCACTCTCCCGCTTATTTAAAATCTTCTTTCCCTCTTCTCAGCTCCTCTCATGCCCCGGCACCTTCGCTCATCAAACAATCTTCTTCATGCCACTCCCCTTCACCATTCAGGTTTCGTGGGCAATTCCTTTACGGTACAGGGCATCTGTTTATGGAACGCTCTCCCTGAAGAATTTAGACGGGCCCCGAGCAAAATTGTATTTAAGAAAAGGATCCACAATATCGTTCTCCAAGAGTCTTTATCATTACCGTAACAGTGCTCATGTAGTTTATCTTAAATTTATTGTGTAAGTTGATTTGTGTAATTTTATTGTTAGTTCACTAGCCGAGCTTTAAGGTTGACTGGTAGAGAATGCCATTTGGCATTGAGTCCGCCTTTTGTACATTTTGTTTTTCTTTGTGCAATAAAGATTACAATAAATAAATTAATATACACAAACATAGAAAAACACCCAGACCCAAAAGCAATTTAGAAAAATAGTTTTCTCTAAATTGACCTCACCGGGAATTGAAACCGGAGCCTCAGAGATGGCGCGACGCCAGACCCGGCGTGCTAACCACTCGCCCACTTAGGTCGTCACTCAATAAAGAACTCTACATAAACCACTACATTCTTAAGGGGTTTTTTAAATATATCTAATTATTAAAAGGTGCTGTAAAGTTTTAGATATCACATCAGCAAAGCAGTAGTCCAGCGTGATTATGAGGTTCGAAGTTTTAGATATCACATCAGCAAAGCAGTAGTCCAGCGTGATTATGAGGTTCGAAGTTTTAGATATCACATCAGCAAAGCAGTAGTCCAGCGTGATTATGAGGTTCGAAGTTTTAGATATCACATCAGCAAAGCAGTAGTCCAGCGTGATTATGAGGTTCGAAGTTTTAGATATCACATCAGCAAAGCAGTAGTCCAGCGTGATTATGAGGTTCGAAGTTTTAGATATCACATCAGCAAAGCAGTAGTCCAGCGTGATTATGAGGTTCGAAGTTTTAGATATCACATCAGCAAAGCAGTAGTCCAGCGTGATTATGAGGTTCGAAGTTTTAGATATCACATCAGCAAAGCAGTAGTCCAGCGTGATTATGAGGTTCGAAGTTTTAGATATCACATCAGCAAAGCAGTAGTCCAGCGTGATTATGAGGTTCAAAGTTTTAGATATCACATCAGCAAAGCAGTAGTCCAGCGTGATTATGAGGTTCGAAGTTTTAGATATCACATCAGCAAAGCAGTAGTCCAGCGTGATTATGAGGTTCGAAGTTTTAGATATCACATCAGCAAAGCAGTAGTCCAGCGTGATTATGAG
Source organism: Scoparia ambigualis (assembly GCA_963921215.1). NCBI lineage: Eukaryota > Metazoa > Arthropoda > Insecta > Lepidoptera > Crambidae > Scoparia > Scoparia ambigualis. The sequence goes on along the minus strand of OY992511.1, from coordinate 36,033,839 downwards.
GTTCGAAGTTTTAGATATCACATCAGCAAAGCAGTAGTCCAGCGTGATTATGAGGTTCGAAGTTTTAGATATCACATCAGCAAAGCAGTAGTCCAGCGTGATTATGAGGTTCGAAGTTTTAGATATCACATCAGCAAAGCAGTAGTCCAGCGTGATTATGAGGTTCGAAGTTTTAGATATCACATCAGCAAAGCAGTAGTCCAGCGTGATTATGAGGTTCGAAGTTTTAGATATCACATCAGCAAAGCAGTAGTCCAGCGTGATTATGAGGTTCGAAGTTTTAGATATCACATCAGCAAAGCAGTAGTCCAGCGTGATTATGAGGTTCGAAGTTTTAGATATCACATCAGCAAAGCAGTAGTCCAGCGTGATTATGAGGTTCGAAGTTTTAGATATCACATCAGCAAAGCAGTAGTCCAGCGTGATTATGAGGTTCGAAGTTTTAGATATCACATCAGCAAAGCAGTAGTCCAGCGTGATTATGAGGTTCGAAGTTTTAGATATCACATCAGCAAAGCAGTAGTCCAGCGTGATTATGAGGTTCGAAGTTTTAGATATCACATCAGCAAAGCAGTAGTCCAGCGTGATTATGAGGTTCGAAGTTTTAGATATCACATCAGCAAAGCAGTAGTCCAGCGTGATTATGAGGTTCGAAGTTTTAGATATCACATCAGCAAAGCAGTAGTCCAGCGTGATTATGAGGTTCGAAGTTTTAGATATCACATCAGCAAAGCAGTAGTCCAGCGTGATTATGAGGTTCGAAGTATTTTCTCACATTACTTGCCTAAACGATAATCGTGTCGCGTAACGGTGAAAGAATACTACCACCCCCTCTCTTCCCTCTTCCCTTGGGTTTCCTAAAAGGCGACTAACGGACTAAGACTGCACATACATCCCACGGCATAGAGCAGCTATAGGCTCACCACCTGTCTGTCGCGCTGAGCATATGTGCAGTCTCTATTTGGTGAAAAGTGGACTATGTAGAGGACTGCTTTTGCTGTCCTCATTGCCTTGTCTCTGACTAACGCTTCGGGGATAATAGTCGTGATTATACTGATTATGTATGTGTATATATGTATTACCTACTTGCATTCAACAGACTCTACTAAGTAGAGCACCTTTTCATTTAGCTGAAAACAAAACAGTTTTTATTTAATTTTAACTTTAGAAAATTGATAAACGTTCTTATATAAACAACTTGCATTTCAATATAAAACATATTTTTAACCACGCTCGTTTTCGTTTTCTCGTTTTGTTTGAGGGGATCCTGCACAAAATTGTGAAAATTTACGTATTTTTAAGTTACTTTACACTGAGAAAAAAATAATCTACAATATTACCAAAATGTATGGTAGCCATGCTTCTAGTGCACAAAATCAGATTATTTTTCCATAAAACAGAATTATTTTAAATTTAAAAAATATGCATTTATTAAAAAGTACTTATATTTTTTATAATATTAACAATAACAACTTGTTCCTGAAGAGTTGTATTAATTTGTGAAAACAATATGTTATTTCCACATCCTGGTATTTAGAATATAAATAGTGTACATTACAATGGTCATGTTTTCGTAAACAATCATTATTTTACTTACAAACTGGTCATTCAAGGAACTGGACATTCCAGGCAAATGGACATTCAAGGAACTAGACATTCGAGGCCAGAACCACAAACGAACGTATCCTTTGACCGCGCCGCCCGCACCCCGCTTCGCCATTCTTTTATTTTTCATTTGACTGGGAAGTCACACAACCAATACACAGGTAACATACTCCTAAGTGATTGAGGATTCTGTGATTATGCCGCGAGTGATAAGTAGTATAGTCAGGATGCACTTTAAGGGGCAGCCCGTTAAAATGGATGATGATGTGTGCAGACTATTGAAATCATGGGATTTAGAAGAGATTACCAAGTTCGCTGTTACGCGACAAGTCTTATCTTTTTTACAAGCGAATAACGAGAATGTGTCAAGGCATAATATTGAAAAAAACTGCCTCGAAAAAATAGACCGGCGGGCTATTAACTGTTCTGCCTTGGTTACTGTCAAGACAGTTGAAGACACTGTTCTGTGCGTTCAAACAATAGGAGTCCTGTGCTGCCCACTGTTCTGCCTCACTGTTCTGCCCTCGTGTGAAACTGTGTGATAATGAGCTCGATATCTTGCAAGATGCAGCGTGCAGCCAAACCATGCTTAGACCTGCTTCCTTTTGGTACTTATGTAGCGGTTACCTACTTGCGCCGTGCCGACCTGCGCCCTGCGCCGATAAGCGCTGGTGAATCGGCGCTGGAAACCAATGTGTACCTGATACTGATCTGATGACCTCAGTATGGGCTCACTGGGCACACCTACTGAGTTAATATTTGAATAGTGGCATAAGGATTGATCTAACTTGTTTTTTTCTTTCAGATAATAAAATAACATTGAACACCTTTATTTTATTAGATAAAGATTTAATAAAGGAGCTTATTCCCCCTGTTGGGGATAGAGCAAAAATTGCAAAAAATTTAGCGGAGTGGATTTTTTTGACGCAGTCATTACAGGTTAGTAGAGTTGTAAGAAATTGGCACCACGACCAGCAAACAAGAAATGTTATGATATTATGTTGAAAAAATAGACATTATTATTTGTGATCGCTGTTTTTTATAGGTGTAAAAAAAGTAATACATTGATTTGATCAATTATTTATTATATTACAGCAAGATCCGGATTTTTCCACAAAAGTTGATTTTCTATGACGGTCACAGAAATGTAACTCTTCAAGATATTACAAATACACCTGGAACAAGTGATTCGCAAAAATATTATTACGAGGTAACTTCAATAGATCATACTACTACATTTTGTTATCAGAATGATCTGTATAATAATTTTGCATGCCATACTTTAATTAGAAGTACCAGAGATAGTTCCTTACATTATGTAGCACTAAGTACACCAATTTGAAATAATAAAACATTTTTTTATATTTGCGTGTATTATTTTATACTCAGACTAATTAGGAACTCTCAGTAACAACTTCAAATGTAGTTTATGTAATAAGTAACTTTACCTACCTACTTATAGAACTAACAGCATATTGAAACATACAAATTTTTGGAATTTGCTTTATACAAAAATATAAAAAATATTTAAAAATATATTTGAACTCTAGTTATTGCAAGTCTACTATATCTATTATAATTAAATTAGTGACCGATACATAAGGGTGTGTCGGTACTCGTTATATCAAACAACTTCGCCCAAGAAAGCAAGTTCGAAAAAAAATCAAATCATGGTTTCTTAAGCAAAGTTGTTTGTTACCAGGAGTACTTACACACCCTGAAGTATAGATCAATAATTTAATAACAACCTATACCTTTATAGGCTCGGTATACCCAAACAGAAAATTATTTTAAAGTCAACAATATATCATAGTACACAAAACTATATGATTCAGTACTTATTAAAAACATATTCGTATAATTCAGTCAACATATATTTATATTGATAATTACAGAGAGGTTGGTAACATGTACCAAAATTAATTTTATAGGAACTAGATAAATCAATATAGTGGGAACCAGAATATTCAAGTAACATCTGCAATATGAATAGTTGTCACATATAATACAAAAAAATCTGGTTACATTCACAATAAACTAATAACGCAACAAGATTTTTTTCTCAGTGTAACTATGCGCTGAATTAGTTAAATACATTAAAAGAACTTACTTATGTTAGCCTGATCATTGCACAAGGTCGTGGCCTTGTGTAAATTTGAAACAAATTCTTTAAACAATAACAAACAATGCATAAATCTAATGACTCCTAAAAACATTTTTTTTTGTCAACTTACTTAATTTTACGCATGAAAATATTTGTATTGATATTCCGCAGGTCACCACCATCTTTAAAAAGTAAATTTTATTTTTTAACACAAGCGCGTGATGGTTTTGTACATTTTGCAGAATAAAAACATTGCTTAATCAAATTACCTGGTCTGAAACATTCACAGCAGAAATGTTCTAATTTTAAATATCAATATGATTGATTTTGCTTTGAAGTTCATTATGAGACTTATGTCAGTTTTTGCGATCGCGCGGCACCCCGAATTAATACCTACCTATTTTTTCTTAAATGGGACTGTTGCAAAAATCTTTTCAGATTCTAAAAACAAAGCAACTGCGTTCGATTTAATGTAGTGAGATAATCCGCCATTAAGTGGTTTGCGTCGGTGTTGCTTAAAAGATTAAAAACTTGGGCGCTCCACCTTGGTTTATGGCCCGGCGGCGGCGCGGCGGCTTACAGCGATGCATATTCCAAGCAAAAACGTCTTTGAACAGATTTCTGAAAGTTTCCTAACAATGTTCAGTAGATAAAGAAGAAAAACGAAGGATGTTTTGTTAATGTAAAGGGCCAACCATCAAGCAGGCTATGCAATGACCATGCACTACCCGTCAGGTAGCTAGAGGCCAGCAGCGCCACCTGCAGACAACTGCATTCGAAGAGTTGGGCGTTACCAATAAAAAAAAAGATTTTTAAATAAACTATATTTTTACGCCAATGACATTGTTACCAAAAATTGACACATAACCTACTAATTTAAACGTTAAGTCAGTTAACCGAGCACCCTCTTAGGCTCATGAATAACTTAATATCGGCCATTTAACCTGCTCCGTATCCTGTATCATATCCATATTCTCTGGCGCGTCTTATCTGTTGTTCAGGGCTCTCGAGCAAATCTTAAGGGTCTAATTGCCATTAGGCCCTCTATCCCTCGAAAACGTCATAAATATAAATTATGGCAGTATCAAATGAACGCTAATCGGGAATTACTTTGATGTTATGGTGGATAATTGTTGATTTTAATGGGATATGTAAACAGTGGAAGATTAATGTTGTTAACGGGTGGCTTGCAATGACCTCAATAAGTCGTTTTTTATCTTATTTTAATAGTTTGTTCATTACAAAATGCAAAATTTGCGCCCTGAGAATGACTGCTATGGCACAAAATCATCTTTTTTATTTTTCTTAAAAACGGCATTGTCTACGTTCATAATTATTCATCTTCTGCTAATCCGCACCGCCGAATTTCTCTTTGAAACTCTGCAACACTTACACAATGAAAGTTTTACCCTCTTCAACAACTTTTATTATATCATCTAAACCAAATTCTATATAATACACAGTTAGTGTTGTCAAAGTGCAGCGGCGAAAGAGCAGTACCCACCGCGCCGTGAAATCGATCAGCGCGGTACGCTTCACACGGGGAGCCTTTTGTTGCGACATGCCATTGTTTTTACTGTTTCCTTGAATGTTAATGAGAGGAGAAAAATGTGATAAATCGTTTATGGTTTAACAGAATCTAACGCCCAAGAGTCAGTAAATTTTATAAAAGAAAACATTTTGATGACGCCATAACAGCGAAATAAATATAAGAAATAGACTGGATACTATCATTATTTTTTTTCTTGTCAAAACATTAAGTGTTAGTACAAAGTTAGTAACATAGACTGTAGTACACTATAATAGCAGTCGAGTGATGGGTAGCACGCACAGGTTCTAAAACTTGTACCTAAATGAATGTAAAGTACTTACCTATATCGATATATTTTTGTAAAATTTATTTCGTTATTTATTATTTATTAGGAATGCGAACTCCGTTTAATATTATTTTTGTATTTAAAATTATATTAGTAGCCTACTTTCAATAAAGACTTCTAGGAATTTTACACTGTCACTATCGTAAACTAATTCAACATCTGTAGCTATTAAAGCTGAACTTATACGTGAAATTAACAAAAACTAACTATTAAAAGTTTTAATAAAAACCGAGTCCACCGACCGTCAGCCGACGTTGCCATAGCGACGTATTTTTCATTTGTTTACAAACTTTGTAAAGTACAAGTGATCGACTCACAGCGCCCAACTGCGTTTTACGGCCCACTGTCGGAGAGGAAGCAATTAAGAATACAGTAAAATTTTAATTTCTTTAGATGTAAATCAACGGACGATCCGCCCGCCATAACGCGCCCGAGTGGATAAGTCACAGGCGCTAATAAAAGTTGGAGTCAGTGAAAAAACGACACCACTCGTAAAGTGACTTCCTTAAAACTGACCTGATTAATGTCAACTAATTATTACTCTGTTTACTTAGTACACGTGATGGGTCCTTTCCAATTTAAAGTGTACTCTGTTGCTAAAAGGTTAAGGTGTGTTTCAGAGAGTGCAAGTAGTGTGTATTACAGATTTATGTGGTCATAAAGTTACAAGTCTATTGATGAGCGATGAGTTACAAGCGTTACTTACAAGAGAAACTTAGTGTGTGGTACATTCGAACTACATAGATTTCTACTAAATTCTGCTTATTTATTTTGTCACACGTTTTTAAGATGGAATTCATCCTTAAATTTTTGTCCTACCTTCTGTTTACATTTTTATGATACTTATGTGCAGGGTTAACGCGACTGCTAACATTTTCGATATGTATAGGTAAGTGTACTTACTTTTAGGTCAGTGCATGTGATTTAAATGCCAAATGATCTTCGACGGTACTACCATAAGTTGTTTTATGGACTAACAAATGTATTGACTATCGAAGAGAATAAAATCAGAATAAAATATTTACGAAACTTGCAATTCCTAATCTTTAATTTTGTATACTAGAGTTAAAGTAATTGGTAAACTCCTAGAACGACTTTGATTTTAAGCTATAGTGACATTAGTATTTACAAGTCGCCCAGTCGTAGCTGCTGCAAATTGCCCAAAAGGCGTTCGACTCCATTCGAACAGAATCACTGCTTCTATTAACCAATTCCAGGCGATTCTTCTCAAATTCGTCCGTTACTCCGACACTGGCCAAGAAAGCGCTCCCTCGGGAGCAATATAGCCTCAGGCGAGGGTGACCACACTTTATCAGTCATCCGATCCGATAGCGACATCGGACAGCGCTGCCATCTTGAGGCTAAATTGTGTTATAAATCGCGATGTATCGGACACTGGCTCTAATTAACCGTTAACGACTAAGTTTTATTGCCGTCCGGCAGTTTGGGGTTATCGCGGTTTGAGTTTAAATTGTCCGCCATATGTAGTTTAGTGTGCTCAAGAATTATTGTTTCGGGCTCAGCTTTCAATATAATTGTGATTGTTCAGCTCGAGTTCTGTGCATGCGGAGAGTTATCACGTTGTCGGAAATTGTTGCGATTCGCTATGTCCACGACTCCCATCTGCGTGCTTATAAGCTTTTGTATTGTCTAGTTTCACACTTTCTCAACTTGGTAGAAGAAACTTCAGGTAAAGCAAGCTTCTTATCTCTTTTCCAAAGAGAAGATCATCCATTCGTTATATTTATTAGTATCCAAGCTCTTTGTTCATCTCAATTAACTGAAAATGAAAAATACAACAAAGTATTTAGAACAATGTTAGTAAGTCATATATATATATAGAAATAATGGTTTTTAACGAATTGTAGTAAGGAGTTTTAGTGAGTTTATGTTTTACATAAGGATACCCAGTTTCCGTATAAATATTAGATGTACGATAATTTGTAAAAAAGGAAGACATTCATTAGGGTGTTGTATAAACTTTTTTTCTTCTCTTACTATCTCTATACATAGGTACTATAATCTGTATCCAACTCTCTTACTATCTCTATACATAGGTACTATAATCTGTATCCAACTCTCTTACTATCTCTATACATAGGTACTATAATCTGTATCCAACTCTCTTACTATCTCTATACATAGGTACTATAATCTGTATCCAACTCTCTTACTATCTCTATACATAGGTACTGTAATCTGTATCCAACTCTCTTACTATCTCTATACATAGGTACTATAATCTGTATCCAACTCTCTTACTATCTCTATACATAGGTACTATAATCTGTATCCAACTCTCTTACTATCTCTATACATAGGTACTGTAATCTGTATCCAACTCTCTTACTATCTCTATACATAGGTACTATAATCTGTATCCAACTCTCTTACTATCTCTATACATAGGTACTATAATCTGTATCCAACTCTCAATTTATTTTTCTTTCTTTTCTAAATTCTTTCTTCCTCTCAATTTTCAAATTTCAATTTCTGTATCACAACACAACTGATAAGAAATTAGTAGTATTTTTGCGAATCACGTACATTGTTTCTTGACTCTAAGTATGCATATCTTTTTGTAGAATAATAAAGTCACAAATCGAATTCAACCAAAGTATGACTTGAAGCTATTGAAGCGTAAACAGAATAAATTAATGCAAATCGACATATTTGCAAAATGAAGTCGTTGTCGTTTACAAAAAAAGGCCTCCAATAACACGACGAGGGCGAGCCTCCCGCCGGGGAGGTGAGCTATTTTCCTCTTAATTTAATCAAATCGTCGAGTTTCGTGTATTTTCTGGGTCATTTGTTTTTAATTTTGAGCTGTCTCTCCGACCCCGTGTGACAGTAGGCGGGTTGGATTTAGAATTTGAACGATTTTACAATTGATGTGGCGTTGTAAATAAGTTTTTTTTTAATCTTTTGTGTTTAATGTTAAACTATTTGTCTTGTATGAACAATAGTTTTTTTTTAAGGTAAGTAGAGTTTTAAACTTTGTCAACAATTTTATACTCTTGCTGTTTTTAGATTGTACACTAACAATCAAAACAACATCGTATTTTCATTCTCGTAAATGTAAAAGAACTACGAGTATCATAACGTTTCTAAATATTTTCAAAACATCTTCATACAAATTTGTACTAGTCATTCCCATGTCCCATACTCCCTACATGTTTATGATAATAATATCGGGGCATAAAGCATCATTAGGTCAGCACCCCTGCCCCCCTCTCTTCCCCCCGCCACCCTGATAGTTGTTAATTGTTCTTAACGACCTCTTAGAGGACCAGCGCTGAGGTGATCTTGATTAAAGGGAAAACGCTGACTATATAGGATTAATTAATACGTTATGATGTGCGAGCTTGTTTGTGATATGGAATTTATGTTTTCTTATGAGCTTTTATCAGACCCATGTGGTAATGACTATTGATTATAACATTTCGACAACTCCTCAGAAATATTATTTTTGTTCCTCTCTTGTTTGTGTGTAGTAATCACATTTAGAAAAATATTTGAATATTACTGATTTCAATATACTTACCTAAACAAGGGAAACAAATGGAAGTTTCTCTTTACCAAGCTTAAAATACAAGGAAGCTGTAGGTAATACGGTAATATTATACCGTGACGTAACATAGGTACATAGGAATTGTTTAGCCTACAATTTGAGCTCTTCTTTAAATGTTCACCTTAGGTACCTTTCAATCTATCACAGAACCCAATAACTACTTAGGAACTGCTTATCTTATCTGTACAACAACAATTCTCTGGGGGCATGTATTTTTAAACGTAAATGATAAGTAATAAAAATACCCATAACATAAACATGCAAAAATCTAAAAGTAAGTATTTTTAATTATCAAATAATCATGGAATAACGTCATGTTTATGTAATCTAAGAGTAAGCAACAGTTAAGTAAAATTTGCCATCAGATAATGCTATAAAAACATAACACATAAACTGATTTTTCAATATGCGAATAAACAATTTAAAGTAGAGCACTTACACATTTACCGCCGTGTGTGTGTGGGTCGGTGACGCAATTAACTACACGTATTCACGGTGAAAGACGCCACGAACCGCGCGCAACAACAAATGCGTAATTTTGACCAGCCTAAATAAGTTTCCGTGGTGTAGCGGTTATCACATCTGCCTAACACGCAGAAGGCCCCCGGTTCGATCCCGGGCGGAAACATTTTAATATTGGATTACAACATTTTTTCATGGATTATTAAGATGGTGATTTCTGACAGTTTTTTTTTCTCTTAAATAATGGTTTTGTGCGATCAGCACATTTAGCCAGTGTCAAGCAGAAAAGATCATAGTAGTGTTAAAAGCAAATAAATTATTATGAATTCTGAATTGTGAATAAACATTGTGATAGCGTAAACTCTTCGATCACATATAAAAACCGAAAACAAGATGATACTCCACCATTATTTCAAAATAATATTCGACAAAACACAACTTTAAAAACATAAAATAAAACAGCTGCAGGAATGACGCTTCACTTTCACGCCAAGAAGTCTTTGATGTAATTTGTCTTGTTTAATAATTTTGTATAAATATTTTGTATTAATTTACGTATGTAAAAATAATACCACTCACTCTTGGATTTTTTTGAAACTTTTTTGACAGTAACTGTCAACGTCAAATTTGACAGAATGGAGCATAGACTATGCGATATTGTGCGATAACAATACATAACATAAACCACAGAACCGAAATAACCAAACTTGTTCATACTAAAGTAGTCTGTAAGTCTATGAAAACACGGTACAAAGTCAAGTGTGTTTTTGTAGGTGCGGTCTCATGCGACCGCTTGGGGTTTGAGGGGTTAATAAGCCGTTTCCATAATAATAGGTAAGGGAAAAAGTTCCTTCGCATTTATGTTAGAAAATTTAAAACATTTTTTTAAATAGTTTAGTTACATTTAACTAAAGTATGTGCCATTTTGTTCGATAACTTTTTGCCATCTTGTAGGTAGGGACATGATCCCATTGCTATAGAAATTTTGGGGCTTCTGATCAAAATAACGCGACAAGTGGTTTTGGCAGTCCTCTCGTGATGTTAACCTGACACTGCCTAAAGAATTCTGAAGAGACCGAAACAGGTAGAAATCTGAAGGTGCAAGGTCAGGACTACACGGCGGATGCATTAACACCACCCAGCCAAACTCTCTTAATTTTTGCTGTGTGGCTAAAGATATGTGAGGCCTAGCGTTATCATGATGAAAAACCACACCCCTTCTGTTGATTAATTCCGGCCAGTTTCTCTCAACTTCTTGCTTTAATCTCATCAGTTGTTCACAGAAAAGTTCAGAATCGATGATCCTGCCTGGTGGTAACAGCTCATATGAATAATGTCCTTCCAATCCCACCACACACACAGCATCACCTTGTTCCGAGTTAACCCGGGTTTCGCCACAGTCTGTGAAGTCTGACCGGCCTTTGACCACGACCTTTTTCGCACGTTCTTGTAGTACGTGATACACTTTTCATCACCAGTTATCAGCTTCTTCAAAAATAATTTGGTTGCATTACGTTGTAATAAAGAATCACAAATGTGTACACGCGCGGTTCATTAGGTTTATCTTAGTGAGCTCGTGAGGTACCTACCCAAATATTGAGCTTTTTTGTGTAAAAACTTTATTCAAATGCGCCAAAACTGTTTTGTGGTCAATTCCCAGTTCTTTAGCTACGTCGTAACTACTGACATGCCGATCTTGCTCCACTTTTTCAAAAATGGCATTGGCATCCATTTTATCCGTAATAGGGCGACTAGAGCGACGTGCATCTTTGACATCAAAATTTCCGGATTGAAAACGCTTACCAAATTTGTGCTACTCTCACAGACACTGCATTAGGTCCATTACGTACATCGCAATTTTTTTTCGCGGCTTGCGTTGCATTTTTACCTTTTTTGTAGTAAAATTTTAAAATGTAACGAATTTCTTCATTAGATTCACTCATCTTGACATTAAGATAAACAAATGAAAATCATACATTTTCCTAATTTGAATTTGGAATAGTCTTTTTTAAAATTTAAACTTTTAATGATCCCAAAACCAGCCAGATACAAATAGTACAGCCAAAGAGATTTTATTACAAGTTCAAACGTAGTAAATGCGAAAAGACTTTTTGCCCAACCTAATATATTAGGTAAAAATTAACTTTAGGTAAATATGCATCCGAAATTTGATTTTTGTTAGATCTTTTGTTGTTAATTACTATTTATAAACTGATGTTAGCAATCTTAAAACATTAAATAAAAAGATTTCTTAGTACTTACTTATACCTACCCACCCCACCATTAAAACTTGTGTTCTTGAAGCTCAATCAAGAATGTGTTTTGGATTTGTTTTAATTATTGATTTAGCAACATTTAAATACATTATAATATTATACTATTTACAAAATGATAAAACGTTAGTAGGTACCACCAAAATACAAATTTTAGTGTAATTCTGAGAACTAGCCCATTTTGTTTTCCCTTATTGTGTAAGTACCTATGTATAATATAAATTATTATTTCAAAATTTAAAGACACCACATAACCCTATTCTGACTCTTAACCCAAACAATTGACCGTTTATTAGAATAAATTGGCGACGTCCAAACTTGTATTATATTATTATAACTGAGTGTAACCGCTTCAGGTGGGGGCGGCGATATATCAAAGTTTGCAACTTAACCGCGTGCGAGGTGCTATGAGTTACGTCACCGCACGCCCTAGGGGGCCGCGCAAGTCTCCGGCGCTAGATTGTCTGTATTATTTTATTTGTTTGTAGCCAACACCCATCAATTATATAGCGGTAACTTGATTTCAGTGATGGAGACCCAAAGGACTGGGCAAACCCTGCTGTAGCATATGCCACTACGAGCTGTACTATAACTTGTACAGTTAAACACCAGGCCCATAACTCACTGGCCTATGGTGGAAGCGCGCTTTACCCGGATTCCGCAACAACTGAGGTACAGGCTATCTTTTCTTTAAATGAAACACAGGAACACAACAAAGCTAGTAACAATGATGTTATGGCGACATATTTAAATAAGATGGTGGTAGCGAGTAGTAAAAGGCGGGCTTAAAACATGCCAGTGGGGTTTGACACCACCACCAAACCGAATACAAAAGTGTATTCCTCGCTTTGAATCAAACCTGGGACCACTAGGTCTAAGACCGGTGTTCTATAATCAGCAGATCACAGAGGCGATTAAACATTTTTTAATTTTTTTGTTCGTCTTTTTTATGAAAGAGGTGGCGAACGAGCCCGCCGTTTACCTGACGGGAAGCAATTACCGCATAGACATTCGCAATACCAAATGAATCACAAATGCTTTGTCCCCTGCCGGTCTTTGAGTATGCTCGTTCCTTGGATTTTTCTGAGTCGTAACTGTCAGTAAGCTAGTCTCCTAAAAGATCCTCATTGTTTAAATCAAAAACGTTCTCAAAACATAAAAATTGATCTCACGTTCTATTAAAATGGTGTCCGTCTCAATTTTTTATTTGAGTACCAGGTTTTAAGAAAAATGTAGGCTTACATACATACATATTCAAGACATCCCTGAATGGTTAGTCAGAGAACAGGCAATGAGGAAAGCAGTCCACTGCCACAGTCTACTTTCCACTAAATGACAACACACTGTAGGTGTGTTTAGCTAAATTAAAAAAATATATTATTAGTAAGTAATTACCCGCAGCTTTACAAAACGCCTGTAGGTCGACAACGTCGCTGCAAGAGGCAGCCACCGCCCCCCGCTATCGCTTATGCCTTGTACTGCAATCCCGACGTTACCTAAACGCATTTCTCGTCGCGGACCTGTCGCGAGTAATTGAGTTACCGCTAAGAAACTATAACGGCTCGCTTGAGAGGTACTCCGTTGTACTCCGATGTACTCTGCATACGAGAAGAGTACCGATATTAATAAGGCGGCTAAGACACACCTAAACGCCCCCTATGTGCTGTTGTCCATAGGGGATAAGGGGAGGCCTCTGCCCAGCAGTGGGATGTTTATAAGCTGATGAAGTGATGATTTTTGTAAGTAACATGATATAAGTGGATCATTGTATCCAATTCAGTTGTTGCTTCAAATAAACAGTTTATTTAAGATAAAAAGCTGCAATGATTTCCTCAACAATGACCTACGTCCCAAATTCCTATATTCTATCAATATGTTGTTTTGCTTCCTAAAAGAGAGAAATTTGACATAATTTATACCACACAACATATTTCATACCTATGGAGCTTTAGGCATAACAACAGATTGATAGGTTATTAATTTAGGTCGGTAATCGTAGCATTACAATAATAATATATTAATATCGTCAAATTTTAGGAATTTGTGTTTCAAACGATTAATTTATTTTAATGTAAGTGTGATCTGTAAAATTCTTTGCATTGCATGTCCGTCAGTATAGTTATTAGAACAGAAATCTCTTCACCTTACCACCATACTTTCGTTTTCTTACGCCAGTAAGGTGACCATCAGTTTATCTTTATCTTTATCAACAAACAGTGTTTTATCCGGACGTTTGCTATAAACAAGAGTGCTAACTGCCATCAATAAGGAAGGTGCGTCCCCCGCGGTGACGGACACTGGCTCAGCTCGGCTGATAGTTATCAATACGGATTATACTGACACACCCTTTGGCAGGGCTGTCACTCGACGGTTGATCACAAGAAAAACAGCAGATCTGGCATGCTCATCATTTTATTGGAGGGCTAAAAAAAATTATGCAAACCCTGTTTAGCTATTATATATGAATACACACGGGATTACGTTTTTCCGTCTTCACAAATATTAAAATAAAATGACCATGCGACTACCTACACAAAGTGTGTGCTCGCGGGAGTTACAAAAAAACGAAACTGCGTAGAATCTTGTTCCTTATATTATTAACATAACAATAAAAATTAAAAATCCGCAATAAATACTGGTTTCAAGGCATTTACATACTTCATGCATTGGTAACATATTATCTGTTTTTTATCGATGCTCGATGATCGACGACGACGGCGATCGACGATCGACGATCGCTATTAACTCTTTTTTTATATGTGACACGTTATAGTGACTACATTCTGCCTGATGGCAAGCAGCCGATGCAGTCCAAAATAACGAGAGCGCTCCTTACCGTGGAACAAGCACGGTAATAAGTGCACCCATTCCCGACAGCCTCCATAAATGCCGTTAATAATAGTCCTGCTAACCCATACTGATATAGAATACCTACACTTATACTAGCTAGGAATGTGTAAGTGTAGGGTCACATCAGTAATCTAACGGTTAAGTTGTTAAGTCACTTTTATCAAAATACTAATGCATAGCTCCTCCATTTTTTTCTAAACTGAATAGTTTGCGCGAGAAACACTTTCAAAGTGGTAAAATGTGTCCCCCCCCCCCCTGTAACTTCTAAAACTAGAAAATGATAAAAGTAAAAAAAATATGTGATGTACATTAACATGCAAACTTCCACCGAAATTTGGTTTGAATGAGATCTAGTAAGTAGTTTTTTTTTTAATACGTCATAAATAAATTAATTTAAAAAAAAACACTATTATTAAAACTTACAACGAACTACAAGAACTTTTATATGATGTTACTTGCTGCTACGGAACCCTTCATGGGCGAGTCCGACTCGCACTTGGCCGGTTTTTCATTTGACAGATAAAAGTTATTCGTTGTTAAAGTATTACACAACCATTTTGAAATGTATTGTCAAATCACGTCTTCTCTTTTTTTTTATCGCGAATTTTATTTTGATCGCGTCATACCATATCCGTTATCAGATGGTAATGTTTTATCTAGGGATCGAAAAAATTGCTCTTAATATGACAACCCTAAGGACGCCTCCTACGGGGCCTTTAGCAAAAAACGGCGAGCGTGCCCCGGCATATTGATATCCCACGTTGTTTCCCGTAAAAACTTGTTTGGGTTACACTTCCCTGTAAGTATTTTTCTTCTATATTTTTATCACCACTTATATAGGTATGTAAAGGGGGGGGGGGGGGGGGGGGCTATTGTGAAAGCTGTGAGGATCTTGCACCTTTTAAGTGATAGTTGGTAGATGATATCTGCTATATTCTAGCCTATTCAGGTGGTACTATATTCGTAGTACGCAAAATATTTAAAACACCTTTAACCATTAAAACTGTTTTAACGGGACTAAACACGATTAATTTTGTAAGTAAGTCCATAAGTAGATATGTACTTACTTACAAAATTAATCGTGTTTAGTCCCGTTAAAACAGTTTTAATGCAATGCAACGCGATAGTTTAACCATGTCAGTCAATGATTACCTTACAGAAATACCTTTTCAAAGAAAATGCCTACGATTATTATTATCTCTCTCTAAAAACTTTTTAGGTACCGCCACAACCAGAGAAGATTTCGCTGAAATATTAAACCGTACAAACATTACGATTCCCCTCCAATCATAAGCACCTTGACTCAAACTACAAGAAGACTTTTACGAGCCTCACGGTTATTAATCGGTTCATTTATGACGCTCCCCCCTCACCCCCTACTGCCAAAAGGTGGTAACGACCACGGCGATTATTGATTGATTTGTTTTTATGGCACTCTTTACGGCAGTTGCCCGTGTCGGTCCAGCTGCAAACTTGGGTAATGCCATCGCGGAGAATGTTTTTGATAAGCACTCGGCTGGCTGGGTCCATTAGATACCTAACGCTCATAACAAGTAATTTGAAATAAATATCTTTTTATGGATCTATTTTACAGGGAAAGTAGTGTCTTTCAATTAGCACACGGACCCTGCAAAGGGTTTGAAACGTCAGAATAATACAATAAATAAATCTAAAATTAATGCATTAAAATTTTATTTAGTTTCATCATGAGTTTTTTTTATCATTTCCTTGTAGTTCACGTAAATCTAGTGTTGAGTTTGTTGTGGTTCATATCCTAAACGCACATTGACATCCTAATTTAAAAGTTTCATTTTATTTTATTAGTCTATGGTGAATCAGAAATACTGGTCTGAAGAGCACGGTGATTAGGTAAGTAAGAATTTCATCATTCAGGTAATACATTTTTGTTTTTGTTCAGTACCTACCTAATCGGTGACATAAACTTAGATTGTTCTTATTTTTCTGCAGTAGATCAATAATATTAATAAAACAGTACAATAAAATGTTTTAGTTGTAATTATGTTTAAGATTACATTGCCACCTCAAAAACAAATAAGAAGTTATCGTCAGCTTAGCCTGTATAGGCTAAGAGTAATTAATATATTTTCTAAAACCTAAGTAAATCCTAAAAACCAGTTGTCTAAACTTATATGTAAGTTGCATAGCCTAAGTTTGCAAAATAGGTTGCACTATCTCAATAGCACGACCAGCACTACTCACCAGGGCGAGACCGCAAAGCACGCGCGATCAATCGCTGGGTCTTCCTGCCCACTTCTGTCGCGTTAATGACTAATTACGCTTGTACAATCCCTCCTACACACAACACTATTAGTATCGACTGACTCTCGAAACTCACACGGCAATTTCGATCTTAAGCACTCCAGAATTAGCTTGAACACTGTAAGTCTCGAAGTGAGACGTTTTCTATTCACGTTTGGTCGGAGCTCGCTCATTAGGTATTTAGTGCCATTGTTCCTTTTGTCAATGGAAAAGCAATTCATTGTGGTTTAGAGTAAGGTTGCGTTTTGCTTGCCAGTGAAGCTATGTTAGGTCTCAAAGTGTGCCTGTTCAGGAACGACAAGGTTTCCCGAGGAAAGGAATCGGCCCGTAATGAGTTGGGTGCCATTCAAAACATCGTTATCTTGCTTCGTAGAACTTTCCGTTTATTAGCACTGTCAAAAGTGAGTAAGTAGATTGGTTCTTAGGAAAATATTACTTTAAATTTTACAAAAATTCATCGAAATCTTTGATGTTTCAATTGAAATTCTAAATTGAATCGATTTAATTTCGCTTCACCAGATCGCGCTGGCTGGCTTGAAACATAATTGTGTAACTTATCAAAATAGAAACGAGATCTTCGTTAAACCTGCTTTCTTGAAGGGGAATTATTGTCCAAGTCTTGATGTTAGATAGGTATTAAGTTATTTATAATACTCTCATTGTAAAGTGGAGTGGGGAAGCGATTCACTAAACTATAATGACAAGAGCCTAAGATCTGGCCCAGCGGCATCCATTAGGTATGCCCAGCAGTGGACTGATCAGTTTGATGGAAACTTTTTATGGCTTAATGACGTCCAGCCACTTGAAGACGTTCTTGCTGAGGCAGCTCAGCAGCTTGCTGCGGGCCCTGGTGGTGAGCGGCAGGTGCCCCCGCTGCGTGCCGAATATGTGCAGGGCCACGGCGTTCTCGCAGCGCAACCGGTCTGGCCGCTGCACTTGGAGGGCCTGGAAACATATCAATATTTTATATTGGAACTATACAATGAACAATAAATTTAACCCTCGAGAAGAAAACGACGAACGTACTTTGACCAAATCGGAGACGTTCTCGTGAAAGGTCAGGTCAAGAGTACACTTCACCGACAAGGATGTATATCATCTTAGCAATTGGAATGCTGTGGTCTCCCTGGGAAATGGGCGAGATTTAAGATGTAAACATATTGATCTTTAGATAAATTTAACAAATTATTGTGTACTGGTATTTAAGAAAAAAGAGAGGTCCCCATAATTGTTATTAAATTAAAAGTTTTCCCTATTATTGAATTGAATAATAAGAAGTTCCAACTGTCAGTTGGATCGCTTACCGGCAAGTGCCGCCGCATGTACCGCTGGACAGTTCGCATTGCGCACCACGCGTTAGTTGTGCACAGCTCATACTCTGTTGAATAAATAATAACGATTATTCATGTTTAGTATTTGCTACTAAATTGAATTAAGCTCGACGGAATCGACGAGATGGCGCCTCAGGCGCTTTTTTCCTCTTTTTTCCGAACAAGTGCACGTTTAACGTCGGCTCTCACAATATTCATTATATTTCGTACACCTTCATTGTCAAAACCTATTATTAAAGATCAATAAAAGTCTGCGAGTGAAGTGAGTATTTTAATTATTACTCCAAGAAACCACAGTGATATAATAACATAACTGAACCAAAATTCAGGATTAGGCCGGCCACGTCCACCGACTGTTTGGGTGCAGAAGGCGATGACTGAGTTATTGACGAGCTACCCGCGATATTGCCTACGGCAAGCAGAAAAAAGAGGAATGAAAAAGGACCTAATACCTTGGAGTGAAACATAAAAGGCCTCGTTCCTCGTTCGGTATTTGGCAGGTCGGCCATAGCTGAACTCTATTATATATCTCGGTGCTTGCTATTCATGGTCCCAAACCATCCCCGTAGAACAGAAGTCATCATCCATACTAGATTTGTTGTAGGTAGGTCTCTTTCAAGCGGGGCTCGGGGAGGGGAGAAAAATCCCACATAACCAGAGGTCGCCTCCGGCCTCTGTGTATGCGTAAGATTGCCATCACATACAGTTAAATAAATTAATAGTTAAAAAAACACTAGAAAAACACGCTTTTATAAATGCACGAAAAACAAAAAATAAATTATGGATCGTTCAAGTTGTCTCTATTTCTGGGCTGAAGTGTGAACTATGTGCTTTTAATTATAATATTTGATTGTAAAAGCGTGGGGCGCTGTAAAAGGAAAGACTTTTTGTACAACTTGCTGAGAAATCAAGTTAAGCGATGTTACGGGAAGCAGGTTACACAGATTGGCGCTCTAACTGGAGTTGCAGCACGACTAGTAGGTGACTCTACATTAAACAGTCTGTTCAAAGTAACAGTTTGTCGAACTTAGACAGAACATGCGCCAGCAGCGAAGAGAGACGACATTCACCGACATTTTTAACGCCTCTTCTTTGAGGAAATTAATTACGTAAGGGTAATGCGTCAACAGTGGCAAAATGTAGAGTTCTTGTTCGTGGACGAGATATCTTTGGTTCCCTTTGGTAACCATTTGGCGGCATAAAAGTTATGCTCTTGTGCGACCCCATGCAGCTTCCGCCAGGAAGTTAGTATTAGTATTTGTTAACAAGAAAGTCTTTCCTGTTCCAGCGCCCACGCTTTTACAATCAAATATTATAATTAAAAGCACATAGTTTACACTTCAGCCCAGAAATAGAGACAACTTGAACGATCCATAATTTAATTTTTGTTTTACGTGCATTTATAAAAGCGTGTTTTCTAGTGTTTTTTAAACTATAAATTTATTTTATACTTTTTGGGTCGAACCTGAAACCTGATCGTGTTCAAGGTCTATTACGTGGCCTCTCTCACAAGTGCAAACGCGACTATGATACGATATTCTATCATGGAATGCCAGTGCCTATCTTCCGGCTTCATCATCAGACCTTGAAACCTAATCGTAGTCAAAGTTCATTACAACACTTTTCTAAGAAGTCCAAAACAGCTATGATACGACTTTTCATCATGAAGTTCCAGTTCATATCTTCCGGCTCCATCATCAGATCAGTTCGACAGTACCATATTATTATATTGTCATCAGAACTACATACAGCTGCCAATTTTCATAACGCTACGACCCTTGGAATATGGTTAAATTAGTTACCTTAGATTCCATTACATAGTTTGTTACATACAGGACGACCTAATAAAAGCGAGTTAAAATAAAAGGTATCATTTTCATACGTAGTGTTGTTAAATCTGGTCTTCCAGCACGTACCTGCCGTGTTGTTGTCCCTGTAGTGAGCTGCCTCCCAGTAGCCGCTGGTGATGCGGAACACCCCGCACGCGTTGGCCACGCAGCCTTCAGTCTGGCACCCCATCATCTAGAAAGCGAACGTTATTTGTGGAATAGGAACTGCTCTTCAAAGATACCGAGAATATTTTGATTGTTTAAGACAGGGACCAACACCGTTGTGACATTTATATGAGCTTGAAGCATAAACTGAACAAAATATTTAAAATTTTCAATAACTCTATGCAATTTTAAATATGGTTTGATTACTAGGCCATATCGGCGATAAATACTTGTTTTTGTAATTTATAAACGATGTAAAACCACTAGCAAGTCACCCTTTTCTATCACCGTTTCCATTAAGAAGCCATTAAAAAGCTACTAAACCCAGACCGTCAGAGCATGTGTTCGATCCCGACGACGACGTTTCGAACTTGCACGATTTCTGGACACAGGGAGATTGAACTGTTGGTATCAACATCATTTAAACGTGTTCGTTTGTTCGTGTGTTCGCTTAAACTTTAAAAACCATATGTTTCCAGAGAGCATTAAAGTTGATTTAATGCTCTAAGTTCCAGCCACTCGGCTGGATAAGATTTTGATGAGTAAGTGATAATCACACAAAAAACCATTCAAAGCCTTACATTCTAATATAAGTTGTCCAACTTTTTTCACAAGATTTTTCACTTGATAACACATTAGAGCAGTTTTTGTAGCAATTTACAAATAACGAATCAATGCTGACTAAGTAAATATATTTTCAATGCAAATGCGTAAAGATACCTTGCAAAGGCAGCGTATGCAATTCTGCGACAGTGGGCTGTCCTCGGAATCATCGTCATACACTGAAAAGTGATTTGAACATTTGTAGAACAGTAATTACTAGACCAGGGTGAAAGTGAATTAGCTGATTATTTACCTAAAAATGTATAAGTCGTCTATAAACTTTAAACTGTGAAAAAAGTAAACTTTAACAATTCTACTTTATTTTAAATAAATAAAGAATTATAATTCTGGACATCCTGGGTTTGACACTAGTCTATAAAGTTTTTTTCAATCAGTATGAGTCGAAGTAATAATTGTCAACTGTATCAATCAGTCTTTATAAGTACCTTAAAAAATAACAAAGTTGTTTAAACATAACAATAATATATATTAAACATATTCATTCATATTTTATACCAATTCTTACAATCCGGACATGTGTGGTTCGTTTAAAAATTTCTATCAAACAACTTCTAACAAAATATTTTTGTGAGTGAACACGTGATTACTTACAAATCTCGTCATTAGCTGAACTGTCATTGAAAAACAACAAACTCAGTGTTGTGATAGTCGCAACTAGTCTCACCAGCATTTCTGGGTCCTTGCAGGCGGTCTCCTCACTTGACTACGTTGAAGTAGCGTTGTTAATGCCACAGTCTCTCCAACACACTTAATATTTATAGACGCGAAACAGACATTGGGGATTCCGAATGAATCGGGTTAATTAGGTCAATCGCACACTACAATGCGTGAGTTTTAAAGATCAGCTTGCTTTATGACTGCTAGCTTGGCTGGTAGTAGGTATAATAATTTTATTGAAGTAAATGGCAATGATATTTATATGCCATTGACCGTATTTTAGTCATAAAAAGGCGATTTTTTTAAATAGTGATTAACCAGGATAAAAGGATCCTATTAACAAAATTTTCTTTATAAAAATTACAAGTTTATGTTTCTCCAATTCCACACTTTAGTATCCATTGTAATTACAAAACAGAAGAAACTCTTTCTTTTGTTACGTGATTGTAATAGTTACGATTTAATTTTAAATTATAGAACTAGAACTTTGTTACTCAACTATTTCTAGATCAAATTGATAAAGAAATATATTGACGGAATCCTCTATTATTATTATATTTTATTGTTGATATAAAGTTTTGGATTTCCACGCGACTAATTTCCAGCCGCATTAATTAGCGAATACAATGGAGGATCCGATCACCGGATCCTGCCAGTAATCGGATTGGGTGTGACGCGCCGTTGGTGCCGGTGCCGAGTCCACGCGTGGGATTAGTGTGGGCAGTGGGCACGCGTCAATCGGGATCTAATGGGGCGCAGGTTTCGCTTCCCATGTGGTGTAGGCTTTACCTCTTCTTGTATGTTTGAGATAGCGTATCTATACTTACGTTGTCTCTCATGATTTGGGCAGCCTCTTCTTATTGTGCGTCAGATATCGAACCCATATTGTAGGTTAAGTCTCTTTCTCGTTTTATCGTTTGAAAGAGAAAAAGTACATTAGTTCAAAACGTCACAATAAAATAAAATAACTTACGTAAGAAATTAACGCAAATAAGGATTTAATTTCGATGCATAGTATGTACCTGAAATCATTCAATTCGAAGGATCAAAAATAGTATTTTGATCGTATATCCCTGCATTGACAAGACGTGTCGGTGTCTTTCAAACCCATGCTAATTGAGTACCGAGTGCGCCCGCCGATGTCCACATCGATCCGCACCGCAATATCGGACTAAGGTTGTCACACGATATGTAAATAATTTACTTTTAAACATACCTAAGAATTTAAACATACTGATTACAGCTTGTTTATTTTAACTTTGTTGCATTTAAATACAATTTTCTTTTCAAAAATATTTTCTTACTTCAATTTATTTTCATCTTTTCAGTTCAAAATAATTATTTCTTAGTCTAAGTATCCATTACAAGGTTATACACACATATTTAGACGGGATTTAACGCAAAACTACTTAGTAAAGGCATTCTACGCATACCTTTTTATACCCGACGTTTCGACTGAGTTGCACCGGCCGTGGTCACGGGTGGACTGCTGTCGCGTATAAAAAGGTATGCGTAGAATGCCTTTACTAAGTAGTGTTGCGTTAAATCCCGTCTAAATATGTGTGCATAATGGAACGCGAAAGTTTAAAAGTGTATATGAGGTTATAGTTTTGGTAAAGACAAATCAAATGAGCCCAACAGCCTTACGGGATCATCTTGATTTATTGCAGAGTTCCTATCCAACCTTCCGACTGCATCATGAGACCAGCTCCATGGTACCATATTATTGTATTGTATTGTCATCTAAGTTACGTAGGTATACCAAATTTTAGTTCAATCGGGCCCCGGAAAGTGGTTCAAATGTTCCTTGCAAGATTTTACCCGAACATACATACGAGTACAATAGATACATAGCAAGATAAAAGAAAATCTTGTGAAAAAAAAATCAAAAACTTCTATCCGCAAAATGACAAGTGATGAAAAATTACTATGAGCAGAATTTGAAACTGCACACAGTGACATACCAAATCAGGCGCACTACTACCTATGCTATCGTTGCTCTGCATAATCCGTCAACACTATCTTCCTACTCTTACTTTGTAGGTATATCAAAAACGCCTTTCTTAAAATGTCAACAATAAAATAACATCTTAACATTTTTACAATTATCAAGGATCAGATAAGAATTCTGCAAGCTTTATTTATAAATACGCAAATATAGAACTTATTTTATTTTAACTTGTTTTGTATGAATGACAATGACTTGTTTTCCTTTATTCGGTAACCATTCCACCAATTCTTGTCACTTGCTATCAGCTGAGATGAGCCAAGCGCTTCCGTGTAGTAAATAAATAAAAAAATATAGCACCACGATGCTTCTTGATTTAATTTAAGCCTCCTATTTTTGTCTGGGGACCGCCATATAGTCAACATAAAGGCAACCTAGGAATTGCACCACCGCCTCCTTCACATTCTCTTAATTCGCCCTCTGAATAAGAAAAAGGAACCAATGGATTCTTTGGGACCGGTACTTGACAGTAGCCGACAGGCCCAAAACGGGAGCCTTTTCGGTCTCATAATCTCTTTTGTCATAATGTACTTTGGCATAACAGTTTCAGCATAAAGTTTTTCGCATAAATTATGTTAAGCAGAGTATTATAAACCCATAATGGTTTCATCGGCATAATTTTAACTTACTATTACGTCTATACGTCTTTATCATAATTTTAATCAGCATAAATGTAAAGAACTAATTGCTATACTTACGTCTAAATTTATTTTATCATAAAATACGAAACGCATAATGGACGAAGCGTAGAGTAACGATTGTTTTGAACTTAGAGGTCATTTTTATTAGACTACAGAAATACTAGCTGCCCTACTCCTGTAGGTCACGTGATAGGTTGGAAAAGACAATCGAGAAGCGATTGTCTTTATTGTATTAATCGTTATTGTAAAAACATTTAAACATGAACATTTGATGCTGTTATATCATTATAATAAAAGAATTTATGAGGAAATAAAGTATGCCTAATGATTTATTATGAATTAACGTTATGCGGAACGAAGAGAATGTCAAAAAACGTTGTGCAGCCTTAAAATATGCCTCTTGATTTTTGCAACCCAATATGGACCCGCCCACAACTTACGAAGTCAAACACGATTTACATACACATAATTATTATGACTCGTATCCCCAAAAAGTTAGTCATAGACTAGCTACAATGAGCACCACAAAAATAGTGCGTGCACTGCTAAATGCGTTTTTCCAATAACAAATGTACATCAGCGTAATGGGTGTTGAGCTATCGCCGCTCTATTCTGTTGTGTGTATGAGCAGTTTGTTTAACGGATTGAAGTCACCTTTTACGACACCCAAGAGAAGATGGGTTGGTAGTATTCTTTTAATAATGATTCGCCAGCACATGTTTCACATAGTAAGTAGTAGGTACCACTGTGCAGCGGTCTCGCGCCAACCCTACACCCGAGTTCAATCACGGCTCGGTCTAAGACGCGTAACGTCGTTAACTCGGACGGCACCGAGTTGCGATCGAGTTACTGCTACGGCCCACCAATAAACTTGTTTAGCGCTTACGCTAACTCGCCGATGGTGACGCGATAGCGCTTATATTGCTACTTTGGATAAGCACCCACTTTTTTAAATGGAAATTATCAATCAACTACTTTTTTAAATACATAAACGATTAAATACGAGAAGGCGATGGCCTAAACAATTATTTTCCGGGGTGATGTTAGGTTAGGCTTTTCCTTTGCCTAGAATTAGGACAATTTAAAAATCCATCAATACCAAAGAACATCTCTTTTCAAAACCAATTGGTAGTAAACTCTGGAATTTGGAAGAATCTTAATGTGAAAAAAACAATTAAAGGGGGGTAGGTATTATACGTAATCCAGTTGCCTTACATGTTAAACATGTTTTTCTTAGATACTTTTTATTATGCTCATTCGAAGCTTAATTTCATTCAAATGGCGGAGTTAATCGCGACTTGTGTTCTATTAGCAGAACAAGATATAGCAGAAACCTTAAATCTACTAATCACTTATCTAAATGACATGGATACTTAATTCCCAGATAAAATCATATAAAACCCCAATCAATGTCTTGGGAGTTAGGGCGGCTGCACGCTCGGCACTGTAAAAAAGTAAGTGTCGCCATAACGGCGGCCATTACCTAATGAATTATGTGTGCGCCATTAATCTGTCCGCGGATATCACTGCTCATCTAGCCACAATTATGCCTAATTGAATATTAAGGCGACGGACTGCCGCCTGTAAAACGGAATTGGCGGACGAGTGCGGAACAGGCTTAATGGCAGGCGGAGCGCTGACGACGACGACGCGATTCTAAAACTTATGATACAAAAACAAAATATAAATTATTGATATTACTAACTAGTTTTATTGTTCTTGTACAGTTGGGTATATTATAAAATAAAAAAATTGAAAAAAGTGAAACTTGAATGGTCAAATCGCTTTATCATAAGTCATGGTACCGATTTTATACAACCAACTATCTGCTGCCACATGAAATAACTCTAAAAAACTCGTACCCGTAGGTTTTTTGTAAAGTACGCTCTTAAAAATTCTGCGATCGGTAACAATGTCGTACAGGAAGAAATACCAAATAATAACTGTCAATAAAAGTGCACGTATCGGCGTGAGAATTGTACCTCGTAAATAACGCAACGGTACAACAAACTTATCAGTGGAACGGTGGAGGGCGCCACTGTCACCATTACCTTAGCAGTAAGGTTAATTTTTGCGAAATGGTCTTCAGATTTCATACACAAAGTCGTTAGTTCTTTTTTCTGCCGCCTCCCTGGTAGCAGGTCGCGCGCGCACGCCGTTTCTTGTCGCGTAATGTATTCGCGTTGTGTGTGACGGCCTTAATAGCGCATTAAAAATCATATTAGGCATTCATTTTATATTTTATTATTGCGTTCGAAACGTGACATGTCCTCCTATCGATGTTAAATAAATATTTTAGTGTTGCGTTTGGAAAAGGTAAGGTGTCTAAGGATGAGGCGCGACGAATTGTTCCGATCAAACGTTGGTCAAGATTTTAGAGTTTGTAGAATTATATCAATCTTTATTTTTATTTTTACTGGCACCTACTACCAACTGCTTAGCTATACTTATTTACAGATGATAGCTACTCATTTGATGAGAAGCAAAGAAAAGTATCATATCATATTGAAGATTAAATCTACAAGGCAGCTCATACTGTACCTTGTAGACATTGACGGAAAATGGAGGAATTGGTACGCAACAACAGGCTTATAAAAGGTAAGATGATAAGATGATAATGTTCGTGTTGTTATTTTTTAAAAGGTTATCCTTAAAACTTAGTAAATAAACATTTATTATATAGAGAACCATCAAGTTCTCTCGTAAGATTTCCTCCCAAAAAAGCGTTTCCTCCAAGGTATCCATTTGGCTGATCCAGCTTTTTAAATAACCAATCTGCTTATTTACCCACACGCGGCGGTTTATGTAGGAACCAATCCAATTCGGCATTCGCAGAGATTAAGGCAGTATATCGCCCCTCCCCGGCCGTTCCAGCATAATCCCTATAAATCCACTTTATATTCATCCACCTTAAAGGCCGCAATAAAAGTATCTAGTATATTCTTACGTGCCGCGGGCGAGAGTAAGCTGATTTGTATAAATTGTCGGCCATCACCTTATATCGAATGTGTTCGTAAACATGCGATGGCAATTTTGTCGCAGACGACTGAATATCGCTGAGGTTGGCAGTAAATGGAGAGTGTTTGCCTCAAACACCGCCTCTGGTAAAGTGAACATATGAAATAAGTGATGATTCGCCTGTTTATTGGTGAAGTGTGAAAGCCCAAAGTACAAAATATTTTATAAATTTACATCGTGAAATCATAAACTATAATGGTTTGTGAACAAATTAAAGTTATTTATTCAGTACAGCACAGTACAATTGGGACAATTAAAACAGAGAAACAATCCTGAAATGCAAGTGACAAAAGCAAAATGTACTTATAGTTTTTTTTCAATTATTTTTAAAAAAGTTAATTTGATTTAGAAACAATTAAATCACAAGCTTTTGCTAGTAACCCTAAAAGGAACTGATATTACACAGGCATTTCAAAATTACATAGGTACATACAATCACAACTATTATCCCCGAAGGGTTAGTTAAGACTCAATGAGGACCGCAAAAGCCAGTCCTCTGTCATAGTTCACTTTTCACCAAATAGCGACTGCACATGTGCTCAGCGTGACAGGTGATGAGCTCATCGTCACTCTATGCTGTTGGATGTATGTACAGTCTATAGACCGTTAGTCGCCTTTTACGACACCCAAGGGAAGAGAGAGGGGGTTGTAGTATTCTTTTACCGCTACTCGACACGGTTACATTTGAAAACTACATAACCACAAATTAGAAGATTAATTGAACATCAATAGTGCGTAGCGCTAAGATAGAAGTAAGTCGCTGCACTACGCAGGTGGACACTAGCTATTTAATAAGCGGTTTATTTAAAGCTTCGATAATACTAGCAACCACCATCGAGCCCTAAGAGAACAAATTGCACAGATAGGATAAAGAAAAAAACAGTTTAAAGAGAATATTAATCCGTCAGCACCCCACCGCTATGTAGCAATCCATTCAAAAGTGGCATTACCTTAAATCACCGCGCCGCCATGTATCAAGGGCAACAAATATCTGGCGAGAGCCCTCCGAGGTGTTTAGGGCAATGCGCGATATGACTCATACGCTGTATTAAACTTGAGATAGGATTGCAAAGAAAGGGATGGAGTTGTTGCAGAAAAAGGGTGAAGAGGTTTACAGTACAGTGGTTATTTGTATTTATGTTTGTTTCAAAATATTAAAAATATTTCGGCACAAAAGTATTTTTGGTTTTTGATGATTCAAATCTTGACTGGTTTCAATGTTGCTTGACGGTCAATGACGGCAAATATAGCTGTTAGGGTAGGTTTATTTATTAGTAATAGATATTATGGATTCTGGGCTAACCCTGCTTTTTCCTTTTCAATAGTCAATAGTCAATAGTCAAAATATATTTATTCAATAAACTCAATTAATAAGTACTTTGAAACGTCCAAATATTTTTTAACCTACCACCCATTCAGGACATCATTTTTTAACTGTGGCAAAGAACGGGCGCAAGAAACCACAGCGCACAGAAGCAACGACATTTACAAAATATATATATATTATATGTCGTTACCAGATCACAAAATACAAAATATGAATTTGAATGTAAATAGTTTAATTAAATATGGTGCTCTATATAAATTAATTATAGGCAATTAGAAATAGCTGTTGGAGTAGGTACTTGGAGCATGTCAGACCCAAGCTGTTTTGTCTTCTGTATAATCCGACACTTTATAATAAGCTTTTTTATAAAGCTTTTCTTTGATTTTGATTTTAAATTTATCAAGATCTAATTTCTGAATATCATTTGGTACTTTGTTGTATAATCGTACACACAGACCCTTAAAAGAATTATTTATTTTATGGAGCCTAGTATAAGGCACTGCTAATTTGTTCTTACTTCTAGTATTTAATTTGTGAATATCACTGTTTTTTGGAAACATTTCAATATTTTTATGAACATACACAAGATTTTCATAAATATATTGTGATGCAACTGTCATTATACTTATATCCTTAAATCTCTCTCTGAGAGAGTCACCAGCCTGTAGGTTATATATTGCTCGAATAGCCCTCTTCTGCAGCACAAAGATAGTTTGAATGTCGGCAGCATTTCCCCACAGTAAAATGGCGTACGACATTACACTATGAAAGTAACTGAAATAAACTAATCTCGCTGTATCAACGTCAGTTAACTGACGGATCTTCATTACTGCATAAGCCGCAGAGCTAAGTCTATTCGACAATTTAGCTATATGTAGGCCCCACTGAAGCTTGGCATCCAACGTGATGCCTAGAAACACAGTGGTGTCCACAGGATTCACATTCCTATCTTTAATTTGTACACTAGTTATTACCTGCTTAACATTAGGCAATACAAATCTTACACATTTGGTTTTTCCCTCGTTTAATAGCAAGTTATTAACACTAAACCAGTGAACAATCTTTGAGACCGCATTATTCACATCGTCATAATTTGGGTGTCGTCGTTTCACTTTGAATAAAAGTGAAGTATCATCAGCAAACAATACTATCTCATGACTGTCTTTTACAAAATAAGGTAAGTCATTAATATAAACCAAAAACAAGAATGGACCAAGTATTGAACCCTGCGGAACTCCCATTTTAACCACTGATCCCGGAGATCTTTTACCGTTAATGTCGACCTTTTGAATCCTGTTACTTAAGTATGAGATTAGAAGGCTCAAAGAAGCATCCCTAATTCCATAGTGGTTAAGCTTCCTGACCAAAGTTTCATGTAAAACACAATCAAAAGCCTTGGATAAATCACAAAATACCCCTAGGGCATCCTGTGATTCCTCCCAGGTATCAAATATTTGGATTAAAAGCTCAACACCGGCGTCAGTTGTAGAGCGACCCCTAGTAAAACCATATTGTTTACAATGTAAAAGTTTATTTTTATAAAAATGAATTTGCATTTGATCTAGTATTAACTTTTCAAAAATTTTACTAAATGTGGGTAGCACAGAAATAGGTCTAAAGTTAGAGGGGTCAGAAGTGCTACCCGATTTAAATAATGGAATTATTTTACTATATTTCATGAGGTCAGGAAAAACACCACAGTCAATGCATTCATTAAATATGCAAGCTAAAACTGGAGCTATTGTCATAATTACAGATTTAGCGACGTCCACGGAATTACCCCACAGATCAGCAGTTTTCTTTTTATTGAGAGTGTTAAATGTTTTTATTATATCTATAACACAAATTTTTTGAAAACTGAAATTACTTTCACAATCTTTAACATTCTCCTTCAAAACAGATTCAGCTACAGTGGGGGAGGAAATCAAGGCGTTTGTAGTTGAAACTGGAATGTCAGTAAAAAACCTCTCAAATGCTGCAGCAACATCAGCATCAGAAGTCAAGGTTTTATTATCACAATTTAAATTGTACTCATTATTACGACTTTTCCTCCTGTGGCAAACTACTACAATAAGGTAATGTAAACAATATAATTTTCTTTACAATTAACTTATTCAAACATTCTAAACATTTTAGAAGGCTTGTTTTGTTCTAAAATGTTTTAGAATTCTAGCTAGGTTAGAGGGCTAGTTTTTGTAAAACTATCTCTTTAGATGTTATAAAGGTATCTCTTACCTCGCGCCAAATTTTTATATTTTTGGATTGAAGAGCGGGAGCACTTCCATGTTGACATTTAACGACCCATACGTTAAGGCTGAATTTTGACAAAAGCTGTGACAGATACATACATAGGTACATAAACTCACGCCTGTTTCCCAAAGGGGTAGGCAGAGACTATGGATCGCCATCTGCAACGGTCCTTGCACACTTGTTTTGCTTCATTCAAATCCATCAATCTTTTCATGCACGCCCGGCGGTTTATGTCACTGCGTACACCAGCCTTTTTTATCAAAACCCCTAACTGGTCCGCGTAGGCCTTTCTGGGACGCCCTTGCGCAATCGAATATAGGGAGTTAAGCAAAAACCCACTATTAAAGTTAACTTGAATAATAGCCTTGGCAGGTAGTGTAAAATGATTAATAATCTTACTGGTGGATTTTACCTTATTTTAATCGTTTTCACCAATCAGCTATTTTGTACAGTTCTGGTGTAAATGCACCTAAAATTGTCGTCTCCACCGCATCGCTGTTCCCCGAAGCGCCATCGGTCGTAATTCGCAGTTTGTATTCATGCGCGTCCGCCCGACGACCGCCGAGCCTCGGCGCGACGACTATTCGCATTCGTTTCATTTATTATTTGCCTTCATAATTTCTTTTAAATAACAGAATATGATATATGCCTTACATTTATGTATACTTTTAAGTAGGTAGGGAGGTAATATAGGTACCAACATCAGCTATCATCGTCGTCATCAGCCGAAGGACGTCCACTGTTAGTACAAATACCTAAGTTCCTGACATAAAATCACAATTGCTAGCCAAAAACCTTTCAAATATGTAGATAAAAGAAAAAACTTTAACCAGGGTTGCGGTATAGTTGAATAATAATTGAAACATACCAGTAACTGACGCTCAGACTTAGCTGTTGCTAATGAGCGAGCGATCTTCTGCGCTTGCCAGCCTATGCCCAGCTATAGCGAATTTACTATCTGGTATTTATTAGACGACATGATTTCAGACTTACCTCATTCTTAATAGTATACCTACTGTTTATATAAAACAATACATAAATGTTCGCGTCTTCGTTGCTAAATTTTTGCCTGTCATAAGAAATCTGTACAGTCATAGCCAATAATAAAGAACCGCACAGTACACTGTAGCTATTTAAGCGTGTGCTGACCCCGAGCGGGCACATAAGGAGTCCATCACACATAACAATCAGGCCAGGTCCATATATTTACATGAATAATAAAAACCCCGTATCTGGACGTCCGGCAGTATGCCCCACTATTAACTTATGAAAATAAGCTACAATAACACTTTGTTTATTTTGCGTTATTCCTTGCCGGGGAAATTTGCGACTGGCAAAAGATTTGGTGCCTGTGTCGCTCAAACTTTGTGCGGTTGTCAACCGCATCCACAGAACAGAACCGGAACCAGAACAACCTAATATAAAACTAAAAGAAAAAATAAAATATTAAGGTAAAACATATATTATTTGAAAGGCCGGTAGTCATACTGGCCTTGGTGCGATTTTTTTTTCTAACGATCGTAAGTATAATAATTGTAGTTAACACCATAATATTTTAAATTGTGAATTGCAAACTTTCTTGTCATTTCTGATAAACTCTTTTGTGATCTGAAACGACAGGTAATTGATATATCATAAAATACATACATACATAATAATCACGACTATTATCCCCGAAGGCTTAATGAGAGACTAGGCACTGAGGATAGCAAAAGCAGTCCTCTACCATAGTCCACTTTTCACCAAAAATCGACTTCACAATGTGCTCAGCGTGACAGGTTGGCCTATCGCCGCTCTATGCTATTGGTGTATATGTAGTATGTGCAGTCTTTAGTTCGTTAGTCGCCTTTTACGATACCCAAGGGAAGAGAGGGGAAGTATTCTTTCACCGCTACGCGACACGGTTAAATTATAAAAAAACAATTAAAAAATAAAAGTAAAAATAGCCGTTAGAGCCACGACGGTATGTCAAATTTTTACTGTTTTATTTTGTATGTTAATGTGTGACACCGTATAAACTATTTTATTTTTATCATACATATTAAATGAATGAATGCTATCTGGTTGAGTTCGGTTGAGTGCGCAGTTTGAGGAGGCGTTGCGGGCGAGTGGTGCAGCCGCCATGTTTGGCCAAGGGCCGGCGCCCGCGTGCCTAATGGATGTTGTTCCTATAAACATGCCCGACGACGTGGACGCCATGCCACATTACTTTATTTCCCTTGTTAAAACATTAATTGTTATCAAAATTACTACTAAGTAGGTATGTGTGTCAAGTAAGACAAAAGAAAAACAGTTATTGTGGTTCTAGGCCTCTGTCAAGTGCCCTGTGCCCAGTAAGCTAACACAGGCCCAGAATCAAAAAACAGTTTTATCTTTTATTTTTATACTCTTACAAGCTACCTCTGGAACAGGTAGCCTAGATTTAATGAGAGAAAAATATATATTTTGCATCAAATTTTTCCTGTAACACACTTACTGCAGTATTCAGAGACCTCAATTAAGTTTTAATGACAAATGTCTTTCCTTCTCTATTTAGCACTATACAAAGGAAAGTGACAGCAAGATACTTAATTGTCATTAAAACTTAATTGACTGAGTACGGCGGTTAAAGACCTAAAAGGTATAACTAATACAGTGTTAGAGACATTATTAAATTAAATTTGAATAATAGAGTACCTTGAACTGTACCTAGTGAGGAGCTCGATGGCGCAGCGGCTAGCGCGTTCGGCTTGCGATATTGTCCGCTACGCAAGTTTCGCAATGTCGGGTCGCCTGATGGGTGACCAAATGAAAAAGATCTCGAGCTCCTCCGTGCTTTGAAAGGCACGTTAAGCCGTTGGTCTCGGTTGTTTTCGTAAGATGACAGTCGTTAAGACCCACCAAACCGCATTGGGCCAGCGTGGTGGGCTGTGGCCCAACATCCCTACGTGCTATTGTCCACGTGGAAAGCCTGTGCCCAGCAGTGGGATGTTTATAGGCTGATGATGATGAAAAGAGTACCTTATATTAAAATGTAGTTCAAGTTACCTACTCTCTAAAACTGTCAAGTGGTTACTAGTGATACTTTTTCTTTGCTCTATGTTATGGCTCCCATAAACAAGCGCAAGTGAAGCTTGTCACATCGTCATAAAAATCTTTCACACAAATTGAATCAGTCAACCGCAAACCCACCAAAAGCGCCCCATTCATTACATACGTCTACCTCCTAAACGTCGGCAACACTGTAACATGTCAAACGCATAAATAAAATCACCCGTCGTCGCATAAATACAGTTGTGATCGGGGCGCGGGGAGGCGCGGGAGCGGGCCGAGCCGAGCATCCAGGGATACACTCAAAAATGCCCTCCAATACCCGTGAAATCTCGACCTACCTCATAAAACAGGAGAAACAATATCTCCGACGCACCGTGAAAGGCCAACTTACGAATCAGCACCGCACAGCCCTTATTCCCTGCACTCAAGTCGCATTTCACAATTTGCAGATCCGAATCTAAGTTGGCCGTGTTCCGGCTTCTTCTGAGCCATAAAAGTATATTGTGCGTCTGTAAAGGCGCCTGTTTGTCACCATTTGCATATAGATGTCGCTGCCGACGTTTTTGAATCTGTGCCGGATTGGATATCGGCCCTTCATTTGGAGTGCAGGTGGTGAGATGATGGTGTGTTGATAGAGTACCTACTTGGCAAACCTTCTGGAATTATTAGAAGACATCTAAATAAAAATATGGTATTATTATATTTTTTTCTTGCAAGTTAGTAGGTAGATATATCTCAAAAAAAAGGACCATGGGGAATTTTGTATGAACCCCGTCCCCACCCTACAACAGTCATGGGATACGTGTCAATTTGTTCATTGGGACCCAAAGAAGCCTGAAGAACCTGTGTTAGTTGCAAAAAGTATTGGGTTTATTTATAATAAAAAAAAACTTTTATTGTTTTTTTGCTTTAGTTGGAGTTGCTCGAGAGTGTCATGCTCTCTCAAAGTGTCTCTGCGGTGGTGGCATGTGCGTCGGGTCGTTACGTTCCCTAAAACATGGTTGAGCGAAGCGATGGCTGATTCACATGTCATACTCGTGAACGGGTGCCGCCTGTGAAGTCTGCTCTTGCAATCTTATTTTGTTGGAAAAAAATATATTCAAAAACAATATATTTTTTATAACCTGAATCCCGCGTATTTGAAGAACTTCGCCATAGTAAAAAAATATCTAACCTACTAGACCCTTCAAATGACACTAATTTCATATCTGTTGGACGGTGGGGACAAAATTTCCCATTGTACACCCAGCAGTAGGCAATAATATAATAATACATTACATAAATTAATTTTATTTATTTATTTATTCAGACAACAAAAACCGTGTCGCGTAGCGGTGAAAGAAAACTACCAGCCCCTTTCTTTTCTTGGGTGTCGTGAAAGGCGACTAACGGACTAAAGAATGCACATACATCCAACAGCATAGAGCAACGATGGGCTCACCACCTGTCACGCTGAGCACATGTGCTAATTGATGAAAGTGGACTATGGCAGAGGACTGCTTTTACGGTCCTCATTGCCTAGTCTCTGACGAAACTGGGGGTATATAGTTCGTTAGATTAGTTGTAAGTCTTAACTACAAGTTAGTTAACTGTTTTTTTAATATTATTAGTATTGACGTCAATAAGTGCCTGTAAAGGTTTACATTGAATAAATAATTTGACTTTGACTTTGACTTTGAAACCTTCGGGGATAAAGTCGTGATTATGTCTTTAAATGTAGGTATGTACAACAAGTCACTGACTGCCTTACTACAGAAACATTTCAACAATGACTTAGTTACAACAATTCGAATTGATTTTGTACATTTAAGTAGGTATACACAAATAGAATAATTCAAAAGGGCCACCAGGAACGGAAAATGGTACAGGAAAAAAAACAAAACGGACAAAATACTCTTTGGAGAAAATAAAAAAAAACTCGTTCTGAATTTGAATATATTCATGATGTTTTATCCTCTGGAATTAATGAACGGGATGAGAGCGCGAGGTGCCGCGCAGGGACGCACTCAGGTGGAACGCGTAAACGGGACTGCCTTTTATT
Source organism: Scoparia ambigualis (assembly GCA_963921215.1). NCBI lineage: Eukaryota > Metazoa > Arthropoda > Insecta > Lepidoptera > Crambidae > Scoparia > Scoparia ambigualis. The sequence goes on along the minus strand of OY992511.1, from coordinate 35,997,893 downwards.
GTTGCAGGCTGCGCTGCTCTGCTGCCTTAATGTGATTTTGAATGTGATGTTTTTATGCCAATCTTTTCCTAGCGGTTATAAATAATAAAAAATAGATCTGAATTTTGCGTCTTCATGTTTAGGTAGCAGACATCTAACTAATATGAAAAATTGCTAAGAGCTATTTTTGTTAGTTATGACTACTACTTTCATTTAGATTGTAGTGGTGTTACTTTAAAAATAAAAAGTAATGTTTTTAATAATCTTATCATTGATTTTGTGTTAGGTATACTTAAAAATAAAACAGAAAACATCCACTTTTTGCTAGTTTCGTTTATCGCCGTGAATAATTTAATTCCCCAACTCCAGCACTGCAATCGCAAGTGCTTTAGGCACTAAACAGGATGACAATACGCGCCGCACGTACGCGCGCCGATATATACGGACCACTGACATAACAACGCACTTTCTTAATCATATACACTCCGGGTAGGCGGAGGAATAAACAGCGGCCTTCCCCAACATGAGATATCGTCTCAAAAAGTCTTTTTGCGCCGCCTAGTAAGCAAATCACGAATTGCAAAAATGTCCTAGACGCGTAAGTATACTAACAGCGGCAATCGAAAGGATTACTTGTAATTTGTTGTTATGGGACGTATGGCGGCGGCGTTAACCTACATCCAATTTACGAATTGGACACGTTCCGGATGTTATATTTAAACTTTGGCGACGGAATTAGGTGCCCGACCGTTGGAACTGCCTCTGCTAATGGTTAGCCAATGCTATTGTCACTGACGGTGTTTACCTACAGATGTTGGATGGTACCTATATATGAGGGAGGGTATATGGTTAACACTGTCTCCGTGCTAATAAAATTACGCAGTTACATTTAACTAAAAACTCACTTCTAAATATCATATTTATTTCCATCATCATCATCCTTATTTCAGCTGCCAGCCTAGCGGGCAGCCTGACATCGTTAGGCCTCTTTGGGTAAAATTTAACACGTCGACTTTTTCGGTCCAGTGTAAGCCTTATCTACTGTCTTCCGGCCAACCCGAAGATATCGTTTGCTTTTATTATCTCTCAGGATAGACTCTTTATCTGCTACAATGTATGTAGCACCTCTAAAATGTTGATGTAGTCGGTCCTCATTACGATTGTCGGTCACAATGGATACATTAGATGGGGTTTGTGCTTCAACGCAGAAAAAATTCATTTATAGACTTCATGACTATTATCCCTCAAAGGGTTAGTCAGAGACTGAGCAATAAGAACCGCAGATCCACGTTTTACCAAATTACAACTGCACATGTGCTCAGCGTGATAGGTGGTGAGCACATAGCCGCTCTATGCGAAACCCAAGGTAAGAGAGAGGTTGGTAGTATTATTTCAGTGAGCCGGTATACCACACGGATCAAACATCGTAATACAAAAAATTTGTCGTGTGGAGAACGTGGTGAGAACGCTAATAAGTCAATAGAACTAAAGCACGCCAGAGTTCAGCGAGGGCAGTGAGAGCAGTGAGGGCAGTGAGTGCCGATGACGGCTCGGCCGGCGTTTCCACCCGGCCTCCGCCTGTCACCGGCACCGACTGTAACCGGCGACCACTCCGGGAACTTTCTGACAGGTGATGCGAGTCTACGTGAAGAATTATCTAGTATTTTAATTTACGCAGTCAAAGAAAAGAAACAACCAGAATGTATCAAAAAGAGCGTGCCAATCTTAAGGAGGAGATAGAATGAGGTATGAATAACTTTAATAATATAAATAAAATAGTTTAGTGAAAGTACCACACCGTGACAGTACACGAGAATAACTTTTTTTATGTTTCACAAATTCTTCCATTTTTAGCTGGTTTTGTTGTTGTGTGTGTGTACTAACAAGCAGGCATTTCATTCTTATTATTTTTGTTAAGAATTTAAACTTTCGCGTTGCATTGTATTAAAACTATGTTAACGAGACTGAACACGGTTATTAATCGATAAAACTAATCGTGTTTAGTCCCGTTAACATAGTAATATTATCCCTCAAAGGGTTAGTCAGAGACTGAGCAATGAGAACCCCAGAAACAGTTCACTGTCATAGCCCACTTTTCACCAAATATCGACTGCACATGTGCTCAGCGTGACAGGTGGTGAGCCGGTCGCCGCTCTATGCTGTAAGATGTATGTGTAGTCTTTAGACCGTAGTTGCCTTTTACGACACCCAAGCGAAGAGAGGGGTTGGTAGTATTCTTTCACCGCTCTGCGACATGGTTAGACGAATAGAAAGTTATCGTTTCCATTTAAACAGACAACAGTGCAACAATCTGTGTCTGCACCCGCCCGCCGCGCGATTAGGCGCTGCCTATGCCCAGCCGGCCGCGAAGCCTTGCGTTTGACGCGTGTGCGCTGACGTGACGGCGGGCGCGGCGGCGGCGGCGGCGGGGCGCTCCGGCCGAGAGCCTGCGAGCGCATTGTACACACGGCTTGCAGATCATTTCTTTCTTCATTCTGTCGTCGAAATGGAATGTTATTTTTCTATTTAATTTAAATCAATCAATTCAATTAATCTTAATCAATTTGACATTTTATTTATTTATTTATTTTTTATACTTAAATCAATTAGTATTTATTTATATTAATGCCCATTCACACGTCTTAATTTTATTTTATTGTTTATTGCTATTTTATTTTCCATTAAGGTTTTCTAGGCAAAAATTGAAAACCAGTGCTTTGCTCTTTGAGCAAAGGTATCACTGAGTTTTTGCCCTTTTGCATCGCTGCGGCACACATGCTACCAACATGTTATTTGAATGCTTTTTATTTGTACCTAAAAGCATGTGTGTTTTTTTAATGCAAATAAATGTTTTATCTATCTATCTGTCATCCACCCATCCAAAACTGTGAAATTTCTCTAATCGATGGTTGACCCTAGTGACAAACTTCTTGATTTAGTGGTAGGTTGAATTGAAGTGCTGGCGTTTGTATAATGGACTTGCCTGTAGCACCGCTGATTGAACAGGAGCAGCTGATATTCAAAGTTATGGTACGCGTGTAGGTAGGTAGGTAAGTACTTAATGTTTCGCAATCTTTTGATACGAGACGAAAACGTTAAAAATGTACCTACATTTTACATTAAATGTAGGTACATTTTTAACATTTACATAACATTTTACATTAAATGTAAAATGTACATTTTTAACATTTTCGTCTCGTATCAAAAGATTTTTTATCCGTAGGTAATATTTATGCGACTGAGACTGGATTCGACCAAACTGGAATAAGACTTACTCCGAGATTAGTCTATACAAATTCAGCGTTTAATCTAGGTATAAGACCTTATTCCAGTTTGGTCGAATCCACCCTGAGTCGGAAAACTTTATAACTTATCCAACCCACATTAGGCTAGCGCGGTGGGCCAACCTCCCCATTTGCTGTTGGGGATGTGGGAAGGCCTGTGCCCAGCAGTGGGACGTTTATAGCGGCTGGTGATGAGTCGGAAAACTAGCATACGGAAAAGCGTGATGGAAAACGGCAACGGCAGACCGCAGATGCCTGCGATACTTAAAGTGTAACTCGTGCTTGCCTGTGAAATAGCCAAACATAAGCATAAGGTTATGCTTTTATTTACTGTGATCTGAATGTCTCCTGTGTAAAATTTGAAATTTAATTTATTATTTACTCATTTTACGCCCATTATCTAATTCAATCATTAAGTTAAGTTGTGTTTTAGTGGTGAGCGTTTCGCTTTTAGTGTATTTCATGTGCAAAATCAAAAATTTTAGTAAAACTGTTTAGTGACAGTTACCGGCATGTAAGTGAACCGTTGTCATCTTTATGGTACCTACCCTTAAATCACTTAAAATCTTATAAATTTGCATAAATTGACGATTTGTTAATTATTATACGTATCTTTTTTAATTCCAACCACTTTAGTTCCGATTAACATACGTAAACATAACCTCTGTTTGTTGGTTACGCGACTACTCGTACAGCTGTTTACTTGTAACCTACATAGTATTTAAAAAATTGTATTTCTCTTTTATACGGTTCAATTTTTAAGTTTTCCCATAATGATGACTCGCAAGGCCTTGTCTCGTCAGGAGGAGTCCAAACTCCAACTGACATTAAATGAATTGAAGGCTTCGAAAGAGTTGTGTGATCAACTAAACAGAGAGCGAGATGACAACGAAAGGGAACTTTTGGAATCATTAGACAGGCATCAAAAGTTAAAAAATGAGATGGTACAGTTAAATGACCGTTATATCGATGCTATTGATGCCCGGGACAGGCTCCAAAACATTGTGCACAGGTTCGACCAATGTAGTTCAGAGTATGACCAGGCTCTGAACTGCATAGATGAGTTGAAAAAACAATTGCATGAGGCCAATAATAAAATTACTTTATTAGAAACATCTAAACTTAATATGACTGCCTCATTAAATCAAAGCTTGTTCGATAAGTTGGTAGTCTGTGCCCCCTCCATGGTTTCTGCGACAGCTAGCAGTCAGCCCACTGTCACTATAGATCTTACATGTCAGGAAAATAAAAATAGAAACCACTCAGTGAAGATTGCTGGCTGTAGCAAAAATAAACTAAAAAATATATTAAGATAAATAAGTACATTAAGAAAACGCAAAAATTAGTTAAGAAGCACAATTTTTTTATTAAAAATGTAAAATTAAATAGAGAAAGATTGTACTTAATTGACAAATTAGATATATACTTGTCACAACTACACAATAAAAATTTAAAATATAAAAATGATACACAAATTCTACAAACTAAAATCGCACACCTAGAGGACTCGCTTATATCTATTACTAAGCAATATGATCTTTCACAAGGTCAAATAAAAGAACACATGTTGGCCCTTGATGAACTGGTAGTCCTGTGTAATGGTAACAATGAAGGGATTGATTCACTCACAAGTAATTGTAAATGTAAACAGTTACCAAGCCGTTCATCAATCCCATGTGATTCTTCCTCTGTCGAATTGATTGATGTTTCTTCCAAAGGTTCCCTTACTCAGTGCACAATTAAAAATGTAACACAACTTATACCAACCAACCAGATTCCAAGTAAGACAGATTGTAATAGTGACATGGTAATATTTAGTGATGAATTTGGTAAAAACATGGGTCGGTTGTTATTTGACTTGGAACATTCAGTTATCAATTATTGTATACCAGGTGCTTCTTATCAACATATTTTGAAAAAAGCTGTAGAACATAAATAAAACCCCAATAGCACCTTATTATTATTTGTTGGTAATAGAGGTAATCTGAACAAAACAAGCCTTATAAAATGTTTAGAATGTTTGAATAAGTTAATTGTAAAGAAAATTATATTGTTTACATTACCCTATTGTAGTAGTTTGCCACAGGAGGAAAATTCTATTAGACATAAGCTTAACGACATAATGCATTTAATTGACACTAACAATTATGTTAGTAATTTTTATTTGACAAGAGATAGTTATTATCTGCCAAATTATTTTAAGCGACAAATAGCTTTATCGCTATCCTATTGTATTCAAACGTCAGCCAAAAACTTGGCTAAACAAGTTGCTTCTATTGAGCAATGTATATTTGACATAGACGTCAGTAGTGTTTCTACTGACATTCCAATTAATTATTTAAATTAAATTATATGACAAAAGAGGAAAACTCTTGCGAAATGTTTGTTAATAAAATGAAATTAAATGAATGTAAAAATAGCTTTAGCAAAAGCCCATGTCAATCATTAAATTTAAAAAATGTATAGTCTTTAAACATTGTCCACCAGAACATCCAAGGAATGATTGGCAAAGATTTGGAGATTGAATTGTTCATGAACTGTAATAAAATTGATATTCTTTGCATAACAGAACACTGGCTTAAAGACCATCAGTTCATGTTCAATTTTAAGAATCATTTGGTAGGAAGTTCGTTCAGTCGAGGAAATGCAATACATGGTGGCTCCTTAATTATTAGTAGTAAAAAGTTTAAATTAAAGGAACGCAAAGACATAGTGAGCCTCTCGGTTGAGCGAACAATAGAAATAGCTTGTGTGGAGTTGGAGCAGTTTGTTGTATTAATAAGTGTGTACAGACCTCCTTCAGCATCATATGATTTTTTCGAAAAAGTTATGGATGAGGCATTACATAAAGTCCGTAATGTAGGTAAAACAATAATTGTTTGCGGGGATTTTAACATTAATTTGTTAGAAAATTCCACAATGTCAACTAAAATTAAAAACCTATTTCTATCATACAACTTAAATCATTTATTTTTGGAGCCGACAAGAATAACTGCCACTTCGGCCACCTGTATTGATAACATATATACAAATGTAAAACCACTGGCTCAGCAAATTATTAATAACCTGGACTCTGATCATTGTGGCCAAATGGTCAGCTTTCCACACCAGCGTAAACAAGTGACGAAAAAGAATATCACTGTTGTACCAAAAACTGCAGGTCGGCTGGAACGCTTTAAAAGCAATCTAGATACAAAATTAAATTATTTAGAACACAATGACAACCCTAATGTCTTTTATAATATTTTTTTTAACATTTATTGTTCAGAATTTAATAAAACTTTTATTCCAAAAAAGATCTCAGTTAGTGGTACTGTAACTTTTAATGAATGGGCTACAATTGGTATTCACATAAGTAGGAAACGCCTTTATGAACTTTATGGTGAACGCAACTATAACACCAGCGATGACTTCAAATTATATGTTAAAAATTATTCAAAGTTATTCAAAAGAGTATGTCGATTAGCCAAGGCAAACTATCTGAGTTCTAAGATTAAGAATAGTAATGACAAAATAAAAATGACATGGAATATTATAAATAGTGAAACTGGAAAGGTCAAAAGTCGTAATAATGAGTACAATTTAAATTGTGATAATAAAACCTTGACTTCTGATGCTGATGTTGCTGCAGCATTTGAGAGGTTTTTTACTGACATTCCAGTTTCAACTACAAAAGCCTTGATTTCCTCCCCCACTGTAGCTGAATCTGTTTTGAAGGAGAATGTTAAAGATTGTGAAAGTAATTTCAGTTTTCAAAAAATTTGTGTTATAGATATAATAAAAACATTTAACACTCTCAATAAAAAGAAAACTGCTGATCTGTGGGGTAATTCCGTGGACGTCGCTAAATCTGTAATTATGACAATAGCTCCAGTTTTAGCTTGCATATTTAATGAATGCATTGACTGTGGTGTTTTTCCTGACCTCATGAAATATAGTAAAATAATTCCATTATTTAAATCAGGTAGCACTTCTGACCCCTCTAATTTTAGACCTATTTCTGTGCTACCCACATTTAGTAAAATTTTTGAAAACTTGATGCTAGACCAAATGCAAATTCATTTTTATAAAAATAAACTTTTACATTGTAAACAATATGGTTTTACTAGGGGTCGCTCTACAACTGACGCCGGTGTTGAGCTTTTAATCCAAATATTTGATACCTGGGAGGAATCACAGGATGCCCTAGGGGTATTTTGTGATTTATCCAAGGCTTTTGATTGTGTTTTACATGAAACTTTGGTCAGGAAGCTTAACCACTATGGAATTAGGGATGCTTCTTTGAGCCTTCTAATCTCATACTTGAGTAACAGGATTCAAAAGGTCGACATTAACGGTAAAAGATCTCCGGGATCAGTGGTTAAAATGGGAGTTCCGCAGGGTTCAATACTTGATCCATTCTTGTTTTTGGTTTATATTAATGACTTACCTTATTTTGTAAAAGACAGTCATGAGATAGTATTGTTTGCTGATGATACTTCACTTTTATTCAAAGTGAAACGACGACACCCAAATTATGACGATGTGAATAATGCGGTCTCAAAGATTGTTCACTGGTTTAGTGTTAACGAAGGAAAAACCAAATGTGTAAGATTTGTATTGCCTAATGTTAAGCAGGTAATAACTAGTGTACAAATTAAAGATAAGAATGTGAATCCTGTGGACACCACTGTGTTTCTAGGCATTACGTTGGATGCCAAGCTTCAGTGGGGCCCACATATAGCTAAATTGTCGAATAGACTTAGCTCTGCGGCTTATGCAGTAATGAAGGTCCGTCAGTTAACTGACGTTGATACAGCTAGATTAGTTTATTTCAGTTACTTTCATAGTGTAATGTCGTACGCCATTTTACTGTGGGGAAATGCTGCCGACATTCAAACTATCTTTGTGCTGCAGAAGAGGGCTATTCGAGCAATATATAACCTACAGGCTGGTGACTCTCTCAGAGAGAGATTTAAGGATATAAGTATAATGACAGTTGAATCACAATATATTTATGAAAATCTTGTGTATGTTCATAAAAATATTGAAATGTTTTCAAAAAACAGTGATATTCACAAATTAAATACTAGAAGTAAGAACAAATTAGCAGTGCCTTATACTAGTCTCCATTAAATAAATAATTCTTTTAAGGGTCTGTGTGTACGATTATACAACAAAGTACCAAATGATATTCAGAAATTAGATCTTGATAAATTTAAAATCAAAATCAAAGAAAAGCTTTATAAAAAAGCTTATTATTAAGTGTCGGATTATACAGAAGACAAAACAGCTTGGGTCTGAAATGCTCCAAGTACCTACTACAACAGCTATTTCTAATTACCTATAATTAATTTATATAGAGCACCATATTTAATTAAACTATTTACATTCAAATTCATATTTTGTATTTTGTGACCTGGTAACGACATATATTATATATATTTTTTGTAAATGTCGTTGCTTCTGTGCGCTGTGGTTTCTTGCGCCCGTTCTTTGCCACAGTTAAAAAATGATCTCCTGAATGGGTGGTAGGTTAAAATATATTTGGACGTTTCAAAGTATTTATTAATTGAGTTTATTGAATAAATATATTTTGACTATTGACTACATATTATATGAATTGATATTCCTACCACCAAGCAAGAGAACCAAACATAGTAAAGAACAATCGTCAATCTTATGGTGGTTTCTTTTATATTGTTTTGTTTCAGATTATGACTTAGACCCTCACATTACCTACGTAAGTCACAGTCAAAACGTCATATACATTGATCAGTGTGAGTCACAAGCTCCCCTCATCAATTAGGCCTGCATCCATTGATTCGGAAACGTCGCGCCGATTTATTGAAAGTGCTACCTACAAACGAACTATTCACGTGGATAGAGCTTAAGACAACGTGATAAAGAACACTTTCACTTGGCAACCGATAATGCGATGAGTGAGCAGTCAAACTCAGTGTCATTGTCACTCGGTGGATGCGTGCCGACGCGCGTCCGATGCGGCGACGCGGCAGGAAAGATTTTTACTTTCTGAATCCGTTAGATTAATGCGGGGACGGTGGGCACGAACCAGGGGTTGTTGCGAGAGGTTAAATATTATAAATTTAATCAATAGTCAAAAAAACCCGAAGTGTTATTTTGCGAAAATACCGAGATCATGACCGAAATAATCTTACAATCATACTACGTAATCATGACTTTATCCCCGAAGGGTTAGTCAGAGACTAGGCAATGAGGACAGCAAAAGCAGTCCTCTACCATAGTCCACTTTTCATTAAATAGCGACTACACACACTGTGCTCATTCATTCTGCTGTTGTTTGATGTGAATCTTACAATCATGCAACTATTTTATGTTTGTTGGAAATACCTTTTCGAGTGCTACGGTGACCGTAGTACGGTCAGTTTTTAATAGTAATTAAAGCTCAACTGTCTCGATATAGCAGTCAAGTTTCTCTGTCATTTATTCATATCTACACATTACCTACATGGCACAAAAAAAAACTACAAAAAAAAAACTTTAATTACAATTTTACGTTAAGAGTCTATAAAATTCTCAAAGTATTGTTCTTTGGTAAAAAATACACTTCATAGAAAACTATAAAGAAAAAGCGGAAAGCTAGAAAGAATATGCGGTTTTAGGAAAACAATAATTATTAGTAAACGTCACAGTTGCGTTAAATAAAATAAAAATTATCGTTTTGGTTTGTCAGCAAAAACGTAGTTACAATGCGTGCCCAAACACACTGCCCTATACAATCCAAAACCTCCTTCTGCTGGGGCACTCCGGGGAACTCCGGCGAGTGACTGGCGGAAGGAAGCGCGCATAAGTCAGCCAGCCCCGGCGGAAGCGCCGCGCTGCCACGTGCCTGTGTCAATTAGCCTCTTGGACACCAGGGGCGCCCAGAACGGGGAATCTCTCCTAGCCCCACAGTGATAGACGAGAAATTGGTCCTTCAATATTTTTTCCCACATTGTGAATGTTATTGGACTTCATCACTGCCCTCAAAGTTCCGTAGCATTCGGAGTATTCAAGAGCCCAATGCTGATAACCTTCCTTTCACAATACAACTCATTTAGAAAATACCATACACAAAATAAGTTAACACCTGATAGAAGATAGGAGCGCCTGTGTCCTTTAGTCCTAAAGCCAATGATGAATATGACTACCTTACCTGTCTGCCAGAATAATCTACATGCCTTTCTTCTGCTTAGGGTATAACCGCCGCGCCCGCCACGAGTCAGGCTAAAAAAAGTCCGAATAAGTTTATTTATTTATTTGTTGCACTTATGTTTACAGTATCACTATCATACAATACAGTAATTATAACAATATATGATAGCCTGTTACATGCCCTGTTAGGTCGTCACAAAACTATAACATAACACATAACAACTTAACTAACTTTTATTATAATAACTATTATCCTATTGCTAAATTATATAATAATACAAAATATATACTCAATAAAAGTTGCATGGGTGAGCTTTCCGTGGATAACGTTTTTATATATTTTTTAATTCATTTATTTATTATCTTTGTCAGACATGAACTCCTGTATTGACTAGTAGCATTTTTGTGATAAGTATTGTTTTAGTTTACTGTTTTATTATATATTTTATATTTATATTTTTAATAATTTTTCCTTTGTTTCGTTTTTTAAAGTTTGTGGGATTTTATTTAAAATGAGAATAGATCTACAGATCTACAGATCCATTCTCATTATGGGCTGTTTCTATACATTTCTAGTTTGGGTTCAGGAAGAATGAGTTTATTTTGATGTCGGGGTTTTTAGTGATTTCGAAGTAGGTATGTGAGATTTTTCTTTACAAAAGAGGCTGTTTCTAGTTTAACATTGCTGTTAAGACACACATGCCCCGATACATCGGCCATCATCACCGTCGCTTTGGGCTCTCTTGAGGTTGAGATGAGTGCTTTATTATAAAGATGCATGTCTGCCAGATATGATTATGTACACACGATAGCGTATGAAAACTCTACCTATAGGAATACAATGATTAATTGTTGCCCGTGAGTTGTTTGAGAGTTTAAAATTAACATCTATTTGTAGGCGCGTCAGTCTTAAACGTGGGAAGTGATGCAGATACAAATGCAATCGTCAGTCTCGCAAAAGTCCTTCATCAATCTTTAAAGATTATCGTTTAGAGCAGCAATTAATACAGAATCTAAAATAGACATCTAACATAAAATTAATTACCTCAATAGAAAAGGAAATAAAAGCTATTCTTTTATTAGGCACGTTATTAATGTGGACCGCACGGCAACGAAATTGATTGCAACAAATTCGTCAGCAGTGGCAGGTTACTGCCAGCCGACCTTTAGTTCCAAAAACGAGCAGACGGACGGACAGCAAATCATCACGGTAATGCCCACGATGACTGGTTCATACCTCTCGTATAATGCCCTGATAATATATTATGCCAAGTTACGGCTGGACTCTTTGGGAAGTGTCCGCGGTGATTTATGCGCCTCACCTAGCGAAAGCGCTAAATACTGCTATTTTGTTGTTTGACATAAATATAACGTGATGTATGAGGAGAAATCAGGCGGTGATTTAGATGCGCAGTGACACAGTTCTACGGACGGGTCTTGTGAAATTGAACGGAGTTGAGTATTTTTTGAAAAATGAAGTGATTTTAATTAAACAAGAAATAACAAAATACCCAAATACTATATACGAATCTGCTAGCCATTAGTTTTACAGGTGATCACTTTTATTCTGACGCATCAGACCCTTTACAGGGTCCATTCTCAAAACAAAAAAAATGAAAACTTAAATATTTTATGCGAGTACGTTCGAAAAAGTATTATTTTCTACTGAAAAGTAGTTTTAAGTTAGCAATAAGAGAATTAAATTAGGTATTATTATTGTCCGTAGGTTTACCCTTGAGACCCTACACGTGACCCCTGGGTGGTGTTAAATGAGTGACACTGACTGAGTGGTAGAGCCACGCTGCGTTGCAGCACGCATTGGGCCGGCTCGCCCGGCGTAATACCACCCTCCCACGAATATCCGGCGTGAAATATTGGCACTTGGTGCTGTTGTGTTTCGTCTGGCCAGTGAGGGTTCCGGAGGCCTTCCCCCTCTCCCCTCCTCTCACAATTCCTGTTCCTTCCTTAACCCTATTCACTCCATAAAGGCCGGCAACGCGTCTGCGATTCCTCTGGTTTTGCGGGTGTCCATGGGCGGCGGTGATTACTCTCCATCAGGTGACCCGCCTGCTCCTGTCATGTTTTTAGATATTTTTAAAAATATAAAATGGCAATACTGATTTTCCCCCCTCTTGACGTTACGTGTTTATCTGGGGAAGTGGTAAAGTGGTAGGAGTAGAAAGGCTTTGCTCAGACCAAGAGTTGAGTCGATGACCATTATTTTGCCGACCACGGTGGTGTTAAGATACTACTTATTAAATCTATGTCCAATAGCTGTGTGATTTTATAAAAGTGTAATTTGTTATTGGAACAATATAGTTAAAATATCAGTTACAAGTTGCAGTGGTTTTATTTCTTTATCCACTCGTTTGCCTCCTTCTTCTATAAAAATAAAAAAAATAAAAAACCGTGTCGCGTATAGCTGTGAAAGAATACTACCACCCCCTCTCTTCCCTGGGGTGTCGTAAAAGGCGACTAACGGACTAATGGCTGCACATACATTACATTGACATTCACTACGACTCACTTCTAGGCTCCGTCGAATCATTGAGAACTTGATAGATTAGTTAGTTTTATTGTTTATTTACATTTAAATTTATTTTTATTTTAATAACTTTTGTAGGTACAACAGGCATTTGTTTTTGTATTTTTTTTTTGTTTTCTTTGGCTACATTGTTACTTTACGGATGAGCAAACTTTTATAATGCAAGCTGTGTTTGCCTTTAAATGTTGGTGGCAATTAGGTGTTATATGAGGTAATATATGAGAAGTTAATAAGCATTTATGTAAGTAACATTGTACAGTAACGTTGGCTGACCTTAGTAAATAAATAAATTAAAAAATACATCTAATAGCATGAGAGAGCGGCGATGGGTTCACCACCTGTGTTCACACGTGTGCAGTCGCTATTTGGTGAAAATTGGACTATGGTAGAGGACTAACCCTTCGGGGATAAAGTAGTACTTTCAGTTATTCTGTGATAATAGTCGTGATTATGTATGTATTATTATTAACAGCGTTAATAATAATACCTAAATCTTGCCTTTTATGATTTCTGTAGACGGTGGCACACTGGCGGTCGGTGGTTATAACCATAAAGTGAGTTGCTGAAAACTACTTACCAAAATTTTAGTAGGTACAATATGTTTTAATATTTTTTTAATTTTTACTTTAATCGCCTTTTTATTCTGTAAGGGGTATCGTCTTCTTCATTCAATCTTTCACTCACTGCATTGCCTTTTTATAGTCTAAATAGAAATTCGAAATGCGTATAAAATAATCGGACGCGATTAGCGCGTTTCCTTGAACCGGCCGCTGCGCACGCGCACCGATAAATCAGCCGTGTCCTCTCCCGGAATAGAGCGACACGAGTCTTTTTTGTGCCACATTAAATAGATAACCATGTTTTGAGTTGAGCGCCGTAAATCACCGAAAACGGTTTGACATTTTAATCTGTTTTACTATTGGGAGAAGAGTGATAAGTTTTTAAACTGCTCATGCGCATTCCAACCTCGTTTTTTATAGCAACTTTTTAGTAATGTACAAGCCTAACTAAAATATTTTTTTTTATATTTTACAACAGTCATTGGTACGAATAGTGAATTTTAACAGAACGATACTCATTAACAGAAAGCCAAGACAAACAATAAGGCCGGGTCTAAGCGCACTTCACCCGTTATCCTCAATTTCTAATTGCCGTAACACAACAATGTTACAAACTTTAATGTTATGGCGACATATTAATATAAGTTAATTCCAGTTTGTTATGATTAATTTCTGAAAGTGAGAGATTTCATAATAATGACCGCGTAAGCTTCACATCGGCCGTCGAGCGAGCGACGAACGAATGCATCAGTTTAATTGATCGCGTCACCGTCTAATCCCGTGTGTTCCCAAACATACAATTATCCCATTTAAGTCCAGACGAGCTCCAATTGACCGACGACCATCTTGATTGAAGTCCTGTGAGTATATGATTGGGTCAAGAGAAATGCGACACACTAAACACTCTATTTCTTCAGTAACATTATGAGCTTTGTACAAATTGTTTTATCGGAATTAGCTCTCAGGGTGTCTACTAGTACGAATTGGATAGCTCTATTATGAACTGATTTTAGCTAACATTCCAGTTTATCTTCAGATATTAATAGTATAATACTGTCCATAACTATGACAGATTATGAATACAATCAGGCTAAGGAAAGGCTAAGGAAATCCATGGTGTACAAAACGCGCAACAATAATGTAGAGTTAATTAAGCTAACTCTTTTATATTTTAGAAGTACATTTATGATAACCATGTCTCTCTTTCTCTCTCTGTCGCTGTCTAGATCTAGACTCAAACAAATTAGTAATACTTACTTATTATGAAAGATGAAAGTATTTTCATTAGAACTGAAAACTACTATTAGCTATATTAGCGAGGTGCGAACTATCACCAACAATCATAACCGGATAAACAATGCCATTCGGCGTTAATCGCTGCTATTAATGCATCATCCACATATCAACGGAACAATGGTCGCTCGCACAATCGCCGCCCAGCCTCCACCTGAAAATCCGAATTATTCCGCATTATTCATATTCCAGCGAAGAACAATGCGGCCCGCCGGAAACCTGTCCGCGGTCTACACGCGGATTTTACACGCAAATTTACACCTACCATCATTAGGATGCAATCTAAAAGCAACCTAGAGCCACTGCTCACAAAGTCTGCTTTCGGATGGCCGTGCTAAAGCTTTAAACACTGGCCAACGAGATGATCTCTCCCAACTGTTTTGTAAATGGAACACGATTCGAATTGTCACCTGAAACATACGCGCAATATGTTTTGGACTTTATCGAAAACTGGTTTGGTTTAATTTTCCTTGCCGTTCACTGCTGTAGTGCTGATTGAAATTTCGACGCTCCGGCGTTTGGAATGAAAGCTTTGTTACTTTATCATACTGTTCATTTTAGATTGCATCAAGAGCTATATATCACGATGAGTGGATATTCACAGGTGCAACAGCGCGGAAGGTTTGACAAGCGGCCGATCTCGCATACAATATGGCGGACTTTCCGTTTCCGGTAGCGATTACGAGGTGACGTGTGGTGTTTGGTTATTTGCGGCGCAGATAACAGTTTGGTTTAATGAACATGAAGTACTGCAGGTGGTATGAGATAAAATCAAGTGCAACGAATGTATATTTGCGAATCACTTTAGATCGGCTATTTGGATAATTCTATATTTGTTCTGTTTGCAATTTGTCAGGACAAAGTTTATATGAGAGACGATTTTTGGGGCGGGCCGCAAGTTATTTGTAAGTTACATTTTTATTGCAACACTACTAAAATTAGCATTGAACTAAGCTAACGATAAGTTCCAAATAAAGAAAGCATCATTCAATTTTATGAAATGGAATTTTTCCATATTTGAGTTGTTGTTTTTGAGTCCCCGATCAGTTACTCCGTGATCAAGGTGCATGCAACCGCGCCGAAATATCGGGGACTCAAAAACAACAACTCAAACATAGTATAAATCCGGTTTTTAGGGTTCCGTAGCCAAATGGCAAAAAACGGAACCCTTATAGATTCGTCATGTCTGTCTGTCCGTCCGTATGTCACCGCCACTTTTTTCCGAAACTATAAGAACTATACTGTTGAAATTTGGTAAGTAGATGTATTCTGTAAACCGCATTAAGATTTTCACACATAAAAAGAAAAAAAAAATGAATTTTGGGGGTTCCCCATACTTAGAACTGAAACTCAAAAAAATATTTTTTGATTAAACCCATAGGTGTGGGTTATTTATGGATAGGTCTTCAAAAATGATAGGTATTGAGGTTTCTAATATATTTTTTTCTAAACTGAATAGTTTGCGCGAGAGACACTTCCAAAGTGGTAAAATATGTGTCCACCCCCCTGTAACTTCTAAAATAAGAGAATGATAAATTAAAAAAAAAAATTGTGATGTACCACCAAAAATTGGTTGGAACGAGATCTACATTGAAGTTTTTTTAAACTTTTTTTTTTTTTTTCTATCGTGTGAAGTTCATTGGATCTTGTAACTGAATGAGACTTTGAATAGATTAGATCCTTAACTATGGCCTGGCCGCAGCCGCTGTGCCGCGCCTTGGGTATGCGCGGGTGGTGGGGGGAGTGGGAAGTAAAGAGCATGAACTCACATGAGATTCGTAGTGTCAGACAGTTCTTACGATATCGAAGCACAGTTTATTGAAGCTTTATATTTACGAGTATAATTACATCCAATCCGTTTTTGAATTAAAGAACCAATATAAATGAAATAAATCTTTAATTCTTGGAAATATATGGGGTGACTGCTAGGGGCCGCGGGGGGCTTCGGGGGCTGGTCAGGTCGGGTGTTTTGAACATGACAAAGATGACAAAAAAGGAATTCGTGTTTTTTTTCATTTTTAATTAAATAATTCTTTTTGTGAATTTTAATTGGATAGTCTTTGTATTTATTTGAGTATCTAATTTATTTTAAGCAATAACATAAGAAAACTAAATGAAAAACAATTATTTACAACGCGCGGGCAACGGCCGGCCGGTCGACCGTCTGTTGACCCGTTCGCGTCAGCTGGGCGATAAGTACCTACGTTAATCTGCAATGATACCATTTTTGTCATGTTTAAGACGCTTGACCTGATCGGCCCTTGAGGTTTCTTGCGGTTTCTGGCAGTCACCTCATATAATATAAACTTTGTTTGCTTTTCTTTTCTTAAAATATTCGGCCACTAAAAAAATGACTGTCTTGATTATCTCGTGATAATGCACGACCCATTTTGGATATTTTATCTCATGTGCGTCTGACACACTAGTTGCCGCCGTGAGCGATGACGGCAGAATAACTAAATGGAGCAACTGTTTCGCCCCCCCGCCTCGCCGCTCGCGTGCCCGGGGCGCGGTGCGGCGGTGGCGGTCAGACTATAATACATACTTTTTTTTCCAGAATTTAAACCATTATTTTCTATGTCGTAGATGGTTTGAAAAACTCAAAGCGCGACCTATCTAGCCTTAACTCGTAAACCCTACGCGCGCGCGTAAACCCTGCGCTCCTGACGGACGTCAAATCGATATCGAGTCGGCTTTGCTTAACGGAATATGAACGCTCGGGTCACGCGATGGGTTTCGGTTTCGCGTGGGGGTCGTTGGAGGGTGAACCTTCTGTACGGAAGTAATATTAGTTATTCTGTGCTTGTACCAAGACGAAAAACGAAACAATTTTAAAACACACAAATTTATGCTTATTAATTTTTGACGTTTTCTATGCTTAAGTTTTTATAAAAAAAGATATTTGAATGATTAAAAATGTCAACCTTATTGGTTAGGTACTAATGTTTTCCAAAACTCATTTCAACCGTTACTTTATTTTACTTTAAAAACTCAGTTATTTCCAATTTCTATTACTTACCACAATATCAATACGATAATTGGAAATCACATTTAATTTTATTCCTTAAAGTAATACCTTAAGTTAACAATTCATTGTGATTTATCATTCTTCACCTTTCATCCTAAAAAAAAACGATAAATTACCTATAAATATTAGCCGTTTGTGTCGCTAGGGGAGAGACACTTGCCCTCTATTTTTGTCTCGTACCAGGATACGTTTGTTTACACAATTCTATGACCACGGCTTAAACTTCGGTTCGACGCGATTCTGTTTCGGCGTGCTGTGGTACTGGGGGTAGCGATGCGCATTTTGTCTGGCACAGACTATAGCTTGTTAGATTAGTTGTTAAGTCTTAACTATAAGTTAGTTAACTGTTTTTTTTATTATTATTATTATTGACGTCAATAAGTGCCTGTAAAGGTTTACATTGAATAAATAATTTGACTTTGACTTTGACTTTTTGACTTTTTTATACGTCATAAATTAATTAATTTATAAAAAATACACTATTATTAAAACATTGATCAAAGTTTTATACATAATGGTACCGAACCCTTCGTGCGCGAGTCTGACTCGCACTTGGCCGGTTTTTTCATAAAAATAATTGTAGTGACCATGAAAGTTTAAAATGATATACCATTCATTTTGGTCTAAAAGTGCCGGCCAAAAATGATAGTATTATCCTGCTAAAACCTGTTTCCCTAAGCATTTTTTATTACGGTACAAAAGCCACTGCTTTTGTACCGTAATAAAAAATGTCCCGCGGGCATTTAATTTGAGTAACTAATTTAACGATAGGTACTTTTCACCAAGAAATATACTAACCTCAGTTGGACTTTGACTTTACAAAATCTAGTTTCAGGCTCAAAGAAGATATCGTTAGAAAGTCAAAGCAGAAAACTTCCGCTCTCTATCAGTCGGTAAGGTAGGTGGGTAGCCATAAAAAGCACCTCGTCACCGGCAGAACAGTTTCCAGTCATTGTGCACCTGCCACTCTTGAAGTAATTAATTACGCCCCCCTACGCCCCACGTGCCCCCTTACCTTGCTGCTGTGTCAAGTCGGTGCTATTGTTTTCAACCAGATCCATTAAGGATGGATTCAAACAGTTATGGTGTGCTTTACTAAGTTGATACGTTCGCTAACGGTACTGACATTTTGTGCAATTATTTTTCAATTTAATCTTATCTGTTTTTTTTTAATCGGCGTCAATAACTTATCAAAGTATAAGTAGTAGTAGTATAAGTTAACTAGTCTTTTCTATAATTATTTTTTAATTTTGTGATATAACTGCCCTGCTAAACGTCACAGACGATATTTGGCACGCTATGGACAACAGGTTTTTCACGGTTCTTATTTTGCTAGACTTTAGCAGCGCTTTCAACTCTGTTGACTATGACAGCCTTCTCGCCATTCTCCATTCTCTTAGTTCTTTGACTATCTACACAACCGTTGCCAGAGGATCAGGAGTGGGGACTCTCGTTCAGAATGGGCTTCCTTTACAATGCCACAAGGAGGGCTACTCTTCTTCTCTTAAAGTTTTATAGTGTCCGTAACATCTTTATGCGGATGATTTACAAATTTACTAGCACTTTGATGCATCCGATGCTGACACTACAATTTAAGCGATTAATAAAGATCTTCTTGCAGTGAAGTCTTGGGTGGACTCTTATGGATTGCTGGTAAATCCAAGTAAATCACAAGCCATAATTGTAGGTAGTAACAGGCTGTACAACAAATTGGATTTTGAAGAACTCCCCAAGTTTGGGGGTTATAGTTACTCGCGTCCGTAGGTTTACCTTTGAGACCACATTTCACCACCCAGGGGTCACGCCTGGGTGGTGAAATGTGGTGCTGGAAATGAGTGACACTGACTGAGTGGTAGAGCCACGCTGCGTTGCAGCACATTGGGCCGGCTCGCCCGGGGTAATACCACCCTCTCACGAATATCCGGCGTGAAATAATGGCACCTGGTGTTGTTGTGTTCCGTCCGGCCAGTGAGAGTTCCGGAGGCCCCTTCCCCCTCCCTCCCTCACAATTCCTATTCCTTCCTTAAGCCTATTCCTTTCTTAAAGGTCGGCAACGCATCTGCGACTCCTCTGGTTTTGCAGGTGTCCATGGGCGGCGGTGATTGCTCTCCATCAAGTGACCAGCCTGCTCGATTGCCTCCTTCTTACATTCATTACATTACATACAAAAAGGTCACGTCCCAAGTAACACCAATCTGTCGCATAAAGGCTTTGAAGCGTTGTAACTTAAAGTTGCCAAATGCAATATGTATATCCTACTCTAGAGTTCTAAAGCACACGATATGGCGCTAAGTGGGCATATCTGAGCGTATCCAGTTGTGCATAAAGGTACAACTAGCAGCTCTTGTAGCCCTTATTTGGCTCTCTGAACTATGAACGGTTGAGTGAACGAGCCTAGATTAAGATTATACCTAATTATCACTAGTGTGCTAGTTGGGGTACTAATGATGGAGTGAATCTTACATATGCAAACAAAACTAAAAACCTTGGCCTTATTATCGATCACACTTTGTCCTGGATATCCCCAAGTAAATGAAGTACCTAAGTCGGCGCATGCACTTCTCTTATCATTCTCTCAAGCGGCTCCAGTTTTTCTTACCATACAACACCAAAACTATGCTTGCTCAGTCTCTTTTACTCCCTCTTCTGGACTATGCTGACGTTTGTCACTTAGATGCTGCTGAGGAGCTGCATAACAAGCTGGAGCGCCTACAATATTTGGCCATCCGTTTTATTTTCGGTTACGAAAATATGACCATATTTCGGAGTCGAGGTTAAAGTGGCTCACAATCCGTCTTCGCCGCGACATGCAAAATCCTACACTACCCCCAACTCCCTCATTATCTACGGTCCTGATTTACGCACTTACCTGCCTCTTCCTGCCCCAAACGTTCCTGTGATACCAGAACTCTCTCCTATCCACAAGCGAACTCCAAGTTTTTCCACAATTTTTTCACTGTGTATGCAGCTAGACTATGGAATAAACTACCTGCTAGCATTCGTGAGAGTTCATTGGTTGAATCTTTTAAACAAAAGCTGAAAGAGAGTGCTCTGTCGCACTAAATTTATTATCAGTAACTTATTTCATAATTTATATTTGGGTGTTGTGTATATGTATTTATATTGAAGTATGTATTTTAAGTAGGTATGCACCTACATAAATATAAGAATAGCACAATTAGTCCCGCATATATCTTTATCCCACCACGGCTAGGGTTGGCTGGAAGAGATCTCTTCTAGAGATAAGCGCTCACCTTTGTATATGTTCTGTGTAACCTGTGTCTAAATGTAATGTTTTTGTGCAAAAAAGTTATAAATATTATTAATTAATTATAAACAAAGTCTCGGCTGTCCGTTTTTTTTCTTTTTTGTTTTAAATCTTGCATTTTAGTTTGTACAAAAATATCATTTTATAGAGTCCGTTAAACTTCCATCTACTGGTTTTTCGACTTCCACTGTTTCATACTTTTAAAAACTTTAATTTAATTATCCATTTCGCGTAGCGGTGATAAGAATACTACCACTCCTTCTCTTTCCTTGGGTGTCGCAAAAGGCGACTAACGGACTAAAGACTGCACCTACTTCCAACAGCATAGAGCGGTGATGGGCTCACCACCTATCACGCTGAGCACACGTGCAGTCGCTATTTGGTGAAAAGTGGACTATGGTAAAGGACTGCTTTTGCGGTCCTCATTGCCTAGTCTCTGCATGACTAACCCTTCAGGGATAATAGTCCTAATTATGCGTGTGTGTTTATTTGAAATGAAATGAAATGAAAACTAAAAAGAAATGAAGGATAAAGGTCTTTCCTTGTTATTTTGTAGATAAAAGTATGTGTTTTTATGATATATACCTACCTATATCATGTATAATTTTTCATTTATCCAATCTTAGTTCAGCCGGTGGTTCAGCGGAGAAGTTGACAAAGTCACCGGCGATTTTCGCGGAGAACAATTGAATGATGACGATGACGTTTTCGGCGATGGCTAATTAATCATTATCCCAGCGCGCCGGCGGGGCGGCGGCGGGCGGCAGGTCGTGCCTCCCCGCAAGGTGAGCGGCGGGTGACTAACGATGCCGGTGACGTGTTGATTGTCCCGCGCCAAGTCACGGGAGACGCGCCTGCCGCGTGACATTACGACTTTATACAATTACTTTTATGACCAGTGGCTGTAAAGCCCAGCGCAGGCAAGGGCAGAGAGAGAGAGAGACAAGTCTTTGGACGTAACTACTAAAAGTACATACAGCATTTAAATAAATAAATACGTCTAAGGCTGACTCTCCAGCGCATCTTACGTGTAAGGCATTAGTACGAAGGCACAGTGGCTTGCGCGGTTGGGTTTCGCTCTTGCAGGTTAAACAGCTATCGCAACTTTGAGTCACTGGATGGGTGACCATTTTACAATATCTTAAAATGTTGACGAGAAATGGCAATCGTAAAAACCCTACTTGCAAGCATGAATCCCATAGGCTTTTGTTCATAAGGGAATTCTTCGGTCTAGCAGTGGGCCTTTAATAGGCTGATTATGATAATTCAAATGTTTTTGTAACCTTTTCGTTACAAAAACATTTGATTTATCCACACTGATGGAAAAACATGATAGTTTTAGCGTGCAGTCGCTAATTATTGTTTTGTGATCACGAGAGAACGTGACTGCACCTCAATATCGACACTTAATTACAGGTCCCTCCGTTCGCAGCCACATATCTGTTACCGAAAGCCTCCGAATTAGCCGGAACATTCCGCGGTGTCGCGCGTCGTCGCTCGGAGATTGGAACTGTCGCGAGGTGGAGTTAGTTTAATGAGGTAGCTCGCTGGTGGAGTTCCGCTGTTTTGCGGCTTGGCGACATGCGACGTCGCGAACGTTCAGCGGCTTTCGGAAATGTAAGTGTGCAATGTGGATTCATTACTCAGACGCAAATGTTTACCTGTCGATGTTTAATGATTAAATTCCAGATTCCAGATAGTGTATTGTTCTCAAAAGTGCATGTGAACGAATACTTGTTATGAAATATAATGTTTTATTCGAGTCTATTCGCAATCACTCGTCACAAAGAGACTGTATACCTATATAACCACGGACCCTGTAAGAGGTAAGAATAAACGTCAAGGTAACATGATACTGCGACGTTAAGTTCAGAAGTTCGAAAACAGTCTAAGATAAAGATAGGGCTCAGTGGTATTTATTACCCGAGGCCTTTATACTAGCAAGATGCGCGGATTTAATGTATTTTTGCAGATTAACATCTCCTTTTGCTCAGTTGTTTGTAATCCAATTTATAATGATGTCCGCGTGTCCCTTTGTCCGTGAAGTTGGCCGAGGCCGCTGCGGCCCTAATCTCCCGCGGCCCAAGTATGTCGCACCTAAGGCCGTAAATTCGCGCGGCTAAGGTTGCGACAATTAAACGTTTCGCCGACTGTTCGCAACTATGCGAATGGAGAAAGCCTTAAGAGTCGAGCTATAAAGTCAGCGGGCTGGCTATCTAATAAGATGTTTATAGAAATTTAAGTTTTATTTAGTAGTACAATAATTATAAAAATAATAATGCAGTACAGTAAACTGCATAATATTTGTAATACTTGCAAAAGGTTACTAAGTTGCTGCTGCTAAAATTATATTCCACCTATTGTATTACACTTGGTTTGGCAAATAAATAAATTGAAGTATGAAGTATTTTAGTTATTTTTAAGCGTTAAGGTTACTGTCGTAGCGGGTATAGGTAATAATGACCAAATCCTTGTGTTATAGGCTGTTGCTGTGGAATGTTCACAGGCCGCAAAATTAATAAATTAATTTTGATATTTGGATATAAGTAATTGAAGTTAGTTACTAACCTAAGTTACCTACTAAGTAACTACAAAAAAAAATTGCCCACAATCGAATTACAGCCTATCAACATTTTAGTCTAAAGTTTTGACAACGGTGAAGACAGAACAAAAAAATTTTGAACGTAATACTTGCAGTGTTGAGCCAACTGCTTTTCAAAGCCCTAGCAGCCTTAATACTACTAGTATACGAATAATACAGCCTCAAAGGCGCGGCGCTACTGAAGTGCTCGCTACTCTCTCGCGCTGAGTGTACCCGCTGGTTCTATAGCGCCGCCCGGGGCCTTCAACTGATATTAACTTTTGTCAAGGTATTTGGATCCCGAGGGATCGACGTTATGTTACAAATGGAGATATTTAGTTGTGAACTTCTTACGAGGGTATGTCTAAGTTTAGCAGATGAATGCGTATATGCTGATATAGCTTGTAGCGGTAACGATAACACTGAGAGGTAATTAATCTTCATTGACTGTGCGGCGTTGGTGATACAACTAACAAGTTTTTATTTACTTTGAAATAAGAACTATCCAAAATCTAGAGGGAAGAAAAGCGTTAATGAATCGTGCGGAACATCAATATTATTGAATTAATATAACGAGATAAAGAGAAGAAATGTCTCCTGATTTTCGTTCCAACTCTTCTCTGTCAAAATCCATAATGGTAGTACATTTTATAAATTAGATTTAAGTGCCTGTGAAAGCCTTTATATATTAAATAAACTATTTGACTCTTGACTTTGACTATGAAACATACGAATATAATAATTATGTCGGTTGACGTAACAAGCCATAAGGATAGAAATACAATAATATATTAACAACAAAATACTTTTTCTATGAAACTTATTCTGAAATTATGAAGCGAAATCAGCTACTCATTCGTATGAAACATTACGTAACCATCTATTGTCGTAATTTATGAATTAGTGTCAAAACTTATAACGAAAGTTATGCATTGTTATATGTAGGTAACTACTATAACATCGGATCGGCTTGTTACCTCATAATCATAACACACTTACTAACTTATTAACAAAGGATATTACTTACATTGCGTAGATTCACGAATATTATAGTCCAAATGTTTAGTCAGAGACTGAGGACTGTCCGAGAAGCAGTCCATTGCCACAGTCCACGTTTCACCAACAACAACTGCACATGTGCTCAGCGTGATAGGTGGTGAGCCCATCGCCGCTCTTTACTGTTAGATGTATGTGCAGTCTTTAGTCCGTTAGTCGCCTTTTACGATACCCAAGGGAAGAGAGTGCTTTGTATTCGTTTAGAGAGCCTCTTCTCCACACGGCTAAGCTACAAAGGACTACCTATCATTATTTACGGGTGACGCAGTCTCCGGTTCATTAAGTATTACCTCAGCCGCAGGCTTTGTGTGCCGCAGCGCAGCACGGCAGCAAAGGCCCACGAAACACTCATAACTAACGCACCGTCTGCGCTGTGTGCACGTGCCATTACTAATGCAGGTGTCATACGTGAGCTACGGGACTCGCAAAAATGATACAACAAAAATGTAGGTAACATCTTAGTTTTTTAGCTTTGGCTTAGTAGGTTTTGCTTTGTAGAAGTGAGCTTCTTTAATGTCCCACTCTGCCACCGAGGCGTTTGCTTTTCTTGTACAAAAATTTGGTATACCTTGCAAAGGGCTTGGAACCGGTATCGAAAATACAGGTATTATATCGGTAAGTACCAATATTTTCCATTTCGGTTCCTGGATACCGATTCTTCCACGAGTACCGGTATAGTACCTCAACAATACCGGTATGAATCTGTGATGTTGCCGGTAGTCTGTTTGTCACGTGATATGCAGTGCACTCTGTGCACTGCAGCCTCTACGGCTTATTTGTTTACTCAGTATCTCTCGCTCGCACTAATGAATTTCTTTACTTGGTACCGGTATAAGTACTGTATTATATCTGTGTAATACCGGTACTACTACAATCCTACTTATCGGTACTCAACGGTTCACCTGTATTATGAATACCGGTATCAAATCGATACCGGTACCTTATTTAGGTCAAAGGTACCGGTAATTGAAAATACATTTCAAGCACTACTTGCAATACAGCCATAAAAAGAAACTTTTATATTAGGGTTATTCCACTAAACTCCAAAAAACTATGTAAATAGTAAATTAAACGCGAGTTAATCAGTAAAAAAGTGTTTCATTTCTGTGTAGTGCTCGCTTAAATCTCAGAAAACAATAGATTTGTTGACCCAACCAAAATTAGTTTGGAGTCAAGTAGAATTGAAGTACATACATATTTCTACATGTAAATTAAATACCTAAAATAATTTTGGAGTCGAAGTGGAAACCATGTATGGACGGTGAAGTTTTGAGAACAATGGCTTTAGAGTCAAGTGGAATAACCCACTAGACATAAGATAGCAAGTTGCGATAGCGATTTAAATCATCAGTTGAACATTTCGGCCTCAACGCACTTTCCATCAGGTGAGAATAATTAATAAACTTAAATAAACTAATCCCAGTTGCTTATTTATTTCTAATCTCACAGTGTAATCTATACTACTGGTTTTTTAATAACTGTTAATAGATAGCAATTACATTAGGTACCTATACAAATATCGAGTAGATACTAATTTTTTTATTCCACTACGTTTAAGCATTTGGTCATAAAAAACCACAAAAGCGTTAGATCTTACATATATCGAGGTAAAGACTTACCTATATCGAGTAGCTACTTACCTATGCCTTTACGGGCACGTGCACTATGGTGCGGTTATAATATGAGTGGCGATCTTTTGTTTGCGATTGATTGAGTCGGCTCCTGAGGGACCGGCCCGGAGGCGTGTCTGAGGGCTTATTCTAGAATACGATTTCGCGTATGCTACATGCTGTTAAACTTTCTTTAAAGACGTTGATTGCTATACAGTTACTTACTGTGATGGAAAGTGTCGCTCTTTGATAGGTAGGCATGTTATTATGGTTCTGACGCTGTAAAAGAAAGGAAATGTTACCCGAGGTATCCCGCCGTGGACTTACGAAGACGAATTGACTTACATACTTACACCTTATTGTTTTAAGGCTACGTTATTGTAGCTTTAAAAGAATAAGGTTGCATTAGCAAACTTACTTGAAAGTTGGACGTATAATAATTAGCTATACGTTAGTAAATGTTATTATAAAAAAAACTAGAAATAGGGAGATCTCTTTTTTGTGCTATAACGACATAGGTACATATATACCTACATAATTTTAGAGTCGAAACAAATAAGACGAGGTCCCGACATTAATATTCACATAATATGCGATCAGTAATTTATTTAATATTGAAAAATAACTATTTATTCAGGTGTGCTCCCAGAATACGGCCCACTCCTTCTCGTGAGGGAGTAAAGTAACCCTTACGCTGCACATTCAATTAGTTGACACAGAGCAGAGATGATGGGAAAAATCACACGGTAATGGAAAACAATGTGCGCCTCGCGAAAGCTGATTGGGGACTCTGGCTAGTGTTAAGCTAGAATTAAGTTACGTCAGAAAACTATTAGACTGTCTCACTAATATTAATAACTTAGTCACAGAATTTAATTACTTACATTAAAGTTTTTTGTTGTTTCTTTGCTTTGTGAATGGGTTTATCGTCCACAATATTGTGAACTTCCTTATATTGGTTGAATTATTTAACCAAAATACTTGGTATTATATTAATATAGTCGTATAAATTTCGCTAGAAATCCTGCAATTAATGAGGAACGAGCAAAAAGTTTTGACTGACGTTAGACTAAGTACGTCACGTATACACGTAGCCAAGAATTCTAGTCCAATAAATAACATATTATTTCGATGACATCTTTAATTCCATTTCATTTCATTAAGTAAAAGTGGAACAGTGCCTCATAGCAGGGGAGACAAAACCAAACAAATGGGCAACTAATATTCGCGACCAGAAGCAGACTGCACCTACAATTCGTGTGATTTAGGCCCGTTCGCGTATAACAGGAGCAATAACAGTATCATAATGTTGGCGGCACGTGGGGGATGCCGATGAATAATTCCGCGGCCCTGCTCGGGGAATCGGGGGATCGGGAATCGGAGAATCATGGGCGATGCTGCGGACGGCGCGCCTGATGTTTGGGCTTTTTTGTGTAAGGCGCAATAGAGTATCTTCATTGTCTTTTATCATCTACGAAGGTTGACCTTTCCCAATAGGTCACAGTGCATAGATAGAGGGACATAAGATAAGGTTTATATTTAGTAGATTTGGCTCCTTTAGTGAACGCTACTCGGTAAACAAGAACAAATCTTGAACGGTGATGTTCTTCGTGTGAATTGTGATATTTATTTATTTCAACCAACTTAGTACTACCATTACGGATAAAAAAAACTTTCTAACCTAACCTATTTGCATTTGTAGCAAATGACAAGCAGTGCAGCCCTCGTGAACTCACTCAGAGTTCATAACTTCTTTTCACTCTTAACATACCACATCACCTACGAAGTTTGATATAATATATCAATGAGTTGTAATACACCAAGAGAGGGTTATATTAAGTTATGAATATTGTAGTTGAAAAAATAAATTTGTAATGTATAAAAATATCTCTGTGACCGTAAAACTATTCCAATCACTTACACTATTCTTACCTAAGTAGTAGTGAGACAGTTTGTTATAATGTCATATTTGGCTAGTACCAACCTATTTGAAATGAAACACTTTTTACGGATTAACTCGCACAGTATCCCTGTGACCACGGACCCTGTAAAGGTTCAGAAACGTCAGCAAACTAAAAAACTATGTAATTTAGTCAAATTAAACGCGAGTTAATCCGCAAAAAGTGTTTCATTTGTAGTGCTCGCTTAAACCTAAGAAAACAATATACCAACATATTTTCTTATATCCTACAATTGATTTAACAGTCTTTTTCTTCCGCAGAATTCACTAACTATAAGTTTTGAATTTGGATAGATTAAATAGATTTGGTTCGTCTAGAACTCTGAAATTACCACACTGTAGTCTAGATTGTTGAAACTACTGACGACTTTGCAGCTAGAAATATCATCTTTTCGATAAAATTGTTAAAAGCAATTATTTTGTGCGATCCCTGGATGATGTTTGCACGCAAAAGTTATTAATTTCACCTGAGGGGCTGCCAAGTTTGTTTGCGCTTCAAACAATAGACAGATTGCTATCAGCCCTCTTGTGCGAAATTACAATCAGTATTTGGAAATAATAAAAGTATACCGGCAATTTAAAGTTATGGTTTTACATGTCGAGATATTTAATTATTGTATAGTAATGTACTGTATAATGTAATGTAAGTTTCCTACGCATAATTGGTTGAAATAAAGCTAAACTAATTGCTGACTCTATAAACAGATTTCAAACTTTATTGCATCCTGTAAAAAAACAACTTTTTTACATGGGTTTTACACAAAAATATTATATGAACTTATTAACATTACAATTATTTCGGATTTTTCAATGATTTATATCATTGTCATGTACAGTTTTCGACCGATGTATTTTAATATATGTGAGTTCGTATCTTTATGCAAACACTTCAACGATTTACATGAAACTGTTACCCTAATCCGGAAATTTGCTCGAACGATGCCACGGGCGAAACTTACCTCCAAAACGGTGTTCAAACAATGCTCTTCAGGGCAAGTTATTAAAACATCCCGGCTCTACATGACGTTAATTACTTAAGCCTAACCCGTTGTTTGCACGGGCCTGGGAGACCCACCGATTAATAAAACCGCTGTTTGAGTTGAATGTGCTGGAGCGGGTCATCGGTTATAAGCTGATTACAGGTTTAGTGGAGATGATCAAACAGTTAGTGGATATGATTTGGGATAATGGCTCGTGCTATAGATTTATTGTGAGGTGCATTAACTAACCGCAAAAAGATTTCCGTATACTCATGTTAACAAACATTTAAAAAAAATATCTTTGGGTTTAAGTATACAAACTGTGCTTTACTTTATACTGTTACCACGGTATAACGAACGCCACGCACAGCTACAGGGAAAACCTAAATAGACGTTGAATTCAATTGGTCGTAATAAAATCAAAACTCATCTCCGAACTATACAAAAGCTATCCCAACGGTTGATTTGAAACGAGTGCAGTGGCGTGTGTTAACCCTTGTTATTTTAATCGATTGCTATCAAGTTTCGCGGCAACAACGGCGGGGGCATACGAACACCTGCGGGCTTCCTGTGCCCCGCGCGGTGTAGGGTTACTAATAGCGAAACTTAGCCGTGATACTGATGAGAGCGCGCCTCAGATGGAAATACTGGTAATCGTTACTACTGGCTCGTCTGGCACTTCTTGTACGAGTACGAGTATAACCTGACGGTTGGTCTCGAGGTGCCAGTACTAATAAAATTAGTGATGTCTCGTCTAGCAAACGGTTTGTTTATTATTTAAAACAGCTTTATCTAGACAGTACCTAGTTAATATTGTTAATAAGTTTATAGAAATTCGGACGCGACTTACTTCAATCATTTTTTGAGTTAATTAATAGTAATGTGCTAGAGAAGGGCCGAATGTGGTTTGAACCGAATACGAACTTCGGCCTAACATTCGGCAAAAAATCAAATTCGGCCAAAGTTCCGTTCTTTTCAGTTTACGCGCTACCTTCATTTCTTGGTATTGCATCCCGCCCACAACCCAGCCGTAACCCGAGACAAATCCCCTCGTCTCCGTCCCGTCCACGCGACAATTGCGTTATTGTTCACATTATTATCTAAGTGATTTTAAGTGAATTAATGAGGTAAAGTAAGTAATACATATTTTCGTGATGCAAATGCAATGAGTGTAAAAATGATCAAGTGTTATTTCAATATTTTCTTGTACCGAAAGTTGGGCAATTGAACCGAATGTCGGCCGAATGCCGAAGTTCGGTTCAATCTGCCGAAATTCGGTTAAACGAATGTGACACGTATTTCGGCCCATCCCTAGTAAGTACCATAACATTTAATTAAGTACATTGATGTAGCTAGTATTTATACTAGCTTCTTTCATTTATGAAAGTACGGATGTAAGTTGAATACAAGCAACAAGTCACGTGACCAACGGAACCCTATCCCCGGATGGAGTGACTGCTTCTCAGGGTTTCCACGAAGCCCGCATCACGGCAATTGGCGCCAATCAGCTCCCAGACGGCTTAATGATGCGAACCGGCAAAGTTGCCTTATGGAATAATGGCATCGCTTTTTTAGTATCCAGAAATTGAGATCAAAGATTAAATAACTGTTTTGGCTTGCAAAAACTTGATGTGTAACTCTTTATTATTATGTACCTAACTATTTTCTTATATTATTTAGGTCTTATTTAGGTAAGCCTTGTTACATAGTAAATAACATAATGCCTATATTTGTATGGAGTCATTGTAAATGCTGCGTTACTAAAAGCATCCTTAATTGATTTGCTATTAAAGAAATTTGGTTAGATTCACGACTTACACTTTATCTTAGTAAAATGGATAATTTTCTGTTATGTAGTAGAAATGGAGTAAGGTTTCGGCTTGGGATGATACAAGTTATTTAACAGAGATATTTATATATTCTTAATCGGTTAGGTGACCAATTTAATTACCGTACTCGTTGGAATCGGAACGCAAGTTTAACCGATGGTCCCGGTTATTATCTTCGGCATGTTTTCGTTGAAAGTTACCAACCCTGTCAGATTTAGTGCTGGGTGCACTGGTAAGTATTACTTGTTCTCCCCTGTGCTGTTTCCCTCCTGAAAAGGATTGGGTGGCGTTTGTAGGCTGATGATGATGATGATGAAGATCCAGAACACGATTATAATGATGAAATACCAGAATTGAGTACAAGTTGCCAAGGCACCGGTAGTGAAGCAGAAAAGGTAGCTACAATCATAACACTACGAAGCTTCATGGGCACACTCCCGCTTGTTACCTCCGATCCGTAACCCAGTTGGGTCAATTGAGAGGCAGTTACGGCGGCGCGCCAGGTGGCCACTGACTCAACTAACAATTTCGTTGATGAAACTCACGTGGAACCTTGGGGAGGCGTGGAGAGGACAATAGAGAAATATTGCTTTATTATATCAGTTTTAAGTTTTAAGGAGAGGAGGAGGATTTTTAAACAGTTTTAAGTTTTAAGAGAGGAGAACTTATTGGATGATGCACCGATGATTGTAAGGTTTGAGGCCCAAAAATCTCAACTCAAATGATAAGAATACCATAATTTTCTATTATGATATGAGATTATGGTTTTATTTGTTTTTATATTCTCATTCTTCTTTCATTTTTATTAATCAGACTGTCGATAATACGGAAAAGCCAGGTTAGTTAGGTTAGTAATTACTGGTTAGGATAAACTTTTCCTCTTTTAGAAACAACTTTTACACATTTGCAAAGTTTGGGTTTCTAACTGCCTTTTCGCAACCTCACAAGAATATAGTTATTATAGAAGAAACGTATCAATATTGATTTTTTCCAGATAATCGTAATTCTGACGACTCCACGGCTCCCCTGTGCGTCGACCCACATATCTGCCAATTGAGAGTCAGTTTAGGTGATCGTCGCAGGTACGGGCGTGTAGGTGCGGCAATTGATACAACTATGTTTAATTGGAGTGGTATTTTTATTGCTTCCGTGCTCTGGATGCGACTTGTCCACTGTGGAACATATTTTTAAGGGCTATGTTTAAACTATGGACGTACATGCCTTTAAAAAGCCATTCAAAGTACTTAAGAGTGTGCCGCGAGGTCGCAATAACTGACATAAGTCTCTTAATGAACTTCAAAGCAAAATCAATCATATTGATATTTCAAGTTAGAACAATTCTGCTTTGAAGTTTCAGACCTAGTAATTTGATTAGAGCAATGTTTTTATTCTGCGAAATATACAAAACCATCACGCGCTTGTGTTAAAATTAAAATTTACTTTTCTAAGATAGGGGTGACCTGCGGAATATCAATACAAATATTTTCCGGTTATGAGCACAGTGCCTTAAATGCAAGATGCCACTGCTGCTATAATACCTAAAAGGCTAATTGACTAAAAAGCAGATTGCCTAAAATGCAAGATGGCACTGCCTGCTGTAATACCTAAAACGCTAATTGACTAGATTGCCTACTATCGTGACTATAATGTTTGCTGTCAAACGTCAATAGGAAATATTTAAATATTAATAAACCCGTGCCTAACCGTGAATGCCTAGGGATTGTAATTGCCTAAATGTTATTTCATGTACAAATCAGAATACCTAACCTGCTATATATGGTCTTAAGGATTATTTTATTTTTAAGGAATAGAATATTTGTTTTTAGTTTTAAAATAAATAAGTATTTTAACTATATAGTTTTTTATTATTATTTATTAATATTTAAATATTTCCAATTGACGTTTGACAGCAAACATTATAGTCACGATACATTGTAGGCAATCTAGTTAATTAGCGTTTTAGGTATTATAGCAGGCAGTGGCATCTTGCATTTTAGGCAATCTGCTTCAGTCAATTAGCGTTTTAGGTATTATAATAGAAGCAGTGGCATCTTGCATTTTAGGCAATCTGCTTCTTAGTCAATTAGCGTTTTAGGTATTATAGCAGCAGTGGCATCTTGCATTTTAGGCACTGTGCTCATAACCGATATTTTCATGTAAGAATTATTGTATCATGCGTAAAATTTAGAAAGTTGTCGAAAAAAAATGTTTTGGAGTCGTTAGATTTATATTGTTTGTTATTGTTTAAATAATTTGTTTCATATTTCAACAAGGCCACGACCTTGTGCAATGATCAGGCTAACTTACGTAAGTTCTTTTAATGTATTAACTAATTCAGCGCATAGTACAAGTAACTTAAAAATACGTAAATTTTCACAATTTCGTGCAGGATCCTCTTAAATAAAGATTAAATTTTGAAAAAATAATGAAGAAATTAAGCTTACTGTCGTGGTCACACAATATTCTAAATCTGTGTTTTGTGAATATTACTATTTTTTGTTGCCAGCTGCTACTATTACCCTTAATTTGTCAAAATTCAATAAGGTTGAGATGTTCTATTATAAAATAAATTCTTTGTTTGAAACTATTATTTTGTACTACTACCTACTACTTCTATAAAACAAAAATAATTACGATAACTCTTGTTAGAACTTGAGTATTAGCAGTACATATTGATTCAAACGCTTCATTCGCCGAAAAGCGTTTTAAAAATAGTGACTAGTTACCTCCCTTTCATTACATTTTACGTTTCTTACTAACAGCAAATTGTTTATATTGATCCTACACGAATCTCTATCCCTGCACTGCAATGAGGGAACATACCTAACAATTAGCTTCCACAAAACGGACACAACTATCTGAATACCGTTGTAATCTCGTTAGCCGCGGCCACCGGCTCACCCATGTCAACTTTTTGATAAAGAACTCTACCTAAAAGGGTTGCAGAAATCCCTGAACCTAAAACTAGTTACCCTTTGTCGTTGGCGAGTTAAAACGTGTGAAATTAAATAAAAGCTCTTTGTAAAGGTGTTCGTAGTTGGGAATCAGACCGCCCGCATGCTGAGATGAAACGTTATACTTCGCTGCTTTTAGTTTTAATTGTAGGTAAGATTTATTACGTCAAAGCGGGTGCTTTGAATGACATGGGGGCTAGTTTTGTAGTTAGCAGGTTTGCAATTGCTCTTAATAGATTAATAAAACAATTTTTTAAATATAAAATAGTTCAATTGATTAGCCAAGTTTTCACCTTTCGGGTTACAACCAAAACCCATATTCTTGTAAAATATTATTCTATATTGAATGCTTTATTTAATATTTGATTAGATACGTAAAGTAAATCAAAATTACGTAAAAGAATTGTAACAACAAACGGTGCTATCACTGTTCAACCTGATTGATGCCAAGAGCATGCAAAACGTTGCTGCCATTAATATTTTGCGAAGCAATTATCGGTTGGCAGGGGTACCCAAGGTGAGTTCCTGACAAATGGCGCCCAATTTGCGTCGTGCCGAAGTTCAGAGGACCAGATGCTCATCCTTCATAACGTCATAGACAAATACACGAGCTCACCGCGCTCCCAACACTCATTTATTGTTAAAAAGGTGGCCCAAGGTGGCGAACGTCTGACAGGACACTATCAAACTTCAAGCGTCTCTATAGCGGTTCAGTAAAGTTGCTTTTAGTTTGATGACCTTCCACGAGTATGTGTAAGTGGGGGACCTTTTTGCTGCCCGTCTCAATTGCTGCGAAGGTAATTTTAATGGTCCAAATTAATAATTTCCTTGGCGCCCGCATGGGCATTCGCCGATTGTTCCAGCGATAGGCGGCCCTCAGCCCTTTGTCTGGTAATTGGAACTCATTTTCGGTTATTTCGTGTGGAATTTTTAATATGGTCAGTGTTGAAAGGTTGGACAATTAAACTCATCTGTTGACTGGCTTGCGTGTGCGATATTGTTTTTGTATTACACATGACTCTTTGATGGTAGTGGGTCATTTATTTTGTTTAAGTATTTATTTCAATTTGTTAAACTTACTACTAGGTAAAGACGACCGCAAAATCAGTCCTCTGCCATAGTCCACGTTTCACCAAATAACAACTAAACATGTGCTCAGCGTGACAGGTGGTGAGCCCATCGCCGTTCCATGCTGTTGTGTTGGATGTGTATGCAGTCTTCGGTCCGTTAGTCGCCTTTTACAACACCCTAGAGATGGATTGGCAGTATTTTTTAATGAGCCAGTAGTGTAATATTGGGCATTCTAGATCACTTTTCACTCCATTGATCTCACTGACGTTCGATCAATGTCGTTAAAAGTGATCTAGAATGTCCCAATATTACTTTTGAAAATTCCCAATATTCCTCCATTGATCTCACTGACGTTCGATCAATGTCGTTAAAAAGTGATCTAGAATGTCCCAATATTACTTTTGAAAATCACTGCCATTCGCTCGTATATATGTTTAAGCGCTATGCTTCAAAGTCATTTTATTGAAACTCCCGAAACACTGTGGTCAATAAGAAAACAGCTGCTATGAGATTTGTTAAACAAAAACAGTCATTAAAATTAAAATGCATTTGCCCACCATCATCAAATGAGTTAAAACGTCATGGCAACTTATTGCCGAACAGTATCCGTTGTATTGTTTGCGGCCCTTCGAATTGTGGAAAGACAAACTTAGTAATTAGTTTATTACTACATACAGATGGTCCACGGTTCCGCAACCTTTATGTTTATTCAAAATCTTTGTATCAACCTAAATACATATTTTTAGAAAAAGTATTAAATATGGTTGCAGGTACATCGTATCATAAATATAATGACAACACCGAAGTTTTGAGTCCACATGATGCTTTGTCTGACTCGATTATTATATTTGATGATGTTGCTTGTGAAAACCAAAACCACATCCGAGATTATTTTGCTATGGGACGTCATAAAAATATCGATTGTTTTTATATTAATCAAACTTATACAAAAGTACCAAAACAACTTATTAGGGACAATTCTAACCTAATTATATTATTTAAGCAGGACGATGTAAATTTGAAACACGTATATGATGAACACGTAGGGTCGGACATGACTTGGTCACAATTTCGAGAAATGTGCTCAACTGTTTGGAAGAAACCATTCAATTATCTTGTAATAAATAAGGATTGTGAACGAAACAAAGGATGTTATAGGAAGACATTTGATACGTTTATAGAATTAGATTAATGTACAAAAGCAGTTGTAATTATGCCATAAAATCACTTTCATTTGTGACTTAAAGCTGAAAGGAAACCTATTTATTGAAATGGAAAGAGATTTAAAAGAACAAATTGTAAAATCAGCATCAGCTGTTAAAAGGAAGGTAGACTTAATAAAGGATGCTAAAAATTCTAACAATGTTACCCTGGAAACAATATTTAAACCTATTGTTGACCCTCTTAACATTTTAGCGAATAGAAATGATGAAAAGAACTTACAGGAAGTAAAGCTTTATGATCCCATATCAAAAAAAACAGGAAAAATGAAAGCGAGAAGTCGTATTCTTCTTGTGAAGAATATATTGATTCTAATAGTGTAGATGAAGAGGAATATCAAGACACACCACAAAAATCAGACAAAATCCTAACTACGTCACCTTTTAAGAACCATGATGTAAGTAAAGGTTCTTTTAAGTCCCTCCAATCATCACCAAACATTATAAATCAAGATGAGTCTTCCTCATGGTCTACGTCATCTGAAGTATTTAATGCCATACCTTTTGGAATTAGAAATGAGCGAGGGAAACTTGAGCTTGGAAACACTCGCGTTCATGATGACGGTAGAATTCTTAAAGTTGGAAACATTACTTTTGAAAAGACTCTTGGCTTAAAAGAACTATTATATAAAAAGGTACCAAATCTAGATGTTATTACAGATGACGACCTTGAAAACTACAAGCTACTACTTATCAATACTAATGCACACAGACGTAACTTTGATCCTGCCAAACCAATAAACAGCAATAAAGGGTTTAAATACATGAGTATTATAAAACCATTATTTAAATTCTCTAAACAACCTACTAGTACTGAGAGTCCTCCACAGGGAAAAGGTATCAATCTTTTTAAAAAAGTTAAAACAAATACAGATTTAGTTTATTGGGATGATCCAAATGAATTAATAGAACGATTGAAATTACTGCTTGCGTCAAAAGCTGCTGGTAACACGGGTTTGGATAATGAAATCGTTGCAATAATTGAAGAACTGCGCGAAGCGGGCATCATAAATATGGAATATAAACAAATAGCACGGGGAAAATTAAGCAGTATACTCGCAGTAAGCAAAGCTTCGAGATTATAATGAATATAGATAAATTCGGTCATCACATTCATAAACGTTTGAGGTTATCTGAATACATCGATACCATAAACGATACGTTAAAAAAGTGCGAAACGGGCGAATACGACTTAAAATCATCAAAACTTAAAGGTTTATCATCTCCAGACAAGGACGATGAAGCTGTAAATAAGGCATATTTGGATAAAACTGTACAAGATCTAAGGAATGAAATAAATAAAGTTAATAGTCGTGTAAAAATTTACATCCAGAACTTAGAATCAGCTACTTCCAATCGCTTGTCTACTATGTTTTACTCAAAAACAGAAATAGACCGTATGATTCAAGCAAAGTCAAACAAAAATGAGTAAAAGAGATATAGTAGAAGAAATTCACAGAGCGGCGAGAAGAAATTTTCCTCGCCGATGTACAATTATAAAAGGAGTAGATGATTCATGGCAAGCTGACCTTATGGATTTTCAAAAGTATTCACAATTTAATAAAGGATATAAATATGTTTTAGTAGTTATTGACACTTTATCGAAATACGTTTGGACAAATCCTTTGAAGAGTAAAGATAAAATTAATGTCACCAACGCAATGGAAAATATATTATTGAATTCGTCTCGGAAACCAAAAAATTTGCAAACAGATTTAGGTAAAGAGTTTTATAATGAAAACTTTAAAGAGTTGATGAAAAAATATGACATTAACCATTATTCCACTTATTCTGTGAAAAAAGCAGCAATTGTTGAAAGAGTAATTAGAACGCTAAAAGGTCACCTTTATAAGCTATTTAGCTTATGCGGTCAATACCAGTGGATAAATAAAAATTTGAAAAACGTGGTACAAAGCTATAATAACACTGTTCATCGTATAACAAAATTTAAACCTATTGATGTTGACAAAAGAAATCAGACAACTGTAAAGTACAACATCATCAAATCACAAAATAATAACATAACGAAAAAAAATAAGTACCGTGTTGGTGATCATGTTCGGATTAGTAAATACAAAGGTGAATTCTACAAAGGTTATACTCCCAACTGGTCAACAGAAATCTTCAACGTTGTGAAAGTTAACCATACAAATCCTGTCACATACCACTTAGAAGACAAACATAAGCAAATCATTTTAGGATCTTTTTACGGATACGAACTGCAAAGAACCCAATTTCCCGATATATATCTTATTGAAAAAGTTTTAAAGAAAAAAGGAAACAAACTCTTTGTCAAATGGTTGGGTCTCAGTGATGGTGAAAACAGTTGGGTTGACAGAAAATTATTAATGACTTAATATAAATATCGCCTGATTATGTTGTACAGTCACTTTACGAACATCAATGAAGGAAGGAAGCGGCATTGTCAACAATTTAATAGATAACATTCCGTTCGAGTTACACTTACCTGGATATCAGTTTTGTGGTCCAGGAACAAAACTTAAAAAACGCTTACTAAGAGGTGAACGAGGAATAAATAAATTGGATGAAGCTTGCTTGTATCACGATATTGCTTACAATAATAAAGATTGGAACGTTAGACAAAACGCCGATTTAGAACTTTTAAATATGGCAAAGAAAAGATTGAAATCGAAAGATGCTGGGAAAGGAGAAAAGATTGCATCATGGATAGTAAAAAATGCAATGAAAGCAAAACTTAAAGCCGGAGCAGGAGTGCGGTCATTCATGAAAGGTGTTAAAAAAATTCAAAAGCAAATGAAAAAAATAAAATGTAATGATAACCGCACGGCTATAAAATATGCGCATGCAGCTGCAAAAAAAGTGTTTTCTAATATAAAAGGAATACGCTTCCCACGCTGCATTCCTGTTCCGAAAACTGGTGGGTTGTTACCCCTCATACCAATCTTTGCTGGTTTATCAGCTCTTGGTTCACTCGCTGGGGGTGCTGCAGGTATAACAAAGGCTGTTAACGATTACAAGGTCGCTCAAAAAAATCTTCAAGAATCAGAACGACATAACAAGATGATGGAAGCTGTTGCACTTGGAAAAGGGTTGTATTTGAAGTCTCACAAAAAAGGAGCGGGCTTGTACTTGCAACCTCCAAAAAACTAATTAAACGGTTACCCAAACGAGCACTTACTAATTTAGATATATTAAAGCACTCAGTTGATATTCCATATTTTCGTGGCGTTTTTATGAGAGATACGTTACCCTCAAAACCAAGAAAAATTGAGTGTGCTATTCTTAATTTAGATAGTTCTTCAAATCCTGGAACTCATTGGGTAGCCTATGTAAAAGAAAATAATTACTGTGAATATTTTAACAGTTTTGGTAACTTAAAACCTCCATTAGAATTAATAAAATATTTGAAAGATAGGCACATAAATTATAATTACAAACAGTATCAATCTTTCGGTACTGTAAACTGTGGTCATCTTTGTTTATTATTTTTAAGAAAGTATTGGAAAAATCATTTATATAGGTTACAATTAAAATAACTTGACAGTATAAAAATGTCTTTCACTGTATCCATAACTGGGCAAGGAGCCTCATTAATAACTAACTATTCACCAACTTTAGAATTACGTGGGCAATATGAGTGCGGACTTATATACTTTTCTACTTTTAATTCTATTCCTAATATAGACGAAAGGAACAATAAGTTTTATTACGGTATCAATGAGTTCATCGAAATTCCTGAAGGATCATATGAACTTCAAGATATTTGCGAATTTTTAAAAAGCAACATTAAGAACACTGCATTAAAATTGACTTGTAATAATAATACTCTCAAAACCAAAATATTTTGTTCAGAAGATGTTCATTTCGAGAAAAATAATTCCATTGGTAGAATTTTAGGTTTTGCTAACGACACAATTAAGGCAAATATAAGTTGTGAGTCTCAGTACCCAGTCAGTATTTTAGCAACAACCATCGTACGCATCGAATGTGACGTAGTTAGCGGATCATTCGTGAATGGGAAAGCAAGCCATATTATTTATGAGTTTGTGCCTAATGTACCACCCGGTTATAGAATTATTGAAATTCCTAAAAACTTAATCTATTTTCCAGTCAATCAAAGTTCAATTAGTGCAATTAATATTAGGTTGTTAGACGCTGATAATAGACAGATTAATTTACGTGGAGAAGACGTACAACTTTATTTACATTTTAGAAAAAAATGATTAATTTTAATAAAAACCCTACCTCATCAGGTGTTCAAGTCAGTTCCAAAAGAGCAATAAGTAAAAGAACACCGTTTGACTTAAAAAAGAAGGTTACTAAAAATAATAAAGAATTTCTAAAGCTAGTAGGCTTGTTAAAATGAACATATTAAATATATCTCAGCCAACGTCATACGATAACAGTATCGAGAGTTTTGAATATCATTCGTATAAGCCGTATGTAACAAGTTTCAACAATAATGATGAAATAAGAATACCAATCAATCAGCAAGATTTGTATGTGTTGCCGTCACGCAGCACTTTGTATATTGAAGGTAAAGCTGATGTATATAACAGTACCACTAAAGAAAAGGTAACAAGTGTGCATTTTGTAAACAATCCTGCGTTATTTCTATTCCAAGATATTCGATATGAGTTAAATGGAATAGAAATAGATAAAATAAAAAATGCAGGTATCACAACGACAATGAAGTCTTATTTGTCTTTGAATGAAAATGAATCCAAAAGTGCAAAAGTTTGGGGTTGGTCTCCTGCAGGAATAACCAATGTTACAAACGGAGTTTTCTCTGTCTCCATACCATTAAATAAAATATTAGGATTTGCAGAAGATTATGAAAAAGTTTTAATTAACTGTAAACATGAGTTAGTACTGTTGAGGAGCAACACAAATGTCAATGCAATAAAATTGAGTAAAGAGCAAATAGTGGAAAATATAACAATAAATAAAATCGTTTGGCGTGTTCCACATATTAAAGTGTCAGATCGAGAGAGAATTAATTTATTAAAGCATTTAGAAAAAGATCGAGCCATTACACTAGCGTTTCGTAACTGGGACTTGTATGAATATCCGTTACTACCCAAGACACGTAAGCATACTTGGGCTATTAAAACTTCATCGCAAACAGAGAAACCTCGATTTGTTATTATTGCCTTACAAACAAACCGAAAACATAATGCTCAAATGTCAATGGCTGAGTTCGACCATTGCAATGTTCGTGACGTAAGAGTGTTTTTAAATTCATCATATTACCCCTACGAAGGACTTAACATAAATTTCTCTGACAACAAGTTTTTATTAATATACGAACAGTATGCAAGGTTTCAGCAGTATTATCACGGACGTCGATCAGAACCGTTGTCGAGTTTAAAAGAGTTTAAAGATATTGCTCCTTTATTCGTTGTTGACTGTTCTCGCCAACAAGAAATGCTGAAGGGATCAATCGACGTAAGAGTAGAAATCGAAACAGATCAAGAGATACCTGATCAGACCGCTGCATACTGCCTTATACTGAACGATTGCATATTTGAATATAAACCACTGAGTAACATTGTGAAAAAGCTATCATGAATAACGATACTATTATAGTGGATGTGCAAGGATTTAAGGATTTGAAAAATAATTTTATTGTAAAAGAGTTATCAATAGCAACTAAAAACCATACGCAGACGTTCTTAATTAAGCCACCATATGCTTTTAAAAACCTAACAGATGAAGAAAAGAAGCAAATCCGGTGGTTAGAAAGGAATCGCGGGCTCAAATGGAGTCAGGGATTCATTGATTACCGTGAATTTAGACGAATAATAGTTCCGTATTTAAGCAGTAAGAAGGTATTAGTAAAGGGATTGGAAAAAGGAATATGGGTTCGCGAGCTATGTCAAGATTGTGAAATAATGGAGTTGGAAGAAATAGGTTGTCCTAACTTTTTAAAATTATATAGTGATTACCATGTAGATGTAAATAAATTTAATTGTGAGTACCATAAAAAAATGTGTGCTTTAAAAAATGTTCTGTGTCTAAAAAAGTGGTACACTTTAAATGTTAATTGAGTTATTAATGTAATAAAGTATTTTCCTCAATAAATCAAATGTGTATAAATATCTTTTTGTTTAATTACTAAAAGTAAAAAGGGTGAATGAAACGATCTTAGTATTCAATTCAATAATATTTATTTTAGAATTTCTTAAAAACTATAACTATATCCACAAACTTTTTTTGATATATTGCTAATGATAGCCTCTGTTTGATCCATTATGGGGTCAATATGCTCTGTTACCACATACTGCGCAGATAATAATGGATCAGTATGATTTGTTTCGAAGTCCACCACTTCAATCTTAATTAATCGACGACCTTGAATCGGCGTACTTTTCATCACGTAAGAATGAGAATGCTTCAGATAACTTCTTCTTTTTCGAAGTCTCTTCTTGGTGATATTATTCACCACCTTGTTATACAGCGGGGAATCGCCTCGCCGTTCATCTGCTCTCCAATTCGGATACTCCTCTGTAAATCCCTCGAGCATATCTTGAGCGTTCTGTTCAAAAGTGGGAGATGACGGTTGTACGAACTCCTTGTTGATGCTGAGCGACACCAGGTTCTCTTGAGTATTCTAAAACATAAAATAAAATAGTTTATTACATACATAAAACCACGACTATGATCCCCGAAGGGTTAGTCAGCGACTACGCAAGGAGGACAGCAAAAGCAGTCCTTTACCATAACCCACTTTTCACCAAATAACGACACAATTACAACACAAATAAAATTAATTTATAATCATACAAAATTATTTAAACTTACCATGTTGATATTATCTAGCTGGACTACTGACGCCTTCACTTTAATAATTGAAATTGAAACTAATTTGAAACCCATTTATATTAATGTACATGATGACACAGCAAGACAATATAGGTAGTAAAACATGTAATTAATGGACATTTCAGCAAAATAAAAAGAAAGAATTGATATTATTAAAGAATGATTAACTTGCCAATAACGTGACCTGATTTGTATTAATTAGGTTTCATATTACCTTATAATCAGAAGAGTACAACCTACTCTGAATTTGACTTGTTCAAACTTGTTTGCGTTAGAATTTTCTTACTTATTTACCGTCAATGTTTTATTATACAAAGATATATAATAAATTAAATAAAAATGCAAGTTAGTCGGTTACTTTTATATTTTATTAGGTATATTAATACAGCTGGGTAGAGTAAATTTTACATTACATTTCATAATCTAAGTTAGATTTCCTATTCAAACAATAAATG
The DNA here is from genome assembly GCA_963921215.1 of Scoparia ambigualis. Lineage (NCBI taxonomy): Eukaryota > Metazoa > Arthropoda > Insecta > Lepidoptera > Crambidae > Scoparia > Scoparia ambigualis. Next base: position 35,954,258 of record OY992511.1, on the reverse strand, counting down.
AATCTGAGCAAAAGCAACAACTTACATATTTTTTAACAATTTTTATAAATCAAAATATTCATTATATGTACCTACTTAAGTATATTGAAAAACTGGTTACAATAGTTTATAAAAAGTTAATATTATTTTAAATTCAACCAATGAATCTTAGTAATGGTAATAAATAATAATACATTTTTTTATTTCTCAAGCCTTAAGTATAATATAACTCTAATATAATATATCTAAATCATAGTCATATATCTAAATAATAGAATTTAAAAACACAGTGAAAAAAATAATTGCTAAAATATATAATCCCAGTGGCCCCAAGACATAGTAGATATTTTATTTTTTAATATTACGCGTTTGTCATCATTACCTGACAAAGCTATCTTGTTCTGTTCTTGGGTAAATATTTCATGCTTTAAGGATTTAAAAATTATGTTTTTCTTTCTTAAAAAAGTATTTTTGTTTAATACGTTATTGTAATCTTCGAAATGTACGTTTTTCAAAACCTGTTCTGTATACCTTTAGCCCTTTTTAACTCCTCTTGTACTGTTTTTATACAGTATAATTTTTGATCGTAAACCAACAAATTCAGAAATTAAATTTCCACCTAGTTCATCTTTGAAAAGACCTGGTACTTTTTTGTTAAGACCAGGTATACCGTAACAGTTATTTAATGGATAATTACTAGTATCAAAATATCTAAGGAAATTCAACTTTAAATCTGTATAAAAATCTTTGCTTTCTATTGAATAAAGAAAACTGTCAGTATCCGTATAACAAAGCTTTAATTTTTCCCGATAAAAAGGTTTCATAATAGAGTAATGAAAATCAAACATATGACTTTTGGATATTTCTAATACAGAAAAGCCAATATATATGGGTTTGTCTAAAGTAATTGTCTCGGGTTTCATTTGAACAGCTATAAAATTTTCTGTAAAAATAGTAGCACTATGGAAATTTGGTCGAGCTATTAGTTGCTCAGCACCGAAACTTTTCTTTGTTATATTCTTTTCATCATTCCACTTATTAACCAACTTCACGCTGACCCTTTTCTCGGTGTCTTCTAGTGTTTTACCAAATATACTATTATTTAAAAGTTTGAAGAAATCTTGTTCAAATATAGATTTGGCCTTTTTCGTAACTCAGTGTTCATATCAATGTACTGTTTTAAGTATGGACTCTGATTGAATTGAATTACTCTATGTATTTTTTTTAGCAATAAACCATGTTTTAGACATGTTTTCAGATGGGAAAAATGAATGACATACAAAAACTTATCGTATAAGTTTGGTATCAATTTCGAAGTTTTAGATCCTGGAGGAGCAAATTTTTGAGCACAGAATGGAAAATCGTTATGATAATTATGCAAATGGAAAGGGTATTCTAAGTCTACTTCGAGTATATAGCCAATGTCCCCGTCAATGGGTATATTATGAAAATCAATTTTTGAAATTTCTAGTTCACTTAATAACTTAAAAATTTGAATGAGGTAAATAAGCGCACATAGCATAACCATAAAGATTATTACAATCAATATAAACAAGGAAGTTATCACTTTTTGCGGGGTCATAAGTTTGTAAGTACTTGTTATTGGCTTTCGAATATCTTGTAGAACATAAACATATACCACCGCGTATGCCTTTTTGTATCATTCTTATTATTTCCAAATCATTTATTAATTCTAATTTAACATCTGTTTTTAATAGCATAGCGTCAAAACTTAGGCTAGGTGCTGTTAAGTAAAAAGAAGGATCCAGTTTATAATTCGTCTTACACGTTTTTCGAAAACTTTCGAAGACGTCCGCTAGTAAGAGTACATCTGACTTAAGATATAAATCAGTGTATTCTCCAAGGCTCCGTAATTCAAAGGTTTGCCATACTCTTTTTGCGTGTTCATAATCTACTATTGATACGTTGCAATTGTGCAATTTACTAAAAAAGCATTTATAAGGAGGTATTTCTTCTTCATCATAAGAACTCCAAGTAGTGACGTATTCGTAAGGATAAACCCCTTTACGTCTAAGTAAATTAAAATGTTCCTGAGAAGGAAAAAAAAAAGATAGATGTTTAAAATCATTTGTATTTAAATTTGCAACTAGCTTCTCTAGGCTTGTGCCTAAAAATTTAAAAGAATCGACAAAACGAACAGGTATGATAGCTTCGTTACTAATTCGAAAAAATTTGGTAAACGATATGTAATTTTCTTTATTTTTTGCAATCACTTGTATCCTACCTGATAATTCTCCTAACTGTCGTATGAAAAGATGACTGTCGTAACCAGCTAAATTATGAAAAAATATGGGAACGAACTTAGGCAAACAATATTTTATATTACAATAAGAATGAGCTGCACCACGATATCGTCCAGTAAGATGACAGTGATCTTTTACTTTGTCGTCAAATAATATTTTGTTACAAAGATAACAGTTTTTAGCTTGAGCAAAATTGGTTCTATCTTTATCTGTTAAGAACATAGGGATCGATGAATGCAAAATATTATAAATTACAGTTATATCAGATAGAAGGTTATCAAAAAATTTATTCACACAGTCAGGTCCTCGATAAGACACATATTTATTAAGGGAGCTGTCGTAGGAGCATACAACGTAGTAAGCAAATGCAGCTGGTACATGCTTTTGCGTAATCGTTGTGCAACTTGTTTCAGAATTTGGTTCAACTGGCTCTAACAAAGATTCAAAGTCTGCGTATAAAACGAAAGGCATGTCTTGCATGCGTTCATAATGTTCAAATTGTATTCGAGTTCCTTGATTAGGTAAAATTGTTGCTACACCACTGCAAACGTGGGCTTCGAGTTTAAGATTGTTATCAAAAAATATCATACAATCCTCACATAAAAATATTTTGGAATGATGTTTAGTTAACTGCTTGCGAAGTAATTTAGCTAAATCTTTAATTAGACAGTAATGCGTACGTTTTCCATTTTCGAGAAAAAGCATGTTGACGTGATGTCTTTTACGTAATTCGCATTTGTACAGAGGTCCAACAACCTTACTGCTATTTTTAAGGCCATAAACATTAATACTTATGTTGGGATTATTCTTTTCAAAAATTCTTATATCTGTGAACCCTACTGGAAATGTCATATTTTTAACTTTAAGTACACTTTCAAAATGCGGATATGCGGTGGTTCGATTTGCGTTATTTTTTGCAGGAAAAAGTGATGCCATGACACACCATAAAAAGCAGTAATCATCCGAATTTTTAATGTTGATACATGCACGTTTGTTTTTTATAGCGTTAGGTAAATCTAAGTAACCTGAGGCTCTCAACGGGTTATATTTGTTTATATTTACTTCTAGATACAAGCTTCGTAAGTAAGCCCAACCACTATCTCTTTCCTCAAATTCTTCAACTTTTTTACAAATTTTATGGCTAATGTTTGTATACATAGCATCAAAATTATAACTTTTATGTAAGATAATGTTTTCAGTAGCAAAAGATTTCGTTGAAATCGAGTCATCCTTATGCAGAAAAAATTCAGAAAACAATTCGAAATTTACTTTAAGGTTTGTATAAGCCTCAATTCGGGCTGAGAGTAAAAGTTTCACGCGGAGGCGCAATTGCGATAAAAAATCTGCAGGAGCAAACACATGCATACGTTCTTCAACGTCCTCGCATTGAACACGGTACGACGCTATGCGACCGCGAAGAGCGCTATGCACTTGTTCGATACCCTCGCTCTCAATTACAGAACTATTATTTTTGTGTAAAATACTTTTTAAATGAGCAGAGAAAGCATTATTTTTAACGGATAAGTTGCAAGTTGAACAGAATATAGTCTTAACCATTATGATTTTGTTTTCACTGTGTTAAAAAATTACAAGAGGTTAAAGTAGTTTTTAAGTAAAATGTATAAAACCTAACACACATATAATATATAAGTAAAACTAGTTAAGTCAAAATTTACCGAAGAGAGTGTAACTAGTTAATATGTAGTACCTAGCTGACTGTGACTATTTTTTCTTTTTATCACTAAAGAATACCCCCTCTTCAGTAAATTTTGATTTGGCTAATTTTATGAATTTTTTTATAGTCAACAATTCAGGAGACTCAGCTTCGCCTTGTAGTCGAACCCAAATTATTGCCTTTTCACACCTTTCAAGACCGGTGAGGCTACGCACCTCCTCAGCGTCGTAGAGACGCAGCTCCGCCACCAGTTCACCGTCGAGCTTCGCAGTCCGACGCGTTACCCCGCCTGGTACTCGTCGCGTTAGTACACTGTCGAAGGTCTGGTCTGTCTTGCGTGGAGGCGGCGAAACTTCGTTATCTGACTCTGAATCATTTAACCAGTCTAAAGCGGAGCTAGACCCTTCTTGTTTTTTCACAATCGTTGTTGAAGTCTTAGGCACCGACGACGAGTACAGGCATTTCTTCTTAGAGCTAGAAAGATAAGAAATGTAATTAAAAACTAATTATTAATATTGACGATATACGAAATAACATAAAATATATTAACAGGTTTTAAAAGTAATCAACGCAAATTACCTTATGCTTTCGTTGTCCGAGTCAAATGAATTGGCTAACACACAGCTTTTCTTGGCAGAGCGTTTAACTTGCTTGCTTTCAGACCTAAAATAACAATAAATATTAGTGACATTAACATTTAACATATGACAGTAAATACTAGTACGATTAAATAATAACATTTGCTGGTCTAGGTCACTGCTCCTCTACAGACCTTCTTTAATAACTTCTTTACACATAGAGAGAGATCCGTGCTTCGGAAGGCATGTTAAGCCGTTGGTCCCGGATGTTGTCGTAAGATGACAGTCGTTAAAACCCACCGACCCGCATTGGACCAGCGTGGTGGGTTATGGCTTAATATCCCCGTGCTATTATTCACGTGGGAGGTCTCTGCCCAGCAGTGGGACGTTTATAGGCTGATGATGATGATGATGATGACATAGAGAGAACGGACCATAGCCCACCACGCACACCCACTGCGGTTTGGCGGTGCTAACGGTTGCAGATGCAGAAGGGATCAACCGTTGACATACCTTACAAAACATATACGAAGTCGAGCAAACACAACATTGCTAATAGAAAAATAAAAATATTTAAAACTTACGAACATTGTTTCGGTGTATATCTTCTGGATGATTCTCGTAGCGATTTCAGAGTACCGAAGCACTAAATATTAAAAACTTAGGCGTAGCTTAGGCGTACTAGTGGTCGATCTGACTTAGGAAGCACTGATACGACAACTACCATTTTTCGGGTATTTATTGGAGAAAAGTGTTTAACAGCAATTTTACTAAGCAGGAGTGATCAACTTTTTTTTTTTTTTTTGCTTGTATACAATTAAACTATTAGTGCTAGTTTTTACTTTCAAGAATAACACCGTATGTAAAAACTGTTAATTCCAAATTTTTTTTTTATTATTATTGCTTTTATTACAAACCAAATAGGTACATATTGGGCTTATTATAAACACATACATTATCTAAGTAAAGCAAGCTTAATCGGTAGCGTAACCTTCTGTACTACAAACCGTTACCTATACGATGTACACATAAATGCTTGCATTCATCAAACCATTAGCCTGAGCCTTTTTCGCGTTATAGTCAAGTACCTACCTAACCACTACATTAGCTGTTATATTTTAACGAGTGTACGTTTAAGCAAAAGTAATTAAATAAGTATTACAATGTTATAAATAAATATGTGTTATTAGTAGCAAGAAAGGAAGTAATTACAAAATTGAAGCAATGTTTGTAACCTCTGTTTTTTTTTAAATTTTAAGCAAAATATTTAGTTTATCGATTAGTGCGAAAACTTGCAGCGAAAGTATTTTACATTTCCTGTGTAATTGCTAACCTTTCGATAAAGCGCTGACGACGATTGTCCGGATGTGCAACATTAGGACTGTTTTCACTAAGCATGAAATTTACTATTACATTTCATCTCATGATCGTCTTAACGAGAGTTTCATAACCACCACAATCACAGATCGAGTTCACCACTAGGTACCTCATCGAGTTCCTCACACTCTAACCCTGTCATTAATAAACGTTGATTAAAGTTACACTTAGGATTAAATTGACGCTGTCTCTATCTGTCTTCTTTAACAAAAACGAGACAGCGTCACTTTAAACCGAGGTGTAACATTTGGCCATTTTTATTAATGAGACGGTAAAAGTTAAACATTTTGATGTACGTACTAAATTAAACAAATGTCTCGGTATGTTACAAGTTAGCCGCTCGGATATCGAGAGACGCGGGTTCGATTACCGTGAGGCAGTCTATTTTTATAACTTCGGTGTTTATGTACTCATATTATTCCCACAATAATTAAATCTAACCATATTTAGTGGGTACGTATTCAAATCGACATTTGCTTTATAAGTTAAACCATAAAATTGAAAGGTACTGTTATGAAAATCCTATCTGATCACTTGTTGCTAAACGTGACTTCAGCATGACGTAATTAATTGTTACTTGTTGCTCTGTCTATCCCACTTGTGGGAATACGCCGTGATGTTTGTGTTTGTATGTATTATGAAAATGTATGTTTAATGCGTTTGTCAATTAAAACAGTATAGACTTAGCTTTATCTTTCTAATTGTGTTTATGTTAAAGGTTATTCCCATTCTCCCACAACAAAATGGCCCAAAGTCCTCCCCAGAAAAAATACAAATATATTAATTTTCATGCTCCTCCGTGATAAAAAATGGTCATCATCATCATCATCATCCAAAAGACGTTCACTGCTGGACAAAGACCTCCCCCAAGGATCCCCACCACGTCCGGTCCTGCGCCGCACGCATCCAGCTGCTACCTGCAATCTTCACCAGATCGTCGGACCACCTTGTTGGAGGCCTGCCCACACTGCGTCTTCCGGTGCGCGGTTGCCACTCCGATCTGCCCCAACGGCCGTCGGTTCTTCGAGCGATATGCCCTGCCCACTGCCACTTATGTTTAGCAATTCTTCGGGCTATATCGGCTGCCTTAGTTCGTCTACGGATCCCCTCATTTCTGATTCGATAATATCTTTTATAATATTTGGTCTTTGGAGGAGTATAGGAATTGATGTATGGATTTCTTATATTTTCCAAACAAATTTTTGATGGCGCTTGGGAATAACCCGTATTAAAATTGTTTTCGTTAGCATTGAAACGGGAAGTTTCAAAGTCGAACTCGTAGTTAATGTATGTGTGTGTGTTTGTGTGTGTGTGTAGTGATTGCATACGTTGTTGTTTGCGGGATTGATATAAATAAGGTAACTAACAATTCCCTGCACAGTTGTCTGCATTGACTTAGATCAAAAAATACAAGTGTTTTTTTTATGAGAACCTTGAAAATGTGTTGAGTAGATCAGAGTCGACAATGACAATTGGCAACTGATTCTAATCAAAATACACAAGTGTTTTCCTTGGATCGAGGTTGAGGTGTTTCGGCATAAAACCTTTTCTTCCAATTGTTGAAAACCTTGAAAATGTGTAGAGTAGATCGGAGTCACCGTATACTGAAATGAAGTTTGGTTTAAAAACACAAGTGTTTTCCTATGGGTCGAGGTTCAACTTTAGCAAATGTTATTCATAGTTCAACTTATTCGGGGATCCAGTCCTGGGAGACCAGGAAGCCCCATCCAGCTTAAGTTGTGCTGTAATTCCATATTGTTAAAAACCTTCGCATTCATTAGACGAAATCCTTGAAAATGTGTTAAGTAGATCGAAGTCGTTGTATACAGAAATTAAACTATTACATACTGGATTCTGATCAAAATACACAAGTGTTTTCCTATGGGTCGAGGTACTACTTTGATAAATGTTATTCATAGCACTAACTTATTCGGGGATCCAGTCCTGGGAGACCAGGAAGCCCCATCCAGTTTAAGTTGTGCTGTTATTCCATATTGTCAAAAACCTTCGCATTCAGTAGACGAAATCCTTGAAAATGTGTTTAGTAGATCGAAGTCGTTGTATACAGAAATTGAAATATGAATTCGATTAAAATACACAAGTGTTTTCTTATGGGTCAGGAATAAAATTTGACAAATGCAACTATATGATACACCTTGGAGCGTGGTGGCAAATAAAAACCGTATATGACGGATACTTAAGTTTAATAATGTGATCTCAATGATGAATCGAAACTATATTACAAAATGGCATTATAAACAATATAGAATAAATTGACCAAGCGCCTTCGGAAAGACTGAGGAGCGTAGCTGTTAATGGTATATTGCTATTTTAATCGTGTAGGCGCTTACGTCTAAACAACACTTATTCCGTACTGAGAGTTCACTAAGTCACATTCATTTATAGTTGTGCTGTAATTCCATATTGTCAAAAGCTCCTGCATCCTATGAACGAAAGACCTTGAAAATGTGTAAAGTAGATCGCAGTCGTTGTATGGGATTCTAGATCACGAGAAGTCGATTAGACATTCTAAAACACGAGAAGTCGATTGGACAATCTAAATCACTTTTTGACGTTGACTGAGCGAGTGGCAGTGATTTTCAAAAGTAATATTGGGACATTCTAGATCACTTTTAACGACATTGATCGAACGTCAGTGAGATCAATGGAGTGAAAAGTGATCTAGAATGCCCAATATTACACTACTTGAGCCGTCAAGCTCACCACACCACACAGATTTTTGTGTTAATACATACATACATACATCTAATCACGACTATTATCCCCGAAGGGTTGGTCAGAGACTAGGCAATGAGGACCGCAATAGCAGTCCTTTACCATTCATCATCATCATCATCATCACCAGCCTGAAGACGTCCACTGCTGAACATAGGCCTCCCCCTTTGACCTCCATCCTGACCGACAACTCGCCACTCGCATCCACCGGTTGCCTGCGACTCTCACGATGTCGTCGGTCCACCTAGTGGGAGGCCTACCAACACTGCGTCTTCCAGTGCGTGGTCTCCACTCGAGAACCTTTCTTCCCCAACGGTTGTCGGTTCGTCGAGCGATGTGGCCTGCCCATTGCCACTTCAGCTTGCAAATCTTACGAGCTATGTCGGCAACTCCGGTTTTTTGGCGAATATCCTCGTTTCGGATTCTATCGCGCAAAGAAACTCCGAGCATAGCTCTCTCCATTGCTCGCTGTGTGACTCTGAGCTTTTCTAAAAGGCCAACAGTTAAGGACCACGTTTCGGTGCCATATGTCATCACCGGCAACACACATTGGTTAAAGACCTTTGTCTTTAGGCACTGCGGAATCTTCGATGCAAAGATATCTCGTAATTTCCCGAACGCTGCCCATCCGAGTTGGATTCTCCGGGCGACCTCTTTGTCGAGGTTGGACCTACCTAACTGGACAATCTGTCCTAAGTAGGTGTAGTGGTCGACAACTTCGATAGTATCGCTCCCAACAATTACCGGTACGGGTTCAACATGGACATTCGACATGATCTTCGTCTTGTCCATGTTCATTTTAAGACCCACCTGTTGGGATACGATATTGAGGTCGCTGAGCATGGTGTTGAGGTTCTCCAGCGACTCCGCCATTATGACTATATCATCGGCAAAACGAAGGTGAGTGATGTATTCGCCATTAATGTTGATGCCGAATCCGTTCCAATTCAAGAGCTTGAAAACGTCCTCCAACGCATTTGTGAACAGTTTCGGAGATATGACGTCTCCCTGTCTCACACCTTTCTGCAATTGGATTGGTTTCGTACTCTCGTCTTGTAATCGGATCGACATAGTAGCGTTTCTATACAAACATTTCAACACCTCGATATACCTATAGTCGATATGGCAACGCTGGAGGGACTGCAACACAGCCCAGGTTTCGATAGAATCGAAGGCTTTCTCGTAGTCCACAAACGCTAAACATAAGGGCCGATTATACTCCTCAGTCTTCTGTATAATCTGGCGGAGCGTATGTATGTGGTCTATGGTACTAAAGCCTTTTCGGAAACCGGCTTGTTCGGGAGGCTGGAAGTCGTCAAACCTGCGTTCGAGACGGTTCGTAATGACTCTCGAAAACAGCTTGTACACATGGCTCAGGAGTGAGATGGGTCTATAATTCTTCAATAAGGTGTTATCGCCTTTCTTGAAGAAGAGCACCACCGCACTCCTGTGCCATGCTTCTGGCGTAGTACCTTCGAGCATGACGGAATTAAACAACTTCTGGAGGACTACGAGTATCGGTTTTCCACCCGCTCGCAGAAGTTCAGTGGTAATTCCGTCATCACCCGGCGCCTTGTTGTTTTTAAGCTGTTTAAGAGCCATACTAATCTCATACAGGCTGATGTCAGGGATATCTTCGGTATAGTGTCGGGTTAACTTAGCTCTGGTGTCCTGAGCTGTACCAACAGCGGGCTCTTGTGTTGAGGTGTACAACTGTCCATAAAACCTCTCGAGCTCTCTCAGAATCTCCGGCTTCGACGAAATGACACTGCCGTCCTCGATCTTCAGCTTAGTCATTTGGCTCTGACCAATAGACGAATTCTTTGCGAACACTTTGGCGCCTTGGTTCCGCGCAATTGCGTCCCTAATGCATTTAGCACTATAGGAGCGCAGGTCGTGTCGCACAGATTTCGAGATTCGTCTATTGAGTTTGCCATATTCCGACATATCAGCTGAAGATTGCAGTATCATTTCTTTCCGGTCTTCCATTAACTTAATGGTTCCGTCTGAGAGCTTTTGAGGCTTTTTCCGGCGTGGGGTCTTAAAGAACTTAGACCCCACAGCTTGGACAGTTTCCACAAGCCCGCTGCTGATCTCGTCCACAGTTTCGCACTCGGCTAGGCACTGGAAGCGATTTTGGAGTTCGAGTTGAAAGTGTTCCGGGCTCTGGATCTGGGCAGGGCCAGGACGGAGTGTGGACTTCACCAGACGTGACCTCTCGAGCTTGATGTTGATATTCAGTGTGCCTCTAACAATCCGGTGATCGCTACCGGTTTTCACCCTACTGATCACGGAGACATCACTGAATATACGCTTCTTGGTCGTCATGATGAAGTCGATCTCATTTCTGGTTGAACCATCGGGGCTTATCCACGTCCACTTCCTGGTTGGTCGCTTCCGGAAGAAAGAGTTCATCAAAAAGAGTTCCTCCTTCTCCATAAAGTCGACCAACCGTTGGCCCCTTTGGTTCCGCTGTCCATATCCATATTGCCCCACTCTCAACTCATCGCCGTTCCTTGTGCCTACCTTTGCATTGAAGTCCCCCATAACAACGGTGAAGTACGTTTCGGAGGAATGTATGGCTTCAGATATCTCCTCATACAGAGCCTCTACTTCTTCGTCAGGATGTGTCGAGGTTGGTGCATATACCTGTATGACCTTCAGCGAATACCGATCGGTGATTCTGAGTATAAGGTACGCAACTCTACCTGACACACTATCGACCTTGATAACGTTGTTAACAAGGGACTTGTGGACGAGAAACCCAACACCACCCTGGGATTTTCGTTCTCCTTCCCGGAAGAAGAGCATGTTGCCAGAATCAAGGACTACCATATCCTGCCCCTCTCGTCGGATTTCTGATAGTCCCATGATGTCCCACCGCAATCTGCTCAATTCTTCCTCCAGCTCTACAATCTTTGCATCGGTCCTCAACGTGCGGATGTTGTGTGTTGCCAGGGCCAAGGTTCGTTGGTGGGTGTGTGGGTAGCCGAGCAACTGCCGGTGATTCTTCGCACCCCCTGCTCCTCCGTTACCTGACCAGCTACCCGTTGGGCCAGGGATAAAGGAGCTGCCGGGGACTGGGGGCCGTGGGCAAATATTGTCTGTCATGGGGGGGGGGGGGGGGGGGTTGCCATAATCCCCACGCTTGGCAGGCGGCTTGGGGATCGCAGCGGGTCACCGTTTAGCTAGAGGACGCTGCGGCCCGTCCTCCGGTGGCTGGTCGTAGTTTTAGGACATACCCCTTTACCATTAGTCCACAATAATCTCTGCCGGCGAAGTGTTTCCCAGCCCAATAGGCTCCCGGCTCTTTTAAGCTGGTCGTGAAACGGCTTATTCCACGGTGAGGAGCGCTCTCGTTATGTTGGACTGCATTGACTGCTTATCATCAGGCAGGATGTGATCACTATGACGAGTCACATTAAAAAAATACCATTTCACCAAATATTGACTGCACATGTGCTCAGCGTGGTGGTAAGCCCATAGCCGCTCTGTTGGATGTATATGCAGTATTTAGTCCGTTAGTCGCCTTTTACGACACCCAAGGGAAGAGAGAGGGGTGGTATTCTTTCACCGCTATATACGACACGGTTCTTTTGTTAATAGTTTTCACTAAAAAGTATTACCATATAATTGGTGCGAAGCAATATTGTTTTTTCTAAATATATTAAAATAGGCATCTGGCAACGCGCCTGCGATTCCTCTGGTTTTGCGGGTGTCTATGGGCCGCGGTGATTACTTTCCATCAGGTGACCCGCTTGCTCGTTTGCCTCCTTATTTTATAAAAAAAGTAGGATAGCAAGATATACTTAATTGAACAGAACAGAACAGAAGCTTGTCTATATTGTTAATAAAATGGTATCGGCGCCTCCTATTTTTTTATTCTACTGCAGGAGAGCACTGTCCTTAATCTCACCTGATGTTTAGTGATGATAAGAACGATTGTAGCGCACCATCCGGACTCCTCAAGTGCCGAGGAACTGGCTACCTACCTCTAACTGTCGGAACACAACAATGCTAGTATCATTGATATTTTGGCGCCATATTTAGAGAAGATGGTTGGTTCAGCCAGGCGGACTTAAAACGAGCTCTACTACCAACTAAACAGAGTTTGAACATAATAACCGCCGCAGGTAATCGAACGCTTTATCACTGGGTGTGGACCGGTGGTCTAATCACTAGACCACAGGGGCGGTACAAATCTTTACCTACCTACCAATGTTATTTACATAGCCATACCTACGTATAGTAAGTATTTATTTACATAAATACATGGTCGTATATTTTATCTCAGCTTTAAAAACGCTTACCTTTTTTTAATTTTGTAAATCTTACATACACTGAGGCTTGGGGCGGCCTGGGGCGGCCTGGGCAGGCCTGGGGGGAGACCTGCCCTTTTTTAAACCAGATACCATCTCTTCTATGCCATGGAGATGGCTCAGGATGACGATTAGCAAGCACCGAGTTCGGGTTATCAACATACCTGGTAGCAGTCATTAGCCGCGTCCACACAGGCCGAGCACGGCTCGCGAGCCATTGGCTCGGACTTGCTGCTCGCGAGCCGTGGCACCCGAGGCAAATTTGTGAGGTTGCGAGCGGTCCTGCAAGCCAAAGTGAGCCAGTGCAACCTTTCAAATTTGCCTCGGGAGTCGGGTGCCACAACTCGCGACCAGGAAGTCCGAGCCAAACGGCTCGCGAGCCGTGCTCGGCCTGTGTGGACGCGGCAATTAACGCACAATACTTGTAATTGCCAACTCTCTTACGAATTATTTCGATAAAAATAACATTACACAAACACTACCTACATAGGACAGCTACGTAACGGGAAGCCGCTGAATGCAAGCAGCACAGGACCGGTCTGGTGGGGATCTTTGGAGGAGACCTTTGTCCAACAGTGGACGTCCTACGGCTTCTGTTGATACCTACATAAAGTTAATCTGAAATGAAACTTTACGCAGCTGGTCTACTAGCGTTGGTTTTACATACATTGAACAATAGATTTGGAGCGCATGGGACTAATCCATTTTTTATCCTGACCTTTCATAACTTTCCAAGGTACACTGGTTGTGGTGGTCACAATCTCTTAGAATTCCAGCCTTTACATTTAATACTTTTTTCTTACTGTTTTAACTCTTTGCTGGGTTCGTGACACAAGGTGACTGAGTCCAAGGGCTTTTTGACAAAACATTTTTAGAATAACATTGAAATTAAACGCGTTTAACCATACAAAGCGGTTCGTTCGTTACAATATTATAGTGTTTACGTGGACGTTAGGAAACAATAGGGCTTCCATAATATTCCCATACCTTGCGAAGGGAATAATCGCTAAAAATAACGGTGCCTAATACAAAATATAAAAGACCCATCGTCAGTCGAATAATTTCTACTGGATTAGCGGGTAGGGTGCGCACGCGGTGCGCTGCCGGGGGACAAACAATGGACAGTCGCGTGGCGCGGGGCGCGGGGTGCGGGCGAGGGGTCGGTACGGGCGCGCGGCGGGAGGGGGGACGGGGTAATGCAATATTTGTTCGGTGACACACGGGTGACACGCGCTCTATTGTGCACCTCCGGCCAGAGGTGGGTAACCTAGAAATCGTATATCGTATTGGATTACTCCTCCAAGCTTGAATTAATACATCATGTTATATTTGAATAGTTATTTAATGACATCGAACTCTAAAGTGGCTATAGGGATCAGACAACGATTTTTCCCATTTAGCCCTTCCCAAGTTACCGTTTTTTTTTAAAATAACAAACCTTACTTTGTAACTTTTAAACTTTCGCATTCCATTAGGCACACATAATATGAACGGGATGAAACGCAAAACTACTTTACTTATTATGTAAGGTTTGGCAACAAAATTGAGGCAGTTACGTTATTTTGATATTTTTATAATCTAAACTTGTCTGAAATTTATATTTCGTTTAGATTGTAAATCGTTAATCATAATGTTTGTGTCATTTATTAGTTCTAGTTTTTCAAAACGATTCATTTAAAATATAACATAAGTACTTACATAAGTAACCATAATTGCTATGCCCGAGAAAAATAAACTGCAGTTCTGGTTCCCAACCGCTGGCACACTAATCCTTGCATGGGGTGGCCCGATAAAAAGATAATACTGCAGTCGCGTGCGCACCGAGTCTCTAATGACGCACCTATGCGCGGCTTATCGCGCCTGCGCCCGGCACAAACGAGCTTAATTGTAACTCCACAGAACAGCAACGGACAGAAGGTCTGCGCAAACCTTCTGGCCGTTGTTCAAGTTCTTCACGAGCTCAGAGAAGCGAAAAACATAGAAAATCTATATTTTTGTAAAAAAAAACTCAAATAATAGCTGCAATAGTTACACAATATAGAAAACAATATTTATGTAAGATATATTTTTGTTTGGGATTTCCATTGGCTTGTAATTGTTTCATGCGTTAGGGGGCAAGCACGTCACGTGTTATGCAACCTACCAACCCGCATTGAGCCAGCGTGGTTGTTTATGGCCCAATCTCCCCACGTGCTGTTGTGCATTGTGGGATTCTTGTGCCCAGCAGTGGGAAGTTTCTAGGGTGATGATGATGATGTAAAAAATTGTTTTAATTCTCTTTGATGCAATAACAGATAAGTAAAGTACAACTAAATTGAATTTAATGGCTGGGTGATCGAGTGGTCAGTGATCCTGACTGCGCAACCCACGGTCCCGCATTCGAATCCCGGTAGGATCAAATGTTTGTGTGGTGAGCACGAGCATTTGTGACCGAGTCATGGATGTTTATTAGTATTTATGTATGTTTATCCGTTATTCAGTCACCATAGTTCGGGCAATGCTTAGTTTGGGGCTGAACGATTGGTGTGACAGTTGTGTTTATTATTATTATTTATTAAATACCTACCAGTCTGAAAAGGATAAGAGATTATACAGTATATATTTACTGCATTAGGTCATTTTTTAAAATTATTTTTATTTATTATGGCACATGGCTGTCTTACATAATACCAGTTTTAGTATTCGTATTAGGTATATTATCTAGGTAATTTTATACCATCTTATTAGTATACAAGTAACCGACTTAAGTTTTGCTCTATCTCTTACCTACCTTTGCATATTTTTTCATTAAGAGGGCCTTCTGTACTTGATTTTATTGTTGTACCTTTGGAGGGTTGATCTCCGGAGGAGGTACGTCGTGTTTTTATTGCACGCGTGCTGTGCAGTCAATGTCGTGTAAGTAATCACGACTATTATGTTTGATGTGATTTACATGTTAGAAAAAAAGATATAAATGCAGCTCAGATCAACAAATCATGACTTCATGGGTAACTTAGGTACTGTCCTTAATAAAATTGATCTGTATGGTGGTGAGTTGATAACTATTTCTGTCTTTGGGAATCGTTAAAAGTGATTAACGTACTGAAGACTGCACACACTTCCAATAGCATAGAGCGGTGAGCCCTTTTATCACATTGAGCACATGTGCAGATGGTATGGCACGCGTGTGTGTAAGTTTAAAGTAACCGTGTCGCGAAGCGGTGAAATAATAATACCACCCCCCTCTCTCCCATGGGTGTCGTAAAAGGCGACTAACGGACTAAAAACTGCACTTAAGTACATAGAGCGGCGATGGGCTTAACACCTGTCACGCCGAGCACATGTGCAGTTGCAATTTGTTGAAAGTGGACTATGGTAGAGGCGGCTTTTGCTGTTCTCATTGCCTAGTCTCTGACTAACCCTGAGGAGATAATAGTCGTAATTATATGTATGTATGTATGTATGTTTAAAGTATTAACATTTTATAAACTCAATCTTTAAATTCTGGACCCATTTTTTACAGGTAACAGGAGTTTAGAGTTGTGATCAATGTTACACTCGTTTCAAAAGTAACCCCATTCGATGTACACTGTTCATTTGTCAGAGCTCAGTATTATAAAACGAAATAAATACTAACATCATCGTGCATATTAAGATGTATGTCAGGAACAGTTACTTCATATCAAAACAATGATGAGGTCTGACCAGAAAATAAATATATGAAACCAATTGAGTGAGCCGCCAGCACCGTCGGCGCAGCACATGCGGGCGTAATGACTGCATCGGTAACAAGGGCTCGCAGAGGCTCGTGGATTTCATAACCGTCGCCAGCCATTGTCCCCGCGTTATAAATCACACGAATGTGTCGCACGGACTAAAAATCATTGGCAGAGTAATTTATAGGTAAGGGCACAGTGTAGGGATAGTTGGCTTTTGTAGTCGGCGCCTGTTTTTTAAACGTCCACTTGGCGTTTATGTTAATTTTATGTAGATATTACGGCTTTGTGGATTTGGATATAATTTAACAGATGCAGCAAAAAACATTCAAAGTAACGTTATAAAAAACTTATTTTTACATTATTTTGTATTATTATTAAATGTATTAGGTGTTGGTTGCTTTGTAAGTGTAAACAATTGTTTACTAGCTACTAATTAAATACAAATGTAAAATAATCTTTTGACCGAAATTACAAAGTAAGGTTAATACTTTTTTTTTAAACATGAAATGAATATTGAAATGCGCTTTGAGACATAAGTGTTTCAACACGCATTTCAATGGAATCATGTTACTGCTTCTTCCCGTACTGTAACCACAGCACCGTGGAACAGCGGGGAAGAGTAAGGAGAGGGCAGCTTTTTGTCGCACCGTTGTGCAGCCGAGATCCCGCGACCGCCCTCCGTCACGCGCGTCACGGGGGATGTTGGTTTACACTCACACGCCCAACTCCATTCAACGTTTTAAAGCTTTTAATGACATTGACAACTGTCAGTGTGATGTTGAGCTTTTCAGAGTCGTGGAATACATTAATTCGGTCCCTACGATTAAAACGAAGTGGGCTAAAGGTAACTGATTAATAGCAGTATTGCAGTCTTCTTATGGCAGAGATGGCCAATTTTTAAAAAAATGTTATTAAAAAAATTATAAAATGCCAGTATTAATTTTACAAATACGAAATGTGATCTAGTGGTTTGACCATCGTGCAACGGTCTTAGACTTTACAATCAATAAAATTGTAACTACTCGGTTTGATTGATACTAACCGGAGTTTGAATCTCCTCCTGCAGTTAGAGATAAGATAGCCACTACTTCAGTATCTGAAGATTTCGTGTAAAGTACGCTTCCTTTTGGTCTTAATGTTACTTACCATCAGATGAAATGAAAGCTTACACGTCGTTGGATAAAAATAAAATTGTAAAAGCAATACTCATTTCATTTTACGAATATTCTGAAGTAGGACGATTTAATGTTAAATTATAAAAATGTGGAAATAGAAGAAGTAAAGCAGACGAAATTTCTAGAATTGACTGTAGACCGTGACCTAAATTGGAAAGCTCATGTAGATATTGTTTGTATAAGAGTCAAAAGGTTCTTGTATGCGCTAAAGCAAGTTAAGAATGTGACAAGCGCAAAAACCGCCCTTACTACTTGCCATGCTTATGTTGGGGTCTTTATTACGATATGGCTTAATTATTTGGGGTAATGGTACAAGTGTCAATAGAGCTTTTACTGCTCAGAAAAAATGTGTAAGAGCTATATGTGGTGTTCCTCCACTTACATCATGTCGTGCGTTATTTCCGCGACTAGGCATGTTAACTCTGTCATCGCTCTACATGTTTGAAATATGTGTATTTGTTATGCAAAATAAGAAACTGTTTAGGAAAGCATGTGATGTTTACCTCCGAAACACGAGAAATCCAAATAGATAAGTATGGCAAGAAAAACCTCAAACAATGCAGTATTCCAAGAGCTGTCTTACTATGTGTATAATTTTTTTTTTAATAATATACCAGAGAATATTAGAAATAAGAAAAAAAAAAGAAATATTATTAAATATAGATTAATGTTTTATATTTTAGCGTTTTATTAACGCTTAAATATACTTATTAAAATTTTAAACACTGAAAAAAGACGACAACCTCAGGCGGGAATCGAACCACGCACCTTCCGCGTTCCGGGCGGCTGCCTTAAACACTTGGCTACCGAGGTCTGGCTTTCAACCGTCGAAATTTGTCAGTGATTAATGCTTATGTTTTTAGTCAACATTGCTTCATCAAATCTTAGAAGTTTTCACCTCTGAGATCCGAAAGAAATATTTTTACAAATATTCGAACATTCGGTTAAGATGAAGCTGCGTTTATAGATTAATGTTTTATATTTTAGCGATTTATTAACGCTTAAATATACTTAAGTAAAATTTTAAACACTGAAAAAAGTCATTATTATCATATATCAATTTAAAAAATGTTTATATAAATGGCTATTGACCGTAAACTTTTATGACATCAAGGATTTTTTAAATAAAAGACATAACCTTTAATTGATATTGTGATTTTTATTAATAATTACTATTCTTAATTCACTACCCTGACATTCAATTTACAATTTAATAATTTAATTTAATTTTAATATACCTAATAATTATTCGTTATAGGTACTTACTAATTAATTAAATGGAAATTGTAACAATGTAGTATTGTATTTGTATTTGCATGCTTAATAATTAGGCGAATCATGATGTACAGTCACGAGCACCAATATGTATACACTTTGACTCTTATTCCATTGTATTAAGAGTTACAATTGTTTACATGTTTCTGCTCGTGACTGTACGTAAATATTGTTACCATCTTAATTACCATGTATTCTAGCAAATAAAGAAATTTTGAAAAAAAATAGAGTAACCCAGGGGCAATGTGCACAGGTGGGATATTTCATACGATCAGGGGCCCAAGTCTGCAAATGCATAATTGAATCGCAATTGGATCCCATTGTAATTGTTTGACACATTTTTTATTCTCTTACTCATTTAAGAATACCAAATGTGTCAAAAAATTACAATGCGTAAATTAGCAGACTTGGGCCCCAGTGACATCCCCGCGCGAGCCGTCGTCGTCACGTGCCAATTGAACGTTTTACGGATGATGGTTCACGAACTCATCATATTGTATCTCAGTAAATTGATTAGCTTAAATTTGATTTTATTTACATTTACGTATATGATACGTATTTAAGTATATAATTTAACTTTATAGGCAGACTCAAGTTTTAATAAAAAAGTAAGTATATATTCTTTGTCGTCAAACTGTTTTTTTACTTTATAAGTACTAAAGATATAGAGCTGTACAGTATCGTACCAGCTTTATATTTTGTATCATGTATCCTTTTTTTCACAATCACGTATCATGCTGGCAGGTTAGGGCGACAATCTAATAAACAGTCCCGCCCCCGCTGAGACTGTCCGATTACGTGCCCGAAATCTTGTTACCCTACTGATTAATATTACGGTTGTTCATGATGCGGCTGCAGTGAAGGTACAAACAGTACAGTAAACCAGACATATTTTTATTTTATTCTTTCTTTTCGTGCTCGGAAGGAAGGTCTCGTATTGTCAGAGATATGAGATGTAGGGTCACAATGAAATCGTAATTGTTCACCAGATTTTTAATCGGACGATAACTGTGCGACATCAAATCGAGGTTTAATTATTCATGAGTTTCCTGGTCTAAAAATCTGTCTACGAGTATTTCGAAATTCGTCAAAATCTGTTTTGTCGTTTAAGCGTCAAAGCGTAACAAAGTCACTTTCGCATTAACGGTTAAACTGAAAAACAGGTTTTTATGAATTTTGGTCTAATCTAAACCAAATAAATAAAAGTTAGAAACAAATAAATAAAAAAAAAATTGTGAGCGAAACCGTGGAAAAAGCTTGTTCAGTACATCTTGTAGTTGGTTTATCGTTTTATCTGTTGTACGTTCAACTGTGCGGCATTGGACGCATTTTGTGAAATTGGAATATGTGCCTAATGAGTTTAGCGGCCGCTTGCCGTCCACCGGGCTGACAACTTGCTGAAATATAACTTAGCAGCTTACGCCCGTGACTCCGTCCGTGTGATTCATTCCGCCAAATAAGTATTTTTCGCGTGTCTCGGATACAGTAAAATTCGGAAGCGGAATCATTGTGAAACACAATAGAGTATTGAGTGTTTAGTAATTCAGTTAAATAAATTAAAGCAAAATATTCAGTGGGAATATAAATAAAGACTGGTTTATATTAAAAAAAATAAGTAACTAACATATTTTAATATTTAACAATAGGCAGCTGAAATAATTTAAAATCAAATATGCGACGAGTGCTTGGTATCACCACGTCTATTTTGAATATGTAGAGTCCAACCCGAGAACTGCACCATACGAGAGAAAGTCAAAAAAAATACCTTAACCGTACCTATCACACCCTGACAATGTACGAGTAAGTTTGTATGATCGAAGCTTCACTTTTACTACACTGACGGCCCATTAAACAGAAAAAATACGTCTTACGTTACAGCGGCATACGCGCCGCAACGTAACGACGGCTTGTAAAACACAGCATTAGTAGCGGGGCTTAACGAGTGCTTACAATGTGGACAAATCGTTGCCGACTGTACGCGCTCCTATTTACCGAATACGCCTACACTACTCATTTAAATAACTGCGGTGGGCCCGCGCGTATCGACGTCGATAGTACAAAACAATATCATCAATTACCGGGATTAAAAAAAACATACAAACACACACACACACACACACACACACACACACACACACACACAACACACACACATACATACACACACACACATACATATATATATACATACAATCACGACTTTTATCCCCGAAGGGTTAGTCAGAGATTAGGTAATGAGGACCGCAAAAGCAGTCCTCTACCATAGCCAACTTTTCATCATCTCGCGCTAGATAATAAAACACTATTTCTTATTATCGTTAGGATACCTAATTGCATGACTTCTCATCTCCAGGCGTATCCCGCAGCAGGTATGTTACTCTTGAGTGTAAACGTTTACAATGAGAACCAACAGTGAGTAACTGTCTGCGGGCCGCCTAACGACATCGACAAGCAACTTATTGACAATATGAATACGAATTGCGAAAATGAAAAGTTAAAGAAACCAGTAAAGTGGTGGCTATCTGCGGTTCGAAGACGAAGAGACTGTGATTAGCTAATCAGACAGACAGATACCCTCCGATATACTTACAATGCCCAACTACACTTCCAAAAAAACGCAAACTTGAAGTAGATACAAACCAAACCATCGTCCTCTTCTTTCTCCAATAGTAGCTTTACTTGGTTTTCTTTCCATTACGGTGTAAAATGACACAGTACATCACAACTACTCTATCGACAGAATCTACGACAATGAAATAGAATCTACATGCAGAAGAGACCGAGTCCTAGTCACGGTCTCCGTCTCTGTCTCTGGTCTCGGTCTATGGTCGCCACTACCTTAAGATTAGTTTACTCAACAGCATATACTTAACAGATAAACAGAATCATTATCAGTAAAGTACTTACGAGTACTTTGTCGAAATTCTCAAACGTCGATTAAAGTAATACTTAGCAGTATGAACATCGACATTGGATCATCACTAGGGCAGTAAAGGAGTGCGTCAGCGGCAGGCGGGCGGTCGGTTTGCATAAAATCGTCATTTGTCAGGCAGCGCTGCGTCGCCGCCAGACCTGCTCGCGAGCTTATGACGAAACAACACGTGGAACCATGCGTGGAAGTTATTAGTCTAAACTACCGATGCTAGGGGAGGCATATCTTTAAGGAGAACC
Organism: Scoparia ambigualis; assembly: GCA_963921215.1. Classification (NCBI taxonomy): domain Eukaryota; kingdom Metazoa; phylum Arthropoda; class Insecta; order Lepidoptera; family Crambidae; genus Scoparia; species Scoparia ambigualis. The sequence continues at coordinate 35,932,011 of OY992511.1, read as the reverse complement.
GCTTGACGGACGAATGGATGAATCACTTAGCCATCGTCGTTTTATGACGATGATAAAATAATAATATATGAGTTATTATTCGTCTGTGTATGTTTTACTTAGGTATCGTAGTCAGTAAAAGTAACAGATTGTATGTACCACAATTTTGCCATACAGGTTTCACTCAGGTTATTATGAAAATACTGCGGTTGTCTTTGCGTTTTTTTTATTACCTATATTCTATAGCATATTAGCCAGATTGGACCACTGTGGCGGAAGACAGAAAAAAGTGGAAAGTAGGAGGGGAGGCCTTTGCCCTGCAGTGGGACAAAATAGGCTGACAATAACAATAACAATAATATATTCTATAGATATTTTAGTACCTACATATCTTTTATTAACGCTTACTACCTATCAAAACAATATATAACAATTGTCAGAATTTGTGTCAAGTACATTAAAATATATGTTATATGAAACTAGAATCGTACTGCTTGAAACTAGAAAGTGCGATACTAACTAAGCCATAGATCAAAATTTAATTAATGGAAGAAGCTAAATTATGACAAAAGTTTTAATGAAAGTCCACAACGTTTTTAATATCTGACATTAAACTTCAAGTACACGCGTGAGACTAAGTTCTTTCACCTTAATCATGATACTTATACTTTCAAAGTCCACTAAGATAGCGATATAATTTAAGTTGGTAAGTTTAATTCCAAAAGTTTGGACTTCATCACTAATAACGTCTTAGGACGCAAATTCATCGCGCAATCCATTAAATGGAATAGAAGGCGCGACTTTGAGAGACCTCCACATAAACACTTCAATAAAGGCACATTAAAAGATATGTCTCCAATTTAACATGAATTTATGGTCACCATAACCCGTAAACTACATACTACGTCACGCTACTTCATTTATCTTAGTGTTCCGTTACCATTGCTCTGTATGTTCAATTATTGATTTGACATGTTACGTGTAAGCAGCAATGAATAGAATATTGTAAGATTTACCGTCAATATTAGTGGGACAAGTTGGTAAGGAGGTATTAGGTTTAGGTGCTCGGTCCCCTGTGAGTGCTTGCCCCATAAACTTTAAGAAATGCCCAGTTTATACTTCATAAAATTTATATGCACTTTTATTCCGTCAATAAAGTTCGATTTGACTATTTTGTCTGCTGTTGCACTGTACTTTGCGAGGGGACAGAAACTGGTAACTCTATTAAATAAGTGGAGGCAACTTTGGAATCTGATACCTATTATTTAACCGCCGTGCGCATACTATTTGGTGAAAGATATGAAAAAGTGATGATTTTTTTTATAAAAACTGTATTCTTCACGTCTTTTATTTTTTGTTTTAATTACTTACATATTACCTTTTACTGTTACAAATATGAAATGAAATCTGAAAACATCTGTAAAAGAAAAGTGGTACCTACCTAATTAATCTAATCTACAACACAAAACATTAGAAATGATAAGCTCCTAACAGCTCACCTTTAAATCATCCCGATTCCCAACGATAAAAACACGACGTTATTCATGATTCTTTATTATGCAACAAAACAACCACTTACGGCTTAACGACTCTGTTTGTACCTTATATATTGAAATTTAACGCAGCCGCAAAAACGACTTTACGATGCACTGAAAATTTTATTAATCACTCGATTGATATTAAGTTTTTATTAGCCGTGAGAGTGATAGCTCGTAAATTGTCAATGTAATTTGCTCTCTCATGGTCCTGTTTTACTGCCAATGAATAAGGTAACGGTATTATCTCATTAGTATATGTGTATCGATAAAATTAATAATTAACTTAGGATAATAAAAGTTACACTCCTCGACTAAGGAGCCTATAGAAGTGTTCGCAATAATTTACATACTTGGAAAACTATATTATTAGGAAGTAAGATTCCATTACATATAAAACAAAATAATAAATATTTACGCTTACCAAAAAGCTAGTAATCTATCTAGGTTACTATCAAATGTTATAATAAAAGTAAGTAAGAATCGAAGAAACAAACAACAGAATTGGAAGTGTACTTTGTAAAGGTTCAACATTAAATTTCATCAACACAAAGGTATTTACTCGCACTTAAACACCATATCACCGGTAATAGCACCTTCAGAACGGAGACGGATCAAACATTTCCTCCGAGATAAAGGTTTCTAATACACTTACCCGAGCATTCATCTACTAACGACATTTCACAAACATCCCTTCGCGAAAGGGCTTCGAAATTCTTGAATTAAGGATTTCCAAGAGATAGATTTGTCTTCTCGATTTGATTCGCGACTGCTCACAGCTCGCCCGTGTTTATGTTAATTTAATATTTTGAGGGGTACAGTCGTTGTAATGGTGTGGATTCTGAAGGGTGAAGACGTAGTGGGTTAACAATTCGATACGAATTTGAAAATGTATACCTTAAACAACAGTGGGCCTAGGAAAGACCCCTGAGTAACTCCCGTGTTGAGTTGTAATGTAAGGGAAGAAACAAAGTAATTCAATTTGTAGCAGCATTCATTTCCATTAATTACCTTGTTTTCATTGAGGTAAATAAGTCGTATAAATATACGAGTATATTATGACGGCATTATTAGGAAATTTGCCTTGCTGACTTAAAGCAAGTCTTACAATTAACTAAACTGAGTACACTAATAGACTTCTACTGGAAATCCAATTAGAAAAGTCTGAGCCTGATAGCGGCGCGTAAAAGGGGTTTTGAATTGATGAAATACAATCTGAAATTGATACCAACATAATATTGAACTAGTTTTCATTTTAGTATATTGTAAGAGAATTTCGTTATTTGTTCCGTAATTAAATTTGCTGTCATGACATGTTATCTGTAACAGTTTAATGAAATCAAGTCCATAAATTCTGCATATAATGCACCGTTGACTCTTAGAGACAGTTCCATTTATATAATTGAATCACATCATAGTGAATCACAAGGGATATTATATTAAAATAGATCGTAAATTCTCGGTTATAAATCAGTTAAAAATACATATAACACTATTTCACTGTGGAAATATCGATATTTTAATGTTTCTACGCAGCCTGTTAAACAAACATATACTCGTAGATAAACAGATAGAAATTTGATTTTGTATCGAGGTCACAGGCAGTATAATGGAAGTTTGCCATTCTCCTTTTGAGAACAAAACACGTGATATCCCTACACTAACAAAGAATATAATCCGCAAAGTCGCATTTATCCAATAATCACAAAGCCGTCAGTGTGTCAGAGTGAAGCGGCAAAAATCATATTTCCACCGGTGTATGGACCAACCCCTGCGTGCTGCCGTGACGTCACGCGCGGTCCAGCGGGTCGACTGGGGTGGCAGTGGCAATGCAGTGATTGTGCACGCATCATTGCACTCCGTCACAGGAGAGGAATCGATAGTGCCCCACACAACAGGGGACAATTAGTTTTAACAGTGACACTTTAAAATATTTTAACAATAACCAAATATCTCGTTATTTTCTTTACTTAATGAACTTACAGTTATTGAAGGTCGATTTTCAAAATTAAGAAATTATGTAGGTAAAATATAACAATGAAATCCTTTGCGACGATTTTCGGCGTTATCAAGGAAAGTCTCTTTGGCATGTTGAATGTTAGGTTCTTCAACAAAATTAAAAAAAAGATATGTTTTATAGATATGAAAAGAAAGAAAAGATAGCACTGGTTCGGTTGGCAATCTCTGTAATCGCAATATAAAACAGAACTACACCAAACAAAAAAAAAGGAAAAACAAGGTAATGTAAACAAAATACAAGTAAACTCTAAAGTGTAACGCAGTTGTTTAAAACAATTAAGGAAAGCAAATTAAAAACATTTACAACAAACCCTTTCCATCTCTAGCGGCGGCGTACAAAGCGTGTGTGAATGGAGTGACTTATCCCACCGATACGTCACTGCATGGCACGCATCCATTCGATACAACCGCACACACCTACCGCGCACTCGGCGCATCCAGGGATTCCAGGGGGACTCAGCCAAGGTGCACGCGGGCCGCACGCGCCAGCCACCTATTGTGTCTCTCCCTACGACTGTTCAATATTATTATTACAAGATTTATCGCGTGGAAAATTGTGCTTATTGTCGTGCGACTGCCATATTTCATATCATTATGAATTTATTTTTATGTTAATTATTATGTTTAATGGCGGGGGACGGTAATGGCGGACCGTAACGGTCCCAGATTTTGTTTTTACGGGAGATTTTTGAATGACAACCGGTTTATTTTATCTTAAAATTATAATCAATTTAAATTAGTGCCAGCTGTCGTTATCCTTACTAACATAATAAACGCGAAAGTGAGTTTGTTTGTTAGTTACGCTCATACGCTGAAACCTCTAAACTGATTTTATGACTTTTAGTTTATTTATACTAAAAGTCATTAAATCGGTTTATATTATATTTAATATAATATAAAGATAGGGCCCTGGAGACGGTTATAGGCTACTTTAAAAAAAACTAACGAGACCGAAGCCTTAGGCAAAAGTTAGTCTACTATAAATATTATTAAGCAAAAGAAGTGTAAGGCTCGACACAAATGAAAAAACAAACACTAAAAGTAACAAGGAGTTGCGTAAATCTTATCTTGGCTGACACAAAAAAAAAGCCACAACTTGTGGCTCGTAATTTGAAAGCCTTGTCTTCTATCCTCACCTCATAACGATATTAAATTTCAATTAACATCATCCGAACAGTAACATAACAGAACAAAATTTGGAACATGGCGACGAATTTCGGGACGAATAAACGGTTTACGCGGCCCTCGCCCACGCAACCCTTTCGGCGGGAATAAAAACAATCTTTTTTAATCGTTCAAAACAGCAATAACGGGGCCCTAGCAGTCCTAAGCCGCTCCCGTGGGGCGATCGGCGAACAATACATTAGCTAAATACCTCCCTGCCGCGCGCACGGACGCGGCCGGACAGGGCCGACGCGAAATAGCGTGAGTGACTTTGTGCTCAATGGGAGACTATGAGGACAGTTATGTGGGCTTTTTGGCAACAGTTAATTTAATTACAGGCGAAAGTTACACTGAGGATCAATATAATTGATCATACGGTATTGTTTTTGTCCCACTCTTTAGATCACTGATTATATTTGTGGTGGCACCCGAGACCAACCGTTAGGTTATGCAAGTAGAGCCAGACGAAAAGCAAAGCAGTTAGATCTACTAAATTTGTTTTTATTTGATTCAAAATAATATAAATTCAAAATAATGCAATTTTTTTACAAATTTTAATATGGGTTAATTTACATTTTCCTTATATAATTGGTGTAGTATAGAAAGCTTAGGAGGAAACACTACGTGGAAGTGTCATGCAAAATTCTCCTACGAAACACAGAAAAACGACGTTTCGTCCTCCTTTAGAACTGGACCAATTTTTATTACTTTTTAAGCATCGGATAAATAATGAGATTGTCTATGTTCATATGTTTGATTTTTTTAAACCGGTTACTTAATGTTTCTGAAAACGCCTTAAAACGGAGTGTTTCGCTAAATTTTGAAGGCTCCTGGTTGTTAAATAAATAATAAGACTTATTGCAAAAACATTAAAAATACAGCCGTAGAAAATCTCTTTCTTTAACCGATACTAAAAAACATAATAATTGGTACAGTTCTGAAGGAGAAAACAGGGGACTACAAAACGTCGTTTTTCTGTGTTTCGGATGAGAATATTGCATGCCACTTTCACGTAGTGTTTCCTCTTAATGCTACCTGTTTTTCTCTTTACTTTGATTTCCACTTTGACTGTCCTCTATCCCACGAGTCACATTTGAAACATTACAAATGAGTTTCTTGTCTACTGTTATGAGTTTAGTATGACAGCTAGTGAACTTGTTAAAATACACATACAACAAATTAATTAGCATAGCTAAAATAACTCATAACCAAAAAATGGCGGTCTAAACACTGCAAGTGTCTTAAAAATAACGACTTTTCGATAGAACGTGGGGTGAATTAACAAAAACTGTCACTTACCGCCATTCGCAAGTAGGGTTCGCAAATCTATAGAGATATAAATAAGGATGAATAGCGGGACGAGCGCGTAACAAAAGGTGAGAGGGAGCTGCAATACTGCAGGGGACTATTGCAGACTATTGGGGACGGACGGACGCGCATTACGCACGCTCATGTTGGCCGTAAAGCGATGTTGCTTTTTCACATGGGTGCCGCGCAGATTAACATTAGTCCTCTTTTGAGCGGAGCCGTTGTTTCGGAAAGAAAACCGTAAGTACCCCAAATTACTTAAGATATTAGTTTTATTCCACTGCGGGGAATCTTTTGCCTTTTCTTAAAAATATTTATTGATTTGATTTGAAGCATTTGGCCTTCATCTCACCTGATGTTAAGTGATGATAAGATCTAATATGGAAACGTAGTACTTTACATAGAATCCTCAACTAGAGAAAATCTGGCTATTTTATCTCTTTACTGCCCTGGATCTTATAGACGGGTGGTCTAAAGTCTAAACTACTAGACCCCAGTGAAGAGAAGGCCGAAGATGGAAGCTCACTTCAACCATAATTCATAACCACGAGGAACAGCTATTATTCTCTAATTAGGAATACGGAATACTAAAATTTAAATAGTGTTGTTGTTATGACGACAAACTGGGCCCCAATTCTCATTTTTCGAGATGTAGTCTCGAATCGAGTTTTGAGTTCGATCTGTATCTCGATAATCGACATTTTGTTCACGAATCTCCTATTCTCAGCGCTAATCGTAATAGACTTCGAGTTTTTTTTTGATAAATATTGCCATTCTTTTTAATGTAATCAACTCGGGATGCGTTTCGTTTGACACGTTTCATCCGGTTTTAAACCGGTTGCAACTATGTACCTCAAATATTTTTACTGTAAAGGTATTTAAATGTATTGAACTTGCTTTATAATTAAAGAAGTAAATTTTTAATAAGTATCGAAAAATCATTATATTTAATGTGTTGTGATCAAATTTAATTTCCTTAAACAACTTGTATTGTTTAAAACGTGACGTATCGTCGATAAACTTTATGTTTTTTGTTTGTGGTTGTGTGCTTGTTTGGTGACGAAACGATCATTTTAGTATTCACAAGACACACACAATGTCACAATCAACAAAAAATACCCAACGCCACAGCAGAAGCAGCTTCTTCTACAAATGTTGGAAGCCGATATACAGTTAAGGAGTGGAAAGTTTTCTTCCACCTTTTAAAAAAAAGAGAGCGAACTCTCTCAATATTTTAAATCACTTCCACGACAAAATTAGAAATTAACTCCTCCATATCCACCGTAATTTCGCCGCTATTTGACGTTTCCTTAGCTTCTCGTAGTCGAAATTACGTCTCGACCACTGCCGACCACTCGAAGCAATTCGAGCGGCTCTCCTTCGAGAAATGTCGAGTTCGAGATGTTCAGAATAACTAAATTGGATTACCACTCGATAAAGTTCGAATTCGAATCAAACTCGAAGTCGATTAGCGCTGAGAATAGGAGATTCGTGAACAAAATGTTATTAACGAGATTTTATGGTCGAGATAAAGATCGAAATCAAAACTCGATTCGAGACTGCATCTCGAAAAATGAGAATTGGCCTCCTGGTTATAACTAGCCTGGTAGACTTAACCAAATCCTCCTCTGCAAGAGATCGGTCTAACCGCTATTGCTAAATACACCTCCTTTCTTTACCCAAAAGGTTTCTTCTAGACTCTGGTTTTTATATTTTGTACGCATTATAGTCTTTTAACACAAATATAAAGTGTACCTAATATGGAGGATCTATTAGAAAAACAAATAAAATAGAAAGTGACATCTCCTCATGGGTCATAACAACGGCTCCGTAACTCAATCCGTTTCCAATTACAGCACAATCAGCCGTGCATCTGTCGGGAGCAGCACCTACCCTAGTGGCCGGTCGCAGTGACGCGGTACTCACGGCGACTCGCTCACCTCGCTGCAAGGTAACTGCTCCATAACAACCACTTCTCGTTTATTTATAAAAAAAAGTTATGTTAATTTGACAATTCGTCGTAAAAGTTGGTCGTGGAAGTGGAAGTAAAAGAGTAAGTCACTCTTTATGTTCGCTCTAGAGGCCACACTTATCCTCATAAGGGATAGTAACAGACTATCCCTTATCCCAACTTTGTGCAGTAGACTGTACGAGAAAAAAACGATTGTGTATAAGTTTTTTTATTATTATGGATACTAAAGGTGTACCACCAGCACTTTTAGTAGATACATCATTATAAAACCTTTTGATTTTAAGTCTAATTAAAACTTTAGTTCCAATAAAATAGAACAGAAGAGTAGCTAGAGATTTGTTTCTTTGATGTAATTCCTAAGGAAATGCGATTACATAATCTAAAAACTCCGTCCCACACTAAAATCCGCACGATCCGATTCTGATCCAGCGGAGACGAACCTTTTAATGTCCAACACGTCCTCAGTAGGTGCACTTACCTCGCATAACACTGTCACGCGATACCAATCACAGTGACCGCGCGTACTCTCCCGGGTAAACGCGGCTATCGGCGGCGGGGATCTTTTCATTAAGGTAATCTGGCGATCGCATCGGACGCCACGTGGACCTCATTTCGGTGGAGCAATATGTGAGACGCGTGTGCTGTGGGACGCGCATTGTCGCAGTGTTTTGTAAAAAAAATTAATGCGCCATATTTGATGTGGATTCAAACTCTACAAACCTCCTTGTTAATAGCAACTAAAGGTAAATCGGACGTTGACGTTTAATTCGCAATTTATATATAACCTATGGAAACGCGGTTCATCTAACATATAGCAAGACATTTTAAGATAAAAGAGCGAGTAAAAATTTGACTTTGAAGCCAAAATATCATACCACCAAACGTTACCAATTCAATTATAGCCTATTCAAGCCTAATAAGATTAAAATTACCTAAAATCATTATGCTTTAACTATTTGTTCAATTTCAAAGTAACACGATTACTTCCAACAATACGCACTAATTGAGAATGATTCTCACGACACGGGCGCAGGGCGCATGGTAAATCACAATCTCTTGGCAGTAATTAATAATCGCACTCCGCGGAAAGGTTTTCAATTTGAGACACACGTGCGCGACCAATGGCGACGCGTGCGCGGTTGCGCGAGGGACTGCTATGTAATGAATGAAAGCTTATTTACGTATTTTATTTACTAAGGTAAGACGGTTATTTTCATGATTGGTTGTGAAAATATTAATTACTTACCATGTTAATTCCAGAAAGAAAATTATTGTGTCTTATTTAATATTGACTAGTTAATATTCACTTCAATTCTTCATAAAGATGGAAAGTACAAAAGACTATGTTTTTATAGTGGCATCCACCTGTCATCTTATCACTTGCTCTTTAACTTAATTTTTAGTAAGGGTAAGTAAGTAGGTAGTAGGGTAAGTAAGTAGTAAGTAAGTAGATTCATAATAAGTCTATAGCACTCCCAGAGCCACCAACTATCTCTGTGTAAACACTTACATCGAGTAAAATGTCCGCAAAAAAGATTACACTTAACCTGTGTAAAATGACGGCAACTATAAAGCTCATGGAACTACAAGTCACGGTCCACTTCCACACAAAAGCCTGTAAACGCGTGTATAAAAATATTTGCATGAAAACGCTGCGGTATTCGAGCACTTTTATCAATGTCCGCTTTTCAATAAACCTCCAACAAACTGGACAGTTGACTCGCTGCTTTTTTCCCGCCAATGGAGTCGCTTCCGCCGCTGGCCGGAAGTGGCCCGGTTCCCTATTCCCGCCCGGACGGGCCACAACAGGAGCGCTTACCTTAGTTTTTTATTTGTGCCTCGCTGATTTATGCTTGTTTTGGATTTGTTCGGGCCAGTGTGTGTGCGCCAAAATGCGTTCGGCAGAACCCGGGCGGCTCTGTGAGTTTTCCTACGTTGTGGAGTTTTAAATTTTCGCGAACTGTATGCAAACAGGCGGATTAGTTTTTGCCTAGTTTATATAAGTACATTGTGCGGGGTAGAGCCGGGTGATAGTTCAATGATACAATTGAGTCCCTTGATAAATAGTTGTATTCCCAGAAAGTACAATAAAATTAATATAAAAACAAATGATATGCGCGTCGCGTATGATATATGATATCGGACTGCCGGTCTGCGGCATTCACGCCGTTTAGGGCAAAAGTGCTTATTCAGGTGTTCGAGTGCATTGCCCCGAACATGCTCCCGACTCAGAAAGATAACAAACAATGAGATGAGATAATATGATTAACAAAGAATGAAAACTATAGCCTATTGCATAAAAAGTAAAAAATTAAGTAATAAAAAATAGTACAAAAATTTAAAAAATTACAACAACATGGCAACAAAAAAATATTACTTTTCATATTTACTGTTCTTAATAAATATTATGCTTTAAAAAGAAAATGATAAAAAAATCTTATTAAATGTATAGGTGTAAAAATAACAAAATATGATTAATTATAACTGAGATTCATCAGTGTCAATGTACACGCGCTTAGTAACGATTGGTGAAGTCGCGATATCCACCACTGACTGATGCCGCTCGCTCATCACACTAACACTGGGCTGTCGGTCAGCCGTGCTCTGCTTTCGCGCACTCATTGCACTCACAAGCTCACTATCACTAACACTAGGCTGCAGCCGCCGTTGCGCGGCCTGCGCGGCCTGCGCGTGACCCGCGCGGCCTCCGCGCCACCGCCACCAACAGATGAGAACTGCCAAGGCGACTGCTCCTGCCACCCCCGCATATGATATAATGTACTGATGGATGTCATGACCAGATAACTCATCATCATCACCGTCATTTAAATCCAAACTCTTCTGTCTCAAGCTATCTATTTTAGCTTGTAAGTCACTTAAGGAGTTTGTTAAGTTGGTACTTGGGTCACTGGGCTCGACATAATTTGATGAAAAGGTCAAATTTAAAAGATTGTTTATCGGAGCTATTTCGAATTTGTATATGATATCAGAAGTGATATGCATGATATTGCTTGGTTGTTTTGTAGCATAAAAAGTAAAATCTTTTCCTTTAGCTATGCATTTATTGTCGAGACGAATGAGGCCAGCTTCTACAAGGTCTACAGTTTGTATCTCGTTCTCGCACATAATTCTCATAGCATATAAGCTGCAATGAAAGTATAAATATGTTGAAGGGCTTGTTAACTCGAACCAATCATCTTTGCATGCGCTAATTCGTGCCTCACATATACCAACATCATTTATACGACAAAATATTTCATCTGTCCGTAAATGTTTAATAGGGCTAACTAATTTGCATAAATAAATTGTCCCATGATGTAGACAATTTTGGAGTTCATACCTCTCAGTTTCTATAAATGAATCTTTCTGCAAATTAATAGCTACGTAGCTTGCTCTTGGAATGATTGTTATCATTCTGTTGTTTATGTTATGCGGAATAGGCACTAACTTGTACAATTGATAATAGTCTCGGCTTATAAGTGGAAATTTAATTTCAAATAGGAAGTATTCATCTGTCATTCTTGACTTAACGCTTATAAGTTTATACATCTCTTGATAATTAGAAGCAATATTTTCTAGTGGTAGAGTCAAGTCTTTTGAAAGTTGACTAGAAATAATTTGTAACTCCTTTCTAAATTGTTCTGGGCTCAGTAAGTGAATATTAAATCGACCATTGTAAGTATCCATCAAAGCAGTCAATAAATTATCTTGGGTTCTTCTCAGATTGATGAGTATGTTACCAGTTGTCATGGATGTTAAAGTAAACTCTTCTATGACTGAACATTTGTTAACTTGCTTAGTGATGTTGTCTATTGCAGAATCTACCTTATTCAGTCGCTGGTTGATATTTTTGTGTTGCGTTGTTATCATTTCTTCAGTTCTTTTCAACAGATTATACTGAGCTTCTATGACAGATGTTTGATTTTTGTATAGAGCATGCATATGTTTGTCGTTCTCTTTCAATTGTCGTATATCGTGCTTATACTTTTCTACGAATCGCTCGTCGAGTATCCCGAACAAACTGTTTGAAATATAACCCACTGCATTGATAAGGCCGCGCCGCTGTCTGGAGTGTAAATTGTTACGTGAGTCAAACGCCTGATTCAGCAAAAGCTCATTGTAGTAGCGCAGCTCCATGTGATCGTGTTGTAATTGAGTAAGGATCGTATTGCAGCGAGATTGATCGGGTATTATGGCGCATATTTTTTGTAAATAATCTAAACATTTTTCTACGGTCTCTAATCCTTCCCAGTAAGGAGACATATTGTAATACGTCACCATAGTCCACTCATCTCGTATCAATTGCATATCTACGACAGAGTCGAAATAAATTGATTGGTTGTTATTAGCAAACTTTGATAAAGAATATGCTGCATTTGATGTTGTTAAAATAGACATAAAGAATAAATATGATATCGCCATTGTAATAAAACTGTTCTTTTGCTTGTTTCTTTTAAAATGTTTGTATTTATTTTCTGATATTTTTTCTTCGCTCTCTTTGCTTTTTGTCGAACTGCTGTCCTTATTTATATTTTCCGATGCGTTTGATAAAGGTAGTATAGATATTTTGGTTAAAGGTCTTTTTATATGTCCGTTTTTTGTTTTAAGACTTACTACTCGGACTAATCCGTCACTGCCGGGGTGGAGTTCGACCACTCTTCCCATTGCCCATTTTCCAGCTGGAATATTATCTTCGTGTATTAATACGATGTCTCCTTTCATGATATTATTTTGAGTTTTAAGCCATTTACTTCTTGCTGATAGTTGTGTAAGATATTCTGATTTCCACTGTTTCCAAAGGTCGTTAAATATTTTTGTAATTAAATGCCACCGTGTTCTCGCGTCGCTCGCTGTTTCAATGATTGTGACCCCGGCTCGCCCGGTAAGAAAATGCGCTGGCGTTAAACACTCGATATCCTCAATATTTTCTGTTAAGGCACACAACGGTCTCGTGTTAAGGCATGCTTCCACTTGCGTTAGGAGGGTGCTGTACTCTTCAAATGTTAATTTTTGGAGACCAATGACTCGTTTTAAGTGGTGTTTCATGCTACGCACTGCTCTTTCCCACAAACCTCCTGCGGTAGGCCAGGCTGGGGCATTAAAATGCCATTCAATAGACATATCGGTGATTTCCTTAAAAAATGAGTTGTTAAATATCTGTTCCAATTGATAATGATCTTCCTGTAAAACTCGATTTGCCTTAATAAAATTCGTTCCATTATCACTGTATATATGCCTGAGTGCTCCTCTTCTTGCGGCCATGCGGCGAAGCGCTGCTAAAAATGCATCACTGCTTAAATCGGACACCAGTTCGAGGTGCACCGCTTTTGTTACCATGCAGATGAACACAGCGATATAACCCTTCGTGGTCTTTGCTCCTCTTCCACGGTTATATTTGATGTCCACAAATCCACTGTAGTCCACCCCCGCGTGATAAAACGGAGGCGCTGGATTGCATCGAAATTGCGGCAGATCTCCCATCAATTGAGCTTTCAACTCAGGCTTGTTTTTACGGCAGGTAACACAATTTCTTAGCTGCTTCTTCGTTGCATTTGTACCACTGATAATCCAATATTTTCTTCTTAAAGTAGAAAGTGTCATTTTTACTCCTCCGTGATATGTTAACAGATGCGCTTGTTCAATTAATAAGTATGTCAATCGATGATTATGAGAGATGATAATTGGATGTTTTGTTTCAAATGGCAGATTAGTATTTCTTAACCGTCCACCAACACGTAAAATACCTTCTGGGTCTAAAAACGGTTGCAAATTTAATATTTTACTGGTTGACTTTACGCAATGATATTTACGTAAGTTTTCTATGTCACATAAAAACTCTGTAAATTGTACATGTCGTATGATTCGTAATTTCGCAACATTGAATTCTTGTAACGTGATATATGCAGGTCGTTTCACGCGACACGGTGTCAATGCTCGATATATCCAAGCTAAAATTAAAATAATTTTGTTAAATGAATTATAGTTTTGCAATAACTGATTTATTACATTGTTATCTTCGCTTTTTATTACAACATGTGATGACATTTTAACTTCCTGATTTGTTGTATAATTGAGACTCTGTTGTTTAATCTCAAATTGCTCTGATAAAGATAACGGGCCACTCCACCATAAGGAGTGATCTTTCAATTGAGAAAATGTTAAGCCGCGACTCGCAGCATCCGCAGGGTTTACTTTGGTTTTTATATAATTCCAGTGATCTGCGGGTATGATCTCTTTTATTTGGTTTACACGATTGGCAACAAAAGGCTTCCAACGGTTTTCATTTCCTTGTAGCCACCCCAAGACCACCATCGAATCGCACCACCCGTATAACTTTATTTGATAGTTATTGTAACAATTTACTATCTTTTTAATTAATTGTGAAAGTAAATGAGCGCCACATAATTCCAACCTTGGCAATGATACTGCTTTGTTCAGTGGTACAAGTTTTGTTTTTGCCGCGATTAGTATGACTGAATATTTTGACCCATTTTTAATCCTTGCATATACCACCGCCGCGTAGGCTTTTATTGATGCGTCACAGTACCCATGAAGTTCAATGATTGTTTCCTCTGTTCTTCCAATCCACCGTGGCATTTCAATGTGCTTAATATTTCTGATGTCATCTCTTAACTTAATCCATTCAGCCTGCGTTTTTTCAGACAACACGTCTTCCCATTGTAGTTTTTCTTTCCAGACAGATTGAAATAATAGTTTTAATTTTGTCACCACAGGGGCGATCCATCCCAAGGGATCAAATACTTTTGATATTTCGGCTAATAGAATTCTTTTTGTAATCTTGTGATTAATAGTGGAGTGAAACTTGATATTATAATCGAATAAAAATTTATCTTGAGTCGAATTCCATCGCAGGCCTAGAGTTTTTGATGTGTTATCTAATTTGAAAGTGAATATGTCGCTGTCCGCGTTTATCTTTGGTATGTTTTGTAGCAGTTTCGTATTATTCGATGCCCATTTGCGTAAATAAAATCCTCCTGACTCTAAAAGTTGATTTAACTGTAATATTTCTTGCTGGCCTACTTCTATTTTATGGCAACCATGGATTAGGTCATCCATGAAAAACGCTGATTCTGCTATTTTTGAAGCTGTTTGATAGTTTTTCCTCTCATCTGAAGCTAGACGTTTTAAAGTCATCATAGCAAGAAAGGGTGCTGATTTGGTACCGTATGTTACCGTCATTAATTTATATTCTTTGAGAGGCTGGTTTACTGATTCTCTCCAGATAATTTTCTGGAGCTGCTGGTCTACCTCACTAACTAAGATCTGTCTATACATCATTTTGATATCGGCTGTATAGGCATAACGGTACTGACGCCACTTCAGTATTAAAGCCTGTAGGTCTTGCTGAAGGTTAGGACCCTTACACATTAAATCATTTAGACTGTTGCCCGAACCCGTTCTAGCAGACGCGTTAAATACTACGCGAAGTTTGGTGGTGCTGGAGTCTTCGCGTAGTACGGCATGATGAGGTAAAAAGCATTGAATGACGGGGTTGCTATTTGACTCTTTCATATGTTGTAAACTGATATATTCATTTATAAATTCACGGTATTGCTTTCCTAAGTTTGGTTGCTTAGCAAACTTTCTCTCCAAATTTTTAAATTGCGCAATTGCTAACCCTTTTGATGACCCTAACTCCTTTTCAAAATTTTCTTTCATTGGTATTCTGATCTCATACCTTCCATCTGACCGGCGTTTGGTTGTGTTATTATAATAGTCAATGCATTTTTGATTTTCGATTGATATTTCTGATGATTCGGTTATCTCTTCTATCTCCCAGAATTTATGTATCTCATCTAGTTGTGTCAGTACAACATTACACTGAAACGCTTGTAAACCTCCGCATAGCAACCACCCTAACTGTGTCTGTTGTGCGAGAGGCTGGTAATGATTTTCCCCCCTGATAAAACCTTCTAACATAATAACTGAATAAACATCGGCTCCGAGTAGTAGATCCACTGGCCGACTTATATAATATTCTGGATCTGCTAAGTTGATATTATTAATATAATCCCATCCCGGTTTTGTAAATGATGAATTTGGTAGGTTCTTAATTAATCTATTCATGATAATTACTTCCACACAACGTGTAAAATCATTATAAAGTGACGAGATTGATATATTGATCTTTCCTTTACAATTACTCTCGTTTTGTCCCACGCCAAAGATGACTCCTTTACAGTACTCTCTCTTTAATCCTAACTGTTGCGCACCGTGTTCCGTTATGAGTGATATTTGCGACCCTTGGTCGATAAGAGCCCGCATGACCTTATAAGATCCGTCTAATGCCTTAACTTTAATCATCGCAGTTGATAACAAAATTTCGGATGTTTTCTTTTGCGACACGTGTGACGCATTGACTCCGTTTGTATTTTGCTGATTTCTATAAAACGGTCTTGGCTTCGGTAGCGACTGACCTGAGGTCAACGGTCTTTGAGTAATGGCGTCATGTATCAGTGTATTGTGACACCCTGAACAAATGCGACAGCGGCTAATTGAAAAACAAGGCTTTCCGTAGTGTGAATATAAACAATTCTTGCAAATGTCTAATCGTTTCAAAGTTTTTAATTTTAATTCATTTGATTGTTCTAGAAAGTTTGAACAATTAAATAGCCCATGATCTAAACTACATAGCGGGCATTTTATGTTCGAAGATGATGCATGATAAGATTGGTTATTTGGTCTGGGAGAGTGTCTATTAGGGTATTGATTACTTGAGTTGTTGTTTGCGTAGGTATTCCTGTTATTATAATTCGTATATTGCGGTTTTCTAGGAACATACCCATAATTGTTTGCGTTTTGATATGCAGGCTTTTGTATAATAGTTTCTTGTTTCCTTTTTGATTGCTCGAGCATAGTGAATTTACTTTCAAGATAATCCAAAAGTTCTTGTAATACCGGTAACTCTCGCGGCTGCTTTAAAGACTCCACGTAATCTGAATGAGTTTCATGATCTAATTTCTGTGTAAGTATATGAACAATGATTGGATCCCAGGAACTAATGTCAAGTCCAAGGTTCTTTATAGCATTTAAACTTTCTTTGGTGGAATCATGCATTTTCTTTATTAATATTAACGACTGATGTTGCATATTTGGTAGGCTTAAAATAATGTTAAGATGCGACGAAAATATTAGTTTTTTGTTCTCGTAACGATGGTTTAAAATATCCCAACAAGTAGTATAGTTTTCCGAACTTATCTGTAAGTGTTGGATTAACCGCTCAGCATCCCCTCTGATTTTACCCTTTAAATATTGCATCTTCTGAGCTTGCGACAAAGATGCATTTAGATGCACAGCTTCCGTGAAAAGATTCTTAAAAGAGACCCATTGATGATAATTGCCTGTAAAAACAGGTATGTCTACTTGTGGCGTGATATGCTCTCTGTGGGATACGGACCACAGCTTCGTGTTGATGGCTTCCTTAAGATTATTAAACCTTGCTTCATGATGTGTAAAAGCGCTCTCATACTCTTCATTTTCTCCGTCTAAAATGCCGTCGATCTCCCAGTGAAGGGAATCAATAACAGACCAACGCAATTGCACCTGCTTTAACGCGTCTTCAAATTTCCACTTTTCTGCAATTGTACTTACATCGATGCTGTTTACCGTTCTCATAAATGCTTTAAAGTTCACTGCTTGCTTATGTAACATTTCATCTAACTTACTTGTAGATCCTGTAGACCTTTTGTAGCTAGATTCCTCTGCCTCCTCAACTCTCATCTTTGCCTCTGTCCTCTCCTCGTTCTGTGACAAGCCTGATTTACTTCCTCCCGCGCCCTCACTTTGCTCGTTAGGTTTAGGTGTCCTTGGCAATCTCAGTAAAGACTCCTTATCTATAAAGTTTTTAATCTCCTGATAGAGTGTTTCGGCTAATTCATACTCCCTACGAGCGAAATACGGCCTCTGTTTATCCTCATATTGCAATAGCTTTTTATGATTATTCTGATATTCGACCCAGTACGATTCCAATGTTTCACTTTTACGTTCAAAATATGTTGGTGACCTTTTCCGCTCAGGCCCATCCTTCTTCATATTGACAAAAAGCTTCTCCATAGCAGAGGAAATCTCTGTTTGTGCAATGTAAATGTCTTCCATATTGATATTGTAAATGAAACAGTGACTGATATAAAATTAGAAAGATCTTACTCAGTGATCTCCGCCAACTCCAACTGCACCTGATACTTGTTGTTTTGATAACTGATATGATAACACTTGATAACTGATATTAATGATATTGTCCGGCACTACGTTGCACTGCTTTGCACTGGTTCACCCCGAATTCCAAAAGTCACTCCCGAAACGCGAGGTCCCGTTAGTTAGCTCGAAGGACCAAAAATGTGCGGGGTAGAGCCGGGTGATAGTTCAATGATACAATTGAGTCCCTTGATAAATAGTTGTATTCCCAGAAAGTACAATAAAATTAATATAAAAACAAATGATATGCGCGTCGCGTATGATATATGATATCGGACTGCCGGTCTGCGGCATTCACGCCGTTTAGGGCAAAAGTGCTTATTCAGGTGTTCGAGTGCATTGCCCCGAACATACATAAATATTTATTTATTTATTATATACCTACATAAATTGATGTTTGCTAATTTACAAGTAATGTGTACATACATACACACATTAACTCGCCCATTATGACCGAAGAGTTAGTCAGAGACAGGCAATGAGGACAGCAAAAGCACTCCTCTGCCTTTTTCACGAAATAGCGACTGCACATGTGCTCAGCGTGACAGGTGGTGAGTCCATCGCCGGGTCTATGCTGTTGAATGTATGTGTAGTCTTTAGTCCGTTAGTCGCCTTTACCTAAGGGAAGAGAGGGGGTGATAGTATACTCTTAATGAGGCGCTACGCGACACGGCTCAAGTTAAGTGTTGAAATGGAAAATAATTTTTTTAGCGCCATAGAGCACCTTAAAGTACATTTTCTACTATCAGATTAAACATTGTTAATCTAATGTATCTGTATGCTTTCATTTGCATTCCAATATGTTTCTATTTAAATTTTGATGAGTGAACTAGACACGTGTTGAAACGCATGTGTAATAAGCATCACAAACGAAAACGGCCATATGAAAAGGCAGACTCAATCCAATTATGAATAGGTGTTCAGGTCTTCTGTTCTGTGGTTTAAACTCTGAAACAACAGAAGGTAAAAACAGAAAGTCTTATGTATAGGCACGGAATAGCATTATTTTTTACTTGTGGCATTACGCAGAGTTCACTGTCATCAACATTTCTTTGACGCGATACAATCGCACGAACACAAAGCCCCACTTTAAAAAGGGAAACAAAATATTTTTCATTAGAGGTCCTTCTAACAATGACAATTGAATTTCCCACCACCTTCCAGGATTAGGAGACTTATTGCGACTCGACAATAACCTCCACTCCGCTCAAAAGAATAATATGTCTTTATAAAGGATCCCATGGCTTTCCCTGCCTTACATCTTACACATTTTTCAGTAAAATGTGAAAGCTTCTTTAGTTTCTTCATCGTGCCAACATCCGAGTTCCAACTTTATCTGAGATCTTCTAAGGTTTACTTTCAGTAGCTGCGACAGTTTTGAGGATAGATTGCATTGTCTTCCAGTGTAAATCATTCCAGGATAAGATAATAAACGTGAGCCATTCGAATATAAGCCTCGTGGCTAGAAAGTTAAGGTTGAAATTTAAGTGTTAGATGATAAAGTAGTTCTTTTTAAGTTCTAGATTATAGCCTCACGTGGTAAGAGGTCACTTGAGCAGCGAGTAACGAAATAATTTGGTAAAAAGAAAGAAAGTATTCTGCTATGCTACCTAAGCCAAAACTTTTTAGCTCAAAGAAACTAAAAGACAACTTTGTTATTGAAAGGAACAAAAAAGACAAAAGGAACAAAAAACACAAATGTTTTTTTGGGACCATTCCATTACTAATATGGCTCTCACGTCCCAGAAACCAGAAGCTACAT
Source organism: Scoparia ambigualis (assembly GCA_963921215.1). Classification (NCBI taxonomy): domain Eukaryota; kingdom Metazoa; phylum Arthropoda; class Insecta; order Lepidoptera; family Crambidae; genus Scoparia; species Scoparia ambigualis. The sequence continues at coordinate 35,912,057 of OY992511.1, read as the reverse complement.
TTATCCCTGGCATATAGAAGACATTTTATTAGGCCGAGTCCACACCTTCACTCGATAAACATAATCTTTCATTTGCCAGATTCTTTATGGTAACGACGCTGTTGTTGTTTTGTCCTTTTCGTTCGCGTGGATTGTCCATTTGCTTCTCTTTCCTGCCCAAAGGTGGGCCGTGATGTTTGACCTTTTTGTAATGATGATTGGTTTGCCGGAGTGAATTGGAGGTGGCGCGGACATACGAATTCACTTAGTGCCCGCGTTCTTTTCCCACTAACTGTTATGTAACGTGTTGTACATTAATAATAATGGTACATGTTTGTGTGGTTCTCTTTTATTATTTGGAGAATATTTCATGACTGCTATTGTGGTAAAATCAAAGATTGCATGCCGTGGCAGCCTTTAAGTTAGACGACACATAGCTTTATGCCCGTATTTGTAATTTTATATTGATTGTATTTGTGTTTGTCTTGTTGGTTGTCCTAATAAAAAAAAAAAAAAAGATTTGTATCGAAATGTTTTATCTTTTATTTTTTAATTGATGAATAACAATTTACTAACTTGACATGTTCATGTATAAACTAAGGTCAGAGTAGGTGGTCTTTCTTAATTTAATGGCCGTTATAAGCAAAAGTAAAAAATACTAACGTATGAACACACAGGACACAACAAATAAGCAAATCACATGTTTAATGTTTCGACAATCATTAAATCGTGCACTTGATCGTACGAAAGGTGATATTTCAGTGCAAAACAAAAACGCGGAGGCATAAAACGTCAAATAAAGTATCGGAGCCTAAAGAGTTTCCACCAAAACAAACCTATACGAAGGTAATGACGCGAAAGCTCGATCACTCTTCAACAATTTTATGAACGGAAATGGGCTCATAAGTTTGTACATGTATTGAGAAGTTTAAGAGATATTATACATTAACCTTCTTCAACAAATTGGAAACACTATCGGGATATGGAAAACAAGAAAACTTTATAATATTTTTATCGGTTTTTTACAATCAGTATTTCTCCTAAGTACATCAGAAATCAAAGCTAAGGTAACATTTTGAGAAATGTTTTAACTGTAGGTACATTTAATCACTTCAGATCATTTATTTTTCAAAATAAGGATATATTTATAAAACCTGTAAAGTAAAGGCAGTGAAAAAAATTGATTTTTATTGTGTCATTCGATCTACATTTACCTACAGATTGATTTATCAGCAGCAGTATCACGCTTCGCTTGGTAGTCCAAGCTTTTCAAGCTGTTAACATAAACCAGTTACTTTTTTATTAAAAAAATACCTATTAAACCGGTAATCGGAAATTTTCAGACAGAAGAAAAGTTTGATAGGTCTAAGTAGGTACTTATTAATTTTATGTTATTAATAGAAGTTTTTTTAATCACCAAAAAATAAAGGTAGGTACTTAAAAATGTAGCACTGACAAGTTAATAATAGATTTATACAAATAAAATACATTAAATTGATTTCACCGGACCTTGTCATTATAGTCCGTGCCTATTCAGTCTCAGACAAAACGAGCCACTTAAACACAAAGATAGCACCTAATTACCAACATCTAAACATCTTTTACTCCCCAATATACCGTTACAACTAAAGTTTCTATTGGAACAATTAATTCGACCAATTCGTTTCCACTCGAGCTGGCCAGCACGCGTACCTTCCGCCGCTGCGCCCTGACTGACGCGTCTAATTGCGACTCTGCGCTGCACGTGTCGCACAGTGTGGAACCGTCCTTATTTTTGCATTCTCATATAAAATGCTACAAGTGAATTTTAACCTTAACGCACATCAACTTTAAATTATTTTTAAAAGAATTGCGCTTTGAGTACCGAACTGTGACAAATGGTGGTGAATGTGAAGTTTTTTGCGTTTGGATGATTCTGAATGGCGATCCTATTGTTGGGAACGAGATTATATCGCTCCGATCGGATAGCGTGCGCCTTGTGTCGAATGCGTGGCTAATTGTGAAAATAATCGGCCGCCGACGTCACTGATTTTAATTTGGCTTTAACTATTTAAAGTTAGGAGAACAGAACGTCTTAAAACATATTTATTTACCTATAAAAACTTATTTTATTTGAGTTGTTTTCTTGTATTTAAAATATTGGTTGATTAATTAATAAAAAATAAATAAAATAGAATGTTAACGGTGTTAAACGTAAACGTTACTAGAAACTTATAAGAGTAAGTATATAATACACTTATGCAGTAAAGCATTTTATTTCAATGAATTACATTAAAATATTGTTTTATTTTTTATGAAAAAATTCGTAAAGAATAAGGTACCTACTTTACTGGTGAATGCTACAGGTCATTGTTTGTTTTATAATAACTTTGAATATTAACCCCTCGAGGATCGTAAAACCATACACAATTGAAATTCTATTGTTTCGTGACCGCCGGCGGTCGGTCGAATGATTCTTGACCGGTATAAGTGAGCTGTGATGGCGGCTCATTAATAACAGAATACTACAAACATTTTATCATCTCTTGGGTGTTTTAAAAGGCGACTAGTAGACTGAAGACTGCTCATACATCTGCTGCTTATATTTTTTGGTTTGAAAAATATTTATAAAACCCTTTTCACACATTTTATTGAGCAATGTCAGTTTTATTTGTTTTTTCTACGTCATGGAATTCGAAAACCCCGTGACGCATGTTATTTAAGCATCAGATGTGTACATACGCCGGCTTTGCTAAATATTTACCTGTCCATAAACCGGCCGCGTCCGCCGGCCAATACCCACACATTAAAAAAGGAATCTCCATCATACACCAGTTACACCACCTATACGACCTTAGACATATCACTAAAATTATCACTCAACTTTGTACTATATGCACGGTTCTTTTAGATAAATTTTCCATTGAAATATTTTGCGGAGTGTCAGAGAAGAGCATCACGTAAAAATGAACTGTAAAGTGAGAGAAGTAGAGTAAAAGATTGCTGGAAACCACCCGCGTAGTGGACGTATTAAAAGCAACGGCCAGCAAAATGAACTGTGGAAGATGTATGGGCGCGCGGATTAAAAATATTTGTACGCGCCATTATACAGGGTGTAATGAAAGACCCGACGTGCCTCTTTATTAACATACAGGGTGTTTTAATTGCGGCCGATATTGAATAAAGCTTTTGAGCGGCTGACGGAGGTCTGATGGTGATCAAAAGTAAAGGATGGAGTTTGTTGTCAGTTTTTGTGCGATATTAAAGTTGGGCAAATCCTAGGGCGGCGGACAAAGGCGCGTGGGCGGCTAATGTGACGCGCGTGATAAACCTTCCGGCGGTCACGGCGGGAGATCTTAATGGACGCATGGGTGAGGTTGCTTTGCAATTATGATCTAATATCAGTGGCAGAATAGGTGGCCTGCTCAGTTCACCTAAAATAACAAATTATTGCGTAATTTTTGATGTTTTTTTGTGTTAATATAGCTTAAATATACGTACTAAAACACAGTAAAACGTTAAAATATGTCTATACCCACTTGAGGTAGTATTTTTTTTCGAATTTTTTCTAGGCATGTATAGTACATCCTAGGCCGCATCGTCACTTACCATCAGGTGAGAATAAATCTCGTCAGTCTGAAAACAGCTAATATGAAAACTGTGGCCAATTCATGTCTTATCTTATTTTACACGTGATTTTTATTGCTACGGTTACAATTTTACTTCAAAAACTCTCCAATTTCTATTACTTACCACAATATCAATACGATAATTGGAAATCATATTTAATTTTATTCCATTAAGTAATAACTTAAGTTAACAATTCATTATGATTTATCATTTTTCACCTTTCATCCCAAAAAAACGATAATTTACCTATAAATTTTAACCGTTTGTGTCGCTAAGGGAGAGACACTTGCCCGCTATTTTTTCTCGTACCAGAATACGTATGTTTACACAATTCTATGGCCACGGCTTATATTCGGTTCGACGCGATTCTGTTTCGGCGTGCAGTGATACTAGGGGTAGCGATGCGCATTTGTCTGGCACAGGCTACAGCTCGTTAGATTAGTTGTTAAGTCTTAACAATAAGTTAGTTAACTGTTTTTTTATTATTATTAGTATTGACGTCAATACGTGCCTGTAAATATTTACATTGAATAAATAATTTGACTTTCACTTTGACTTTGAATTTATAAGACTACTTAAAGCATTCAAATTTACTCCTACGCCAAATAATTAAAACCCAAAACAGTGAATTATACTTATTACTTAAATACGATTGATCCAAAAATTTATGTTTTATATTAAATATTTTTTACAGGATGTTCACGTGTTGTGGCTTGCATCAGCCTGTATAAAGCGTAGGCGGCGTGCGCGGGCATTCATTACTGTGCTGTGTAATTAGTGGCCCTGTAACCTGGCATAGAACATACACGACTAAAAATATGTAATTAACTTGTCTTTTAACTTATTTTTGGAGTTGTACGTAAATGCGAGCTGTGATAGAGCTTTTGTTTTGAAAGACAAAAGTGTCTAAAATGCTATCCTTTTGTTCTAATTACAAATTAATATTAATATTCTTCAATTCTCTCTCTAAAGTCTAAACAGATCTCATACCTAAGTAAACTATTGGGTACAAAGTAACCTTCTACAAGTTGTCGCGTCTGCGGTAAGCCCCATAGATCGGCACCTTTTGCTTTGGACGCTGGTTGGCTAATCAGCCCGCGGCCACAGATTATCACACCCTTTATGCTTTGTACCTACGTGCGGGATTACTTCTTGGCTAACAATGGAACCAAAAGAGGTGCAATATGGTAACATTTTGTATTTCTCTCTAAAGAAAAAAATATTTTTTTTAAAGCTAAATATAAAGAAAGTAAACAGACACACATATTACTACATTGTAAGTATTTGAAGTTCTGAAGTAGTCAGATACCTTTTATAAAATTTATTATTGTACTAAGTGTGTGACACTGACTGAGTGGTAGAGCCGCGCTGCGTTGCAGCACGCATTGGGCCGGCTCGGAGCACTTGGTGCTGTTGTGTTTTTCGTCCGGTCAGTAAGGCCCGTTCCTCCCCCCTCCCTTAAATTCGTATTCCTTTCTTAACTCTATTCATTTCTTAAAGGTCAGGAACGCATCTGCGACTCCTTTGGTTTTGCGGGTGTCCATGGGTGGCGGTGATTGCTCTCCATCAGGTGACCCGCCTGCTCGTTTGCCTCCTTCTAATATAGAAAAAAAAACATGAAATATTTTCACGTAGAAATGCCTGAACCAGGTCGAATAATATTGTTTTCTGATGCTTACGCGAGCACTACACATTCAAATGAAACTTTTTTTACGGATCAAAACTCGCGCTTAATTTATCGGTATGTGGTCACAGTGAGAGTCTCCCTGTAACCACGGACCCTGTAAAGGGTTCGAAACGTCATCGTCACGAAAATATATATAAAAAAACGTAATGTAGAAAATATATCGCGAGTTTTGATACGTAAATAATGTTTCATTTCAGGTCGAATAAACTGTATTAATACTAAATAAGAACTTCCAAACCGTTTTAAGAAATGGTTCATAATATATCTCGGCATATGGTAATTTATATAATAAAATTACGCATAATATTTTAGTCATAACAATTTTAGCATAATCATAAGGCAGAATGATTAACTCCTAAGATATACCTAGGACAGCAATAAATTATTACATAAAAATTTCTCTAATAACAAATATTATTGGGTGTGTGAATTACGACGAAATGACAATTATAAATGTAACTCTAAAGTTGAACTGAACTGAACGAATATTAACAACATGAAAATAATATCCAAAATAATTAAAAACCACAATTATGAACTAAAAGGCTGCCGCCGCAGCCAAACCTACTTTGACACTATATAATATAGAAAATAGAATACATTACATACCTATTTGTTATGATTACAGATGCATGTAAGTAACTACCTATATAAAATTTGCATGATAATCATTAGGTAACAATTTGTTTTTAATTTATACCTATTAATCTTTATGACGAAATACTACTATGCGACTATACACTATGCCTAAAAATATTATACAAATTATAATTGTGCATAAATACATTAGTCTTAGTTATAATTATGCCACAATACATAAGTTACGAAAAATCAATTATGCCAAAGTATAAAAAAACATATGTTAACTATATTCGTTACGGCAAACTATTTTAGGAATAAATACATTATGGCAATGAAAGGTATTCCCTAGGAAATACATTAGTAACACTACTGAAATAACATTCGTTTCTTGTATCACGTACCATACTCGTTCCTTTTATCCATAATGTAAATTAAACTGCGGTCTATGATCTTAGAGTATTAATTTTACGAAACTTTTAATGATACTTCATAATTTTACAAACCAAATTAATTAGACGGAAGCATAATAACTACTCCATATCCTTCTACTAAGATTTTTAACAAATGCGGTAGACCCGCCAAACTTGTTTCACCGCTCGGCGCTCGCAAAGCGGCTATCAACTGTTTTCAGTGAGATAACAATGTTTATTTATCAAGCTCGCTATGAAAGTTTGATGATCGTATTCCTTTACAGATGCAAAACATGTTTTGGTGGCCGCCTCAGCGCGCATGATATATCGCCGCCGGCGTTGGCACACCTCACGCGCCCGAAAAACTCACCGCGTTATAGTTATGACGTGTTAAATTATGGGAGTGTTAAAGAATAAAGTTAATACTAAATAAGTTAATTGTGCGATGGAACATAAGAACCACGCTCTTGTCGGTGTAGGCTCCTACAATCATCTGTTTCAAGCTATTCCTTGACTTCATGATAAGACACGACGTTCACCTTCTTTAATCTATTAAATTGTTCGTCTTCCTATTCATTTCTAATCTTTATTTTTATTTTTATTGGTTGATTGCGTGTTTGTCCTCGATTTCACATTGATGGAAAGTGATAATGAGGACGAAGATGGGATGCAGTCAGTAAATGCCTGTTTACTCTGGCATTAAATACCAAGTTGTTGCGTTCAGAAAAAACAGACGCACGGAGATCATTCCACATCCTAGCTGTCCTAATAAGGAAACTAGAAGCAAATCGCTTCATCCGGGCGGGTGGAATATCGACAACATAGGGATGAAAGCCCTCGATCCGTCTAGTAGTCCGATAATGGAACGGGAAAGGAGGTATGAGGTTATGTAACTCCTGAGCACACTCTCCGAAATGTAACCAGTAGAAGACTGATAAGCAAGCCACTTTGCGTCGGTGTTCCATACTTAAAAGTCTAGTATCGACCAGCTCATCGTCACCAATCAGCCTCTTTGCTCGGCGCTCTATAGAATCCAGGGCAGCCAGCTGGTGCTTTGCAGATCCATTTCAAAGATGAGAATAGTAGGAGTACTGTACATGCACGATGCACGATCGGACCTGAGCTTGGTAAAGAAGCTGTACCGGGGTAAAGTACAGTCTTACCTTTGAGAGAATACCTAGCTTTTTTGCGGCGGTTTTGGCTTTATTTTCTATAGAGCGGCCGAAATTGAGGTCCAGTGACAGATCTAAGCCAAGAAGATTCATATTGTCGCTAATATCCACAGGTACATTTCGGAAAGTCGGAGTCAGGTTAAATGGACTCCGTTTGGCGCTAAACAAACCCGCTTGCGTCTTGGTCGCCTTAAACTTGACCAAATTGGCCTCGCCCCATTCAGAGACAGCTTGGAAGGCCAAGTCAATACGCTCCACCAATTCAACTTTGAGTTTTGTCCTTGGTAATGGTAGCTCGTGCATTGGAAAAGTATCTGTCCACAACTGTACTGTCATCGGCATACCCAATAATATCGAGTTTCAGCACATCACTTATGTGCAGCAGGAAAAGCGTTGCATACAGAACGGACAGTTGAGGTACCCCGGCATCTATCGCCATTAAATCGGAAGATTAGCCATCGAGGACCACGCGAATCGATTGTTCCCTCTTGTATCCAAACGCACAAACTGACGGGGATCCCATAACTTAAAAGTTTGCTAAGTAAGCTCGCATGCCAGACCATATCAAAAGCCTTAAAAATGTCTAAAGACACGGCAACAGCTTCACCGTGCTTTTTAATCCCTTCACTCCACAGATGTGTTGCATAGATTAGTAGATCTCCCGTAGACCGCCCAGGATGAAATCCGAATTGACGGTCGCTAAGGAGATCGTTATATTTCTAGATATGCAAGGAGCTTGTTGTTTAAAACACCTTTCAAACATTTACAAAGTATGGACGTGATAGCGATGGGTCGATAGTTTGTAGGGTCAGATCGGCTACCTTTTTTCGTAACTGGTTGCACATTAGCAGACTTTCAAGGTCTAGGAACAAGGCCAGCCTTTAAAGAGAGTCGAAATAGGCGTGTTAAAACTGGAGACAGCTCAGGCGCGCAAGTCCGCAGAATAAGTGCTGGAATGACATCTGTCCCACTGGCTTTGTTCACATCTAAAGTGCGAAGTGTCTTAAGTACCTCTTTTTGGTAAATGCGGATCTCAGGCATTTGTGATTCGCAGTGAGGTAATACAGGTGGAGAGAGACTGCCAGCATTCAGATGCGAATTGGACGCAAAGAGAGAGGTAAACAAGTTCGCCTTCTCTACCGCGGTTTGTGCCAACGAACCATCGGGCTTCAGCAAGGGAGGAAATGACGGACGGCAAAAGTTCGAAGAGACCAAAAAGCCTTACTACCCCCTGAGGAAGAAGCGGTTTTAGACCCGATTACACATCTGTTATCTTCCCTTCTATTATGTTTGATATTGAATATTCCACTTTATTTATAACATGACAACAGTAGCTCAAAATATATTTTCATTTAGTTAGTTGAACATTTATGAATACATTGGGGTTAAAGTTACTCGCGTCCATAGGTTTACCTTTGAAACCCTACACGTGACCCCTGGGTGGTGCTAAATGAGTGACACTGACTGAGTGGTAGAGCCACGCTGCGTTGCAGCACTCATTGGGCCGGCTCGCCCGGGGTAATACCACCCTCTCACGAATATCCGGTGTGAAATAATGGGACTTGGTACTGTTGTGTTTCGTCCGGCCAGTGAGGGTTCCGGAGACCCATTCCCCTCTCCCCTTTCACAATTCTTATTCCTTCCTTAACCCTATTTCTTCCTTAAAGGACGGCAATGCGTCTGCGATTTCTCTGGTTTTGCGGGAGTCCATGAGCGGCGGTGATTACTCTCCATCAGGTGACCCGCCTGCTCGTTTGCATCCTTATTTTATATAAAAAAAAAAAAATAGGATGTATTCATTACCTACTAAATTGTTATGTTCATGTTGTCGTGGAAGACAATAACATTTTATTTTCCTTTTTTTTATTTTAAATTTCAATTATAAAACTCGTGCGGTACCCTAGCAAAAGGTGACACCTCAAAAAGTTTAATATGAAAAGAAAAAAATGGATTAATAAATTGTTATTTGTACCTACGAGGCATCTTCAAAGTGGCGGATATCATATTTTACTGGACAACGTTAATCGCAGCGGGCAGACGCGTTGCGTAGGCACCGTGCAGCCGGAAGCAGATGATAGTAAATTCTTAGCAGTTAACCTTGTGCCCGACATTCTGAGATGACAAATATTCAAAGTGTTATGACAGCAAACAGTTTAGAAATTGGGAAAGTTGATTGAGTTATAATGTACAAACGGCCAAGAAACTGCTCTATCGGCGTCTGTGATGATCGGAGATCGGCGTAGACTAATACTTGTGAATGAAAGTTGTCACTACGGTTACACTACCACTTACGATTATCAGTATATAAAGTTGAAAAAGAAAATAGGTCTTGTAAATTTCATATTGTGCTGCTGATATGATTTTTGAGCGACCGTAAATACATGCAACGTATGTCCATGTCCAATATTAAATAGTAGTGTCAATCATTAATGCATACGTTTACAAAATTGAAATTGAGCAGCTTTACTGCGTCGCAGTAGGTACCTACCTACATAACTCAAACGCTCTAATTCGTTTAATAAGAATCAAGACTAAAAGACCAAAGTTATAGCAGTATTTCATTAAGTCTTACTTACCTACGTGGATTAAAAGACTAATAAAGCAATGATGACTCCGACTCGAACCCCCAGAAGAATCTAGTAAGGTGCTTACGGGGACAGACCTGGTTATAAGCTCACCAAGTAAAAATTCTATCATAAACCAACTATGATCTGCAATTTTCAATATCTTATCCAGTTTCCTAATGAAAATACTTACATAGAACTACTCATATTCAGCCAGTACGTCAAGTTTCATAAAAGACTGGGCAGCAATAAAGGTGGTGCAATATACAGCCAGGAATGTAATAAAGCCTAGGTAATGTCGTGGGCTTTTTATGCCTCGCCCGGGCGCGGTAAAACGGGGTGAATAGGGACAATTTTGAACTTTAGAATAGATTTTTACCATTATATCGACTTCTGTGTAACATATGGTAGCTTCTATTTACTTTCCGGTGAATAAATATATAAATATTTAGCAGTTAATATACATTTTATTCCATGTTTAACGAGTTATATGCAAAAATATTGTCGATCCCTATTCACCTCGTGGCCGAGGTCAGTAGGACCAGCTGAGGGGAGAATTGGGAATTCCAGTAGGGCTGTCATTTATTTTAACAATTTTAAAGGAAAGTAGGTAGTGTTTTTTTTATGATCTTAACAAATTTTTACGACTAATAATATCTTAATGATGTTTGTATGTAGGTAACTACTACAACTATAATGCGGCAAGTTACGCTTTAAAGCTAGGTAAGTAGGATATCAAAGAATAAGAAAAATAAGTAGAACACAAAGTACAGTTTTATTAAAAAAATATTTCTGAATATTTTTTTTTGTAATCAAATAGTATTGCTTTAATTATTACTACTAGTACTTACCTACAAGTAAAAAAAATATCTTTCTAAGAATAACAGTAATTATATAAAATTAAAAGAAACAAACAAATTATATATTCTTCCTTATCTAATTGAGACGTTTTTAGCTTAAAGATAAAATTTAAAACTATTTAACATAAAATCAATCAATCAACCTTCTAAATAACGCTTACAACTAAATAAGACCTATAAAAATACTATAGAAAAACAAAAAAACAAAATAAACTTATAATTCTACTAGCAAAAAAAAATATCTTCCTAAGAATAACAGTACTTATATAAAATTAAAAGAACAAACAAATTATATATTCTTTCTAATCTAATTGAGACGTTTTTATCTAAAAGTAAAAATTTAAAACTATTTAACATAAAATCAATCAATCAACCTTCTAAATAACGCTTACAACTAAATAAGACCTATAAATACTGCTGCTGAGACCGCGAGACCTTCTCGCCTGAGCTCAATGGAGACGAGACCCTCTTTTTTGTGTAATAACTTCTATAATATCAAAATTGTAATAAAAATCACTTAAGAATAAATAAAAAAATATTTCAAAGAAACTAGGTAAGTACTTTAAAGTTAAACTCCTTTCATTATTATTATATTTTTGGTAGGTAAGACTTGAATTATTAATTCTTTACGTTGGAACATTCTTATTTATAATATTATTCATCATCCAGCTCTAAAAGTTTACAAATTTCTTCTTCATTATTGTAATAATGTTGTATGCTTCTCTTCTTCTTTTTTGGAGGCGGCAATGGCAATTTTATATTAGAAATTATTTTGATTTTAGACTCATTTTTTTTATTCATCACTTCTTTCGCTAAAACGTCTGTGCTATCGATCGTCACTTCATCTTCATAATTTAAATCTAAAGAGTCCGTAAATACAATTGGCATATCTTGAAAGTTGAATATGTCCATTTCTTTATTTTGAAAATCATTATAAGCATCATTCAGATTGGTTACACTTAGATTTTGATCAATGGTATATTTTGAACATCCAGGTTTTGGTGATATAGGCCGTAAGTTTTCTTTTTCCTGTTTTTCCCTACTGAGTCTATCAATGACTATTTCTTTCTTACTTTTAAGATTATTATTACGACTTTCATTTTTTGTATTATCTATTGTGTCATTATTTGTTTTACCTTCTATGTAATATTCCTTCTTAATACCTTTATGTGCCTGACCCTGTATTTTACTCTTTTTGCCGATACCTTTGTTTTTACACTGAACCTGGTTTTTGTTTTGTTTTGCGCTTATATTTTCTTGAGAAGTATTAGTCTCTTGAGAAGTATTAGTCTCTTCACCACGTACACTCCTTCCAGATACCACTTCTAGTTTTTTTTTGCTTTTGGGTTCTCTAATTTGCATAGTTCCGTAACGCATATCTTGTAGGATTTTGAGGAAAGATTTATCCACTGCATTTCTAGTTGCATCTATCCCATGATTTTGATCTGGTAACCTTGACAAAACTTCATTTTTATTTAATGGAATAATTCCTGCTTTACGAAACCCAGCTTTTATGTTATTTTCAGCATTTAATGTTATTTGATCTATCAAATGTTTTAATAAACGCGGAAAACAGCCTTTAGGCACGCTTGTTAACATTCTTCCGTCAGTTTTTTTCCATTTGTCAAGCAAGATACGCCAAGCTATTTTCATCGGCCTAAAGAAGGCAACATCCAATAGTTGGGTTATGTGTGTCGAGTTTGGCGGCAAAAAGACAAAATGTATATTCTTGTCTTTGCATAATTTTATCATGTCCATCGAAAGGTGTGAGGACAAATTGTCACCAATAAGGACTTTTTTACCTTCTCTTTCTTCTAGGAACGGAATGACTGTCGTGATGACCCAATCTTTAAACATATCGCCATCAAACCATCCAGAATTAGAACGATTGTACCGTGCTCCATTTGGACCATTCTCTGTCCAAGTATTATAAAGGTGCAAAGCTTTGTATACAATATATGGAGGTAACATATCTCCTGCGCCTGTACAAGCCATCATTAAAGATGTCGAGCCTTTGGAATGGTTAACTACCCTTTCTGGGTATTTACAACCTCTTCTCACGATTACCTTTTTTCGGCCAGGATCATCCGAAAGATTCGTTTCATCATAATTTATAATATTAGAAGCTGGGACGTCTTCTAAAGATAATTGTAATTCACGGAAATACTCTGATATTATTTCTGGCGAAACTGCAGCCCTCACTCTTTTAATATTTTGGCAGATCCTTTTAGATATTTTATTTTTATGTCTATTAAGGAAGCCATTTACATAATCAACACCCGGCATGTTATTTTTAAATCTCTTATGTGCTATGCCTTGACTATCTAGATACATTTTAATTAAGTATCTTAAATCCGTCGTATCTAGTGGATATCCCCATTCTGCACAAATATTTAAATTTTCTATTATATAACTTTCTATCTCAAGTGATAGTGCAATTTGGCCACCAGGACGTTTCATATTATAATTTTTATGACGATGAAGAGTGGATTTTGAGATACCGTATTTATCAGCTACGGCTTTTATAGAGAGTTTACTGGAACTTAATTCTTCAAGAGCTTTCCTAATAATTTCATCTTCGTAAACAGTATATTTCTTTGCCCCTGGTGTAGGCTTGTATATGCGTGGCATGTTCTGTAAATAAAAAAAATAAACTGTTTTCATGGAAAAACTGTAGCACTTAAAATAAAAACTGCCTAAAAATCATCAACTTAAATAGCACAATATTATTATTCTTGCTTTAAATTGTTTTGACAACCCTATTATATGGTCCCATTTCACCTCTCAGTCGTCTCAAGTCAGCTTCAAGACATCCTAAGTTACCCCATTCTTGTCCCAAGACGCCCCATTCTACGTCCCAATTCACCCCTTACATAGCCCATTTCCCCCCAAAAATATCAGCAAACGCAGGAACTTATAATTTATGATAATTTCAGTTAAATTATTTATTAATTCACTTACCTCATTAATTTTTCGGGGTCTTAAGTAAATAATCCGTCAAAACAAAGCTTTAATATCACACAAACACTGATTTCTTCCGCGTAAGCGAAAATGTTTTCAAGACAATAATTTTGCGCGCTCGTAGTCTTGACTTTGAATAACTTTTTTACTGTCATTTTGACGCCTTAGAAAGTCTATGTTGCCAGTATAAAGAAAAGAAATATTCTATTAACTAAGTACAAAAAAATCTCTCTATGACCTTTTATAGTTTATGAATAAAGTCAGATAAAAAAAAATCCCGAGTTTGTCCCTACTGCCCCCTGCATCCCTAGTCCCCCCGTTTGAAATACAGGGAGGCTCACGGCCTCATCATAAATACGGGCCAGAATTTAGATGGGTTTCGCTTTAGCGCTTCGGATGTCTTCATTTGGTGTTTGAACTTGAGGGGATGTGGTAAACATAATCACGATAACGTACAGCTTTGAGAATACGTCTAATTGCTTTCCTTACATCTTTAGCTAAACCTAAATCTGATAGTTATATTAAGTAAGAAAGGTAGACTAAGAGATAAACCAGACTTTTCAGGAGTATAAATATGATTTTGAGAATCTTAACTGTTTTGTTACGTCGCTACAATATCCCCGAAAGAGTATCTAGTTAAAAAGCGGCCAAAATGTAACTAATTTTTCATACAGATATTCTAAAGTACCTACCGCCACCGTGTTACATCTTTACCACGAAGTCTTACGACAACCTAACGTTCAAGATTTATTAGATTAACCAGCCAACAATAATTATTATTAATTCCTTTTATTAGCGTTTGCGATCACCCTCAAGCCGTAGGTATTGTAACACTTGTAACCTCCAGCGCAGTATCCGTCTCTGTACGGAGCAGCGGCCATTACGGCTAATTGTGGCGTATAATAAGGCAATCATCTCTCTATTTTTCCAAGAGAAGTGGCAACTAATGCTCAAACATTAGCATAAGTGGACAGTGTAAATATAAGAATTATCTGAGTCCACGTTTTGCTGTGCTATGTCATCGTCAGGAATGTCGTTGCGACATTGGGTGTGCCCTAATGAAAAACATGTATCTGTAATGGCAAGTAATTACTGTAAAGTATAGCAAACACTGTCCCGCAGTTAGGAAAAGGCCTCCATCGTTGTAATCAAGTCTTTGCTGCAATTGAAGGGTAATATTGACTAAATCGTCATCATCATTTGCGTCATTCAGGCACAGGCCTCCCGCGTGGACAATAACACGTGGGGATATTGGGCCATAACACACCACGCTGGCCTAACGCGGGTTGGTGGGTTTTAACGACAGTCATCTTACGACGACAACCGGGACCAACGGCTTGACGTGCCTCCCGAAGCACGGACGAGCTCGAGATGTTTTCAATTTGTTCAGCCATCCAGCGACCCGTTGTGAACGTTGCTTAGCGAGCGAGATCGCAACCCGAACGCGCTAGCCCCTACGCTAATGAGCTTCTCGGCTTAATCATCACGCTTGCCAATGCGGGGTGGTGACTGGTGATCGCAAACCCGGGCCATGTATCGGGTTAAATTGTAGACGCACTTTGCCTGGTTTGGTAATTGAACCATGGACCTTCAGTTATCTGGCCGAGTGCTTAGCTTCTCGTCCACCGAGGTTCCTTTATTAATCCTGAAGAAAGTAAATTAACTAACTTTGATTATTATTAGCTAGTTAATAATTGGGAGACATTAGATAAATGTGATTTGGCTTAACGTGCCCTCATTCGATTCGTAAATAAATAAACGATCTTATATATTCTTGGGTTGTTTTTTATTTAACATATTTTTATTTTACTTTATATTTATTATAACATGGCTTAGCTGAATACGGAAAATTCACTATGTATCCATCAATAGCAGACAACGCGGAACCAAACAGCGAGCTTTGCAGAACAAAAACTACGCAAGTTTAAGTCAATCGAAATAAATCGCAACAGAACGGGAGCAGCTAAGGAGAGGGCGCGATTAGAGCAAGGTACAATAGTGTACCTAACCATTGGGGTATTAA
Source organism: Scoparia ambigualis (assembly GCA_963921215.1). NCBI lineage: Eukaryota > Metazoa > Arthropoda > Insecta > Lepidoptera > Crambidae > Scoparia > Scoparia ambigualis. The sequence goes on along the minus strand of OY992511.1, from coordinate 35,896,210 downwards.
AACTAGAGACAATACCGGGAATCAAGTTATTGCGCACTAAGTTGGTGCTCATGGGATGCAACCGCCTGGGAACAAAGCCCACACGTTGCCCGCTGTCATCTAGCTCAGCACATTTTTGAATGGAACGGCTGCTCTAGTTGTAATCCTCAATGGTAGTGAGTGTGACCCCATCCGTGGAGGGTACACTTAAAAATCTTCACGTGCCGCTTGTGGGTCACCGCGGAGAGCTCGGGCAAACGGGCAAACATTTTAACCGCGCAAACAGACCGCGCAAACACTAGTGCAGCGGGGGTCCGGTTACCCAACGCGATGCCGGTCAACGCTGATTCACTGGGGATAGGTGAAAGTGCACGATTTAAGTGTTTTGAGTACAAGATAAGTAAAACAAAGAATTTCATATAATATTATAAAACTCTTGGACTCTTGAAGGTTTGACTGCTTCAATGCCCAGAATCTGATTACACTGCGACCACCATTGTACCTGTTTCTGAAGCTAAGCAGCACCGTTATACCCATTTGAAAAGTACTTAATTACTAGTTTCAGTAAAATTATGTGACGTAGAGGCATAATAATAAAATCTGTGTACACAGTTTTCAGTCGCAGTTACAGCTACATAAAACTAAATTGCAGTAACTAGGCTGTCAATATTTAAAACTTAATTACCCTACTAGCTTTGGTTGGATTTAATACTTCTATCAACATAATTGACGAATTGTTGATGTTCATATTTGTACTATAAAACATTCATCTTTGTTCCATTTAACAACGGTTCTTTTTTATTTTGATTTCTTAGATTAGATGCTTTCACAAATTATTTTTCTTATTTCTCCCTCGATATTTCGATTGCACATTAATCGACAATCCAAATGCAATAGCAGTACCGCCATACACCCAGCGTAGCATCGGCAGAGCTGCAAATTGAACAGTATTCAGCGCTGTAAAGTGAGTTACAGTTCGAGGCGTAGAGCCGGGCGCCGGGGCTTGGTGATGAGAGGCAGCGTCATAAACACCAAAGTCAAATGGTTTATTCAATATAAACCTTATTATCAATAAACTTTATATTGCATAAACTATTAAACTTATTAATAAAATATACAAGCGTCTTTATTGACATCAACACTAATCAAATAAAAAAAAAATTTAGTTATATCGTATAATAACTCATTTCTTCGATTGACGGTATTGGTTTTAATTGATTTCTCTAACACCTTCAATGACGTTGATCACGATATCCTTCTCGCCATCACTTCAAAATTGGGATTCTCAGCCTCGGTGCTAGCTTGGTTTTCTTGTTATCTTCGTGGGCGCCAGCAGGCCGTCCGTGTGGACAAATCTCTATCCGACTGGTGTGACCTGTCCTGACCTGTGTGTTCCACAAGGCGGTATTCTTTATCCTCTACTCTTCTCTATTTTTATTACCTCTATAACATCCATCTAAGGTGCTCTTACCATCTGTATGCAGACGACCTACAGCTCTATGTTCAGGGGATGTCACTTACTATTAATCTCGACCATGACACTATCTGTAAATGATCTTCTAATTTTGGTATTGATGAGAACCCAAACAAGTGTCAGGCGATCATCATTGGAAGCACTTGTCAATTATGTAAATTGGACAATGTGGCGACTACTCCCTTAAGGTATGGTGGAAACGTTATACCGTACCAGCCAGAAGTTAAGAACTTAGGACTTTTCATAGATAGCTTCATGAAGTGGCATAAATAGGTTGGTGAAATCTCTCGCCGTGTCATTGGTACTCTACGATCCTTTTACAGACTTAAAAACTTTCTCCCGTCCTGTACGAAGATCTTGTTAGCTCAAGCTCTTGTGCAGTCAGCCATTGATTATGCAGATGTTTGTTTATCTAATGCCAATCAAGACCTTTTTAACAAATTAGAACGTCTCCTAAACAGCTGCATTAGATTCATCTATGGTCTTCACAAGTATGATCACATCTCCAGTTACCGGAAACAGCTGAAATGGCTTCCCATCCGCGAACGCAGAAACCATAGACTGGTCTTTAGGCTGTTCAATATTCTTTTTGATCCACGTACTCCACATTACCTTAAGTCTAAATTTCAATTTTTAGGGTCTTCTCATTCACTCAATCTTCGTTATTCCAATAACGTTCTTTTAGAAACTCCTCTACATCATTACAACTTCGTTTCCGACTCCTTCACCGTTACCGCAATTCGTCTTTGGAACGCTCTTACCCTCAAGATTCGCCAAGCTCCCAACATACAATCTTAGTCTTTATGATCATCAGCGCCTATACTATTTGTGTAGTTTATGTAGTATATTATCTATTAATTATATTATGTGTACTTATGTTATATAAATGATATATAATACGGGGTATCTTTCTATGCGCCGTCTATCTTCTTTTTCTAACTTTTTACTGGTTGACTGGTAGAGAATGTTTTTAGCATTAAGTCCGCCATTTGTACTTGATTTTGTGTAATAAAGTATAAATAAATTTAAAAAAAAAATGATTCTTTATTATTACTGTTTATCCGTTATGTATCCCTAAAGCAAGTTTCAAAAGAAGCATGGGTGCAGATAAGATATTAAAAGCAAAAAGAGAAGATCAGATTCAAAATCTGAACTAGTAGTTAAGTGGACTTAGTAGTCTATTACAAGTTCGAATTTTGGGAGAGCCTTCAACTGAGAAGAGCTGGTAAGATACTCAGGTCAGGAGGCATTTTTTACTCCATTAGGAGTTACTAAGGTAACCTTGTTCGCACGAGGCGAGTATTTTTGTCAAGTAACGAGTAGATTGCTTTGCTAGTTTGAATATTTAAAAAACATTTTAAATAAACAAAGTATCTAGTGTTCTCTACTAAACAAGACTTGGGCGAACTTTAGTATAGAATTTGTAGTAAACAGTAGGTAGGTAGGTAATGAGTCTCTGTGTTCCTTGTAATTTTGTTAATATTATATTATGTTTTACATACCTAAAAGTAAAATTAGTTGCCACCAAGTTGCTGAAAATTAAAAAAGTCAGTGTAATGCTGTGGATTACTTTATAGGCAGTTCAAAAGTTTTTGGTCTTTGATATTTAGAATAATGTTGCTTTTGGAAAGATTGATTGTACCTACTTTAGCATACAATATCTAAAAGCTAGAATATACTTGTAGGTCTTTTGCAGAGAACATTTGGTTTAAGGACCCAAGAAGATAGGTACTCATGATGGCGAATTTCACCGTCCCGCTTTCTCCGCCATTGTGTCCGCTCCACAAGTCGGTGGTTTTATGATCCGCGCTGACAGTAAATTACGTCGGACGCAAGAAAGAGTTCAGTTACGACTTAGGTGAGAGTCGGGGATAGTAGGGATGCCCGGCTTGTTATTAAGTCGCTGCAGTGCTTTTATGGCGGCATCGGCGGTCCACACTTATATTGCACTCTTGCAGGGACGTTTTATACGCCTGATTAATGTGATATATCAATTTGAGTATTCTCTTTTTAGTACCTGATAGTGATAGATTAGTGGTGATAACAATCGGTCGCTTAGGAATCGAAATTAGGTTTGGAGTTTGCGGCAAGTGGCAAGCGTGCGGACGCGGTATTATGCCTTTTCCACTAATGCGCACCTTCTATCATGCCTAGGTAAGTAAGTACCTACTTACTTCCATTTTGAATTTTGTAAACTTGTGAATCGTACCTTCTGCACATTTGCTGGCCGAAGCATAATTATAATTCTCCCTGTGACCACGGACCCTATAAAGGGTTCGAAACGTCAGCATAATATAAAAACTATGTAAATAGTAAATTAAACGCGAGTTAATCCGTAAAAAAGTGATTTCAATGTGAATGTGTAGTGCTCGCTTAAACCTCAGAAAACAATATAATTATAATTGCACATGATATTTTAGTAACATCGTCTTTTTCAGGCTATATTTTCAAATGCAATTTCAATTATAGGTAGGCACTCGTAGTACCTACCTATAGTACCTTCATGTGACACTTCAGGGATAAAATATTTTGATACTTGATATAAAAAAGTAGATACACTCTATTACAAGCATCTAGAAATAGAAATAATCGAAAGGGGTGGTTTTATGACAAGGTAGACAAATGGTTTCTGCATGTAGGTAGGTACCTACATTCATACCAACCTATCTACATAATACCTAAAGTCTAAAACACTTTAACTCGTACTTTTCATAAACATAAGAAATTAATCATTTTTCTTTTGACAAAGCTCGTTATGGTCTACAATAAATGTTTCAGAAAACACCTTGCGACATAAAATTTACCAGCCAAATATAAAATCAAAAATGATGGCACCATTATTTCAAGAGATTCCCTATTTATCCACGACCAGTATTATATTACCGCTCAATCTTCTTTCATAATTAGCGTGGCTTTTACCCCCTCCCCTTACCTAGCCCCGCTCTCCCCCTGGGGTGTCCTTTGAGCGGGCTGTGGTTCATTACCTAGGACTTAGGTAGTAGATACCGTACGTTTTAGTGCTTCAGTAATTAGACATAACCGAGAGGTAGGTACGAAGTTCTTTGTCTGACAATAATTCGATAGACACCTGAATTTTAAAGGATGTAAGTACTGTTAATTAGTTATTTTGCTAAGTAGGTAACTATACATTTTTAAAGGTAAAATTTTTATGATAGGTAGGTACTATGTTTCGTTTAACTGTATCATAAATAGGTAGGCTTTTGGGCGCTTTTGTACTCTAGGTACCTAGGTAATTGAGCGACAGCAAAATTTTGGAGTGAGCGTTTTCGAGTGAATCGTGTCAGTTTACTGTATCTACTCACTGTTTCGTATCCATTCCGCAGCCTCAACCCCCGCGGCCTTGCGGCGGCGCGCCCACCGCCACCTAAATTTAGCACACCTCTAGGAAACGTCAATGGCACAACACATGCGCACAGTTTTTATCGGCCCACACCTTGGCGCCCTGGAACCCGCCCAGGCACCGCCGGCACGCCGCACTGACTAAATTCAAATCCAGCTACGCGGACACACCTGTATCGGCGGTATACCTGTCGGTGTATACCAGGCGCACCTCGGCCGACCAATCAGCGCGCACCTCACCTGCGCAGCTCGATAAAAAGGGGGCGTGGCAGGGCGTAGGCGGTGAGACGGCACCTGTGCGCACCTGCTTACCTGCCGACGAACCTGCGGTTGGTCGCCGGCCACCCAATCGCGGCCGGAGCACCTGCCAGGTGCCACAGTAGGCTATTAACCTGTCGCGCCGTTGGCGGAGCTATATAGGTCACCTATATAGGTCACCACACAGCACTATGTGCGCTCTGATTTACGTCCGACCGGTAACGTATTTTAAACTTTATGAATAGCTCTTTATTTCTTTAGTGTGCGCGCAAATCTGTGCCAAGCCGTTACGTTCCTGACTAAATAAAGCTTTGTATTTGCTGGTGCATTTGGGACGGTCCGCCAACCTATGTTTTGTTGGGATTTTATTGAGATGATACACTACTTCGGGCTTTCAGTTAGAAATTTCGGCTTCGAACGGACTGCTGAATACCTAGTTACTGTGTGCAAGTAAGCTAGGTTCAGATAGCTAATCATTGCCATCTGGTGATAAGTCCTCTAATTTTCGCGACCATTTCTTTTTAGTATAGCGCTTAAGTATAGTTAGTAACCATCAATGTGACTTAAATAAATATAGGTAGGTACTACATCAAGCTGATATACTCGTTAGCTTTGTCAATGAACATAGAAAAAAGTAAAGCATAATTTACGAAACAGACTATAAATATAAATGCTCAGCACAACATAGGTACACGAGTACCTCCAGCTCCCAAGCTTCACCTAGGGCCGGGGGCGCCTGATTACATGGGGGGTGGGAGGGGGGAGCAAGTTTGAAGACAAATTGTGGGAGGGGGAGAAAAAATGGCCGCCGATGACGGCTGCGGCCAGGTTTTAAAGCAGAGATTGGAATGTTGGAAATGTACCACCAAATAGGTAGGCTACAAAATACCTATAGGTATGGATATAGATAGGTATATTTGGTTGGAGTGCGTCCTTGATTTTTTTGTCAAGCTCAATATTGATTTTGGGTAAAGGTAGATGGTTCAAAAGGTTAATAACAACCGCCCTACAGTATAGCAGGTACTAACATCACACCCGTATCCCGGAAGGGGTAGGCACAGAACTCTGCTTCATTTACTCTACAGTATACCTTTATATTTTTTAAACCACTAAATACTTACCTACCTCTTACCGAAGTTTTGTTGAAAATTATTTAAAAAAAATGTTATTATAATTGTTATAAAATGTTTTTTTAAGTGTATTTTTTTAATAACACTGTAACCTACAGGTATAGAAAAATCAAACCTACCTACACGTTTGATTTTAAGTAGGTACCTGTACCTACTTTACATAACCTATGTAGGTAGGTACTGCAGCTTATTTGCCAAGAATATTACGTAATTAAAACGACGTTAATATAAATAGGTAGAGAAATGAGTTTTTCCAAATAGATATTTTCTTTTTCAGAGTTTTTTAATCAGTTCAAACCAAGCTGGCCATTTCCACACTGTGGAATGTAATTAAGTTCACTTGTAAGAGGTGACCGACCTCTGCTTAAGGTGCTAGGAACATTCTCCTCTCCTTTATTAACTCGGGCGTTTATTAGTATTTACTAATAATAATAAAAGGGCTTAACATTATATAGTTATTCGCTACTTTATAATCTCGACAGGTTTAACTTGCTCTTTTGTACAGTAAAGTTCATTAATTGTATTTCACCGGAACTTTTGGACGTGATTTTGGCAGTGATTCTACATTTTACGTTTAAGTCACCTAAAAACATAGAAATCGTTTGTAAGTTCTTAACCTTAAGAATCGTTTTTTTATCACGGTCCTGGTTTCGTCTGGCCACAGATTATACAGAGAGGTCAAGTGGACTCTTTAACGTACTTTGACAGGAAAAATATTTGCACAAATAAAAATTAGATTCCTCTGGGTTGAGCACTGGTTGCGTGATACCGCTAGCATTTAATTTAAGTTAAAAAAAACAAATAAAATGAGTTTTGATATAATTTTTAGGTCTCTTGTAAAGACTTTATCAAATGTCAAGATACCTACTTAATTTTATATCTACCTACTTAGCGCCTATTCTCTCTTCTTAAAAATACCTTATTGTCAAAGTCGTTGTTAAAAAAAAGAGTAAAAAAAGCTTAATTAGAATTTTCACACAATTATTAAATTATTTTAATAAGTCTTATTCGTATTTAAAACTTATCTCTCCAGACGCTTCACCTCTAAGCGTTCACGTTAAGCCGTGAAGTTTTCGCTCAGCTCGCTCATTCGCTTCGCTCGACGTATTATTTTAACGTTGCCAGAGCTCTACTAGCCCTGTAGCCCATGTAGGTAGGTAATAGACTCGTAGACTACGAGTGTACTACGAGTCGTAGTCGTAGTACGTACCAAAAGCAAAATCCTTTTTTTATGATATAGTTTGCTTGATTGATTGCGTGACTACTACCAAAATAAATAGATAGAAAATATAAATTTTCAATATTTTTTTAAATCTTTGTCATAGTTAAAACAGTAGCACAAAAATATAATATTCCTATAGTGGTTTTAACCTCCGACGGACGGGTAGGTATTTATTTGTATGACTGTATGGCATGTATTAATGCCATCCCGTCCTCTTATGCGTTGAAATGTGGATTGTGGTATTTTGTAGGGTGTTATCGACGGTTTATCTTATGATAAAAACTAGGATTTTAAGACACGAAAAGGTACGAGATAGTTTATTAATTTGGTCACCCATCAGCTTACCAGTCATAGTGAATGTTGATAGCTTGCGCGATTGCAACTTAAACGCACTAGTCGCTACAATAATCTTCAACATAATAACGAGAACGTATTTCAAATTTATTATTATGTAGTTAACCTGCTACTTATTTAAAGGCTTTTATAACATGCGAAAAATCTGAAGTACTACCAAGTACATTGCAACAGCAGTAACTACTTATTAGGTACAAATATATTTAAATAATTTGTTAGCACATTTTCGTGAAGCAAGAGCTTAACACCTTTACTACAAGAACAAAGTTAGTCGACTTATAAGAAATTCCTGGGCAGATACCTACTATACAGCGTTTCTGTAGGCCCCCACCGCCGCCGCGCTGCGCTCCGAGCGAGCGGAGCGGAGAGAGCCCAAGTTTTATTTCGCTCTGCTCGCTCACTTGTTATAAGTTTGGCTTCCGCGGCCGCTCGCGTTGTTGCTAACTTGCTGTGTTTACCTTGGCACGTTCGCTTGGATAGTAGTTTGAGTTCAACAATTTGTTGGATTATTGCTATGTACCCTAGTTACATAGAGGGGTTGATGCTTCTTTATCCTCAACTCGATTAAAGGTCTTCGAGGGACGTTGCGGGAGTTTTAAGGTAATTTGAATTGCAGCCAAATCGTTTTGGATCCAATGACTACTTTCACTTGGATGCAGTTGAGGGTTATCTAATTAAAAATTAATATTTTTTTATTTCATGTAAGTAATTCGTTCTTTTTGGGATTTTTACTTTAATACCTAAAAATAAATGATATTTGACTGAATTGCATAATGTATTTAATATTAAATAATAATAATTAATATGTTTACGCTCACGTCCTCGTCTCCGTTCTCGGTTCGTATTTAAACAAGTGTTTGTTTGTGCACCAATTCCGGTAAATTATACACCCTTAATTTTTATTCGTGTAAAGAAATTAAGGATAAGTTCCACTCATGAAACTGAACAAATTTCCCCAAGAAACCTATGTGCAAAAATTACAATAAAATGTCGACCTCCCATACTATCGTCGTCAGCTGATCGGACAGTTTTGTATAGGAGGTTGAATTTTTTTTGTCATTTTTGAACATAATTTATGTTGCTTGGTGAAAGTTGTTCAGTTTCATGGGTGGAACTCGCCCTTAATTTCTTACAAACGAATAAAAATTAACGGTGTACTTAAATATATTTATTATTTTTTATCAGCGTCGTCATCTTCTTTAATGAGTACCTATATAATAAGGGACCAACGGACCGAAGGCTACGGCTTACGTGCCTTCCGAAACAACACATGCAATGAAAATTCCATACAGGTAGGACTTATGAAATGTTATATGTAGGTATATGTTTTAACGCTCGGCCTGATAACCGGAGGCCTAGGTTTTATTTCCCAATGTTGATAATATTTCAATGCATAGCCAGGGTTGTGGTCACGCCGTATTAATTGGCAAGCGTGGTGATATAACACCCATCGGGCATTGCAGCGAACACTTAATTTCAATGATGGAGGACTTTGCCCAACAGTGGGGCAGTACGTCCTTACTCTTCCTGCCCTGGCACCATTTTACTTGGATTCGGTGCAAAATGTTTTTTCCTTCCATTCTTCTCTATCAGTCGTCACCTGAGCAGACTCTCTTTTTTCATTCATGTCATCCCTTACACAATCCATCCATTTTTTCTTTGGTCGTTTCTCCTCTTCCTTCCATAAACATTCATCACTTTTTTAGTTTGTTAAATTTTTCCTAGATGCCTAGGTATGTAAGGCTTACTTGTGTTCGCGGCCACGAGTTTGCCGCGAGGCGCCACGGTGGCACGACACCGTAGCTGAGAGCGTGCCGCCATTCACTTCTATTTGCATAAATATAACAATCTGTTGAGAGCTGCAGAGAGAGTACGCTTTAAGATACAGATCTAGGGTGCCTACATAGTTTTCGTTGAATGCTGCTGAAACGTCATCTGAGTATTGACGGTATATTCTAAATTACTTTGTACAAAAGATCCCAATGTCGACGTGCTGCGAGAGGGGGACTTAGGCAGGCTCCACTAATGTAAGATAAGATATGAGATTGATATATCTTATGATACTATGATATTGCTACGACGCTAATGAAAAAAAAGCCATAATAACTACTCTTGTTTACTACAACAAGTGAGTGTCTTTTTTAAAAATAGTTTTAATGATTCGTTCTAGTAGAAGGTTAGGTCAAGATTAATTTCACTCAAGTACCTATGTTGAATTGGTTTTACTAAGTACAACTTTCGTATACCTACTCTCAAAGCTACAGCAATGATAATCTAAACTATAGTGTCATATTTAATTCAGTTCGTTCGTTGGAGAGGCGGCCCTCCCGAGACCCGTCACGGCCTATTACCGAGAAACAGGACACGTCATCAGGCCGGCTTTGATGACGTCACGGCCTGTTAGTGCCCTGGAATAAGGTCAAGACAGGTCGCGGCGCTGAGGAGGCCTCGTTATGTGGATTAAGGTCTTATGTTTGTAACACAATCCTGATGACACCTCCAGTCTTATCTTCCGAATGTTAGAAAAAATTTGAAAAATTATTTCCGATCTCTCAGCACGCAAATTTAAAGAGGTCTGATGAGACGATGTTACTATAAAACCTAAAGTTAAAAGCAAAGTTGGTAGTATTCTTTCAGTGAATCACATGGCCCAAGTAGTCACATTTTTTTAATACTGACTTTAAAAAGCTATAATGTGTTAATATCGTATTTTTCCACGGAGCCCGCACCTGTGAAGAGCCGCCCGCTCCGCCGGCCCGCAGTGTTCCACGAATTCATTTCAACTCGGCGACTCGTTTTTTTGTTGCAAACTGAATATGAAATCCGCACGGAAAGTTAGCAAAAAAAACACGGTCTCTGCATAATGTGTACAGGGAGGTAGGCCGACGGAGTTAAAGTTTTGTTTACTCTTGGAATCGTTGAATCATTTTATAAGGTAAGCCTTAAGACAAGCACACGCATTGGCAGCTTGCAACACTGCATAAAAATAAAACAACTGATCTTCCTTTAACATATTTTTCAACGTTAATTACTAAGTCATAACTCTGTTATTCCTACGGCGGCGGTAAAAGTTTTTTTTTCTCTGGTCGGTTCAGCAATTAATAATTTAACGGTACGGAAATATATGCGTAATTACTTATAAACAAAGCAAAGTACTTTTGATTTGTTAGTGGATGCGCTCAAGTGTGTGCCTGTCACCAGTCCAATAGCTGCTCCTTTAGTACTCTAATTATCTAGAATAAGATGATGTCAAAAATCACAACTTAATTTTATTAAGTCTTAAGTCCAGACTCAAGACTAAATAAAATCTTTTTGCAAACCTATTTCAGGCTCCAGTTCCTCATAATTTAGAGGTTTTTAGTAATGTTTGTTTTGATGAAGCTTCAGCGTTATGTGCCCAATTAATTGTGAAGAAATAAATAAATGACTTTATTAATTAGTTAAATGATGGTCAGTGAACATTCATCTCCAACGCAACAACGAGGTGAACCCAAACATAGCCACGCTAAATAAGCCCCATCTTCCAGCGGCTGTAATTGTTGCACGTTCCCGACAAAAAGGCTGCAGCGGGCGGGTTATTAAAACATGTCCCGCCAGGCGGCGTGAGCTATGTCTAATTTTCCGGTTTCGCCCGCGCAGATTGCTCCCCGCCCGTGGGAGGCAGCGTTGGAAATGCGACCACCTAACCGGAGCTGTGGACATTGCATTACTACACGCTGGTGGTGCACTGTGCTGTGACAAACGGAATTAGATTATAATGATAACTTAGATGTGTACAATATCTTACAAATTGCTTCCTTTTTTTAGGTGGACATAAGGCTTGCGGGCTTGCCTGATGGTACGCAACTATTTATTGAGGGCCGCGGCAGGGTGATAACGACTGACGTCACGTCTTTATTATTGAAATTTTGCATTCACAAGTCTACTATAGATATAAGATAAAATGTTTACTAGAAAAAATCAACCAGTCTCAGGAAACTCGAATGGGATTCGAACCAATGACCTTTGGATTGCCGGTCTACTGTCACACGGTCGAATCCCATTCGCTTCCTGAGACTGATAAATTTTTTTCTAGTAAACATTTTATCCTGAAGTCACGCCATAACGGTGCGCCATTATTGTCTTCGCCCTTGGGCTCCATGTACTTTTAACGCCAGGTGGAGTGGAATCAGTTGCCAGGCTAAGTTTAAGACCATAAGTACTAATACCATACCATCATTCATAGTACTAAATGTATGAACATATTTCCCCTATTAAAGAATTAATCAAACGGTGTTCAGTCAACACTCGGTTGTTAAATTTCTCTGTACATCCCACTTCTTTACATGGCTTTGGTGTGTGTGGTGTTCTTTACAACAGTCTAATGTTACGTTACAACTAATAATAAAATAAACTTTAATCTAGTAAAGAAAATATATAAGATCTTAGAGAAGTAAGATAGAAGAAGAAGAGTTTTTAAATTACTGAAACCTATGGTTATACGTTTGATTGAACTCACTTATTAAATGTTAGTTTTTTTAAAATATGGTTATAGGTTATCTTTATTACAATCGATTTGGTTCTGAATGTTTACTACCTACTCATACAACATCGATGGTCGAGTGATCGATGTGCCGAGTAGGTCGACGGCTATCCCTGCCTTACTACGACGGCCCGGCCTCCGCAACTTTGCGAAAAGACGAAGTTTTTCAATCTCGCCGCCGACTCATGATACATTGCTTTAGCTTCTATGGCCCGTCCGTGTAGCGATATAACGCTGACAAATTAGACTAACAGTAGATTAGACGTAGGCCTTACAGAAAAATCTCATCTTAACTGTTAAGGTTGGTGCCTGTGGCTTGGTAGCCGGCGGCAAAGAGCCGGCCCGATATTCTTGGGTTCAATTCCTAGGTGGGGTACGGTGAATTTATATCATACGGTCTGTAAGCTCATTTTACGTATAAAGTGACGCATTCGATTAAAATAGTTAACAATAGCAGACGCAATGTTTGACAAAGGATATTGTACTTTAAAGGGATTAAAATGCCATCATTATTATAACACTTTTTCTTTGTAAACTATTTTACTGTTTAACTATGTAGTGATGATGATGATGATGCTCCGATCGATTTCGACCAAGGCGACTACTTCAACTCCGCTGTAACTGTCGCTCGTGAGCTCGCATGTGACTTACCTATATACGTACCCTATTTTCTTGGTAAAGATTCTAGCACATTGCGGGCACGTAAGCACTCCATTTATTACATTATAATTAACTGCCGCAGGTGGTCGGGCTTTTAATTGGTCCCTCTTGGTACAATGTAGTAGTTGGTAGTGGTTAGTACCTATTCCTAAATAGAAACGGAAACGACTATTATTCTTGAAGAGTTAGAGCCGAGGCAACGGACCGAAACAGCATTCCTCTACCACTGTCCACGTTTCACTAAATAACAACTGCACATGTGTGCAGCGTGATAGGTGGTGAGCCCATCGCCTATGCTGTTGGGTGTATGTGCAGTCTTTAGACCTTTTATAGTCGCCTTTTATGGCACAGGGAAGAGATGGGTTGGTAATATTCTATTAATAAAGTAGTTCTAGTAAAAAAAGTTACTGAAGCTCAAACTTATTTCATTGTCCAGAGACCTGATGCACAAACACCTCAATTTACAACGGTAAACATAAAATTTTCCAGCAAAATGGTGAGAAAAATAAAGTTGCGGTACGGTAATGTCAATGACGGCATGGCGTCGCCGCGCGCCGTAAGCGCCGGGAATATTGAACAGGTTGTTTCGCCCGACGCCAATCGGGATGCCACTTACTTCACTCCATTCCTCTATTGCTTACCGTTCTTTCAATGACTCCGAGTGTTTTACATTTTGCGTAGTTCAAAATAGTTTATGAATTAGTTGCGAAGAGTAGTTATTGAAACATCTTATAACATTTTTAAAGCTGGTTTGTTCATCTTCAGTTCATCATCAGAGGTTAGATAAAAAAATGAGAAAGAATGGGACAGTTAGAAGAGAAAAACCTCGGCGGACGTACTCCTACCATAGATCGGAAAAAATATCAGGTAAAAAGTAAAATGTCAGGTCATTAGTACCCTGCGACGAGCATGTGTAAAGATATCGTAGTAAATGCTAAGCTATGGTCTGTGGCTATTATACCCCTCGACCACGGGCGCGATGTACCTACCTTATCTATTTTTAAAGCTTTTATTATTTTAATAGGTATTTACTTAAAGTAATTCGTCTACTTCATAATTTTTATTGTTTGGGTTGGTAGGTGTGATGATGAAATAACAGAAACAAATGCTATATTATTATAATAACATATTATTATTTAATCTTAAAAAGAAATAGCAGTATCGCGTAGCAGCTCATAAAAGAATACTACCACCCTCTCTCTTTCCTTGGGTCGTAAAAGGAGACTAACGGATTAAAGACTGCACATACATCCAACAGTATAGAGCGGCGATGGGCTCACCACCTGTCACGCTGAGCACATGTGCAGTCGCTATTGAGTGAAAAGTGGACTATCGCAAAGTACTGCTTTTGCGGTCCTCATCGGTCGGTCGTGATTATGTTAAAAATAAATTCATTTATCTTTTTAAAAGTTATCTTTGGACTAATTAAAATCATTGTGCTACAACAAATCCATGTCATTCCATATAAGGTATACATGACGTAAGGTAACCAGACCCCAGCATGCACACACACACAAGGCTCTCGTGGTGACGTCACCCGGCGACCTGTCGCCCGCGCCGCCGCGCAATTAAGCCCGGCCGAGCCGCCAGGGCGGCGACACAGTCGATGTTAATTGTTTCACACTTTATTTATTTGTTCAACTACACGGTATGGTACTTTAGAGGAAGGAGGTTAATTCTAAATTGTTGCGGAGTAGCTATACTTTAAAGGCACGCAATAAACTCTAATTTTAAGCGGAAACTCGTTTTACTTTAGACTTCACTATCCGAGATAGTAGATCTTGATATTTTATTGACCGCAGTGATGCGGTTTATTGAGATTTATGACTAAAATGTTTAGTTAATATTTTTATGTGCTGTATAAAAACAAAATATCATTCACGCACGATGAGGGTATTTCATAAACCGCAATGACTTCGAATAATCTAAATATTACGACAGGTGTAATTTCTTTCAGAATTCTCTAAGAACTCGATAGATACACGAGGTATGATGCCGGCGATCACTTGGTAATCAAGCGATTAGGTATTAAGTAATCAAAGTCAGGTTTAAAATAGGCGAGAGAACTTGCGAGCTATAAACCAAATCCTACAAAGCCATTGCACGCAATACGCATCACACAATAATCGAGATATCAAGTGTTACTATTTGCATTTGGATCTATAATGTGGACAGATGAAGCCATTTAGTTGGCATTAGTGCTGTTCAATAATGTTACAAATAGTCACCGAATGTATAGGCCTCTTAGATTATTTAGTGTCTGCCTCGAAAGATCCTAAATCTTTGGTCTAGTATCTGGAGTACGAGCACAGTTTGCTTATGATTTATGTATTCGATGCGATGTAGCCTAGGTTTATAACAATTTAATAACAATAAACTAGTATATAAAATGGTGCTCAATTTCGAATTACATAATATTTGTTTGAACAAGATGAACTGAAGTCGTGAACAGTGTAAGCTAGCGGCAAGTGAACGTACTATACGTACAACAGCAACCATGCTGTCCTTAAAAACCGATAATTATCTAAAAAATTGTCGTCATGCGTATCGATAATGAATCTATCGAGTCGATGTTAGCCGGCGCAGCAGGGAGCATCCCTGCCGTCCCCCGCGGCCTCGCGGCACCTCGTTTCATGAAGGCGCGTTTTTTGCGCGGCCACACGTGCAGCCCACGCCGCCTGTCTTGTCCTTACGTATAATAGGTGTTATATTATTACTGGAACAAGCGCCTTTGTCTTGCACCTACATATTGGTTCATAGTCATAAACATTTATTGCATCATGTTGGTATTACATATATCTTACATAATATAAATAGTTCCTTAACATGACTCTGTAGTATCGCAACAATTTGGCATTTACATGCAACAAAATTTTAAATAATAACTTTACAAAAACATAATTAAATAACCGCTGACGTGACACGGGCCCATTTTGGATTGAGTGGACAGTCTGACATGTGGAAAGTTCATGCTCTCACCATGTGTAATTTTGTGAATGGTTCTTGATGCTTAGCGAACTGCTCGCTTATCTGCTTTAACGAGCTGTTATTATTTTACTCTGATGAGAATGTAGTATGTTAATATACACAGAACATTAACTTATTTTAATGGTTTGTAGTTGTTGAAATGAAGTAACTTGTATACTTATGACGCATCATCATCAGCCCACAAGCGTCTTACTTCTGTGCTCAGGCATTTCCATTTTGAAATGATATTATTGAACCATATACTCGTATAACCCACCACGCTGCCCAATGTTGATTTGGATCGACTTGATTTTCGCACGAATTATTTGACCTGAGACGATAAAAAGATACTTTTATAACAGAACAAAAATATGACATGATGTTCTCTTTCAAATAATACATGTAACAGCTGTCTTTACCACTTCGTTACTGAGTAACGACTTTACATTGAAGATTTCCCATCTGTCTTCAAATTAGTCTAACATTGTAAGGGTTCCAATCAATTAGGCGTAGGTAGGTATTTGTAGCTCCGTGCATTCTGATCAAAAGGTTTCTTTATAGCTACGAGTAGTGAATGAATACCGTTTGCATATCATTCATTATTTATTTATTAACTTGGGCATTTAACACATTCATCTTAACTTCATTACAATAGATATTATCAAAAGAAACGTTGTTTTTTTATTTAGGTAAGTACCTACAATATAAGAGTAATAGGTATAAGTAATCCATTATTTTAAAAACGATGTAGATAAACTTGTAAAGAAAATATTTTTTTATTTAAGTATTTAATAATTTAAGTTTTTTGTTTAATAATAAATTAGAGATTAAAAACTGCTAACTGTATGCTACTGCTATTTGAAAAGCTGACATTTAAAATTGCAATATTATAAGAAATAAAAATTTCCAAAATTTGCCCAACGTAGCTTAAATAAAGTACAATAGGTTTCAGATACAAATATATTAACTTTTTTGTTAGATTTTTTTTGTTGGCTACCTAAGAACGGACCCCTAGGACGGATCTTGCAGCCTACGTGTAAATGCCTGCTTCGAGCATCTTCTTCTCCTCAGCATTCTTTTACCATTTTGTTGTAGAACTCCTTTACATTTCGCCATGAATTTTTACTATGGGCTTATTGTACCTACCTAGTTCGATCCTGCGGCTCTCTTGATGTAATCTCCAAGCTCTAGCTTCAACATAGGTGACCTAAAACCTAAGGTATAGTGATAACATAGTTTTAAATTATGTAAGTACAAATAGTACAATTAGCGGTCTGCCTCCGTCTTGGCGCCAGGGTAGTCCACCCTCATCGCTGTGTGTGTGGGGAGGCTGTTGACGAGCTTGGCCACCACGGCCTTTCTTGCGCTCGCAGTGCTGGTCGTATGTTACGGCACTCCTCACTCAACAGCATCATTCGCAGTGCTTTTGCCACCGTTGGTGTACCGGCTGTTTTAGAGCCAACTGGTATCTCTCGCAGCGATGGCAAAAGACCTGACGGTATGACCATTGGACCTTGGAAGCTTGGCAGGTCGTTGGTGTGGGATGCGACCTGTGCAGACACCGTGGCTCCCTCACATGTACGCGCCACCTCGCTTCATGTCGGAGCTGCTGCGGTAAGTGCTGAAAGTCGCAAACGGAACAAGTACGCGAACCTAGGCCGCAACTACATATTTGTTCCGTTTGCAGTGGAGACAATGGGTCCATGGGGCAGGAGGCCAAGCAGCTCGTTAAAGAGTTAAGTCGTCGCCTTATTGAGGCCTCCGGTGACAAGAAGGCTGGCAGCTACCTCTGCCAGCGTATCAGCCTCGCAATCCAAAGAGGTATCGTTGCCAGCATTCTTGGTACCGCACCCATGAGCCCACAGTTGGAGGACATCTTTTATTTATAGGTTTTTTTTCTTTTCTTTTTTAGCGTAGTTTAGTTTAGGTGGAATTTTATTTATTTATGTAAGTAATTAAGTTTTTTTTATTATTATTAAGTTATGTTGTTATTTCCAATGTTTATGTAGTCCTTATTAAATAATATGGTAATAATAGTTAATTTAGACAAGCATTATCATAGTATAGGAATAATTATCATCGTTTCAAAAATCGTCCAGGTAAGGATGACAATGAAATACGTGCTCACATTACGTCACTCCGCGATATGACTTTATGAATTAAAAAGTTATTGAACCACACACTTACGGTACAAACACGCGAGAGCAGTACGAGATAACGGTTTCAAGGAAGAGGGGTTAAAGGTGCGCCTTATCGGCCGCTCCGCTGTCGTTGGCGTACCTACCTTGTGTTTTTGTAAACCTGTTTATCTTGAGCGACGGTATACATAAGGTAGATAAAAACTAATTTATAGGAGTAAGAGATAAACATATTAATTATAAGTATTTAATTACAGTACATACCTACATACATACATACATATAATCAACACTAATTATCCCCGAAGGGTTAGTTTAGAGACTTGGCAATGAGGACCGCAAAAACCGTCCTCTACATTACTACAACTATTCACCAAATAACGACTGCACATGTGCTCAGAGTGAGGTGGTGAGCCCATCGCCGCTCTATTCTGTTGGATGTATGTGCAGTCTTTAGTCCGTTAGTCGCCTTTTACGACACCCAAGGGAAGAGAGGGGGTGGTAGTTTTCTTTCACCGCTACGCTACACTTTACTTAATTATAATAATAATTATAAGTAGGTATAGCGTATTAATTATAAACAAGAAATAAAGATAAGAAAACGAATATTATTATCTCTCACATTTAATCGCGTTGTACTGTACAATTTAAACAACCATTTAGCTTTAACTTAAAAACGTTACAGAAATTTAAACACTAGTAAAGAAATTATTTCTGTATAAACTGATGTCAAACCCTAAGCATCAAGCATTTATTATAGAAAAGTAAGGCCCTAATAAATGTGAATAATATTACTTGAATTATAATAGATGCGATTATTGTATATTAATTTGATTAGCTTTAACATCATTATTTTTGGTGTACCACTGAGCAAGACAAGATTTGATCGCACAACCTTTGACTCCATTAATGTGGCAGCCAGGGATCATGGCGTGCCACAACCGATCTGCAAATGGATTGAATGTAAATGCTAAAGGGTAGAGTCATCTACTCGGAACTACTAGGCGACAGCTTATTTGACAACTAGAGGGTGCCCGCAAGGTATGGGGGTTCTCTCTGCTTTGTTATGGAGCCTTGTGGTTGATTCAATCATAGTAAAGCTGAACCATGGACCATTCTTTACGGTTGGTTACGCTGATGATCTTATCACGATCAGTGGGAAATTTCCTTTTACGGTATCGGAGCTAATGCAACGTGCCCTAGGTTTGCTGGAAGGTTGGTGTAATACCAATCTATCTGTAAACCCGGGAGAAACGACCGCCATCTCCTTTACGAGAATGAAAAACCTTACGAAACTGGGAAACCTAACGCTTTACGGCACCCATCTTCCTTGGTCTAGAGAAGTGAAATATCTAGGCATAACACTAGATAAAGAACTCACCTGGAAACAGCACATGGACACGACTGTCGTCAAGGCCTATAGAGTCTTTGGTATGTGCCGGTCCACTTATGGCAAAATGTGGGCGGGACTCAACCCCAAAATCATAAGGTGGATCTACATGATGATGGTGCGGCCGATTCTAACATACGGCAGCATTGTCTGGTGGCCCAGGAACCAGCTGAAGAACTGTAAGAATGCTCTGAGCAAACTACAGAGAACAGTATGCCTGGCGATTACCGGGGCATTTAGAACCATACCGACAGCAGCGCTGGAGGTTCTCACGGACCTCCCACCCCTGCACAGTATCATAGAGACGGAGGCAAGGAAAGCGCTACACAGACTAAAGGTGGCTGGGCTGTGGAACGCATCTTTGCCTCTGACCAGACACACAAAATGGGAACCTAATGATACCCTTGATAGGATCATGGAAATAAGGTGCGACAAGATTGCCCCCCAAGTACATGTTCGAAAAGAAATTCAGTATACATGTCCCAACTCGGGACCAATGGAAACAACCACCGTCTCCAGAGAAAGACAGCATGATCTGGTAAACCGACAGATCCAAAATGGAGTCGGGCATTGGAGCAGGTATCTTAAGCAATGACTTTAAGCACAGTCACAGTATGGGAAAGCTCGCTACTGTTTTTCAGGCAGAAACTTTCGCAATTCTCCTACGCGCTAAAAATAATCTAGAACTCGCTTCCAAGAAGCGTAACATATTCATCCTGAGTGACAGCCAAGCCGCGCTCAAGTCACGTATATCGCCTCAAATCGATTCCAGCCTTGTGCTTGAAACCACGAAAGCCTTAAACAAGCTAGGCACAACAGGGAGAGGTTGAACTGGGTACCAGGCCACAGGTTAGGGAGGGCTCAAAGACCCCATATTTTGGTCCTGACCTGAACCGTTTGTGGCACTAGCATCGAGTACCATCAACAAAGCCTTCAAAGACCACATCAAAAACGGCATAGAACCGAATGGAAATAGCTACCCGGCATAAGACACTCAAAATCCTTCATAGGCAAAGTCAATCTATGACGAAGTAAGATCATATGCGGAGGTAGCAGAAGGCCCGATTAATCACCGGTGCCCTGACTGGGCACTATGCCACAAAACAAATGCTCCACAAAATGCAACTAGCAACAGACAACCTGTGCAGGGCATGTGGAAGGGAAACGGAGTCCATGCAGCACCTAATGTGTGACTGCGACTCTTTTGCCAGGAAAAGAATGAATCTACTGGAATCGGCCTACCTGAAACCAAAAGATTTTAGGTTCTTCGCCCTCGGACAGCCAAGCTTATGGCAATTATCTTCACTGAGGAGGCACGGGCACGGACGGGGTTGCACAAAAGATCCCAATGGGTCGACGTGCTGCTGCGAGGAGGAGACCTCTGCAGGTCCCACTAGCTAAGTTAAGATAAGAGCAAGACAAGAAGAACAAAAAAAAAGTGTATTTGAGTGATCTTAGTAAAGTATATTATTATAAAAGGTTAAATTAATAAAAAATCATTATTAAAATAAAACACTTGTATTATTAAGAGGATACTAGAGGCTCAATAATAATTGTACACAGTCTAGCAACACAAGGGCTATTCTACATCACCCTATTAAATTCTCTGGAGCGTTAGCTTACTTATTTATTAAATTATTATTCGAAATCCCTGCGTTACTAAGAACTGTTTCAGCTTGACCTACTTTTTGTATAGCGTACCTACTTATCTATCAAAGAGGTTATGCATCTGGAGATAGCTCCAGATGTTCTGAGTGGTTTGATGAGATTTAATAAAAAATACAATGTCCTGTTTACAACGAGTAGTTATGTGCAGTATACGGATACCCATTAAGGTTCCAATTAATTTGAAAATTAAGTTGGTATGAAACATAACATAGGGACGCGTTTCTTTTACACATTATATTTTATTATCAACGGTTCACGGGATTGCCGTCATGTTCTCGGTAAGAAGGAGGTTGTTTTGACGTAAAAAAGGGATGTAAAAGAGGTAGAGGTAAACAAATAATTATTATATTGATCACTCCATCTTATACAAGCATCGTTATCATAAGTGCAGCCCCCAGTCACCCACAGTTGGGTATATCCATCCAGGTGTTGCCATATCATCAACACAGGGTGCTTTCGGACGTCCCTGACTTACTATGCACATAATAAAGCTAATGTAATATTTTGCTAGATAATAACCTAAATCTAATACTTAATAATGTCATAAATTATCTAAGTGTAATATTTCCGTAACGAGTAAGATATTCCGCCATGATTGTATTCACAAAGAAAACAACCTGTCTGGCTCAAACCACGTGTAAAGATAATAACCGACCTATGACATGTTGTTTTGTGATTCAAAGGAAATTTAACGTTATGCTTGATAAAATAACACTTGTTTTTTAATGACTTACTGTTTTACAAACAGTTTAGTCGAAAATATGTTTAAATTACATTCTAATAGAGCTCACTTCCAAACGAACTTTTTGGATTTCCTTGAATGTACCTGGCCTTTATTTTTATTGTAACAGAATCCATTTTGAAGCCGCACTGGGTCTGCCTACTACACCTTCTCAGGTAAGAGGTCGTCACCAGTCTATTTATTTTTCCACAACGGTTTGTAAGAACCTTAACCTTTCAGAAAGAAGGTTCAAAATGGTTTGCGCAGAATGTCCAGATAGCCCGGTTGTCGAACAAAAAGTCGGTAAAAGCTTTGAACACATGTGTTTCGCGGAAGCCGAGTAATTAATGATGAGGGCATTTTACATGTGTTTCGGAGAATCGGCGTATCACGGTCAATAGGTTGTGTAGGTACAACCAATATACCTACTAGGTAATTTACGTAAAGGAACAATAACTTATCCATTTTTTACACGGATAACTATTATTATTTTTGAATACTGCCAAATTATTAGTTTAGTAAATACCTGCTGATTTCTGAATCACATTTTTGTACTAAGCTATCTAATGTTAGGACTATCCGATTTACGTAAAAACACTTCGAAAAAAAAACAAGAGATCCCTTTTACGCAATGCTTTAAATGATAAATAAGAAGATAGAGTTCGTGATGATTAGGTTCTGTTTAAGAAAAACGTATAAAATACTTAAATATTTAAAATCGAAATTATACGAGTACCTACCTACCTAATGACTGATTAAAATTTCAAATGTACAAGTGGTTGAAAATTTGCATCTAACTTTCTATACCTTTGGAGAACTTCTACAGTTTGCCTATAGGATAAAAAACAATTAGAAGCTTATAAAATGTGTAATAAAATCATATAAAATTATTTAAATTCAACACACAGTACTCCTACTTTGGAAGACGAACTGTTATCGCATACAAAAGTAAGGACTTGCTGCGCCATCTATCGTCGAGTAGAAGTACTAGCGTTGCAAAACAGCTGTTAAAAAGTAACGTTGAACTAGCTTTCTAATTAAGTTCAGTTTTAATAGGTACCTAAGAACTCGTAATTGTGTTAAGGAAATAATTTAATTTTATAAGTGGACGCTTATTATCATCTGTTGCTGTAAACAGTCGCACAAAATGTATAGGTTCCTACCTAGTTCTAAATATTTTTAGATCACAAAAAGACGACTAGCTTTATTTTAAAGATTAATAAATAAAAATTAAAAAAAAAATATATATATATATATATATATATTTACATCCAGCTACGCATTTGGCGTCATGCATGCTGTGCATCATTACGACGTCCTCCAGTTCAGCTTACAATTTAGATCATCTCTCTGCGAATGTTTCTTAGTTTTTTGATGCCTTTCTTTATAGGATATTTTATTTTGCGATTATTTTAATTGTGGCAATATTCTTCTTGCAGTCATGCCCAAACATTTATGAACTCCATTTCATGGTGATAAATTTTTGGCTTCCTGGATATACTGATTATCATTTACTTAATGCGCTGACATTTTCACGTCCTCCTGATTTTGTAAAAGCGACGTTGCCAGCAATGCGTTACCTATCTCTTTCTTTCACCGAATATTTTAATGTTGGGTCCAATTTGACAGATGTCTTTAAAATTATTAACCAAAGTTTTTTTTTATTTAAGAGGGTTTACACATTTCGGTTTCCCATACAATCTTCCAAGTCGAAATTTTTAAAGACCATTAAGCCATATTTTATGAAACTTTGCATGCTAAAGTAAAACACAGGGATCCAATCGTTTATTTGGCTGAGTTATTGAGATTTAAAATCGCAATAACTCAGTTAAATAAAGGTTTTTTAAAAATGTTTTCAACAAACTATCTAGATCTCTATATTTTACCTCAGCATGCCGAGTTTCTTAATTAAAATTTTTGCGGAAGGTGCGTAGTTCGATTCCCGCCTGAGGTTGTCGTCTTTTTTCAATGTTTAAAATTTTACTTAAGTATATTTAAGTGTTAATAAAACGCTAAAACATAAAAACAAAAGAAACTGACATCAGTTTTGGGTTCATCAATGTGATGCCTTAAGGTTTGATCTCGATCTAATTAAAAGTGCAGCGGCCATCATAAATAGCCGCTGCACTGAAGTACACAATTTATTATTTAGCTATAAGGGTCAATATCGATTTGAGAAAATTGACAGTTTTGGGTAAGTGGTTCTGCTTGCATTCCTTGGGTTCTGATTTCCTAAATAAGTACTTATATTCTCTTTTTCCTTTAAAGATGATGTTCTACTAACTATCCAAGCCCTAAGCTGAGGAGCTACCGTACGCCCGTATATTGATATCTGGCGTCCGTTGTTGGCATCTGGCATCCGTATATTCATGTCTGGCGTCCGTATATTGGATATCTGGCGTCCGTATATTGCTATTTGACATTTCACGCCAGCTCTAATAACATCTTGAGCATAATATGTGACAAGTCGGACAGTCCTATTTACAAATTCATATTGCGTAAATGCCTCGGGTTCTGGCTTCCTAACTTAATTATCTTTATAGTTTGAAATACCTAGGCCCTTTGTTGAGGAGCTACCGTGTGTCTGTATATTGTTATCTGGCGTCCGTATATTGACATGTGGCGTCCGTATATTGATGTCTGGCGTCCGTATATTGCTATTTGACATTTTGACGCCAGCTCTAACAAACATCCTGAGCATAATTATAAAACAAGAGAAAAAAAGACAAAAACCGTACCGAAATGCTGGAAGCTTGGCAATGTGCAGCCAGTACCCTAAAAGGGAAGTCTCATGCTAACCCATGCAACTACCGACCGATCGCTATCAATTCCATACTCTGTAAGGTCATGGAAAGAGTTCTAAACAGTAAGTTGGTATGAGGAGCTGAGGAGGTCATTAACTTATAGGTATGTACCTATAAGTTAATGACCTCCTCAGTGACTGTCAATTTGGCTTCCGCCGAGGAAGCCGGGGATTTCGACTGGGGATCTTCTAGTTTATGTGACGCACTACTGGGGTGGGGCCCTCGGGATGCACGGCGAAGCACTTGCCGTATCACTGGACATCTCGAAGGCTTTTGAAAGGGTCTGGCACGCAAGTCTGCTGCGCAAGCTTCCTGCGTATGGTGTCCCCGTTGTAGATATTATTATATGTACTTTTGTAGTTGGATAGCTGATTTTCTGACGGAACGATCGATCAGAGTAGTCATCGATGGCTGGTCCTCTGACTCAGTGGCTATTGATGCCGGAGTTCCTCAGGGGTCTCTCTGCGACGCTTTTCCTGTTGCACATCAATGACCTGTTGATACCAGGAATTGTTGGGTATGCAGATGACAGTACTGTCGTAGAGAGATACCTTTCGGATGCAAACTGCAGTCAAAAAGCTGGGCGTCCTAAATAAGGTCAAGTGATATTTCACGCCGGGATAGCTTTTAACTCTCTTTAAAGCTGAAGTCCGATCTTGCATGGAATATTGCAGTCACCTATGGGACGGCTCAGCGAAATACTACTTGTACTTTGCATCTGTGTATATTGATAGTGACAGTAAAGCGTCTCAAAATTATGAAATTAGTGATTTTTTGAAAAACAAAGATTACTACAGTGAACATCTATCGCTGATCGAATCGATCTATCGTGAATATTTGTATTTCTTGTTACTTTTTTAGATTATTATTGTTTAAAAATTATTATCCTAAACTTGAAAGAGTCCTAACATATTGTATTTACCTGTAAGTGTTTGTTACACTTAAATAATATTACAAACTTAATTAAGTAATTTAATGTATCAGTGTAAACAAACGTTGGTGAATTATATAAAAAAAAATACGAATTAACTGCACTGGACACGATTCAACGCAGAGTTGAGAGGCTAATTGGCGACAAAGAACTGGTGAAGAGCAAGTTGTACACCCTAGCTCACCGCCGCAAAGTTGCCTTTCTGTCGGTCTTTTACAGACCTGGAACTCCATGAGCTCATACCGCCATCCCCTTTCTTCCATCGGACATCCAGACGCACTGCGGGCTACCACCCTTTCTTGGAGGATATTTCTAAATGTCGCACAAAGCGCTACTCAACATCGTTTATACTGTGCACAGAAAAGGAGTTGAACTCCCTCCCTGCGTCTGTGTTTCCGAGTACTTATCTTAAGTATCTTCAAAGCAAGAGTGAATAGACACCTTCTGGGTTAGCTCGCTCCATCGTGAATCAGCTTGATTGGGATCAAGAGCAAACCCATTTACAGAAAAAAAAACTAGTCGGACAGTCCGATTTACGTATTCATATTGCGTAAATGCCTTGGGTTCTGGCTTCCTAACTTAATTGTCCTTATAGTTTGAAAGGCCTAGGCCCTTTTTTACCGTGCGTCTGTCTATTGTTATCTGGCGTCCGTATATTG
The DNA here is from genome assembly GCA_963921215.1 of Scoparia ambigualis. Taxonomy (NCBI): domain Eukaryota; kingdom Metazoa; phylum Arthropoda; class Insecta; order Lepidoptera; family Crambidae; genus Scoparia; species Scoparia ambigualis. The sequence goes on along the minus strand of OY992511.1, from coordinate 35,869,973 downwards.
ATAACTGGCATCCGTATATTGACATCTGGCGTCCGTATATTGACATCTGGCGTCCGTATATTGATGACTGGCGTCCGTATATCGGATATTGCTATTTGACATTTCACGCCAGCTCTAACAACATCCTGAGCATAATATGTGACAAGTCGGACAATCCGATATACGAATTCATATTGCGCCTCGGATAGTGGCTTCCTAACTTAATTGTCTTTATAGTTGAAAGGCGTAGGCCCTTTGTTGAGGAGTTATTATATTGTTATCTGGCGCCCGTATATTGCTATTTCACAGTTTGCGCCAGCTCTAAGAGCATTCTGAACACAATATGCGACAGGTGGGATGATGAAAGAACATGTACACACGCCAGCACATCAACCTACCTACCACAAAATGTCCAATTTTCTTCAATAGACTTTGAACTTTATGCCTTAAATATATGGTTAAAAATGTATTAAATAAATTTTACAGTTTTGGATAGGTTGCAGGCGTCTGTACATTGATATTTTTTATTAATTATTTATTAGTTTTATGGCTGATTATTCAATCATTGGATAAAACTTATCCTTCTGATAAAGCATTACGCAATCAAGCTAAAATGTCACCTGTTTAAAAAAAAGTCATTTATGACAATACATTTTTTAATAAGTAAGTTTATTAGATTACGATTTATGATAATAACTAGCGGCCGCTCGCGGTTTTACCCGCGTGGTTCCCGTTCCCGTGGGAATATCGGGATAAAAAGTATCCTATGTGTTAATCCAGGTTATAAACTATCTGTATGCCGAATTTCATTCAAATCCATTCAGTAGTTTTTACGTGAAGAAGTAACAAACATACACACTCACAAACTTTCGCCTTTATAATATTAGTGTGATATTATATTTTAGTAGGCACCAGACATTGAGTAAGCTGGCAACGTCGCATTAGCGGACGCCAAATTTATATGAATACGTCAGAAAAGAAGCGCGTTTAATACGGCTGTGGATATACGCACGACAGTAGCGCCGCACCTCTGCTGAGATTTTTTTGGGAACTATCCAGTATTTATTTGCAGCCATTATAATAAATTTTTGGCTTCCATCGATTTTTGTTCTACGGCTAGCTGGACCTTAGAGGCGCCAAGTGTCATCGATTAAAAAAGTGGCGTCCGGTATGCGGACGTCAAATAGCGGTGGATGCCATTTTAAATGTAATTTCGCCTTCAGTGGACGGAAGTTTGCTTGTGGGATATATATATATATATATATATATATATATATATATATATATATATATATATATATATATATTCAGGTGATGAAAACCCATATTGTGACATATTAAAATTAGATTTAAAATCTTAGATTCAAAAATACCAGTCGAACCCTCATATTAGCACCCTTACGGGGAGACTTAGTTCAGCTGCTTACGCTGTTAGAAAAATTAGGCATTTTACAGACGTGGAAACTGCTCGATTAGTCTTTTTTATTTACTTTTACAGTGTTATGTCCTATGGTATTCTACTTTGGGGTAAAGCAGCAAATATGCAAACCATTTTCATTTTACAGAAAAGAGCAACAAGGTCCTTAAATAACCTAGGATCACGTGACTCCCTTAAAGAGCTGTTCACAGAAATAAATATTCTTACAGTTGCATCACAAATTATATAAATAAACAGTTATTTATATAATTTGTTTACGTGCGTCAAAACATTTCTCATTTAAAAAAAATGCGATATACACATACTAAATACTAGAAATAAGTATAAACTTGTAATTCATAAATTTGGACTTCAGAAAGTTTATATATCATTCATGGGACAAAGTGTCATATATTACAATAAAATCCCGAACGATGTTATAATTTTGCCTTTTGACAAATTTAAGACACATGCTAAGAACAGACTTTTAGAAAAGGGCTATTACACTATAAGCGATTACATCAATGACAAAAACGCATGGAATTAACATTCCTCTAATTTCGCACAAATATTGTTCTAATGCGTTCATAGTGCTCGAGTAAAACTTTTAGATTCACTTTTGTTTTTATCTTTTCTTTTAATATATTGTTTTATGATTATGGATTGTATAATTTGGTAACGACATATTGTTTTGTAAATGTCGTTACCTACTTCTATATTATTATAAAGCTGTGGAGTTTCTTGTGCCCGTTCTTCTTCACAGCTAAAAGACGTAAATTTTGGGTGCCCATTCATCCATATAGAGATATAAAATTAAAGTTTAGCCGATTCAAAATGCTTATTTTAAGTTTACTGAAATAATTAAGAAATTTTGATTTTAATTTTTTAATGGTGGACCTTTCTTTATGAGAAAGCTTGACCAGTAGATGTTCTATAATATTACTCTCACCAAAGTATAACCAGCTTTGTTGTTATGTCCATCACTTTACGTATTCCAACTGACGTGATAATGGCACAATAATCTTCATTGTCAAGGACCAGTTACTCTTTTTCTACCTTTATTTGCTTACAATAACTCTTGTCGGCAATAAATAAAATTTCCAAGAAAAAAGTTGTGGTAAAAGTCAGAAAAACGGCGGCCATAAATACATCTATAATCAATTTCGGCGGAGATGCGCGTTTAATAATTGGCACGGGCGCATTATCGTAAATCGCCGCGCGTCGCAAAATCACCTTTGTGCAAAAAACTATTTTATTTAGTGCTCTAGCATTCCCCCGCGGCCAATGCTTCTTTTATAGTTTTTGCGGACATTACGGTTTCCAATTTGTAGTTGGTGATTCTTTTTTGTTGTAGGTGGTAGGTGCTTAGCGCGACATTCCGTTTCTTTGATTCCGATTGTAATACATTAATGCACGTTTGTTCTTTATTGAAAGTGGCCGCTTTGATCCGGGTTTCTCTAATAGAAAGGTAAATGGTAATAAAGCAGTGTCGCGTCGCTTTGTTTGAAGTGACAATTATACAATTCGGGCGTAGTTCAAAGTTGGTATTTGATTAAGCACATTATTTGCAACGTCTTTCTTTTACGTGAATCATTTTCTCATATGAGTTGTGCTTTCTCATTTCCGTGATCTTACAAATACTCATGATCTGTATGATATCTGTCAAAAGTGTATGATAAAAGTTAGCCTTTCGTTAAACGTCACACTGCTGGGCTGGGCTCAGGACTACTCTACAATGGGATATAGGGAGATTGTACTATAAACACACCTTTGACCCAATGCATGTTAGTAAATTTTGTTATTGTACATGGTAAAAAACTATACTCAAGGTAAAGCATTTAGGCCGATAAGTTTTGTGGTGCACTTGAGTAACTAATAAAGGTCACACACCTCCAAAAAAGGACCGCCACGCGCGCATAAGGGCCCATTCATAGTTAGCGGCCGGACGCGCGCATCCGACGGGCGCGCTGTTAGCGCTAATGCTGAAACCCGATAGCTGAGGTGTGTGGCTGCGAGTGCGGGACTCTGCAAAAAGTGGGCTGTTGAACCAGCGCCGTTGTCAAAGGCGAACAACACAAAGTAGGGGCTTGAAACTTTAATGTTAGCTATGGAACAATAAGTTAATCTTATTAAGTTATTGCATGCCTCTTTCTGTGTCTCTTTAAACACTTCGATGCATTGGGATTTTTTGTGATGCCCCCCCCTTCCACTCGCTCTTTTTTCGACTAAGATTGAATATCAGTGGAGACGACTTCTTAGAGGACAAAATGCCAGAAGTCTTTTGGTCTTGATAGGCGGATCTCGATAGGAGTCCTCCTGGTCTAATAAGAATATAAAAGCGTTCTAATCATTAAAGTTCTTAGTGAATACATATTAGCCCTTGTGGTTGCCGCGCCCTTGAAGGATGCCACTTGTACTCTATCTATTTTAAATCTTATTTAAACATCGGAGTTGCAGAAAAAAACCTGAAGCCAATTTACAGAGCCTGAAAAAAACAGAGAAAAATAATATCTTATCATAAAAAGTAATATTCGAAATGATGTACCACCACACTATTGAGTTGTGCTGTAAACGTGTTTCTAATAAAAACATAACCATTTATCTTTTATTCGGAGCAAAAGATTTTTCGTGATTTCTAGCCTTTGTGTAGCGGCAGAATATATAGGCCTATTAACCAGATTGGACTAACACCTAAGCTCCCTGATTTACTGGGTTTGAAGCATTTTTTCACAGCCACCGAGCGGGTTATCAGGCAATATCTCTAAGTATCTCTGATAAATATCTCCGCTAATAAACGCTAGGAAGAGATAAATCTTTTTAGCGGCGCATTGTAATAAAGTAGAGTAGGCAACGCAGACGAACCGGCCATGCAAAACGTGTATTGTAAGGCGATGACTGAATTTTCACATCAAAAGAATGCATCCATTATTTTATAACACATTTGCTCGATAAGAAGCTCTTATTACACCGATTTCAGTATCGTAATGTTATAAGTTTCGCACTAGTGCGGTAATGTAATTTAAAAATTAGTTATCATTTGAATCTATGGACAACATAGGCCTTTAGCCCGTTAGTAGCTTTTACGACACCCAAGGGAAGAGAGGGGTTAGTAGTATTATTTTGACGAGCCCATCGCCGCTCTATGCTGTTGGATGTATGTGCAGTCTTTAGTCCGTTAGTCGCCTTTTACGACACCGAAGGGAAGAGAAAAGTTTGTAGTATTATTTTGATGAGCTTATCGCCGATCTATGCTGTTGGATGTATATGCAGTCTTTAGTCCGTTAGTCGCCTTTTACGACAACCAAGGGAAGAAAGAGGTTGGTAGTATTATTTTGATGAGCCCATCGCCGCTCTATGCTGTTGGATGTATGTGCAGTCTTTAGTCCGTTAGTCGCCTTTTACGATACCCAAGGGAAGAGAGGGGTTAGTGGTATTATTTTGATGAGCCCATCTACGCTCTATGCTGTTAGACAAAGAAAAATATATGTTGGCTTACCAAAGATTCATGCACTAGTAAAACAACAAAAAACGCAGTCATTTTCGGAAAATGTGTTTTCCTCGCAAATATGTTATAAAACGTCGTATGGCATACGTGCGCTTTGATAATTACAGCCTCTGCTTTCTTGTAGCCCTCGCCTACGGCTCGGGCTAGCAATATCGCCTCGGCTGTAATTTTCATCTTACCGCACTAATATCATAATGTACTATTATCTACGCGTGACATTTCACGATATTTTGCACTAGAGAAACCTTTACAACGTTACTATACAAGTAAACAGGTAGGCACCTACTTTCAATGAAGTTTTGAAGCGTCGATGTAGAATATTTTATGTCTCCATGGGCTAGTGATTTCGAATTCCTGGTTCGATTCTCCGGCGGGGCACATAGTTTTTTGTTTTGTTGGTATCTGGGTCTAAAAAAGTGTTAGAAGCATCGTTGCGTTCAACAGTTAGTTAGATATTATGCTTCGTACCTATGTAAGTACTCACCTAAGAATGCTTCCAAGAAGTGGAAGAATAATAACTACTAAAAGTGCTCAGATCAATTATTTTGAGACGGCTAAAGTTCCACATCTTTCTTGCAGTTTTATTAACCGTTTTGTTACCTATTCTAAAAAGTTGCTACTGTGTTTAATTACGTACAGTTTGTTGAATATCATTTGGGTGAAGCTTACTTGTTACTTGTTCGGGCAGATCACTCGTTGCCCTTTGCTACTCTTTGGTAATACTTACAGAGCGGCGCGTGTAAAATATAGTAAAGAGATAGGCGGAGCCGGGGGCAAATACATTTATATTGTTGAAATATGGCCTGATGTAATATACGGCTCTAGTATTGTTTAGTTAATAAAACCAATGGATATTGTTGCCTTGCAAGAGCCGAAATCGAAATGCAAAAATAGTTACTATTTATTACATAGAAAAGGTCTTTATAGAAGAGAACCGCCAATGTTAACAAAACACACACACACACACACATACACACACATACACATACGCACCATACACATACCGCACACATAAGAGCAGTAAGAAAAGAGAAATCGTATTTATATTTATTTATTTGTTTAGTTATATATATAATTATATTTAAACCATTAAATTGCTTGCTTGTTTAGTGTCTAATTGTAATTTAGTTAGTTATGATTGTAACTGAAAAGAGCTGTTCTTCCTACCACCGGCGATCTTTAGCCTAAAGGGCAGTTCCCACATCTAATATTTGTAATAGACTAAGTTACTGAAATAAAATATTTGTATTTGTATAATGTTGTTTTATTTAACAGTGTAAATAAAACTATACTTAATATATACATTATACTTAATGTCATTGTAGCAGTAGTGTATAGTTTTACATAATTGTTTTTTTTCTATTTTATCACTTTCACAAACTGTCGATGGCGTAGTCGTTAACATTAAATAAGTCTCACTGGCGTACTAAGTATAATTAGATAGTGTCATGATGGCATAATTGGTAGGACGGATGACACTCCTCTTGTGGAAATATTTTCAACAATTTTTTCACGTTTACTGTGAGTAGTGAAGCTTGTAAACACCATTTCTCACAAAAAATGTAACAAATTGTTATTGTCCATCGGCCGATTCTGTTTTTCTCTGAAAGACAACGGCTATTTGCTTTGGTAAGTCTCGAACAACAAAACAGTGTGTTGAGACACACGGACAGGTGTGGCGAAGCGCCATGCGCCCGCGCCGCCGCCGCCCGCCCGCCGCGCCGCCGCCGCCGCCCGCGGCCGCCCGCCTACGCAGCGTCGGTCGTGTCGTGACGACACACAGGAATATATTGTGGTTCACGGTAAAACACCATTATTCGATACGTCTTAGATACTGGATTTAGGTATTTCAACTGTTTTTTTCCTGACATAGAAAAATGTGGAACTTCTTGTTTGTAAACAAACTGAAAGTTTATTTTAATCTTGGTTGGTTGGTCTTTAATCAATGACTAAATTTTTAGATTATAATTGTTTTCTTTGTTAATTATGCCGTGAAATCTTCTAAATCTAGATACAATAACGACTTTATGGAAGCCTTAGAAAAAAAATAAAGCCAGCAGCTTGTTCAACACCTGTATCGACTAAAAATATTTAAAAAGCATGATTTTTCACAAAACAGAACATCGTTCACCGGCAACAAGTGACGACGCGTGACGCAAACACCTCGCCGGCCATCACTCACCATCAAACTCTTGTAAAAGTGGGATGCAGTGTCGGATTGGAAACCGATTGTTTTCCTAACAGTTATTAAAAGTCCGGCCCTGGCGCGGCGCCAAGCACTCGCATTAATCAAATCGAAGGATCACTCAAATATCGCTTCGACGGACGGATGCATTGATAGTTTTGACAGTGGAGTAAACAGCCAGCGGTTTTTTTTCTTCTGAAAAGTAGCTCGTGTTATAGAGTAGGTTGCAGTATAGAGAACAATATTTTATTTTTTTGCGATAACATTCAATGGCCTGCCAAACATGAACACAATTGGCTATTTGACAGTTGTAACAATAAAATATGAAATATGTCGGATATGGTAGTTTATAATTTAACGATAATTATCCAATAGTTATTTTTTATTAAGATAATTTCTTAATAATTCATTTAAAAAACAAATTTGCGATTTTTTATCTGTGGATTACAAGACCCGAAACACGGGCGGGTGGCCATGATTGAGCTTCGTGTGACGTCACATTTCACAAATAAACAAAAACTATCTGTCTGGTTTCAAAATAAAATTTCTTGGTTTAGTGAAATGTGATGTCACAGGGCTAAATGTCACGTGAACAACGTGAACGTGAACGTTTTCGCGCGAAATATAAAATTAATGAAAAAAAATATGTTTTTTTTTTATTTAATAAAGCTTTTTCGAGAAAAAAATTATTGTACGGGGTATAAAATAAGCATTTATATTTTTTTTAATACTTTTCCAAAAACTGTCAAGTAGCCAATTAAAGAAATTTTAGATATTATTGTAAAGTGGCTATAAGGAAAAGACCCACCTCATAGTAAAAATAGTCTATGGACCTTTGCAACATCAAAAGATTTAACTGCCTCTGTCGTTCAGGTAATAAAAAGTCTTTTTGTAATATGAATAAAAAACGCAAGACTTTATGATTTTGATTGAAACGTACTAAGCGCTCCATAATTAGCGATGAAACTACTTATATTCTCTCTCTCTCTCTCTCTATTATAGACAGGAATTACGCCTTACGCTTACTACTTAGTAATAAAGGCATCCTGCGCTTACTTTCATATCCGACGACGTTTCAATTAAAATAAATATGTGAAGCAACCGTGGTTCTATGCAGTCTCTGTTGACCGCTAGTCTACGCGCTAGGTAAACATAAGGCGCGTTCACACACCACGTCAACGGCGCGCATTAGCACATCATCGCCGCGCGCGTGTAGACGGGCTCTAATCACGGCGTATGCTCCATCATATAATCGCACGGAATTAGCCAGGCCTATGTTTACCCGACGTCTAAATGCTTTAACCATCTAAGTCATGGAGCGATCGCCAACAGCGATTTCTTTAAAATGTAAAGATTTTCAAGAAAGTATTTAGTTCTGCTTTAGTGGCTAGTATAAGACAATATTGTTGGTCTTCTACATTGCTATCTACGTATCACAGCTAACGCACACAAAAGAGGATTTGCATCGGGTCAGAAACAAACCTCGCGCGATCTGAATCTTTTAGCCGAGACATCGGTTTCCCAATATTCTTTTTGTATCATTTTCAGTTTCCGCGCAATTTTAGTTGCCTACAGGAAATTAGGGCGAATTTGAACCCTCGTGAGTGTATCAACAACTACGTTAGGTCAACAATGGATACCTTTGGTGTTGGATACCTTAGGCTACAGCAACGCAGCTTACCATTCGGCGGGGCCATATGCATGAAAGCCATATTGCAGTACAAAAAATAAATTCAATTTGGCTTCAATTATGTTGACAACTGCGATGGGCTCACCACCTATCACGCTGAGCACATGTGCAGTCGCTATTTGGTGAAAAGTGGACTTTGGCAGAGGACTGCTTTTGCGGTCCTCATTGCCTAGTCGCTGACTAACCCTTCAGGGATAATAGTCGTGATATACATGTATGTATGTTGACACCTAGTAACAGTAACACTCAGTTCGTCTGCCCATTGTCATAGCGTCTCGGCCACACTAATGACAGGAGCAGGCACAGCTGCGGCAACAAGCATGCGATCATAGGTGAGTGACGCCATTGTTACGTCACTCGACTATATGATCATCGTTCCAAAACGCGGTAATCCAAACATCGAATTTAGTTCATGACATCATCTTTATACCATCCTCGGTGGTCTCCTCAAAACATCTGCCCAACATCCAGAGGTGCCGGGTTGAATTCCTAGGCCACACATTTGGTTGATTAACTGCCGAAACCTTCTGCTACCACAAACAACGGAAGCTTTAGGGGATCTAGGTAATTGCGGAATAATTTTACAGTTAATATCTCCTAAAACACGTTAGCCGCATTGGATTTCAATAAGTTATGGACCATCATCTTGCGACGTAAAACTATTGGAGAATATCAACCATTAGTGTCCACAGAGCTGACTCCATAGGTAATTATTGATAGGATATACTGATTGAAGACTTTCGCTTCAGACATTGTGGTATTTGTGACTAACAGACTTGACAAAAAGTTTGACGAATAAAAACATATTCCTTTTCTATTTAAAGAGTAAGTAGGATAAAATAAAGTTTATTAAAAAAAGATCTTCAGGTGAAACGATATTAAATGTTTATGCATCCTCAATAATTCCTCTGTGTTATTACCCCTTTCACACAAAGAGAAAATATTGCTCGAGATCATTCAACTGAAAAAAACACGTTCTAAGAAATCGAATAAATACTTACTTTAGTTTCGTCTGTCCAGGTGTTTTCAGTTCGGCCATAAACGTGTCCGCATCTAGCTCTTGTTAATTTAACGCTTTTGGTACTTAAAAAAGCAGGAGAATAAAATAAGCTTTGTTGTTGTTGCAATAAGATACAGTTTGCGTGTTGTGTGTACGGACCCGCAGAGGTGACGTAGGGTTGGCGCCACGTGTGGACCGCTCGCCAAATAGAAATAAAAAATAAATGTTTGAAACACACGAAAATAATTACGATCAAATGACGAGCAATAAGGAAGGTTCCGTCGTCGAAATGTTTTTGGAGGATTTTATTGTCTTCTCTTATACTTCGAAGGAACATTTATGTTTTGGATACATAGTAGAAAAAGCTTGGAAGGTAAATTAATGTTTTAGTTAAATGGTAAGTGTACTTAGTATCTATTTTAAGAAGTTGTTTGGGAAACTTTTTGATTTAATACAATTAAAATTAACAATACATTTTTTTTATTTCGGTGTAGAAAATAATTAAAAAATTTACATAAACTGTATTTAAAGTAAGACCCGCGCACACTCTCCACTAGACGACCTCCGTGGTCGAGTGTTTAGCACGCCGGGTCTGGCGTCGCGCCATCTCTGAGGTCCCGGGTTCAATTCCCGGTTCTCGGTGGCGGCGGATCAATTCTCTAAATTGCGGGTCAATTTAGACCCACAATTTAGAGAAAAGCTGTTTTTCTAAATTGATTTGGGGTCTTAGTGTTTTATCTATATTGATGTATATTTATCCGTTATCTTACCATTTTAACGAGTTTCAAAAGAATACTCATCTTGGTCTAGATTTGATTAATTGGTGTGAGCGTAAAACAATAAAAAAAAGTTATGTAGCATCTGTAGGTAGGTATAGCATTGTGAATGCAAAAATTTTAATAATAAAGATTATAAAATGAACTCTTACAAATCGGGTCAGGCATGTTGCTACGATTATCGTAGATTTTAAAAGTTTATTTCAAAGTTAGAAAAATGACGTCTTATCAACATTCTCAACATAGTTTTCCATGAACATGAATAGTACGACTTAAGAATCACTTTTTCATCTCAAATCAAACAACTGTTTAATCTGTGAAGTCGTTCGCCTAAGGACCCCCATAAAAAGGCAATAAAACATTAGTACAGAGGTGAACGTACGTGGGACGATGTTCAGACGATTGATACAAGCTAATGCGATTCACAAGTAAGCCTACCCAATAACCGTCCAACTCGAAATGTACGCCACATCCGTTGTACAATACGTGCCTAAAATAACGACTTATCGCATGTTGCAAGTATACAACGCAATGAAAACGGAATTAAGATGTGTTTCGCTTTTGCCACCGTTTTCGGGGTACCGTTTCTCTTGGGAATATCCATAGCATGTTGCGTACAACTAATAAATGTACTGCTTTTTGTCCAATGAAGCGAGAAGGGTTAACTTGGCCTTATGATGTTTGTCTTATAAAATGAGAAGTCGCGGTGAAAATATTCTTGGCAATTGAAATCGTAACTGAGATGATTATTATAAAATTCTGACACTTTGATTTTAACATAAAAATATTAGGAGCCTAATATTGTGCAGTTGAAGACTTGGTTTAAACCATATTCCGCGCTGGTAATATGGCGCGATGGGCTCAGCACTTCAGCACCTACGCTGAGCGCATGAAGCGCAGTTGTTATTACATAAAACCTATAGTAGAGGACTGACGAGTACTTATATTAGTACTTGTATTGGTATGAGTACACTATTAGAATTTGGTAAAGTAAAGAAAATAATATAATCATTCTTAAAATATTTTGTTTGTATTGAGCGTCGGCTGGTGTTGACTGGCTAATGATTCGACAACAAAATATTAAGTATTATCAACATCAATATGATTGAATCTGCAATTAAAATGTATTCTTGAAATTAAAGAAATACCTTATAACGTAGCCTTAAACATTAAATAGGAAAATATGAGAGTACACTTTATAAGAGAGATTGGCGGGAAACCGCAGAAGATCGAGATGTATAGAAAGATGTGAAGGAGACTGTTCAAGCAATAAGACGATAAAAGCTTAAGGGGAGGTATTTCGAGCGCTTCTCTCTCGCTCTCTCGACGGTACGACGGTAAGGGACGGGTATAACAGCGAAGCGGCGCGAATAATCGCGTTTTATATTTAAAAAAAAATATAGATGTATTAAATAAAAAACGATCGGTTATAATTCCTCAAGTTATCTATGAACTTCATTTTGGTAAATTATTCATAATATCAAATCACTTATTTTAAGAATAAAACCGGAAAAAGAAGATAAAATTACACAAAAATGTGTAACTTTGTGAATTTATTCTATCGAGCCAACTTTATCAAATCATGTTTCCATCGGGTCTATTTCACAGAATAAAGCCTAAACAATATTTCGTAATTTTCGCAGATTTTAATTTTACTGTTAACTACTTCAAAAAGTAATTCTAAGAACGTGTTATTTTAATTTTTCACAAACACCTAGCCTTAAATAATTTAAGCGAAGGACGATATTATAACTTAAATTGCTACAACATTTTTTTTTTATTACTGATGTAACTTAATGCTGTTTTATTACTCAACCATCTCTGTGGTGTCCGTCATTTATATCTTATATGCATAATAATATGCTTAAGACCGTATTTCGGTTTAAAGAAACTTTATTCCGAAAAGAACATAAGTAGGTACCTAACACTTTTTTTAAACATATTGTTAGGCTGTTAGGTATAATCAGGCTTACAATGAGTAGGTCGCCTGTGTCTATAACTTGGTTTTTATAATCTGGCATGGCATCCAGTTATATTGTTTTACCATAAATTAATTAGCAAGCCCTTGGGTCATTTTATACGATAATAATACGTTAATATGCCTTGAACAGATACGAGTACTCTTAGTGCCTTACAAATAAACAAAAATTAGAAATTACGTTTACATGACAGGAACAAAACACGGATTTCTTTGTTTATTTGTAGATTATAAATAACGTATGAGTACTTTATGCGAGTACTATTGAAACGCAATAGACAAACGGATAGGAAGAATGCCCTCACTTAATTACATAGCAGCGATGACGTACACGTTGAAATAAATCCTCTGCGACAATTAAGGCAGTGTAAAACACATTGTGACAATCCGAATGCGTACCGATCGTGGGAGAGTCGGGCCACTCGCGCCGGGGCAGAACCCCCACCTTATTGGCCGGCTATAAGGTTGAGTTTGAGGTGTCAGCGCCCTTGATTGAGCGCGGTGTCTTACGGTTTTGTTTTTAGCGTCGCGAGTGACAGACGTGTGAAGCAGGCAGCGGCGTATTCACAGGCCGGCGTGCATGGTCCTTTTAATTTGGAGATTAGCTGCGATGGGGTCGCTGGAAATAGTAACATCCTCACATTAGCCCGTTTAATATCAATAGCATTTGATTGGGGTCATAGGGAGATCTTTAGATGCATATGTTTGGGTTGTACATTTTTAGGTACGCACAAACTTTTAATCCGTACATTCAACATAGACATTTCGAACCATGTGTCTACCTACTACTCTACCTATATATTGAGGTAGAAATATCAAATCAATCATTCAACATGTACCTAGTTTTGCCATAAGTACTGTCCCAACTTAAATGAGGGTATTTTAAAATAAATAATATGACGGTAGTACTAATATTATATATCATTATATTAAGAAGGTTTTATACTATTCGTTTCGATATAAAACATAGCTGTGTAAACATGGAGTGGGGTAAGTACCACAGAGAATCGTGAGAGCCAAGAATGTTGCAGAGGCACGCAGACGGTGGTCAATTCCCTTTACGGATGAAAAAAAATTTACGACTCGATATTTCGATGAGGTATAGAGCAGGCTATCTCCTCTAAAATATTTCATAAGCAATAATCCAAAGGATTACGATCAGGACTTGCAGGGGGCCAATCTTCTGAGACGATGAAATCTGTTAAATTCACGTCTATCAGCACGCGTTGATTTCGCTTTATGCGCTGGTGCTGAGTCTTGTTGAAATATCCATTGTTTACCAGCGAACACAGTGTTACTTAGTGGCTTAACCACCTTCTCTAAAATATCGCATCGGCAGTTAGTTGCTCGTGTTTCACCCCTTGTTCAGAAAAATGGGGCTGTGTCACGCCTTCGTTAGATACACCTCACCAAACCATTACAAATGCTGGGTGGTGGCCTCTTTCGACCTTCAGAATTTTCTCAGTAGCTTCTTGGGAGCAGTGTGCATACACCCTATCGCTTTGACGGTTAAACTTCTCTTCACGCAAAATTTTTCGTACGTGTCTGCGTGTCTCTGCAACAACTTCTTGGCTCTTACGATTCCTGTGGTACCCCATTCCATGTTTACACAGCTATGTGTTTGATCGAAATGAATAGTAAACCTATTAATATAATGATATCTAATATTAGTACTACCGGCATATTATGTATTTTAAAATACCCTCATTTAAGTTGGGACAGTACTAATGATAAGATTAGAGGTATCTAAAGTTCCGCAGACTACGTTTTATTCAGACATTTAAATCAAACACAGTCCTAATCTTAATTTCCATCTCAACCTCAAAACCATCCAAATCGAATTAAACTGTAAATAAACGCAATAAAAGCAGAGAACGCAATCGCCGAAACAATTTCGTTAGATATTCCCTAGACTGGAGCATAAAAAGGCCACTTTATACACTCCTTAGAGGTAATATTGTTCGGACGCTGCCCGGAGGGGCTCTAAACATATGCAAATTTTATTTTAAAAAAATGCAAGTGGCCGGCGTGTCGCCACATGGCGGAGGTTTTATTCTCTTTATTGGCTACATGCGCCCACCTTCCTCTTTGGACAATGTCCGCCCCGCACGCTGGATGTATTTGGGTATTATTATAAATTCTAAATTCTATATTGGTCGATAAAACTGTGAAGTTAAAATAACAAAAGAAATGGCCTTGCTGAGTTTCTTGCCGGTTTTTCTCAGTACAAGCTCTTCTGTCGTAGACTAAGAAAACGATGGCGTAGTGATATTAATCTCAATTGAATTTTCATGAGGGAATGAAATGAAAATAAATGATTTTTATAAATTTCAGAATTTTTTGTACCACTATTGGTGGCGTCTACATCATATTTTACAAGGCAAAATTTTAAGAAACAGGTTAACAGCGGTGTCATTTTAAACAATCAGATACTTTACCAAATTTGGACCAAGTGGTCGTTATCGCCGACCATTACTTGATTTCACACATGCGGAGTATCAAAATTACCTGCTTGATCGTATCCACCATTTATCTTACCTATAACAAGTTCCATTCGCATACGAATAGGAGCGCAGTCAAATATGATTTTACGAGCAAATCCGCAGCTTGGGCCGCGACGTCTTTATTAAACGTGCAAGGTGCGGGTTTCGTGAGATTGAGTCATAAAACGGACACCCGTGGACCCCTTCAATAATGTAGTTGTATGTAGTTTCATAAGGATTTTGATACAAAAAAATATAGACGCCCTTTACTTTCATACTTGAGATAACCGGGCTATCTCTCCACAAGGTCCTGTCAGTGCAACTTCAGTGTTGCTGAAATTCGAGGTAATAACAATAATTGTTTGAAAGCCTAGCGTGATAGTTTTTCTTTAAATTAGATTAAACACCCGCAACCAATTTGTATGGGGCCAGCGTGGTGGGAAATGACCAAATATCCTCAAGTGATGATGTACATGTGGGAAGACGATTACAGGCTGATGATGATGAGAACGGCCTGTAACTCACCTGTTAGTCATAAAGTAAGGATAATGCCAAAAGTGATGAAGCTTCTGACCAGAAATCCTTTATTACTACGAAACGAGTTTGTTTGGTTGGTGTCGTTATAAAGATGATACTTAGAACAAGCGTTACCTATCACCGTACGTACGAATCGGTTTGGTACTTATGGGTACTTCTGAGACCGATGGTCCACAGAATTTACAAAATGTTACTGAAGTGGATTGGGGATGACAGAAACCTAAATGGATCCTGAAAACTTCGCCTAAGTTGCTGGGTAGCTGGTCGTTTCTGTAGTACATTTAAATCTACTTTATTATTAATAAAAATGGTTTGAATCCTCGCATGATTACTTTACCTAGATGTTATATCATAGCCGTATCAACATGGGTAACTTATCCATAACTATTGTTTGTAGAACAACCTATTCGTTGTTTATTATTTACCCATTATTTAGCATAACGCACCAGAAAGTAGTTTTCAAACAAAATGTAAAATAAGTTTTCCACCGCGAATTCATGAGGAACAGAGACCTTTCTAGTCGAAGCAAGGTCGTATCCAGTTTTTAGAGCCCGCACAGGACCGGACTGGGTGGAATAACAAATGTGGCCAGGGCCGTGTGCCCAAACATATAAAATATATAATAAAGTTTGACCGGCGGCGGACAGTGACGCGAGCACCTACGGAATGCCGTGGGCTTACATGGCGTAGGTTAACTAATTTTCTAAAAGTGAAGTAAAAATGAAACCTTTTTAAACTGTTATCAGAATGAATTAAATTTATCAGATCTTTATCCATCATGTTATTGTTTTGTTGCGTTTTTATATATTTTTTTTTACTAGGAGCTGTAAAATAAAGTACTAGACCTATTTTACATTTATTTGTACATTATGTTGATTTGTGAAGCAGAATATCATTCTGTAAAAAGACCGGCACCTATTTTCCAATACTTCTGAAGTTTTATAAGAAAGGGAGATAATAACTGCCCTTGTTGAGTTTCTAGGCGGTTTTCCTCAGTAAAAGGTCTCTTTGTAAACTTACAAAAAGTGATAGCGTCACCACTTTCATAACGTAATTTTATGAGCGAGTTGTGTGATTTTTCGCTTTCGCTACCTAGCAAACGCTATCCATGTAAACCCTACACGCTGGTAGCAATATTGTATCAAGTAGAAGTGTCCACGTAGAGACGTGTTTGTATGAAAAATATTCCAATATCTGCCCCTACCCGCTGGGCCATCTGCCCGCCCGCCCCCGTGAGTAAGGGGAGGGGGGAAGGGGGGGGGGGGGTCAGAAATATAAGGTGATCGTAACAAGATGCCGATGCTCTCCGACTCACAAATTATGTTCTCCTTCAGTTTCGCTATGATTGTGTTTGGTTTGCATACGGATATATTGTAAAGTTTTTATTTTCTTGACGCTTTGATTGTTAACATGGGTTTGCTTTCGTTCTTGATTTGATACTGAAGCGCGTGTCTTTTTTTGTAGATTTATTTTTTTATTGAAATTCTATTATTCAGTACTTTTATTAGTTTCTTTTTGATATTCAAGATCATTACAGTAATTACTTATAGTTTTTCTTTTTTATTTAGGCACCTCATGAAAAAAATATTATGTGAAATTGTAGTTCAACGCTAAATTCTCTTAAATTAAATACATTCTGGAAAAGTATAGGTACAATCAATCTATAAAAACAACTAAAGATAAAAAAAACATACATTTGTATCAACTTTTTTTACGCAGTACGAAGGATAATTTTCTGTTTGCATAACACCTTTCTCCCCGAAGGCCCTAGAGGAGATGAAACGCGGTCGTAAGACGGCCGCTTTGACCGGAAATTAAGGCAGGGGGTGCTTTTCCGGAGGTCACCTACGCCGTGGGCGGATAATCAGAGCCTATCATCACAGTGCGGTGGAGGTGGAGACATAATGTTTACTTTCTGATTTTTTTTCCGCGATTGAAGATAGACAAAGAAAACCTTGATCAAAGTTATTTCAATAGTAAATACCGCTTCTGTCTTCATCGACCTTAATGATAATAATCATTAAGGCTAATCAATGTTACCTATTGGTAACATTTATAATATAATTAGCCAGAAGAGATATAATATTACCGACATTACAATTTAATAAAAAATCAAAAAGCCAATATTATTTTTAACAAAAACCCTAAATTAATAATACTCGTAATAACGCCATAATACCTACAAAGTCAGGAATGACTAGTGTAAAAGAAAACTTTCCAACTAGCCACATAAAAATTGACATAAATCGGGCAAGTTATCTCACAACCTTACATCAAACCTGCGACCAATGGTCGGCGCGTAAAAAACTAACTTCGCCTATCAATTTGCTGGATAAAAGCAATCCAATGAAAATGAATAAGCAATTTGCTGAGTAAGTGCTCTGGTGCACACTGGGAGAAAATAAACCATCACAACATGCGTTTTTGGAAAATAAACGGGGACAAGGAGTTACCACCTGAGGACCTCATATTCATTTTTTTGCAACGTTTTGTTAGTATTTATTTTAGCGTTATTAACGCAATAAATCAAATAGTTATTATGAATACAAAAATGATCTCAATCTTGTTAGACAATTACGTCTCCAGCTACCTACATAATTTTGTCGATAAATGATTGTATAGTTTTATCGGTTTAAATTTGCTGGTGGCCAGGTTTATGGACCTTGATCGAGAAATTTAAGGTTCCTAAGCCGTAGTGAAAAATCCGGAATCGGACGATGATAGTGGAAACTCATGAGCGTCTTCATAGACTAGGCATTCGGCTCTGGTTGACCATGTTATGTAGCTTTTGGTGTACAGCCCCAGTGTGCCACGGCCTTTACGACACTTTTCTTTGTTATTATCATTTAATTCGCATTCCATCGCTATGTCGCTTATGAATTATAGTGCCAGTGCCGTGCTTCGCGCCGTCATTGGACACGGGCCGCAGGAAGTTTCGCTTTTACGACACGGAGCCCATCGGAAAGTATGGACAAAGTTAGTACACTCACTTTTTATGTTTATCAAACTTTGTAATAAAGAGCAGAGCGATGTTTGGGTGGTTATCGCGTGTGTGCGGTGTGTGTGGAAGGCTTTAGTACTATATTATAATACCTATGTTACATAATGGGATACTCTGTTTCAAAAGTGGCAAAGAGTTCAAAACAATTTGGTATAATTAAAATCAAGAGTTATAAGATTTCTTTTAGGTGAGCGACCGCATCATGTCTTTACATCTAGGTGAAATAGTTGCCTATCACCTATCTACCTATATAAAAATATGTAACTAATTATATATTTAAAAACCCATTCCAAACTAAGTTATAATATCAATATAACAACACTCTATTACTTTAAACAAGATATAGGTAAACTTCAAATCACCATTTTTTATTTTTTCTTTGCCTCTCAATTATTCGGAAATGTGTATAACCCTAAACCCACACATCGACTCTTTCTTTATCGGTTCAGAGAAAACCATAAAAACATGAACATTAAATAGCGGTTAACAGTATTTATAAACAAACTTTGAGCGCCGTCTTTGTGTAACTAATTGACAGTTGTTTTCTACATAAGCACAATTTACAATACTTATATTTTTCTTCGATCAAATAAACTATAGATACACGATTGTTGGTTGAAAAGCGGCACCATGAAAACAAGGCTTGAATCAGAAAGGTGCCTTGTTTTGCTCTCAATCGGTAAATGGCAGCGGAAGTAAACAATGCCGGGGTGCTCCGTAAAAAGTGGAAAAGAAAAACTGTGTGTCGAATTTTCAGTAATATCGTTATGAATTTTATTTATCTGCAATATTGTTCAGTAATTTTACTATTTAACACGTTAAGCGTCAAGTGTATCATCCCTTGGACAGAAGCACAGCGGTGTATACCAGATGATACACTTGGCGCTTCGTGTTAATAACGTATTTTAATTATTTCTAATCTCCTTGCTAATTTAGAACAGAGTCGGTACGAAAATACAAAGAGTCGTTATCGTTTTTTTTGTTACTAAGAAATTGTGGAATATATTTAATGATAATGATAATTGTGAACCTACCTACTGTACATTGTAAAGTATTGGCATCCATATGTCAAAAAAATTATTGAAGGAGCCCATTGAAAACCAGCGTCAGGCTCCATTGGACCTGACAAAATGCTGAATTGGCCTTTGTAGCTGCGGCCGTGAGACATTGCTATTATTTTTAATAAGTGTTCTCATATTAATCTGTTTTTTTTTTAAATCTATATTTTGATAAACTGTGATTGTTGTTACTGTCTCGTGTGTTGTAGCTAAATAAACTAGTTTTCATTTCATTTTTTTTACATTTCATTTCATTTCATTTCATATAATGTTTTTCTTGTCGCCTAGACTATTTTGTAATTTTAGTTTACCAAAAAAATAATTATCACGCCATCTATTGAGCTATATCAGATTTCATTAAACGGAAACGGCAAGTGTCTAATAGACAAGGTCGATACAGCGACGATGACATTAACAGTTGTCTCTGGCTGACAAGTGACAGTGACTGTTGAGTGAGGGTTGTCAATTCGAGATGACATTGGGTGCGACGGGGGAGACCTCCGTCATTCCTGTTACGGGTGTGCTCACGAACGGTTCTGAGTTTGGGTCTGCGTCGCTGTATCTAACTTGCCGCGTTTCCTTAAAAGTAATCTCTCTCCATCTGCTTAATCGTTAATTATTTTGTAATAACTTGTGTTGCATTGTAAAAATAGACGCCTGTACTTTATCGAGAGCCTATTATATCAAACCCAACGCCCACTCTAACATATACAAAGAAAAAAGTGGAGGGTCATCATAGCGCGAGATAGAGAGGATGAATTTTATAAACCAAAATTACTGAAGTGTGATTTGTTCGAACCGTTTTTGTGAAGAGGAAAAAAAGACAGCCTTACACAATATCCAGGTAAATTGTAACAAATATATACTCACGAACTGCAAAACTTCGTCCGCGTGAAGTGTAAACACCAAGTATCTCGAGTAAAATTTTCAAAATTTTAAATAAAGTTCTTGAACAAATCGAGATCTATATTCATCGAAACTTATTAATTAAACTCAAACTCAAAGTAATGTATTATGATTGTGTATTGATATATCATATATCGACTAACATTTGAACCCGAAATAATCAATTATTATATAATTATTTATTGAAATAAAGAAGAATAAAATATATTATACCTACTTAGCGCCTTAAAACTTGCATAGTTTGTCTATGCGTTGCACATTCATACGGAAAATACCGCTGGGACATTGTATGGTCTTTATTTCAGGATCAAGTAATAGGTAGTATCTTTGTTTTGAAAATATACCTTTAACGAGAATAGCTTTGGTTTCTAAATTTAGCAGTCAACTAAGCTTTAAAATAGCAAATTGAACACCGACATATTTTAGCTCTAAAAATGATCTCACTCTGTTAGAAATATCTAAAAAAAGGCGACTCCATAATTGTCTGTATTCTGAGACATAGACTGATCAGTCAACGTCATGCCGACTGACGCTGGACCTCAGAACAATAACTAAAGCATTATTGTTCTGAGGTTCTGAGCGCTGGACATGAAAATCAAATTCAAAAATAAAGAATATTTTTCCATCCTGTTCAGCATTTGATAACTGCGTATGTCTGTCCTACTCTCAGAACAATATGCTTTAGTTATTGTTCTGAGGTCCTAGTCATGTCTCTGCGAAAAATCAAAGGGATGCAATTCCAATGTTTAAATAATATGTAGCGTATACCTTGTCGCATATTGTTAAGGCTTATTTGAAAAGCTCAATTTGTAAATAAACCGTTTCAAAACCATGCTATTCGCTCAAAACACATGTACGTGAAATGTATATGTCACAGGTGCCACTATTCTGCTACGATTGAGATTATGTATATTATTTCTATGATCAAAGATATTTTTTTATAAAACTTTGTTTAATTGAGAATGCAATCTTTCTTTTGAATATTGATAAATTTTAAAGACACTCGAGAATCCTCATTGAAGTTACTTCATAGGTACTCCTTCATTTTAAATGAGATTATTTTCATCTATTTAATCATCAACTTTCATTAAACAGTACGGCACCTCACAATTGATAAGAATTTTAGTCGCCTAATAGAACAACACACCAATTTAACGACTATCACCAATCGCCTATCAACATCCAATTGTCTCGCATTTGAAAAGGGTTCATTATCGTGTAGCAGTGGTGGCTGAAGGGCCGTTCTTCAGCTGGCGAGGCAATTGCGCGCTACCGGCCACCGGCATGAAAGCGGTCATAAAAGGTGATAGACCTGCCCGCTGATTGGTACAGGCGCGGTGACAAGTGCTATGATCTATTTGTTTTTTTTAATACTACCGACAACCAGACTTTATCTTCCTGAGCCAGTGGCAACACCTCGGTGGCGGAGTGGGTAAGTGCTCGTTTGATTACCGGTGGTCCAATACCCATGTTGAGTAAATGGTGTTTCAGGTGTTTAATACAATACCTATTAATTTTAGCGAAGATTTGATTCCAATGATGGAGGCCTTCGTCCAGAAGTGGGACTGTATTTAAGGCTATACTTTACTATACCGGCAAATGAACATGCGGCCTTTCTATAGGACGCGGCCTCTGCAACGCAGTGACTATTGCGTTGCATCAGTTTTTAACTTCTATTTATTATGTTTTTGCTACACGTTCCTTAGGAATAGTCTTATGGAAAGTGACACAAAAACAGAAAACATGCATTATAGGTAAGTGGTAAGTACCTACATATTATGTTGTTAAAAGATGGTCACCAAAAAGAAATTACCAAAAAAAATGTTTACGTTTTAAATGATTTGATACATTATATAAAATAAATTAGGATGTTTACCTATAACAGTGAAATCGTAAACTCATATCGATAGCTGTCGTTGCGACCAGCTGACATTCCCGCCTTTCGAATAAGCCAGTACACAATTTTATGTCGACCGTTTGGCGGTGACTTGTTGCTCTGTTGCGTGAAAAGACAGACAAAGGAAGACATTGTCGCATTTCAATTTTATATGTTTTTATGTTGAAAACTGAATTAAAATAATAAATACTGAAGCATGTGTTATATAGATAGCTTTCCATCAAGCAGCGGCGGTCAAATTATTAAAAAAAGATATAAAGTTATACATTTTCAATAACATATGTAAGTTATGACTTCATTGTTTAATTTCAAGACAAATCGATACAATTGTTGGGTATGACTTGGCGTCAAACGCGGGTTGGTAATCACGAGCCTGGGTCATGCGTAAAAAAATCAGCCACCCAGTGACGCGTTACCAGTTTAACACTTAATAGAACATTGAGTTATGGTCATTTCTAAAAATGTATTGATAAAATTCTTCACGCGGAAGTTTAGTTCGCCCTTTCTAAAAATTAGGGTTAGGTTTTGATCAGTCTTCTTGATCACTTAATGCTATTCAACTCTATAACCCACCACGGCACTATTGGGATCCGTGGGACCCCAAGGTGCGGAGCAAAAGTCAACGAACATCTGCGAGCCAGAAATAAAGCGTACACGAACGCTACAAACGGCCCGCCTAACCGAAGTTCAAGGCGGGAGGTAAACGCACCTTTATTGCAGCAATTGGCCGCATCCGCCGCGGTCCCCGACCTCTGCGCTCGTCACAACACGAAGGTAACCGCTCCCATGCGCCACCAATGAGCGCTTTCACTCGCAATTGTGAAGGGTTCAGCGGAGAAGGATATTCCGTGGGATAATGGTCGGATGGGTTCACTTTCTTTTGTTGGTTTTGATAAGTAGGTCGGGACGAGACAGAAATAATCTTACTGACATTATGATGCGAAGGTTTGTTTGATCTTTAAAGACAATGAAACGGTTAAGCTGATTGGAAATTTGAAATTTAATTTTGTTATGTTATTAAACCCAGCCTTATATCTAGATAAGGCTCGAGAAATTCTCAGTTTGCCGTCAGTGTAAGAATGCTGAAGGCACTTTGCTGTATTCTCATAGCTCGAACTAAGACATGCATTTGCCTATTTCTTAAATAGTTAAAGAATCCAGGTATCTCTTCCATCTTCAGTCTGTTTTTCACTTACCATCAGAAGAGATGTAGGCCAAGTTCTTCCCCGCTGTTGCTAAAAAATACAGAGTCCTCAATTATCAGCCTATAAACAGCTAGGCTCGGCCCTTCTCATATGGACAAGAGCACATAATAAGATTGAGCTGTAACTCACCACACTGGCCCAAAGCAGGTTGGTGGGTTTCGGATTCCCCATGCATCCATTAGGTGAGCGTTGGTTTAGTGCACGGCCAACCTATGCCTGGCATTAACTAGCCATTAACGGTGCGCGCTCTCGATTGGCGACAATTGTCGACAATCAGCGTCAATTTACGACGACGCAGCCCCAGCGCGCCGTCTGCTTTCTTTTCTCACCGGTACTAGTGAAGAGAAAAGTGCTAATGATTTTATTTGTTAATTGTTTTTAGTCACCACGCGAGACTATGTCAAGCCTAAGGTCGCGTCTCCTGTCCAGCTTATGTTTGGTGGTTGCCATTCCAAAAATTCTTACTACAGAATTTTCATGAATAATATAAACCCCGATCTTGCAATATTCGCATATCAAAACACATAACGATCCTTAACTACATTCCCAAACACGTGCGTCGATATAAAACTAAAAATATATGTTAGAACAACAAACACACCGCGGCGGAGTTTGTTTATTATGAAAATGTCGAATTATGCGTGCAATAATTGTAAATGGTGTTCCATACTGGCGAAATGTGTGTGTTACGGTGGTAGCCATATCTAGGAGTTATTCTTGTTACGGTGGTAGCCATATCTAGGAGTTATTCTTGTTTCTCTTTTTACCGTGTCGCGTATATAGCGGTGAAAGAATACTACTACCCCCTCTCTTCCATTGGGTGTAAAAGGCGACTAACGGACTAAAGACTGCACATACATCGAACAGCATAAAGCATTGACGGGCTTACCACCTGTCATGCCACATGTGCAGTCGCTATTTGGTGAACAGTAGACTATTGCTGGGGACTGCTATTGCCGTCCTCATTGTCTGGTCTTTGACTACGGGGTTATTAGTCGTCATTATATGTATGTATGTTATTCCTGTGGTACCTACCTATGATTTTACTAAATCTGAAAAGCTTTTAAACGGGCAACGCAAACTGCTTTCTATTTAATTGTATGTATACTCGACGGCCTCCTGCCATTTCTGGGGTTCGATTCCCGGTCGAAATAATTGAGAAAAAAAATCAGTATTTATTGGTGGTTTTTTTATGATTACGTATGTTTATCCGTTGTCTAGTTAACCATTTAAACAACTTTCAAAAGTAGCGTAACTTGGGCTAGATAATGATGTGAGCGCGGTATGAGCCAACAATGTTATTTATACTCGTACGTAAAGAAGTTACCAGACTCTAAACTTCTTTCTTCATTTTAAAATGACACTTAATTTTGTGTTTGAATGCCAAAGTTCATAATAGTTTTGAGTATAGTGTATACCACAGAACTAAAGAGAGCTAGGGGTGTGTGCGAAAGGTACAGGTATACCTACCAATACCAAATTAACGATTATTTGTTAAAATGATTTGATAATTTAAATGATGACTTATAACCGAGAATAACGTAAGCACCATAAATTGTCGAAAAATACTTATAATTGTCTTATATTATTTTGATTAAAGTACTTTCAACAATTTGCTTGTAATTTTTTTAAGCATTGGTTTTGTTCTATGTGCACTTTATTATGTTTACGAAATTGTCATAGCGGTCTATAAACATAACCCTAAACCACGTTTCGTAATAAAATATACCTTACCAATAAATCAAAGTATTCATGTCCAATAAAATGTTTACTGCAGTTAGGTGCTCACCGTTTTATATCTGTTATTTCCATCACTATTTAGATAACACAAATATATTTAATTAGAAAAAATAATAATAAATCTATCGACGTTCAGAATTCGAAGAAAAGGCGGTCACTGGAATAGTAAAATTATCATGAAGAGGTGCTACTTATTTATGTGTTATCTAAATTCTACCATTTAATATGCAATAAATAAATCAAAGAGGAGTGTAAAGATTTAGCAGCATAGAGAAATAATTTCCACAACGCCACTTTTCAAAAATCGGGGCGTATTTTAACATCATCAAATAGACAACGTTTACGTTTACATTTAAAACAATATAGTAGAACCATAAAGAGAGTTGTTGGTGATAGTAATCTGTAATTAATTAACGACGCATCAAGCACGCGAAGCACAAAAATTAAATAAGAACCAAAAGTATAAAAGTAGATACACTATGTGAGTTCGTTAAAAAGAAAAAATAATAATTAATTCCGTTATACAAACACAACAGCATTATTCAAAGCAATAC
The DNA here is from genome assembly GCA_963921215.1 of Scoparia ambigualis. Classification (NCBI taxonomy): domain Eukaryota; kingdom Metazoa; phylum Arthropoda; class Insecta; order Lepidoptera; family Crambidae; genus Scoparia; species Scoparia ambigualis. The sequence goes on along the minus strand of OY992511.1, from coordinate 35,844,062 downwards.
AAAGTCAAATAAATGTCTGTGTTATGCACAACATTGGCAGGTCCTATTTACATTTTCTATATAACCTTTGAATCTCAGTTGGCATAGCGGTCAGTTTGGAGGCATCGGAGGCATAACAATGCCGTGTTTAGGGCTAAGCCGTGATATTAAACCGCTCGCATTGTAGCCTGAAAGGTACGTTTCATTCACACCGCGGCACCTTTCATTCGCGACTGATGGTCAAAGAGTAACCACTTGTCTTATCAACAGTTTCAACCTTTTTTTTTTTTTTTTTTTTACCCGGTGTAATCCCTGCTTATGGATTCCAGCCTCCGGAAGGGAGACTGGATATGTGGGACTCTCCCGTCCCCCTTTCCACGGCGTAATCGTCGGGCGAGAGGGAGGGGCCTACCCACTAATCACCGGGGGACCAAACTCCGATAGCGTAGGGCTCTTAGGGTGGCGGTCACGGGACCTGATCCACGGGGGAATTGACCTCGCGAGGCCACCCCGTCATCCGTGTGCTGGCCTATAACCACCGCATTAAGCAGTCGTTACGCGCCAGCACACGGCGACTACGCGCACACAGCACAACATAATTGCCCCAGAAGGGGGCGGACACAACACAGAGACAAAGACTGACATGCCCGGCTTTCCCGGGCATGCGGACCACACAACAAACGGGACACACAAACAACACACATCCAGTGAGCCCGGGGCACTTGAGTTGGTATGGTGAAATACCCATGCCAGTGCCCCCCTCCTGACCGGCCCAGGTGGAGACGGAGTCTCCCCTCGACCACTCCACACAAAAACAAAAACAAACGATCAGGACCCAACACACACAAACAGGGCGGCGCCACCTTACGGCGGCTGGAGGTCGGCGAATCTTCGCCTTCTCCTCCCCACCCTCCTCCTCCTCATTGGCGCGGCGTTGGCCGACTCCTCCCGGATGCGCTCGGCCTCCTCTTTGAGACCCATGCACCCCGCAGCGAATCCAGCCACCGCCGCCCAATTCTCCGCACTCTCCACCATTGCGGCTACCACATCCGGCAGAGCCAGAGGGCCTCTTCTCCCCAAGGCCACCTCCAGCGTACGCCTCTGTGGTGCGAAGGCACTACACTCCTCAAGCGTATGCTCAGGAGTGTCCTCTTCTTGTCCGCAATGGTGGCAGACCGGAGTCTCCTCCCTGCGAATCCTGTGCAGGTAACTGCCGAAACACCCATGCCCCGTGAGGAGCTGGGTGAGGTGGAAGGTCATCCCCCCATGTGACCTATTAATCCACCCCTGCAATACCGGGCGGATAGCCTCGATCGTGCGGGCTCCGGCTTCTGGGGTTGTGAGGTTCTCCTCCCATTGCCACACCGCCATGTCGTAGGCTAACCGCCTTGCACCCTCGACCTCTGCCTGCACAGGATTCTCTCCTCGCGCCCTTGCTTCTGCCCGGAACTCGTACACCTCGGTCAGAACCTTGGCTTCGAGCTCCCACGGAAGCATACTCCCAATGGCCGTAGCCGCCGCAAACGATACCGTACGGTAACCCCGGATAGCTCGGATGGCCGCTGTCCTCTGCGGTCGTCGCAGGATGGCGACGTTTTTCCCAGACAGCGAATCGGACCACACCGGGGCACCGTACAGGGCCATGCTCTTCAGCACTCCCGCGAATAGTCTGCGGCAGCTATCGCCGGGACCTCCGACATTGGGCAGAAGCCTTCCCAAGGCCATCGCTGCTCCGACCACCCTCGGAGCGAGACCGGCAAAGTGGGCCTCAAACCTCCAGCGGCTATCAAGCGTGAGTCCCAGATACTTTATCTTGGACTCGACCTTGACACGCACGCCAGCCACGCGGATATGTGCGCTCCTGGGGGGCTTGCCCCGGGGACCATGGAAGAGGATGGCCCCGGTTTTCGGCAACGCCACCTCCATACCGAGCATCCGGATCCGCCTCACCGTCAGGGACGCAGCCGCCGTCGCCTTCCTGGATACATCCCGGTAGTCACCGCCCCGTGCGGTGACCAGAGTGTCATCTGCATAACAGATGACACTCGTCCTCGGCAGTTGTTCGCACCTGAGGACCCAGTTGTATCCTAGATTCCATAGGAGTGGCCCCAGGACAGAACCTTGGGGCACCCCACACACCATGTTGCGCGCCACAATACGCGCCCCGCCAGGTTCGAGGAAGAGGATCGTCCTATCACGCAGATAGTCCTCGACGATCCTCCTCAGGTACCACGGTGTTCGGTGGTACCTCATGGCCTCCATTATCGCGCAGTATGGAAGGGAGTTGAACGCATTGGCGATATCGAGTGATACCGCCAACACCCTCTCCCCCCTCCCGATGGCCCGTTCGGTCGCTCTTTTGAGGGACAGGATGGCATCCACTGTCGACCTCCCACGGCGAAACCCAAACTGCGCGTCGTGCAGATCGCGACCTTCCCTGCTCAGATGTTCTGTGACTCGGCCAGCAATTATCCTCTCGAAGAACTTCCCAACCTCGTCGAGAAGGACAATGGGCCGGTAGGCCGATGGTAAGTCCGGCGGGCGCCCATCTTTCCGGAGAAGGCAGAGCCTGCCCTCCTTCCAGGCCTTCGGGAACCTACCCTGCTGGAGACAGGCGTCCAGCAACTCCCTCAGCCTGGGTCCGACGCGATCGAGGGCAAGGGCTAGGACCCTCCCGTGCACCCCGTCCGGGCCTGGGGCCTTCTTTTTGAGGCGGAGGCGCTGAGTCGCCACCTCCATCTCCTCGTTCGTGACCCGCGGGATGGTCTGCGGGTCCACCTCCCCGTCGTGCTCGGGGGCGGTAAACGGCGTCACCTCGACTGCCCGATCCGGGAACAGGGCGTTCACCACGCTGGCCAGGAGTTCCGGCTGGAACGACTCAGTGGGGGGCGCCGAGCTCCGCATCCGATTCCGGACGAATCGGTATGGGCGCCCCCACGGGTCCCTATCCAAATCGGCCAGGAACTCCCTCCAGGCGTCCTCCTTTGCCCTCATAATGGCCACCTTTAGCCTCCACCTGGCCAGGCTCAGGCGGCTGTAGAGGTCGGCCTCCTCCTCTGGCGCGCGCCTCCTCCTCCTCCTACACCTCTGGTAGAGGCGCCTCTGGTGGATGCAGGCCGTGCGGAGACCAGCTATTTCCGCCGTCCACCAATACACGGCGCGACGATGCGGCCGATCCCCGGCTCGGGGCATGGCGGCGTCGCAGACCCGTGCCATCGACCTCCGGAAGATGGTGGCCCTTTGGTCGATGTCCGTGGTCCTGGGCGGTGGTAGCCAGCTCTCCACTATCGCCGCCTCCGTCGCAGCCTCCCTGTTCAGGCGCGTCAGGGCCCACCTCCTGAACCGCGCACCTCGGACACCCTGCTGGGGGGTAGGGCCAGCAATTGGGGGGGCGGATATCCTGAGCAACACGTACAAATGGTCGCTCAGGGTTTCCTGGTCCAGCACCTCCCAACTGGTCACACATGAAGCTATGGAGGGGGTCGCAAACGTTACATCCACGATGGACTCCCCTTGCCACCTCACGCATGTACTGACCGTACCCCTGTTCAGGACTACCAACCCGGCCTGGACAAGGAAATTCTCCACGACCTCTCCCCTGCTGGTGGTCACAGGGCAGCCCCAGGCCCTGGACTTGGCGTTGAGGTCGCCGGCCACAATCACCTGCCGCGGAGCCAATCTGCGCACGACACCCTGGACCCTCCCGACGTAATCCACAAAATCGCTGCGTCTGCGATTGGGCGAGAAGTAAAGCCCAACTAGGGCAATGCTGCCCCAGTCGACCGCCACGTACCCTTCGCCCCGCTCCCGCAGCGCCAGTGGAGTCGTGGAGGTGGTCGAGGTGGTGATGACCACCTTCCCGTCGGTGGATCCGACCCAGTTTGTTCGCGCAGGGATGGTGTAGGGCTCCGCTGCGATGGCCACGTCGATACCTAACGCCGCCAGCTGATGGACCATCAGGTCCTGAGCGTTGGCGGCGTGATTAAGGTTCGCCTGGAGGACGGACTTATGGTGAGCTGGCATTTGGTCCCTGTGCCTGGTCTGCTGTGTCCATGGGCGCCACATCTGGCGCTCTTGCCGCTGCAGGGGGGGCCCTTGTCCAAGGGGCCACCTTTAACTTCGGCTTGGTAATGGGAGGCCTGCAAGTCCTCCCCCCTAGATGGTGCTCGTGGGGGAGTTTGGCCTGCTTACACACTGCGCAGGAGGCCTTCTCTGCGCCGCAGTCGGCCGCTCGGTGCCCCGGTTCGCTGCACCTGAAACACAGGGCGCTGCGGTCGGTCGCCCGGTCGCACGTGTACTGTGTGTGGCCCAACCCGTAGCACCGGTAACAACGGACTGGAAGCCTCTCCAGTGCCACCACCTGGACCTGAATCCAGCCGATGACTAGGCGACCAGCCTCCGCCAGCGTCTTGGCGTGTCCCACCGGTAGCCGGACCAACATGGACTTGACTCCCCATGGTCCGGTCCGTACTTCGCCCAGCCCAATATGTTCAGGCGCGCAGCCTGACTTTGCCGCGACGGCCTGGCTGACTTTCTCCGGGCTAATGCCGTCGCCCAGGCCCACCAACCGGAGCTCAGCTTTGCGGCACGGCCTGCCAACGTCCGCGTCCTCCGACACAACCTCCCTAAGCCTCTTCGCTAGCGCATCCGCCCTGGGGCCGCTGGTTGCGCCCGGCACTTCCAACTTGCGCCCGCCCGCCGCCGTATTTCTCATTCTTACGGCCTCGAGCCCGAAGTCTTGCAGCTGGATGGCGCCGACTGCCTTCTCCATGACGGAGGCATAGGTGGCGCCTTTCGCCACGGCTTCGGGCTTTAGCGTAATTGTTACTACGGACGAGCGCGGTGGTACAAGCTTGGACGCAGGGGAGCCCGCGATGGCCTTCTTTTTCGACGCTGCCTTGGCGGCCTGAGCAGCCGCTTTCTTGGCCTTCCTTCTGGCGCTTGGAGATATATTGGGCCTCCACTCATTCGCCGGGGTGGTCGATGCCGCAGCCAAGTTGAGGGAAGCCGGGCGCACCGGAGGGACACTCCAGTTGGGCTCTCTATGAGGCCTCGGTGGGCCGCTCCATTCAGGCCCCTGGCTCAGACCTGCCTCCGCCTGGGGAGCCTGGGAAGCACGGAGGGCTCTGGGAGGTGCGGCGGCCGCCATCAACAGTTTCAACCTAACGATTTTAAAATCATAACTTGTAAGAACAATAAGCGTTATCACACAACAATAAATATAGTATCATAATTATGACCATGATCGAATAATTGATCTGTTCGGCACTTGCCTCCTTTCTGCTTTTGCCTACTAACTGTGAAGTCCATACTATTTGTAAGGGAGTGAACTTATAAACTAACAAAAATAGGTACAATAAGAAAACTGACTCGGTAAATGATATTATTCATAGAGAAGTGAAAATTGTTGGTGGAATTAAAAGCTAAAATAAATAGATAACTTCCCTTCGTCAACGTAATATTCATTTAGTAATAAATTTTTGCTTCATTGTTACTTTTCATTTCAAATAAAAATTGTCTGAATTTAAATTACGAAAATATTTCAATAATACGAATTCCACGGTAACCATTATTTTATGTACACTTTTAAAGTTTCGCGTTCTATTATAAACAAACATTTAAACGAGGATTAACGCTAACTACCTACTTATTAAAGACAAGGGCAAAGTCAGCCCGTGACCACAACCGGTGCAACTCGGTCAAAAAGTAGAGTATAAAAAGGTATGCATTATTTTATGTTTTGGTATACATATTTACATAAAATTTATTTTAAAGACCTACAGAATTAAGATGTGTGTGGATCACATACAAAACAATTAAATCTTGTATAAAAAAAATCTCTAGCATAGGTACGTCTTTTATCGCATCTGCACCTCCGTGATGTTTAATCTGTGTCCGAATTTTCCCAACAAAGACTTCGGTTGTTTCGACCACCGGCTCGCATTGTCCGCTCCCTCCAGCCACCATTGTTATTCTGACAGCCTCCCTCTGACGCCGGTGTAGTGTAGCCTCTCGTATATTTGATTTGAGGGATGGTTCAGACTTAAGAAACGTTATAAACGGCTTCAAATGAGAAAACTTGAGCAATGTTCATTTGAGAGTAACTATATCTTAAATGTTATACATGAGATGGAAAACTTTTTAACAATAAAATGTTTTTGCACCATTATAAATAGGTACTGAATCTAAAATAGGATTCATAAGACTAATATATAGAATCTTTATCTGCATGTGCGGGTATACCTACGCATAACGCATTTAACTGCAAAATATGAACTTTTCTCGAACTAGTTCAGGATATTTATCCGAATTATGTTAGTAATGCTGAATGAAGAAGTTATTATAAGTGAATGTTATATTTCTGCTAGTTTAGTCTACAAACAAATCGCAAGCCGTCAAATTTTTATATAGTTTTGTAATTCTATCCATGTTTTACTAACTACAGTCAAAAACCCAACATCCGTTCATGTTAGCACGCGCAAAATCACCTAGCAGGATGAACGCGCTCTGGAAACCGTGACTCATACCAGCAGCCAACACATTTAACTCGATCGAGCTTAACTCGCGATGGCGATAAATCTCAGGAACCACACGCAGGTGCCTTCCAAGAACACACCGAGGCCATCTGTCTCCAGACCTGTCTCAGGATAAGCCTTGTTTAGAGCGGCAGGTGACTGCGCTGTTTTAACTCAACATTTAGCATCTATTTGATCTAGTCAAAGATAAGATTGAAATTATTGCATTGGATTTGCTATGGCCGCTCGTGGTATCATTTTACAAAGACCTATTTCATGTTTAAAGTCTCATGGATCATACGATGTGCTAGTTTGGAATCTTGTTTATTAAGGTTTTCCTTGCCTTCTTCCTAATTCTGTTAGAAAAATGTTTTTCACAACAAGTTATTCGTGAGACAAATCAGAATTAACATTCAAATCTACTTTGTGTTAGAAGTAGCATTGGATAATTTTATTCAATTGTTATTCATAAAACCAGTTTAATATTCGTCATCATCATCATCAGCCTATACACGTCCCACTATTGTCCACGTCGGTGGGTTTTAAAGACTGCCATCTTACACAACAACAGGGATCAAGGGCTTCACGTGTCATCCGAAGCACGGTAGATTAATAATACTCTAATATTACCAAAAACATTTCCATTTACAAGCGTGATATAATTATGTTTAAACATGTTATAATAATAAAAAAAATATTTCTCTAGCCTACACTGTCTCTCTCCTGTGCAAAATCCTCCCCCAAGCACTTCTATCCATCTGTAACAAAACAGTAATTTTTATCTTTAGGGCACGTTTTTTTCCTAGTCACAAAATTTTCTATCTCTTTTTAAAATGCAACCATGATTAGATCAACCTGTTAAGAATACAAACGCAAAGAAACGTCTGTTCTCTTATGTCATCATAAAACACGCGGCTACGTTGGATGCGCACACAACAAAGTCATCAAAATAAACAATAATACGCAAGTAAGTGGAGCGAGTGTCTTTTGATGTGCACCTACCTACTGACTGATGGCGGCGAACGAGCAAAGTGATAATTCCCAACGTCAAAACCGAGCCCCTTCATACGAGGACTTTAAAGCGGACACCAGTTTATGACCACAATAATTTATACGAACGCTTAAAACGAACGCGTGTTTAGAAGAAAAACTATTGTAAGTGCACGCTTTTCCCGTTGGCCAGGTAATATCGCGCTTGGAGTGATTTTATGATGGATGTTAAGGAAGATGCTCGGCTGTTCCGCGCGAAAATAGATTTGCCTCGGATAATTAATATCCGTTCTGCATGTGGACGTCGCAAAATGTGCATAGGCGTATAATTATTACGTTTCGCTTAATTCAGAAACCTTTAATATTATTGCGCGTGTGATTATGGTTACTGAGTTATTATGAATTGTAATAAGTGCAAATGCCACTTGTGGAATAAACTTGTTTAACCATTCTATTAAACTTGAACGAAGTCGAAAACGGAACTTGTCCATACAGCCAGATGTACGGCAACTTAGCGCCATCCGTTTGCAGATGACATAATGCCGTACCTCGACAGAATGCTTGGCATGATCATTTATCGTGCACACAACCGGAGTTATTAACTGACTCTGTGTATCCCATATCTGTGGGGATTCCAGTTCAAAGAGATATGATTTCTTCTATTCAGTTTATTTTGATGATGTTAAAAACTGAATTTTAGATCTGTTAAAATGTTCATGTTTTCTTGTTGTAACCCTTATTGAGCAGCGTGTCTGTCGTTGCGTGTACCGTAATGAAAGCTTCAATTAACCTGGCGCCGGTAAATCACTGCCGTCTCATTTGACGTGTGTGTCGCAACATTGTCGCATCTCGCCAACAAACCGATTTATAAACTATTAGCTGAGTTTATTTATGGACTAAAACCATACGGAAACTACTTTATGGAGATGTATCAAGACAGTGTGCTTTGTAGAACACTTGTACTTTTCCAAACTATATTTTATGAACAATTAAATTAAATATTAATTAGAAAACAATGTTATGTTTGTAACCAACATGGTTGTGCTTTACTTAAAGACATTCAAGGCATATAGGATATATAGGAAGGATTGTCAGAAAGTTCCTAAAAGTATAAAATCATTTAAAAACTTGTGACCAGGACCATAAACCTCCAGAAACTAATTAACTAAGATGTCGATAACTTTTTGTGATTGTAGCCACAATCATATAAAATGAATTTTGAATTTATGAAATAAAGTGTTTGAATCTGAAACAAACACCGCCAATTCTTCCACGTTAGCGAAGTGTCAGAGAGTTGATTGTGTTATACGTCTCGCGGCCAACTGCGGTCGCTCCATGATTCGAACGGACGCCGAGGCATCCATCATTACTCACGAATTCGCAAGGAAATTGATCAGGTGGGTGGGCACTAGAAACAGAACATGGAAAAAAAATGTGCAAAACATCTAAGAGATTCTCAAAAGTACAAGATTAATAAAGTAAATACGTATTAAAAGCGCTCGATGGCGCTGCAATAGCTTGAAAACCACTTTTCTAATGCCGGATGCAATTTTAGATGTTGGCCAAATTTGAAAGCACGAATGCACCAAAGTTAGAGTACCTGGGGCGCAGTCAGAATCAGGATAATTTAGTTTTTATATAGCACTTTAAATACTAACAAGTCTTTGTTTATGGTGAACTCCTTCAATAGCCACTAGCCTTCAAGATGTAACCTTATCAAGCGATAGAGTGAGGTATACCAGGTGGTCTGGAATGGCACTCTTATTTTATTATTTTTGTTGTGGAGAGGCCTAAACCTAGCTGAGGAACGTTTAGAGGGTGTTCGTGATGATTACTAAGTTATGGTTGCAGAAAGTTGTTACTCTTTTTGTAAATGAAATAAGCAATCTGATTGAGCCTCAGTTTTTCCTACATATTTAATTTGTAATGAATCACCTGAGCTTTGGTCTCGAGGTCCCAAAATGAATGGTGCGTTCCTTGCAGGTGATCTACCTACAGAATTAATAATAGCCTTAGAGTTGTCGGACGTCTGTCCAACAAAGTGACGAGCAAGACTTCCCCGTATCGTATTTATAGCTTAGCCGTTTAATCAAGGTGTCGGGCACGGCGGCGGGAGGTGCGGGGCGGGGGTGTAATTAAGGTGCAGGGAGACATATGACAAACGGCCGGTGGCGACGCTGACGCCGCGCAGAAGTGGCAACACCTTTATTGGACGCGGCGGACGTGCGACACGCCGTCATTTGGACGAGCAAAAAGTGCTGATTGGGTTTTTCATCGTTTTGGTATGTGTACAGTTCTGTTTTGGACACAGGTTTCTCTTGTTGCAAGGCTTAATGCTCTTTTATCATCGTCATCAGCCTAGAACATTACACTGCTGGGCACAGCTAAACATAGCACTAGTTAGTTATACCATAGCCCACCAAGCTGGCCCAATGCAAGTTGGTGAGTTTTTACGAATGATATGTTACGACATCAACCGGGATCAACGGCTTAACGGGTCTTCCAAAGCACGTTGGAGCTCGAAATTATATGGTCACCGGTCCAATGACCCGGCATTGTAAAAGTAGCATAACTGATGAGATCGCAAACCGAACCGAACCGCCATAGCCGCTGCACGATCAAGCATCAAGCTTCATTGTTCAATTCTTCTTCTAAAGTGGTTAACATTTATTCTAACTTGTCATCACCATACATCGACGGTCCCTACCCTACGTATAAAAAGACATGTCAAAAAAGAAGGCTTACAGTACCCCAAGATATTTGGTCCGAGACCCCAAGCGTATTATTTTGTATGAAAACCATAAAGTTACTAAACCTTTTTCATACAAAATAGTACGATTACGATTACCTTAACTAGTACCATTATGGTTTGTGCTGAAGGTACAGAAGAGCAGAATTAAGGTTCATTTTGCTCTTAAAAAATCAAAAGTAATGATAAATATAAATCTTTACAATAACATTTTACTAGCATTAGAAAGTTTTTAGTTGTATTTATACATATTTGTGGCATTTTCCAAAAAAAAACTGCTACATGACTGTTTCTACGTTGTCATTAAAATAATGCAATGTCGGACAAGTCTAAGATATCCGTTTATTCGATGGAAAGAACAAATCACTGTTATAAATGGAATTTAAATATATGTGAAATGAAACACTTTTTACGGTCTAACTCGCGTTTATTAACACTTTAGGGTTTTGTTGTAGTCCTGACGTTTCGGACCCTTTACAGGTTTAAATAAATGTTTTATAAAAATGTGGAATTACGAAGTTTTTTTCAAAAAAATCTCTAATTATCCTAACGATATGGATAATTAGGGATTTTTTTGAAAAAAACTTCGTAATTCCACATTTTCATGATTCCTCATTTTATATGTAAACAGTACATTAATGGCGACATGTCTTGTTATATTTATAACCGTGTCGCGTATCGGTGAAAGAATACTACACCACCCCCTCTCTTCCCTTGGGTGTCGTAAAAGGCGACTAACGGACTAAAGACTCCATATATATCTAACAGCTGTCACCACCTGTCACGCTGAGCAAATGTACTGTTTGGTGAAAAGTGGACTATAGCAGAGGACTGCTTTTGCGGTTCTCATTGCCTAGTCTCTGACTTATCTCCCTTCGGGGATAATAGTCGTGATTATATGTATGTATGTCTTTTTATACGCGAACAGGCTTTGGTATCGTCGTGGAGAATCTCTCGTCGTAAACGACGTTACGTTAGACAAGACCGCGCGCGCTATTTCTAACGGAGTAAGAAGCGACACGTACAAAATTCCGCATAATATCGACACTTTTTTTCCATTGATTGTTCTTGTTCTTTTCTTTCTGAGCCTAAGTCCAATTCAATAAAAATTATTTTAAATTTTGGACATGTCTTTATGTAGGGACCGTCGTCATGTTTCAAATATGTTTGGCGGTTTATATCCAAGACAGTGTACTTAAGTAGTAGAATGAGTTAGGGGGTGAGTGTGAAGTGCTTTAAAACCAAATTCTAAGCATTTTTATTGAAGTGACAGCATGCTGCAGAAAATAATGTTCATGGTCATAGGAAATTACTACCTCTCCTAACGGAATATTTTGATCAGGCGTCGAAATTTAAAAAATACCCGCTATCCATAATACCTATACGCACGTACATACTACTCTATACAACAACACGATGGAGTGTACTTGTTATAATTTTTTACCTATTCATTTATATTCAGTTTTTTTTTTCATTTTAAAAATTGACTTTATCCAATGTACCTACTCTTACTTAATACTTACTTTATTTTTGATTGTAAAAGAAGCGTTTGTTACTAACTCTCAATAAACATCCATAGAGAAGTGGAAGGTGGAAGTGGCTGAAAATCAGCGCTACCTGGAATAGGTCAGAACATGCAGAGCAACTTTGAAATGCTTTGTTTGTTATTATTTATTTATGTAATGCAAAAAGAAGCAATAAACATTTTACTTGCTTACAGGTATTCTTACAATCTTAGGCTAGGAGTGAGACAAACTCACAGCCTAAAATTAAAACAAAACAATAGCAGAATTTAAAGCACCAACATTTACTCAACAAAGTTTTAAAAAAACTGAATTTATACCTCGACGATCGCGTCAAAAATATGCTTTTTTTATCACAAATAATAACACAATTGTCATAGCCGATGACAATAACAGCGTTTTTCATATGAAAACATCATAAAAGATGGCGGCAGCGGCCCGTGTCAACCAATTTGTCAAGTTGACGCACGGCTTCCGAGTTGTCGCTGGCCGCTGCGATTGATTTACGCGCGCGCCTGCTCTCACGCTATATTTTAGTCTATGGTTTGTCTATGGTTGCGTAATGTCTATAGATACGATTAATATGCATTGCTGTCTACTTTTATGGAAATAAACAAATTGTTTATTCCATAAAAACTGTTTGAGAATACACATCTACTGCAATAACTGTTTGAACTTCTAGGGTAAGAATCAAAAAGTATTAAACTTAAATAAATAAAAGAGAAATAATTAGAAACCGATTTATTTTTGTTTTTTTTTTATAATAGATGGTTTGCTCTTGGTCACATTCTTATCCGTAAGATTAAGAAGAGGCCGACGATGAAACGAGCTTGCCCAGAAGCAGCCAATTCACCCTATTTTACTCTCTACTTGCTTCCTAAAATTATAAACATGAAGCTGTTCATTGCAAGTGGTGTTTTATTACTAAGTGCATAAAACATAACTTGAATTAGTTGACTCGTTTATTTCATTTTCTACCCCAGGTGCGAATTGCATTTGAATTGCCCCAATTGTTAGTTAAGTACAAGATTTATTTTATAAGAAAATAGATTTATAACTCCAAGGTACAAAATACCACCTCTTGCCAATTAAGTATCATAATAAGGAAATGGCTCGTTGGTTTTAATATTCTAAATCTCCATGTTGTTTAGGTGATGATCGTGCTTGATCGCCGTGGGTTCCCTTCCCGGTCATAACTCAGGTTTAAAAGATAGTTTGGTAACGCAGATTTGTGGCCCAGATCCGAGTTACCATAAAGATGGGCTTAACTGATTAAAACATAGTTTCGTCTGTTAGCAGTTGCGTTGGTCTTAATGAGAATGTGATTAAGGGATAGGGAACTCCCTTCCGCGTTTAGGTAGTGTCTGTTTTCAAAAATAGGCCATTTTGAAGCTCATACGCGTACAACTAGTAAGGTAAGACGCGATTGTCTCATTGTTTACGCTTAAAAATAAGCAAGAGTGTGAAAAGTTTTTAATTATTACTTACTGCGTGTGCGCGTAAAGTTAAGTAACCATTTCAGTAACTGTATTTTATTGCATCCCTGTGTTCCTTGATGGGATCCTGGGATGCAAGAAATCCTGGGATCCAAGGGATCCTGGTGGGCGTTTAAGCGTATGACAATTACAGGGCATAGAAGCATAATAAAAAAATCTTTCGCGTTTCTTATTGTCGCGGCCGCTTATGGTCTGGACGGGACGTAAACTCGTTTGCCGGCTTAGTAACACAAAAAAGTTCTAAATCTATTATCAAGCAAAACCTTTATAATGGGTCACATCACACTTCAGAAAATACATGTTTTGAACTATATATCTTTCAATGTATAAATATTATTTTGTAATATTTTGCGAATTATAACTTTATTAATCCGTTGGCCCAGTTTCGCGTCGCAAAAACTTCAACCTTTATTATTATTTATATGCAAACGGGCGTTACTTTATTGTTATTTATGTAATATTTTGATCAAACCGTGGAATCGGACACATATAGATGTCAGCAAGGTAGACCGTCGTTTGAATAAAACGCTGGGGTAACGAGGTGGGCATGGCCTGGTTTATTTCAGTCGAAACGTACTTTAGATGTCACGATTTTTATTGTGGAGTGATGTAATATCGCATCCTGATAGTATAAAACGTTTAGTTTGATTATCTGTCTTTCTGTTATCTATCGCTATAAACTCTGTGCTGTGCCTTTTTTCTATTGTTCTCTTTCTAATTGTGTGTGAATAAACTTTCGTAGTGTCGTATACGGACTCACTTATCTAACGCCCGTTACACACAGAAGTTTAAAGCATTACTCCACAATATTATTTACAAATAAACAATATTATGCTAGGAATAGTTAGTAGTCCGTGTTTTGTTCCTGTTATGTAAACGTAATTTCTAATTACAGTTAAAGAGACAAAACACGGGATAACTATTCTGACCTTATTCTCTGTTTATTTGTAAGGCACTAGAAGGTAATAGGTATATGTTTTCGAGTTACCTGTTTGTTGCACCTTTGTTGGTCATGCGGTTTAAGAATTTTATTTTCTCATAAAGAATTACATCATCCTCAATTACTTACTGCAAATCAAAAAAATTTTTAACCTTACAATAATTTGAAAGCTAGACATAATGAGCGTACACAATCCTACTTAAATATATCCTTATATGAATGATTGGTCTTGCAGCGAGACCAATCATTCATCTAAGAATATATTACAATGTATGTGATATTCTCTAACCATGTCGCGGCGGTGAAAGAATACTACGACCCCGTCTCTTCCCTTGGGTGTCGTAAAAGTCGACTAACGGCCTAAAAACTGCACGTACATCCAACAACATAGAGCGGCGATGGGCTCACCACTTTTCACTCTGAGCACATGCGCAGTCGCTATTTTGGGGATAATAGTCGCGATTATCATGTATGCATGTCATATTCTATAAAAGTGAATAAAAATGCCTCACGTGAACTCGGTGTCCTGAACAAAGTGCGGCGATTCTTCACGCCTGATCAGTTGTGTCTATTATACAAGACACGGGTCTGGTCTTGCGTGGAGTATTGCTCTCACCTTTGGGACGGCTCCGCAAAGTACCTACTCGATGCCTTGGACAGATTGCAGCGCCGCGCTGTGCGCATTATTGGCAATGCAGAGGTCACTAACACTCAATAGCCTTTGTAATTGCGTAGAGATATTGCGTCACTCAGCGTCTTTTACCGTTTATACCATGACGAGTGTTCTGAAGAACTCTTTGACCTCATCCCTCCTTCTCCCTTCCTCCATAGGAGTACGCGTGCTGCTCTCCGGAGTCACCAATTTACAGTCTCTAATATTCTACCACGCACAAAGAAATTTGGTGACTCGTTTCTTTGTCGCACTTATAAAAGATGGAATAGTCTACCAGCACACGTATTCCCTCCTACCTATGACATAGGGTCCTTCAAACGAATCGTGAAGAGGCACTTTGTGGGCCGGCAGAGTGAGGGTGACTGATGCTACGTCTCTTACGCTGCCCCAGTTGTCCTCGCGCCTGGACTTCATTTCCACTTAACATCAGGTGGAGTGGGGTCATTTGCCGGGCCTTAATTAAAAGTTTCGTTGTATCCTGAAACGTTATTCGGAGATCTTTTACAAGTAACAAATTACAGCTTATCCTACAATTTTTTGTCATCGGAAGGGAAATTCATTTCGAATATCTGCCCTGCCCTGCCGAAAAGAGTACCCTTTCCCAGTGTCAACACTTTTTTATGGAGTAGTGGGCTCATCTGCTTCCTCCGAATAATAAAAAAATAACTTAAACTACTTTTTAAAGTGTAGCCTGTAGCTTTTAGTAATAATTAAAGCAAATTATTTCTAATAAAAATCATAAAATGATTAAAATCAAATCTTAGTTATCATTAAACTGAAAAGTCGGGTCGTGATCGTCACGCGCGTCCTAAACAGCGCTACATTTTATCCGTGACTTTTTATAAGCGGAAGTGTTCGGTATCAAAGTTACCTGCGCAACATTAAAACTATAAATACAGCAGTTTGAAATTCGATCTGCTTTATTTTTGATGGAAAATGTCCTGAATATCGCAACAAAGCCGCGGTATAGAACCACTTTAGATTCGTTAGATTCATGGAGGAGCGCGTAGTGTTAAAACATCTCATCACAATGGACTCAGTCCCATTATGCCTAATATGAAAAAAAAATCTCATAATAAACTATGGTAACGTAAATAAAAATGCAACTACCTATGTACGCACTTTACGCTCGCTTGAATCCAGTTACTAGAACTCTTTGTAAAAAAGTGGACACTGACAAAATAATGTGGCAGAGGACGTGTGCCGTCCCACTGTCAAAGACTAATAAATAAACCGTAGGCAGAGAAGAAAAACAAATGGAAAAAACACCTGAACCGAAACAAGGTTACAGCTACCATAACTCCGCGGCCGCACGCGGCAATATTAAAATCGTACTAGTTGAGAGGTGACAAATATGTTTGGGCAACGCGAAAACGCCACTGGCACTGTCGACTCTAAACGCATCCCGATAAGGTTCAGTTTAAACGAGACAATTCACTGTTGAAGTAGTTTACGTATTTTGGCAACACTGAGAGTGATTTAAAGCGTAAATACGTGGTGAGTTAGAATACTTACTTATTTTTGATACTGGAAACTGGATTTTTCTGATAAATTCTTAATAACGTAAAACAGCGACGACGCTGACGGGCTCGCCACCGACTGACTATCTGACTGGCGATTTCATCAATTTTATTGATGCTTCAATATGGGGAAAGAAGAACCATTAGAACTAGAACTTAATAAGTAGGTCGATCCTAAGGATTTTCTTTGCCCAGTAAATTGACTGTCTCAATTCCTTCAAATCGCAATTCTTTACATCAATGCAGGAAATACTGCTTTACGGCAGAAATGGTAGCCATAGACTGGTTTTGCGCCGGAATTCTACTACGGGCTTTTGTAAAATATGAACAGTCGTTTTGTTTCAGCAATCTTTTTAATTCAGTTAAATATATATTTTTTGAAACTATGCTAACTCTTGCTCAAAATATCCCAATGGATCGATGCACTGCTGCGAGAGAGAGACCTTTGCAGGGCCTACTAGATAAGAACTATTGTTTAGAAAAAGAAGCTTGGAGTCCTATAAGTGCATACTGTTTGTCGCTACACAATTGGATCGCGACACAATTGGGCAATTAGTATTAACTAACCTAAAACTGTTACGTGGTAGGTCCGTCAGTGTCTCCGCAGAGATGTCGGTCGCGCCGCTAACCCACACCAAGGAACAGCTGTCCGCATACCTGGCCATACGTATTATTTTAGAAATGACGTCAGTGCGCGAGACAGTAACTGTAATGTACATTCTTTTGCTTCTTTGTTCAACGTCCAAAGCTAATAACGTTTCTTTTACTGTAAGCGCTTAAGAAATATTAATTAATAAACTATCTTCAGGTCTGCTGTCATGACAACCGACGTGTTCCGACTAGGACTGCTTCCTCCGGCGTAATAGAGCGAAGTTACTTGTACAGTGGCTCGCTGCAATCGGAGGAGGACAGCCGAATATTGGGCTTAGAGGTATTTCTGTATTTGGATAGACTATGTTCGCCCGTGGACAACATGGCGATTGGCATGATGAATTTATCATCAGCATTAAAAAATTACACTGCTAGACTCGGTCAGAAGCGCCTCAGATAACAGCTTTCACCAGGCGTAGGCGGGTCGTATGCCAGTTTGCCGATTTGAAATAAGTATACAAAATAACACTAGCTAATAATAATAATATATCATCATCATCATCAGCCTATACTCGTCCACTGCTGGACATAGGCCTCTCCAAGAACACGCCACTGAGCACGATCCGCGGCCACTCTCATTCAGCTCTTGCCAGCCACCTTGCGAAGATCGTCGCTCCACCTTGTCTGAGGGCGTCCTACGCTACGCTTGCCGATACGCGGTCTCCACTCCAGAACTCGTCTACCCCAACGGTCATCGGTTCTGCGACTGATATGGCCGGCCCACTGCCACTTCAGCTTGCTAATCCGGTGGGCTATGTCGATTACCTTGGTTCTCTGCCGGATCACCTTGTTTCGAATACGATTCCTAAGAGAAACACCGAGTATAGCCCTTTCCATAGCCCTCTGAGCGACTTTAAACTTGTGAACCAGCCCTACCGTCAGTGTCCACGTTTCGGCTCCGTAAGTCATGACGGGTAGGACGCACTGATTGAAGACTTTCGTCTTTAGACATTGCGGAATTGGCGAAGTAAAGACCCGACGTAGTTTCCCATATGCAGCCCAGCTCAGCTGTATCCTTCTGTTGGCCTCTTTCTCGAAGTTGTTTCTACCCATCTGTAAAATTTGCCCGAGATAGACGTATTAACAACTTCGAGAGCACTGCCTTGTATTGCAATCGGTTCAGGGACGACACGTTCGTTAAACATAACCTTGGTTTTGTCCAGGTTCATCCGCAGACCGATGCGTCGAGAAGAATCAGCTAGGCCGTTAAGCATGTGTTGTAGCTACTGCAACGTTTCGGCCATGATGACGATGTCGTCTGCAAATCGCAAGTGTGAGATGTATTCGCCGTTGATGTTGATGCCACGTCCTTACCAGTCCAGCGTTTTAAACATATCCTCTAAGGCATTTGAGAATAGTTTTGGGGATATCACATCCCCCTGTCTCACACCTCGATGTAAGTGGATATGTTTTGTCTGCTGTTTCTGTACTTGGACGGCCATGGTGGCGGCATTGTAGAGACACCTCAACACTTGGATATACCGCCAATCGATTTGGTATCGTTGCAGGGATTCGAGAACAGCCCAGGTCTCGATAGAGTCAAATGCCTTCTCATAGTCCACAAATGCAAGGCACAGGGGCGGATTATACTCTTCGGCCTTCTGTATAATCTGCCGCACTGTCAAAATGTGGTCTATGGTGCCGTATCCTCCACGAAACCCGGCCTGCTCCGAGGGCAGAAATTCGTCGAGTCTTCGCGCAAGGCGGTTTGTGATGACTCTTGAAAACAGCTTGTAGACGTGGCTCAGGAGCGAAATGGGTCGGTAGTTCTTCAGAAGGGTTTTGTCTCCTTTTTTGAAGAATAACACGACGACACTCCTACTCTACGCCTCCGAAGTTCTCCCATCAAAGAGAACGGTGTTAAAGATGTATTGGAGCTCCTTTAACACTGGTTTACCTCCTGCTTTCAGGAGCTCAGATGTAACACCGTCTTCACCTGGGGCTTTTCCGTTTTTAAGCTGTCCAAGAGCCAACTCAATTTCGCCTAGGCTGATTTCTGGCAAGTCTTCGGTAAAGTGGCGGGTCAACGTGGCTCTGGTTTCCTCATTTTCGGGATCAGGTTGAGATGCATGCGAGGCGTATAGCTGGCTATAGAAGTTTTCTATTTCCGAAAGGACGTCTGACCTCGAAGCAACGATTGCTCCGCTGGCCGTAGTCAACTTCGTCAGGTGGCTTCTACCAAGAGAAACACTTTAGACCCCCGATTCTGCTCAATTACTCGTTTAATCGAGCGTGTATTGGAGCATCGGAGGTCATATCGCACCATTTTGCCAATCTTCTTGTTGAGGGCCCGTTGGTCGAATGAAGTGACAGGTGGGTCTTCGCGCCGTCTCTTCATAAGCCTGAGCGTTTCTTCCGAAAACATTGATTTCCTGCCTTTACGCTGAACTTCGCAAAATCTCAAACCTTCCTCCCTGAGAATTTCAGACACGTTTTCGAGAGCCTGGTCAACGTCAACAGCATTTCTGGTTTCCACGGCAGCGAATCGGTTCTCGAAGTTTGACTGGAACGTTTCAGATCCCATGATAGTTTGGAGCAGATTAGGACGGAGCCTGGACTTCATCAAGCGAACGCGTTCAAGCATAAAGTTGATATTCAGAGAGCCTCGTACAAGTTGGTGGTCACTGCCGGTATTGAACCTGTTGATCACTGAGACGTCTCTGAATATGTGCTTCTTATCCGCCATGATGAAGTCGATCTCATTTTTTGTCATAGTATCGTCAATATATCATGGATAGGTACTATTTTTTATGTTGTTTCGTTTATGCAACTACATAAACGCAAAAGTATAACGTCATCGAATTCATGGTTCACAAATACATACGCTTCATATTTATCTAATATGCCTTATTGTTACGTACACAAACAATATTTTCGATTGACAACACACAAAGAGTAACTGCCTAATCCCCTGAAACAATTCCAACAAGACAAAGACATCAGCCGTGACCGGAAGTGACGGCAGCCTTCGGTAGGCTTCCGCTTCCGGGGCTGGTGCATTAGCAAGAGGCTCGCGTGATGGCCGCTCATCAGCCTTCCCTGTAGTTAATGTTACGGGGGTGTGTAGATGGAAGGTATCAGCTTTGATTCAAACCATTTGGGATAAAATAATAAGCTGTAAAAAGATCGTTTATAGTACATAAGTCAAATAACTACTAGTAAATGGATGGAAAGGAAAAAAGAAAACACTTAATGGCACAATAACTCAACATTGAAACAAGAAACAGATTATCATTTTGTTTATGGTCTATGGTATATTCGGAGAGAGTTAATTAATACCACTTTTTTATATCAAGAGCTCCCAGGTTCGATTGCTCATTATGTTTGAACTTTAAGTAACTACAATAAACTGAACACAGACACTAACACCAGAACAAAAAACAAATTGTATTAATAGTTCTCAATGAGAGTTCGGAACAATAACATATTTGCCCGTCTCCCATTAATTATCTGCATACCATAAACAAAGTTATTTTTATGTTAATGCTACCATAAAATATAATAATCCGAACATGTGTAACACAATTAATTCGTAGCTGGAGGTGAGCTGCGAATAGACGGACGGAAGGACATGTGCGCCGTGAGTGCTGGCGGTGACCCGACGGAACAGGTGGACATTCGGTGAAACACAACATGCTTTACTTTAATTCACCCACCCACATAGTTTTCAGCTTCTGCTTTTGAGCGAGTTCAACCAATCATTTACATACATACCTACATACATACAGAGATCCACGGCAATTATCCCGAAAGGTTTAGTCAGAGACTAGGCAATGAGGGTTGCAGAAGCACTCCATTGCCATAGTCCAAATTCCACCAAATTACAACTGCACATGTGCTCAATAGCGACTGCACATGTGCTCAGCGTGATAGGTGGTGAGCCCATCGCCGCTCTATGCTGTTGGGTGTATGTGCAGTCTTTAGTGGTTTGTCGCCGTTTTCTTTTAGTGAGCCGCGATAACACACGGCACGGCGTTGAAACAGATATAATATTAATAATAACAAACAAGGGTCAGAAACAGAAGCCTTGACACGGCACGTATTGTCAGGAAGATCTTCACCACGCAGCACTCACGCCCGTTAGCCTGGCTCTGTAGTAGAAATAGTCTTTATTTTTCTTGTTTCAAAGATACTGTAAGACGTTGTTAATTTTATTTAAAATTGAGGAATACCTGTTTTTTATTGGATATTCTTTTGTTTGTTGTTGTTTTGTAATCGTACCTATTAAATGTTTTTTTTAATGTTTGTAATGGAAAATGTCCTTCTATGATGGGTAGGGCATTTTCATTTTGTATTGACCCTGTAAAAGAAAGGGAGAAAAGTAATGCCCTTGCTGAGTTTCTTGGGGGTTGTTCTCAGTACAAGGCTCCCGCCCCATAGTTAGGACTTACGAACCCATGGCATAGCGACATTCATAAGTGCTCAATTATTGTAGACTTAATTGAATAACTGATATTGAAAATAAAAACTGAAAAATAATATTACTATCACCCGCCCGCGACTTCGTCTGCGTTGACTCCGTACCCCGTGAGTCCCCGTGACAAATTTCCAAAAAAACATCTTTACCCCTTCCTGACAATAACACACAACAACAAAAAAATAAACACTTTGACTCTTATTCCGTTGAATTAAGATTTACAATAGTTTACATATTTTTGCTCTTGACTGTACCTACATATTTTTCTACTAGGTACTACTTTTAAGCGAGTTTGGTGGCGCAGCGTCTATGTCATTACTATAGAGAAAAGTAGGTAATTCTGTAATTTAGAGATTCCAGTTTTATTAGTATACCTACAAAGTCACAACGAAACTTATAACTGCTCAATACACATACACACTAACATATCCACATACATACAGAGTACAAGAGCCATAGAATTAAAATGGCGATTTAATTCATTAAAAAAAGCGAGCAGTGCGGCCGCCCCCTGGAGATTTCCACTGTCGTCCAATTAACATACAAACGCACGCCACTTGGGGCGAATAGGTAAATAAAAACTCAATCGGTGTACTATTAACCGACCCGAGTAGGGAGACCATGGTTTACGGGCTACAATACAAGGGATTCGTTAACTAGCATAAATTTTAATATTAACATCGCAAAATCTAATATCTAAAGTAACGGTAACTGCTTTCTTTCCGTCAGTTACACTATAATAGTATTTTATTGTTTGAAAATAACTGCACGTCCATGTTTCTGTCACTGTTATTATCAGAGCTAAAAACATGACCGTATCGCGTATCGGTGAAAGAATACTACCACTCCCTCTCTTCCCTTGGGTGTCGTAAAAGGCGACTAACAGACTAAAGACTACACATACATCCAACTGCATAGAGCGACGTTGGGCTCACCACCTATCACGCTGAGCACATGTGCAGTCGCTATTTGGTGAAAAGTGGACTATGTAGAGTGCTGCTTTTGCGGTTCTCATTGCCTAGTCTCTGACTAACCCTTTGGGGATAATAGTCGTGATTATATGTAGGTATGTATGTATGTAAAAACATGACTTGCGTAATAAATACAAAATACGTACCTAATGGATACATGTGTATGTATGTGTTCGTACCATTTACTTATATACGATATTACATTTTAAAAGGAAGTAGATATGTTGCTACGCGGCTTGAGTTGAAGACTCATTTATATCCCAATTGTCTTATGTCACAATCAGTTTGCCACAAACAAGCCTTAGAACGAGTCGGTCGTCACACTCGAAGCGCAATGACTTAAAGATCTTAGCTATCTCTTTTACTCCGAGCTGACTGTTTTTTTTTCGTCATTCGTTATTGAATCACGTGAAATTTACTAGAAACGTAACATATCTTACTATCAAATATCATTGTTAGTTAATACAATACAAAAGTATTGTTTACGTTTTAAAATATGACTCTACTAAATATTTTAATGAGGGAGGACCTATAATTAGTTTTCAGGTGCTAGTTAATGTTTCTAATTAGTACTTAGAGATAAAATAATTACAAAAAAAATTAAGATTGTATATTTTGTGAACAATGTTACCGACTGATGATTAATCTCAAATAAACAGTGTTATGAACCAAGAACCGCTATTTGTCTCCGCAGTCCTATTCCGTGCAACAGCGTGGCCGGCCTAACAGCTAAGTCCCCAAGACGGGGTCTCCTCCACCCCAGAGCTGGATAGACACGTGTTCACCGCGTCCTGGTACGTGATTACATTATTCTTATTATCCTATACGTTTATTGTTTGCTAGACTTCGATTAGGAAGATATCATCATTTGTTCTGTTACATAACTTTATTGAAATTTATGTAAAATGCACATTATGAGCAAATAATTACAATATAAGAATAAGAATAAGAAACATTTATTGACTTGTACAACACTTACAATGAAACATACAAAAATCTCAAGAAAAAAAATAATAACACTTGGACGAAAATTAGACAGGTACATACATACGTAAAACAGATCAGACCACGTACCTCGAGAAGAACAAAAGCATAAGTTGGCTTATGTCGATTTCTTGATTTTTACGTCATCGAAAAGAAAAATACAGCTTACGTAAGCTCAATTTTTTTCAGATTTTTCTTTTACGTATTAAGAAAGCAGTGTTAAAATTTGTTGTTTGTGGATTTTTGCCTTGGACAAAAATTAATTTGACAAAAAAGTAATTTTATGGGTTACGCAGAAAATAAACAAAAATTTACAAGTAAAAAACTTAACAACTTTTTACACCTGAAGAAATGTGTTTATTAAATTCAGTAAACTTTTAAAAGTCTTTTTTGTCGCAAAGTTTTAAACTTCCAATTTAAGTAAACTCTATAACTTTATTGTTCCTTACACTTAATT
Organism: Scoparia ambigualis; assembly: GCA_963921215.1. Lineage (NCBI taxonomy): Eukaryota > Metazoa > Arthropoda > Insecta > Lepidoptera > Crambidae > Scoparia > Scoparia ambigualis. Next base: position 35,820,197 of record OY992511.1, on the reverse strand, counting down.
ATTTCTCTCCACAAATTATCGCGATTACCAATAGCTATTGAATTAACTTATTTACAAATAAAAGCTGTTTGAATGATTAAACAAATGGATTAGCATATTTTCTAAACATAATACCGGTTACGACTTTGTTCCCCTAAAAATATAAATGTTCATTTCACTTAAGCTCTCATACTCACGAATTCTTAGTAATGATACCGAGTAAGCACGAATAAGTGCAGGTGTGCGGGGGACGGGGTGGGTGTGCCGTTTCGATAACTGCGAGTATCCAAGATTATTATGCGGAGTGCAGCGCGGAAGTACTATTAATTGGGCTGTGCATCAAAAATAGATCGACGTGAGAGTTTATTGTGACAAATACAGTCATTATCACAAGATAATGAACACCAGATGTAAAAAGATTATGGACATGCTAGGTAAGTACAAAGTTAAAAACCAGTACAAGCAGTAGTTGTGAATTCATTCATTTAAGTAGGTAGTTATTTTGATTCATAATTACGTAGTTGTTGTTACCTGAAACCTTACCGTGAACCTTAGTTACATTGTTTTATTCTAGCTAATTATTATAGTCTAGCATTTGAAATAAATTTATGTCGTTATTTAATCAGATAAATTTATTAAATGTTTCTATCTAGCCGCCACCTCGAGTCGTGTTGTCGCTGAACTGTAAGTACCTATGTAGTTAGTAGTTATTAGGTACTTTTGTGTCCATATTTATAAGCCTTAGTTGACTTCTAAATAACTAGCGCAAAATGAATTATTGTCTTTGCTTCTAGCTATTTAGAAGTTTACGAATTACTTAATGTTAACTATTAGTGCCCATCTTGTATATCTACTTGTTTGCAAAGGGCCGCCAACTCTGAGGTACGGGATTCGATCCGCGGATAGGTCAATGTAGAAAAATATTGTTTTTATTTTTCTCGTATGCAGATGTATGGGCAGAGTTTGAGGTAGGTAATTTCGTTTCTTCTGAGTTTCTTAGAACACTGCTTTAGATACTTAAAATTGCTGTAGGATTTTTATGATCAGTTAACGTATATTATTATCATTAATTTATAGGATATTAGAATATAATAACACCTCCTCCGTTTATCCATAAGGAAAGCCAGTGCCCCAGCAGTGGGGACATTACAAATGGCTGATGACGAACAATTGAACGTCATAAAATGTTTTTTCAGTTTTTGGTACAGGTGGTCTATGTATGTGTTTTTTTTATTTAGTTCAAATTGTAAGCATGAATGCGTAACAAAGAAACTAACTAACCATACTACATAAGTAGGAATTGAGATTGGTTACTAATAAGGACAACAAGCATAGCCTGTATTGTTGCATTGAATTTGATTGCTATTGAATGGGTAAAGATAATAAATGTACTCGTTTTTTTCTTTCTTTCTTTCTTCCTGTAACTCTACTATTACAGAAAAACCTGGCGAGGCTTTAGAAAATGTTTACGAATATTCTGGTCCATCAACGAGTCGTCACTCTTAAGGTATGTACAGCTATGATGTGGTTTTTCTAAATAAGATAAAACAAATAAAAATATAGAGTTGATCGTTATTTGTTGACCGTAATCACAACTTTACTTAAACATTTGATTTTTTAATGATAATGATATAATTTACTTTTACAGTAAAACCTGGTGAAAAAGAGGCTTTAGAACATGTTTACGCATATCCTGTTCCATCAACGAGACGTCAGTCACAGGGTATGTACACCTGATGTGGTTTTTTAAATAATATAAAACAAATAAAAATATGGAGTTGGTTGTAATTTGTTTGCAATAATGACATCTTTACTTTAACAACTGATTTTAAATGTTAAGTATATCATATAATTTATCTTTTGATATTGTCGGATTGCCTTTTTTCATTATTATTTTAATGATATTTAATTAGTAATTAACCTGACAATAAATAACGTTTATCTGTGGATTGAAAAATCAGCTTTTCTTTTCTTATCAATGTATTTAGATCGGTGTTATTAATCACAAACTTCTCTTAAAGAAAACCTCGGAGAAAAGGAGATTTTACAAGATGATTATGAAAATCCTGGTCCATCAACACGCCGTGGATCAACTTGTCGAGATACAGCCAATGTCGACTACAACGGGAAGAATTCAAGTGATGTGGAAGAACCTTATTCTCCAGTTATATCAGAATATTTACCAAGTCATACCACAAGTCGTTCCCCAAGTCCAGTAAGGGAATTAAACTCTCCTTTGCCATCGTCACTTATTAATGAAATGATGAATAGTCCTGAGAATAATTCAGAAAGTCTTTAAATTTGATAACCCTTTTCAAATTTAAAGTATGGTTAATTTCGTAGCATCTCCCTTAGTTATTTACACAAATGAAAACGTTTTGGATCATCCTAATCCTTTTAAGGAAGTAAAAGCAGATCCAAAATTACCTGGAAAATTACTATATAAATGTGATTTTGAGCAAGAAAATTACTACGTACTGGACACTTGTAATCGTTCCTCGTCGCGTAAACGCAAATTTAATGGGATACCAGCAGAGTGTGAAATAAAACTAGCATACAATGGTCCGTTACCAATATCAAAAGCCCTACATAAAGACTCGTTGAATTCTTCCTAGTAGTTTGATTACGCTGCAGCGTAATCAAACTACTAGGAAGAATTCAACGAGTCTTCTGGGGTCTCGGTAGCTCAGCGGTTAGAGCAGTGGACCGGCAATCCAAAGGTCGTGGGTTCGAATCCCACTCGAGCTTCCTGAGACTGGTTGATTTTTTTCTAGTAAACATTTTATCCGTTATCTATATAGCATTGTGAATGCAAAATTTCAATAATAAAGATATTTATAAGCAATTACGTCTTTATCGATTGTTAAATACTTGCAATAGTATTTCTTTCGAATGTGAGGGTAGACTTCACAGTGACGTAATACCGCTGGCTTGCAGCATAATCAAACTACTAGGAAGAGTTCAACGAGTCTTCTGGGGTCTCGGTAGCTCAGCGGTTAGAGCAGTGGACCGGCAATCCAAAGGTCGTGGGTTCGAATCCCACTCGAGCTTCCTGAGACTGGTTGATTTTTTTCTAGTAAACATTTTATCCGTTATCTATATAGCATTGTGAATGCAAAATTTCAATAATAAAGGCCCTACATAAACATTTAAATAGCTTATGTGAACTTACCGCAAAATACCGCAGTGTCTCAAGACGAAAGTCTTCGACCAGTGTGTGTTGCCAGTGATGACATACGGTACCGAAACGTGGTCGCTCACTATGGGCCTTATTAGCAGGCTCAAAGTCACGCAAAGAGCAATGGAGAGGGCTATGCTCGGGGTTTCTCTACGTGATAGAACCGATGGCCGTTGGGGCAGAACGGCTCTCGAGTGGCGACCGCGCACCGGAAGACGCAGTGTGGGCAGGCCTCCAACAAGGTGGTCCGACGATCTGGTGAAGGTCGCGGGTAGCCGCTGGATGCAAGCAGCACAGGACCGGTCGTGGTGGAGATCCTTGGGGGAGGCCTTTGTCCAGCAGTGGACGTCTTCTGGCTGATGATGATGATGATGATGATGTGAACTTAAAGCCATACCGGCTCACTACCAAACCTTTTTCAAAAACCTAACCGCAGAAAATGAAATACTACATGACACGTCCGATAAGGAATAAAGTTTTTTTAGTCTTACTATTAAAAGTCTATTCCTCATCGGACGTGTCTACGTCGTGGACGACAGCTAGTTTGACACATTTAACTCTGAGTTAATGCTACTTTTGCATAAGTACTCTGAGTAAAATGTTAACCTAGCTTGGCGCAAGTGGGCCTTAGTAACTAAATTTATATATGCAAGTCAGAAGCTGTTTTTATATGTCTGTTTTTATTTTTGTTTAAGTCCTTTTTATGTCAGCAGATAATATTAGGTAGTGTGTTTATTTATTAGTTTTATAGATTTTAATTTTGTTACGCATGTCAGATGATTCATAGTTTTTGTATGTCCTAATAAAAAGTATAAGTTAGTTTCATAATTCATTTTAATAAGTGAGCATAAGTATTAGATATCGCAAAACTCTGATCTCATTATATATTGTGAAAGTTATAATTTTATAATTTGATTTTAAAAAACAGAATATTTTTATAATTACTATTAAAAAAATATATTATGTCTCCGTATCCATTTAAAAATTGCGGCATTGTCTGTTTTTTATTGCAATAAAAGTTATTTGATATCAAAAATAATATGCTTTTTATAATTTCATTAAATTATTAAAGAATTCTCCCTTAACAATTCATACTCTCGTCATAAGAAAATAATAATCTAGACAAAAAAGGTGTTAATGTTTTGACCCAAATACATTTCTTACATTTTTCATTAATAATAAAGGTGTAAGGAGTGCTTAATTTTATTGTTCAACAAAAAAAATCAGTGAAAAAAAGCATAATATCGATTACATTTCTGTCAGGTTCCATTGCCTTGTGACGTTGTCACGAATATTTTTTCTAAACATATAAATTTTTAAAATAACAGTGACATTTGTGTTTTACATTTCTCTTTTAACAAAACAGGATAATAAAAAGTGACGTTATTTAAATAAAAGGAAATAAGTAAAATTGTATTAACTTTTAACTTTAGCTTGTATTATTAATAAAAACGTAATTTTTATACCAAATTTTTCATAAATAAGGCGATGTTGTCAGACTTTTTAGTAAAAACTTATTAAGATTTTAGTAGTTTTTTCGCTCTCCTGTAAAATGTACTTTTTCCACTTATGCTTTTGTTCTTCTCAAGGTACGAGGTACAAACAAATTAACTTATATAAACAAACTTTACAAACTAATAAATAAATCGTCTGTGCAAGGCCAGCTGCCTCAGCAATGCTTTTGTGGCAATACGCAGAAAGCCACAGAAGCGCTGGTTTTCAGACAGCTCCCTGGACGTGAGGTGGCGTAGACAGGTCTCTGTCTACGTAAGGTGGTAATTTGTGATAAATTAAGATAAAATACTTAAATATAAAGGCAATAACAAATATATATTTTACCTACCTATGTCGTCTCTCTATTTTAAAGCCTCTTCTCCATCCTCTTCAATTAGGTGATAAACTAATTAAACAGCTATCCTCCTGGTAGGTTAGTGGTTATTCTTGGATCAAGGTCTGCACCATCGGGTTAATCGTCCGTCGGCGCCATGCTCGCTCAGCGCGATGATCCAGATTTATTTGCCAACAATCTGACGTGACTATGTGACAAGTGACACGATACATTCGCATTTGAGTGTTACCTACATGTTCATTGCGAATTTAGGATGTTTGACGAATCTATATTAAATTACCTAGTTGTTATTATAGTCGTAGGTACTAACTGAAACAGAGTTCATAGGACGACCTCCGTAGTCGAGTAGTTGACACGCCGAGTATTGCGTCGCGCCATCTCTAAAGTCCCGGGTTCAATTCCCGGTCGGGTCAATTTAGAGAAAACTGTTTTTCTAAATTGATTGATTGATTGGCTAGATAATTGGTGTGAACGTAAACCCATTTTTCAATCCTCTTGCTCAAAAAGACCGTCATTGTAGCGTTCCAGAGCGAGGAAAAAATAGCGTTTCTTGCCCTAGGGGAAAAAGTTTTTTCTTTTTAATTTTTGTATGTCAAATGACAATGAACAAGTCATAAGTAAAATAATCATGAATGAAGACTCGACATAGGTAAGTATACTGTTTACATAAATCAACAACTTTTTGAGTTATTTATTTAAAGATTATGATAGAATTAGTAATCATTTGAATCTATGGACAACGCAGACCACGCCCACACAGTCCACGCTTCAGCAGGAAACAACTGCACAGTCGGCACATTTGCTTAGGTGGTGAGCCTTTAGCCCGTTAGTCGCTTTTACGACACCCAAGGGAAGAGAGGGGTTGGTAGTAATATTTTGTTGAGTCCACAGAAATGAATCAAAGATGAGCCCATCGCCGGTCTATTCTGTTAGATGTATGTGCAGTCTTTAGCCTTTTACGACACCCAAGGAAAGGGAGGGGTTGGTAGTATTATTTTGATGAGCCCATCACCGCTCTATGCTGTTGGATGTATGTGCAGTCTTTAGTCCGTTAGTCGCCTTTTATGACACCGAAGAGAAGAAAGGGGTTGGTAGTAGGTATTATTTTGATTAGCCCATCGCCGCTCTATGCTGTTGGATGTATATGCAGTCTTTAGGCCGTTAGTCGCCTTTTACAACACCCAAGGGAAGAAAGCGGTTGGTAGTATTATTTTGATGAGCCCATCGCCGCTCTATGCTGTAGGATGTATGTGCAGTCTTTAGTCCGTTAGTCGCCTTTTACGACATCCAAGGGAAAAGATGGAAAGACTGAACATACATCCAACAGCATGAGCGGCGATGGGCTCATCAAAATATACTACCAACCGCTTTCTTCCCTTGGGTGTCGTAAAAGCAACTAATGGGTTAATTTTTAATAAAATAAACCAATTCATATTGTATTGGATTGTTTTATTTTCTCGCATTCGTAGTGAAAAGCTGAGTGTAACACACGGCGCTAAAAACCCATTAAAGGTTTTAGCGAGGGAGTAAAACTACATCGTATATAACGGGTCATTTTAGCCCCTTGTTTAATAATCTACTATTATTTATTTGTTATTTTATAGATAAAAACATTGGAAAAAAATTACTACTACCTATCTGAGGTGGGAATCGAATCCAAGTCCTTATCAATCCAAGCGGCTGCGCGGATCACTCCGCCACCGACTGTAACAGTGTTTTATGTAACAATATAATCTCAAAAACTGAAACCTACTACTTACGTAAACACAATTTTAAAACTTATTAGTAATTGAGTAATATTAAAAATATTAAAAAATTAGTTATATTCCGTAATATGTACATACAAACCAGTTAATGCCTTTTCTTAGGCAGCAGCACTCCAATTGGCTGGTTCCACAAGACACCTGTCTCACCTTACCTCCCGACCAATCAGCGTGCGGCACACCTGTTCAATAAAACTAAGGCGTGGCTTCACCTGCCAGGATAAAGGCTGAGAACCCCGCCTTGGATACATTTTATTCTTTAAAGTACACTCTACATTTATCATATAGAGTGAAGTTATTTTATTTTTTATTCTTGCTGTAAGTAATAACTTGAGTATCACTGTTTTTGTTTGTTAGATTGTCGCTCACGCTTTGCTGTTAACTTTATTAAAATTAATTGGTTTTTATTAAACTAAGAACGATCCTAAAAAAACATTGTCTAAAATAAATACAATTAAACATGATTAAAACGACTTACAACTAAAAGATAATTCATCATGGATGGAACGATACAAAAAATAAACTAAAAATAAATAATAAATTGACATTAGGTCATTATCGTCAATGTCATCAACATCAGCCTATGTCAGTCCATTGCTAGAAGACTTAAGGCCTCTCTTAATGCATGCTACTGAGCCCGATCTATCGGCTATCCATCTGCCAGCTCTTATAATAGGTATATCGACTCTCCACCTAGCCGGAAGTGTCCTATACTACGTTTGCCTTTTATATATAAGTAGCAGGCCGCCAACGACTTCGTTCGCATGGACCCCGTACCTCGTGACGAATTTTCAAAATGACTCCCCTCCCATACCCCAGGGACGACGGATACATCGCATTTGTTATATCATCAATAGTTTTCGTAGCGCACGCGATGTAAGAAATTGATTTGAGTTTTAGTAAGGATCCCTAATTTTTTTGAAAATATTAGGTATACTTATAGCCTATGTCACCCGGAGATAGTGTACCTTCCCAACGGTAAAAGAATTTTTTTAATCGGTCTAGTAGTTTCGGAGCCTATTCAATACAAACAAACAATCAAATCATTCTTTTTTATATTATCAGTATAGATAATAATAATAAATCTTATTGATCATGTTTGGCCATGTAACATATTTTTGTAAAAACAATTATTTTGGCACGTGCATGGGTCGTTATTACATAACAATGGTTTGTTACTATTTATTGTTAAAGTACACAACTGTTTTTAGCCAAAATAAATTTAATTAAAATGTCTATCCCGCAGCTGTTATCATATCAGGCAATCTAACACTAATCATATTTTAAACAAGAGTAAACCAAACCTCTCATGGCTACAGATAAGAAAAACATTGATTTAATTTCACGTGCGGAGTATAAATTCGCTGCAAAATATTCAATACATTTCTTGAAATTACAAAGAAAAGAGTTTTAGAGTGTTCTTAATAAATTAAATACGACAGATCGTAAAAAAGCTCCGAGGTGTCCTCTTCTAAACTGCGCATGACTATTCGGGACAACGCGCATATTTCACACGCAAAAACGCGCGCGATCTCACCTATTAGTTAGTGCGGGCGTGCTCACCGCGCCGCGCCGTTGCCAAATTTTAAATTACCACGCTGCGTTAGAAACAGGTTAATATGTCTTTGTTATATTTTATTTCGATTGTTAAAAACACAACGAAAAAATATAGGTAGACATGCTAGTAAATAATTATACAAAAAAACTTTGGCAATCTCTACTCACAAGTAAGTATAGGTACTTGTATATCCGGATACTTTTAATACCTTAAATTATACTACTGATGGTAATCGATTAACGTAGCCTTTGGAAGTTTGCAAAACCAGTGCTATGTATGGTTGCCAACCTATAACAATATCCCTTATCGGCTCTAGGTATTTATCAACAATGCCTGCGACGGAATTTTCTAGCCTGGTTTAATCGTATGTATACTTTGAATGTCGTCAAACCAAGCAAAGGTCGAAGGGAACAATCGCATCAGAAAATAGAGAGAGGTGGATGGTAGATAAAGAACACTCATGCGGAGACCTAACACGTAATATTATGCCAATTACGACACACGACACCAAACCACCGGTCTGGTCTTAAAAATGACATGGCATCCAACCCAAGTCACACAGACACAGGGGATATTGTGTCTTGAATACATTTACACTTATATTTTTGCGTATAATATAAAGTTCTTTTTAAAAAAGAACGATGACTGCTGCCATTTTTTGTTACCGTAACATAGGATAGAGCTAATAAACTCATATAGTATTTTCGGTCTTTACTAACTAAATTACCTTTGTACATACAAAAACAATAAATTACAAAGAAATATTTTATGAAAAACATAATATTAATTACTTTACCAAGTGATGTCTTGTTTTAATTGGCTATTTCTATGATGTTATCTGTCAGTTATTACACGGCGCTTTAGTTTGGCAGTGGCGGAAATCCGGTGTGTAACGACTTGTAATGACGTGTGGACGTCTCACCTGGCTGCCTCGGCGCGCTCATTAGTGGAAAGAGATGGGACAAACTTTCCCCGTTTATCGATAAACTAGCTATAGCGTGCAGCTTTGCTCACTGTACTAAGTTGGTCGTTATCTCACGTCCGGTGCGTACTTTTCCGGAATTTATATAGCCTACCTCAATTATTACATGTCTATTACCATAACAAAATCTACCTGTTAGCACGTGTAGTGTGCAAACACGCTAATAGATATTATATTATTCTAATTCATTAGAAAATACAAACATTAATGCAAAAGGTACCTTGTACAAAAATATTTATATTATTAATATTTTAAGCATGTCTTTCAATCTATGAGTTGCCCTCTTTTAAACAAACTAGTAGTTTCCACTATTAGACATTTATAAATACGTGTAAAGACGATGTTTTCGTGTCCCTCACCTACGTAGGTCAGTCTATTTGCGGGTATCCAACGACATCCCATTACAGCAATCGTCGCAGCCATACACAATGATGGATTCACCGCTGAGAGATACCAGATCATCGCTACGATTTATATTCAAGATGCGAAATGATTAAACCTTTTATGTTATGTAGTGATACAAAGATTTTGCTTATGGAATTGCAGTTCTAGATTTGTATACGATGACAACTCTTTCAGCTTTGAAATTATTATTTTAATTGTTAGATTTATGAAGTTTTAATAATATTTCTTCACGCATTCCAAAGATCGACAGTTCATAAATGAATTATCTATCAAATATAAATTAATTAATTTAAAAAAAAATCCTGCCATGTCTTACATTTTATATGATGTATTAGCACAACGAGGACCACACATATTATTTTTCAATGCCGCGACCACACGCATAGAAAACTTCAACAAGCCGTCACAAATTCAAACGTGTGGATAGAGTGTTTGGCTTGGTTTGCAAGCGCTTGTAGCCGATCCGTTGAAAAAATCACAAATCCAAACGTTTGTAGAGGTTTGGAGTTTGTGGCAAGTGCCAAGCGTGCGGACGTAGCATAATATATTAGGGGAATATTTAGGTATACATTGAAATAAAACAGACTATAAGAGAGATCGACCACGACCCTGCAAATTTCCTAAAACGTCAAAACATAATAAAATGTAAGATAAGATTTCAAAGAACTGTTGAACACACACAGTTTGAACACGGCTACTTTTCGCAATCTGAATATTTTTTTTGGTGTGTGGTGTATTTGGAAATGCCGGTGCCAAGTAGTGCGACGTTGACGAAAAGCTTTGTTAAAATGAAAAATAAAAACAATTATCGAGTGGTTTGTGTTCGCACCGCCATCACTACTCCTCAGGCGCCAAGCTTGCCAAAACAAATGAACGAATCCGTACACAGACGCCACAGACAAGTTGCCGAATGGTTCGCGCTGCAGCGGTGGCGCGGCGGCGAGTGTGATGCCATCATGGACGTAATGTTTTAGTATATTACGTCCATGGATGCCATCGAGGAATTATAACTAGAGCAGCTATTCCATGGAAAGAATGTGCTCAGCTAGATGACAACTGATAGCACGTGGGGCGTAGGGGGCGGCCGTGCTTTATTGTTAGTTGTTTGCATCCCATAGTTTGCAACCCAGCGCGCAAAAACTTGCTTCGAAATGTCGCCTCTAGTCACAATACATCAACCTCTATGTGTGACGCTCCGGGACTTGGCACATCGGGGACTAACTGCTCGTCTTACCGCTCTACATACACGCGTAAGAGCTAATTACCACGGTTTGAGCTATTTCTGCATATTGAAAATAATAATTTATTTTTCTCGATGAAAGATGGGAGCAACAGTATTAGTACAGCAATATGTATGCAATGCATAATCTTGCTCGAATTTTGTGCCACTTTTGTTTTATATTTATTTCATGACATAAAATAAATCTGATGATTTAAGAATATTTACAAGGACTTGGTTATGAATGAAAAATCACAATAAAAATAATGTTTTCTGGGATGTAAATATAAAACTCATAATTATCCGTAACTGTATAAATGTCTATTTGCAGGTTTAAAATTGCAATAAATTAATAAGCAGTTATGTTACACCGTACCGCTGACACCGAACTCCTAAAAGTGGCGTAATAAAAAGCCCGGCCTTCTAATTACGCCCCAACCTGGCTATCGGATAGCAATTTGCAGCCGCCATTGGGAGCGGGAATATATCGCGCCCAAGGGCCTGCGCCCACCTTAAGGCAAGGCATCCCATATTCATTCATCCAACATTTTTTAAATGATACTGAACCGATAATGCCTTGGCGTGAAACAATGACACTCTTTCCTGTTGTGTTTCGTCCGGTGAATAAAGGATCTGAGGCCCGGCCCATCTCCCACATTATTCCTACACCTTTCCTTCCTCACAGATCCTACTGGTTCCTCAAAGTCAGCAACGCATCTTTGACTCCTCTGGTTTTGCGGTGATTACTTTCCATCGGGTTACCTGTTGTTTGCCTCCTATTCAGATTAAAAAAAAAGTTAATCGGTCATACCGCTGATGGAGCACGACCACCGCAGCTCACTGACCATGAAGCTTCAGTTCCTATGCCTTGCATCATCATCTTTGACCTTTGCATCTATAGCAGATGATTTATAGGGCAATGTTTGACAGACATCAATTTTGATGGCTAAATAACTGATGCGAGAGCGGCGTGATCTACCGCAAGCCTGACAGAAAAAGTTTGCGGCGGCTGGTGCAGAGTACAGCTCTTACTCCTCTATACCCTGTTTATTTCTCTGAATATAGTAATATTGAAATCGAAAACCATTATTACGCATATTAAAATTTCATGATTTACATTGTATAAATTAGGTAAGTACTAAGATGTTTTTTCACAATTTCCCGGTTTTAAAAGGTGCACTGTTGACCCCTTAAGTGCGCTGATATCTGAACCGAAGGTGCACTGCCTAAACTGCCTTATCTGGCGAGAGTGCCGTGGGGTGAAATCTGGCCTTTAGTACTGAAAAAAAATGATGTTTCTCTATATTTACAAACCTCACCTACGATATTAGATGAGTCTACGATACCACGTGTTAAGCTCTTCGCGTTCATCTTACCTGATGGTAAGGGACCGATAAGGCCGAAGCTGGAAACGCGGTTCACGGTATCCCGATCCATTGAGGAACTGGTGGTCGGAACGCAACAATACTTTTAACATTGTTTTTATATCCAGACTTTGGATGAGATGGTGTAGCTCGCGGGCGTACATAACAAGTCCTACCGCCAACCAAATCAAATACACAAACATGCACTCCCAGCTAGGAATAGAACCTGAAACCTCTGGGTCTTAGATCTGTAGCTGAACCACTAGACCAGCAGACGCTGTTAAAACTTTAACTTAAAAATGAGTTCCCAACTAAAGTAGTAATTTTTTATTTTAAACTCTTGGATCGAAACATTAAGAATAGTAGATTGTTATACAAGGGGCTAAAATTACACATTATATACGAGGTAGTTTTACTCCCGAGCTTTAGCGAGGGAGTAAATAGAAACCGAGTTTTAATGGGTTTTTAGCGCCGAGTGTTACACTCTGCTTTTCACTACGAATGCGAGAAAATAAAACAATCCAATACAATATGAATTGGTTTATTTTATTTAAAATTAACCCGTTAGTTGCTTCATCGACACCCAAGGGAAAAGAATGGTTGGTAGTATTATTTTGATGAGCCCATCGCCGCTCTATGCTGTTGGATAGTAGATATGTGCAGTCTTTCCATCTCTTCCCTTGGGTGTCGTCAAAGGCGACTAACGGACTAAAGACTGCACATACATCCAACAGCATAAAGCGGCGATGGGCTCATCAAAATAATATTACCAACCCTTCACTTTTCTTTGATTTGGTAAAAGGGGACTAACGGACTAAAGACTGCACATACATCCAACAGCATAGAGCGGCGATGGGCTCATCAAAATAATACTACCAACCCCTCCCTTCCCTTGGGTCTCGTAAAAGGCGACTAATGGACTAAAGACTGCACATACATACAACAGCATAGAGCGGCGATGGACTCATCAAAATAATACTACCAACCCCTCTCTTCCCTTGAGTGTCGTAAAAGCGACTAACGGGCTAAAGGCTCACTACCTAAGCACATGTGCAGACTGTGCAGTTTTTTCTTGCTGAAGCGTGGTCTGTGTTATCTCAAAAAAGTTGTTGGTCTAAGTAAACAGTAATAAGTCGAGTCTTTATTCATGATTATTCTACATAAGACTAAATACTTTTTCGTTTTTGTAGGCTCATTGTCATGTGACAGACAAAAATTTAAAAAAAAATTACTTTTTCCCCTAGGGCGAGAAAAGCTATTTTAGCCCCGCTCTAGAACGCTACAATGACGGTCTTTTTGAGCAAGAGGAGTGAAAAAAATATTTCGTCGGATTTTTATTAATCGGATTCTGAGCAAAACAAGCAAGCATTAACATTTTATAGCTTTTTTAAAATCAAATCGTAATTAGAGTTACTTTCTACACAGACACAACAACACTAGTCACCAGCCTACGTAGACCTGAACGCAACAATTTTAACTGCATTCCGAAAATTCCATTAACCGAAAATATACACACACATAAATCGTGATCCGAGTGTCCGCGCAGCTGTTCCCAAATGCACAGATTACCTGAGAAATATCGTTTATTTCAAAGTGAAAAAAGTTCACCGTGCCAACAAATGTCTGGCACGGCCACAGTAAGGTGTTTATAGCCGCGCTTCACGATAGCGGCTATTAGAAATCGTGTCTCGATAACGCTTAGGCGATCTCGGCTCGCTAGAATATGCACCTAATCCTATTAAATGCTACGAGCACTCGTGTAGCCAAAACATATTGTTAACAATATTCTTGAGCTTTGGCAACATTTTGTCTAGAGCCACGTCTAATCAATATCAATAGACGTTCAAAAATGTTAACTCTGGAAAAACAAATTCATAGAAAACATTAAAGACATAAGCATGTCTTTAATGTTGTACTGAGCAAAGGCAAAGATTAAAAGGAAGCCTTTTAATCTTTGTCTATGCTTAGCCCAGATTACCCTGAAATTATTTTTGGTATCCAAAGTTTATAACTTTTTTATATGTCCATACCCAAGTAACAAAGTTCTCCTGTAGTGCACAGTTTACAGGCTTACAGCACTAGTACCTCTCTTTTAGTGGTTCCAGGTTTTACTACCAAGCTTATAACAGGTTACACGGAGCTCGTTTGGGTTTATAGTACACCTGCTCTTATAAGTTGCCTTATAGTCGTGTATAGAACGAAATTATAGGCGCAGTAATGGCTAAGGTGACCTATAAAAGGGTTGCATAGTGTAAATACACTTGAGAAAACTTGCTCCTGTCAGTTACACTTATAATCGCCTACAAGAAGTAATTATAAATCCGCTATAAGTGTCATACGCCAGTAATAGTAATTTCGGAAAAGCGATGGGTGTTTAAACGCCCCGTAGGGTAATCAACTACTAAGATAAAGTATGAAAGGTATCTATGTATTAAAGCAATAAAAGACCAAATGTGTCATGAAACCACCTTTTATTTGGAATAAACATTTAAATAAAATAAAATAAATAAAGAAAAATTTAATCAACAAAACATGGTTTCATGTTAAAAGGTTTTTTACAAAATAAATTTGTTTTCTCCATAAAAACATAAACTTTTCTGTTTTCACCCAAATGACAGAACCTATCAAGTCCGGTAGTTTTGCGACAGTTTATTGTAAAGAACTTACACACGCTTTGCTATTCTTTTGTTTATTTCTAGCAAGCCTCTTGCTACTACTCTGAGATAAGATGGTAGACAGACATATCAACTTTTTATGCCATGCTTTTGTTAATGCTAAAGCTCAAGTGGATTATAATATTCGTTATCTTTGATTATAATAGTTCTTCTGATTACATGGCACACTCAGAGCAAATACAAGCTAAGCTCGTGGATGGAGACAGTTGCAGTAGTTGATATCAGCTCAGGTTCAGTGGCCTCGGTTATACTCGCATTTTGATCCACAGGTGTTTAGGCTTTACCTCTTCTCTTCGCTCGCTAATACAGCTAACATATTTTCACTGTCCCAAGATTATTTGTCTGCACATACTATGAACGCTTGAGCCACATGAGTAAATACCCATGTGCTTGAGCCCCCAGTGCGAGCCTGCTGCAACTACTTTGGCTCCAGAACCCTCGTCTGTGGTTTCTGCGTTTGCATTTTCTGAAGGCAAAATGGGTACGCCACCCGTCAATTGATCCTCGGCGTCAATGTATTCCAGTTCTTCAATCATTTTGGGAAGTTTTAACGATTATCTATGTGAAGGTCTGAAAAATATGATAGCGTTGATTCCCCTACAGGGCGTTTAAACGGCCATAAACTTTAGAGACAGATATTGTTAATTAAAACTCAATGCTAAAGTTTTATTTCCTATTTACGTACTAGGTAAAAGTTATAGATTAATAAAAAAATAAGAATTGTAAAATATTAGAGCAAAATATGGACAGAAACTTGCCTTTTCGAAGCCATGGTGACAGCTAATATTCTCACTTAATTTAAAGATACAACAAAATCTTTTTTTTTAAATTTCTACTACTCTTTAAAAAAAGAATCGTAACATCTGTAATCTATATTGACGAAAAAGTAGATCACAACACACAAAAACTACATTTAATTGAGTGTAGAATTAATACTCTTGTTTTGGGCGTTTAAAAGGCTCGTATAGGGGAATCTGGGTTAGTATATATACCATTATGGAATTACTAGCGGCCGCTCGCGGTTTCACCCGCGTGGTTCCCGTTCCCGTAGGAATATCGGGATAAAAAGTATCCTATATGTTATCCCAGGTTATAAACTATCTGTATGCCGAATTTCAACCAAATCCATTCAGCAGTTTTTACGTGAAAGAGTAACAAATATCCATACATACAAACTTTCGCGTTTATAATATTAGTAGGATGAGTTTACTATGTTCACCAACCTGCATCTCATGTGCCTGCATTTTGCAAGCGTGGTGATTAAGCCAGCACCCACCAATGATTGTTAAGTTAGAGACTACACTGTACTTAGCATAGTCAGCCAAAACGTCACATCGCTGAAATCAGGTCCTTCAACTATTGTTTTCTAAGATTTACGCGAGCACTACACATTGAAATGAAATCCGTAAAAAGGGTTTAATTTCAAGGACCTTCAACATTGAGATATTGGGCCATTAACAAGCACGCTGGTCCCATTTGGGTTGGTGGGTTTTCATCATCATCATCAGCCGATAAACGTCCACGTCCACGGCCTTCCCACGTGGGAACTACTCATGGGTAGATGGGCCATATCCCACCACGCTGACCCGATTCGACTTAAAGGATTTAAACGAGTGCTATCTTACGATAACAACCGGACGGAACCAATGGCGAAACATGCATTCTGAACCAAAGAAAAGCTCGCAATATTTAAATTTGGTCACCTATTCTGTGACCGGCATAACTCGCAAAATCTTAAACCAAACGCACAAGCCCACGAGCTGCTTTTGTTTATTGACGGCTACAATTGTATTAACATTGTTGTAGTTCTATTTGGGTGCACGCAATGTTTTGTGGGTTAACAGACGTCTAGACTAGGGTAGACCAAAATACTTTTCGACTTTACTTAGCAGCAGCACACATTAAAATAGATAAGAAAGCTGACGCTGATCCCACCAGAGGCGTAGCTGTCACCGTGACAGCAATAACTGTAGATTACTGCAAGAGTTAAAACGCCGCGAGTGGTAAAGCTGATATAATAACTCCTTTTAATTGCCACTAAAGAAACGTGTTTTGAATCAATTTGTACAGTAAGCTTTATAACGGTGGTCTAATCGTATTTCGGAAGGCTTTTAAGCGCGTTAAAACGTTATTATGACGTTTTTATATTAATTCTGCGCCACCTGTTTGTGCGACATGTTTCTGGATTGCTGTGTGACTTTTTTTACGAAATTGTTTTGCGGTGATGCTCTCGACACCTATTTAGAGAGATTTGTGATTCGATATAAAGCTGTATACTTTCAATGATTTTTAAGTATAAGCATTTTTTTAACTGTATTATTCATTGTACCCTATCTAAATATATTAATTTTCACACCGTAACAACCTTCATCTCATTTAATTATAAGACGATAGGGCCTAAATTGAAGCATATCCGGCATGCTCAACTGGCAGCGAAAGATAACAATGCTCCTAACATTGTTCTTATGGCATACTAAGATAAGATACTCGTATCTACTAAAATGTTCATAAAACAATTCCTTCCGCTTACTAACAGAGTACCATACATACGTCTCGGTGGTTTTAAAGCATTTACCTTCAGGTCTTACTTGAGCCATTGTTGTGACCACTAGACAATAAAAGCAGTGAAATGAAGGAAAAAGCGTGCACACAAAGAAAGCATCACAACTGTCGTTTCAGTGAAGAAACAATGGCCGCGTTGTTCTCCGAAACATTTTAATTTTACATTTCCTCAGGTGCAGTCGGACCGGTGTCGCCGCAATCAGCCGCGGCGGCTGCCACCTGACAGTTGACGGTTGGCGTGACACTGACAGCTGACAGTTGACACCCGCCTGACAGATTGAGGCGCCCGGCCCGCCGGTGCTCTTTTGTTTCCGCACACCTATTTTTTCTTTGCCTATTTTAATGATTAAAAACTGGGGTGGCGAAATGATGCAGATTTCTAATCCGTTCATTTGTTTTCTTCTTTGCGTTCAGTTACTGTTTATTTTTCATTCTATTATATAGCTTGTTATTATTGAAGACGATTGAGTAACAATACAACAGTATTTACGTCAGTGAAACCGCTTCATATTTTTCTCCTACGCAAGTATAAGTTAACGAAATAGTTTTTCTTCACAAAACATTTTTAATGCTACCTATCTATCTTACTGACAGTGATTTGTGTCAGTAGATTTGTATGAAAATTAATTTTCTGAATATTGGATTACAGATCACCTTCAAAAATGGTTGACTATATAATTTATGGATTTAATGAGTCTAATCTGTAGACACTATTTTATTGTCATACGTTTCTTAAATTAGACCGTATTTTCCACCCAATTCCCTTTTCGTCTACAAATCAGGAGCTTGCCCAGCTTTCTCTACTATGGCTACCTCTAAAATTAGACTTGTGTAAATTCTTACAAAGTGTGTCAATTAATTTCATCCAACGTTAATGTTAATCAGTGATGAAATTATCATTTCAGTCTTAGAAAACAATGCCTATACTGATGTCAAATGGTCGTGTCCCGTGACAAACCTGAGCAACGTTTATGGCTCCAGCTTTCGATATTGTAAATTCATGTCTATTTATTGGAAATTGTGTGTTTGGATGATTGCAGTGTTTGACACCGCTCAATGGGGTGCTATTACCGAGTGTGGGCCAATCAGCGCACTCGCCGACTCGATCCCGCTTATTAGCACCGTCCTTTACTGCACCGTGTTCGTATTAGGAGGATAGGAGATTTTTGCTCAGCGCATTTTATGGAAATACCTTAGCGCCCGAGTGGCCAAGCGTCCGGTTGAATATTGTCAGTTCAGGCAAAGTGTTTTGGGAGTTTTCGATGCATAGCTCAGATTTGTGGTAATGCGGTGAAGCCAATACCATCAATCGTAGCGATGTCTTGATTCCAATGATGGAGGCTTTTTCCCAGCAGTGAGACAGTACACAGGCTGTACTTTACTTTATCTTAGTGAGGTTATTACAGATTTTATCGCTATCATTTTAGACATAATCATATTATGTTAGATATATCATTGTAGATTTACCTAGTATGTAAGTAGATATGTTTATTTTATTACAGTAATCATTACGTAATAGTTTTCTTAATAGGTCAAGGATCATAAGACCGCCGGCGGTAGCGACACAATTGATTTTTGATTGTGTCTGGTTTTATGATCCTCAAGGGGTTAACAGATGCTATCAAGCAAGTGTGCATGATTTTGAGTAGCAGTAAAGTAAAAATATTAGGAATATAAAATATACTATGGGACCGTGTCGTATAGCGGTGATAGAATACTACCACTCTCTCTCCCACTCTTACCTTGGGTGCCGTAAAGAGCGACTAAGGGACCAAAAACTGCACATACTTCCAACAGCATAAAGCGGCGATGGGCTCACCACCTGTCACGCTGAGCACATGTGCAGTCGCTATCTGGTGAAAGTGGACAATGGCAGAGGGCTGCTTTTGCGGTCCTCATTGACTAACTGTGTCTGACTAGCCCTTCAGGGATAATAGTCGTGATTATATGTATGTATGTTTGTATAAAATACCTAAGTATACGAAAATACGAGTGTCCTATTGTGAACGCTGTAGAAAGTAGATGGTAATTACAGTGACCGTGATGAGTTATTATGGCCCCGCAGCGCCTCGCTTTGGTCAGGTATTACGCTTTACAGACACATAGATGGGGAAATCATCACTTTTATGCATATTAATTAAGACATTTTTTTTTGACCGTTTTCAATTCAATTCAAAATTATTTATTTAATTTAGGCTACAATAATTGAGCACAATTATGAATGTCGCTATGCCATCGGTTCGTAACTCTAACTATGGGGCAGGAGCCTTGTACTGAGAACAATCGGCATGAAACTCAGCAAGGGCATTTCTTTTCTCTCTTTCTTTTACAGCCTCAATGCAAATTGGAAAACCGTAATGTCACAAAATTGTATTAATATTGATCATAATTATTATTACATAAAAGTTCAAGATTCGCACTAAAAAAGTCTCAAAACTAACATGCTGGCTAATTATATAAGTTAACTCTTCGATTTTGCCCAATCTTCAAAACAATGTTTATAAAAACGAAGTCTAGCTGACTGACTGCTGTTGCTGAACCTAGAACGCTGAAATTATCAGGCTCTTATTGCCATTTTGCGTTGCTCCTATTCAAACTATTTATGTGGGAGGTCGTGTAGGCAAATAAGATGCACAAACACTCTTTCTCTAATTTATTTTAAATAACACCAAAATTGCATTTGTTTGCGTCTTTTACAACCATGAGCCCCAAAAAATCCCATCTGGCCATCTGGCCAAAAAAACTTATTGCCAATCCGTATAGTATATAACTCAATAAATGTTGTCTCTTTCACATCTCTCTCTAGTATAATATACTATCCCTTTTATTCGGTTTTTTCTTACTCCAGCCTGACATTCCATTCCCACATTAATATTATAAATATTATTTAACAACCTGTACATACCTACATAAACTCTTCTGCAGCTGACAGTTGTTCGTATCCAGTAATCAGTTAATAAACGTACCAAGTCTGTATCTCATATTTGTAAAGTTATTTAGGTACTGTTGCCCCTTCGAAGTTGCTGAAGCTAAAAATTATTTATCATAATTAACTCCGTGCAATTTCATAGGTAAATCAGTTCATTAGCAAGTCGTCGGCTGATGAAAGCCCCGAAGCGTTAATAAGAGGCCTTTCTGTTTAAATAAAGGGTTTGATGGGAATTGATTGCTGTCACATTTCGTAATTACAGGGTCTTTATTGGCGTAATCAGAAAAGATCGAGCCTGATTATTATGATACCGTGAACAATGTTTTCACGTCGAGGTTGTTAAGTCTAATTTATTTTTGCTGAAGTCGCAGCGTGTTTCTGGTAATAAGTCCTCATGTAAGTACTTTAATAAACAACATCTCTACTGTAAAAAGTTACCACGTGATCCATAATAATAATGATAATTACAGTTCTATGTTTATAATAAACTTAAAAATGTAAGGATTAAATGTTTACTTACTAGAAAAAAATCAACCAGTCTCAGGAAGCTCGAATGGGATTCGAACCCATGACTTTTGGATTGCCGGTTCTAACCGCTAAGCTACCGAGACCCCAGAAGACTCATAGAATTCATTAAAAATGTAAACTTTTTATTTTATTATCTTGGTAGGTACTGTAAATACTTAAAGGTCTGATTCCATCAGCACCAAGACTAGCCTACTAAGGTTTATGATGGATGCTAAGACAGTTTTAAATGTAAGACTCTTTTTTTTACTATAAATAAAAATCGTTCTAACAGAGCAATTGGTCATAATTAGTTTTTTCATTAATATACATTTATTTAACCAGGTCAGCGCAGTGACTCATAGTCTGATCTCACCATGTGTAGATGACACATGGGGATACCAGATCAGATGATCATACACGTGGGAAGGCCTGAGTCCAGCAGTTGGAAGTTTATTAATACAAACATCACAAATTCAAACGAAATTCTGTTGTAGGCCTAAAAAAACAATCAGAATGATGTACCGATGAAAATCATATCTAAAGAATGCCTTCAGTTATTAAAGAAACAATAAACCCTCAGTATAATATCCACTCGCAGCCGCCAAGGTTGACGGCGACTGTCGCGCCATAAAGGTAAATCACAGAGTAAGCGCACGCGCAGAGCTGACGTCAACTAAGTGTTTGCCAACATGCATTACCTATTATATTTACTACTATTTCACGGGAAATTAAACGTTAACGAGAGACGTTTACGGCCATTTGGTCAGTATTCTATCCTGAGATGATGCAAAGATAACTATATCCGTTCGGCATCCGATTTGGTAGTAAAAAACCTTCATCATCATCTACAGTCTAAAATGTCCCATCAATAGGCTCAGGCTTACTTAAACACATACGAGTATCATCACATCGGAAGATAACCGGCTACGGTGGCCTAAAACGTCTTTTTGGGTTAAACGGTTACATTTCTACAGCAACTAAATCCAAGAGCTTAAAGTACCGTCCGAAGCTCGTAAAAGCTCGAGATATTTTGTCAATAGATTCAATAAATTGTAGTTTTCGTATGAAATCCAACAATATGAAAGCTCACTGATACTCTTTCATCGACGCACCGCAAGCAGCATCACCGCGCAACACGATGACAAACAAATCCTCAGAATTAGAACTACACCGTTTGAAACATCCGTTTCTCTTCAATAAATATGTCTCTTGAATCCAAGATATGATGTCGCGATGCAGAATAATTTTATTGGGCAATAAACCTGGTACTATTACATGGCGCATCTGTATCAATTAGCGAATATTCTAGTAGTAAAAGATCAAAGGCGTTCGCCGCTGCGCGGTGCGCGCGCGCAGTATGGCCTCGTTAAATATTTAATGTGTCATTGTAGAGTAATGGATAAGTGTTTGGTTCTCAGAAGCACGTGAGTTGATAATACATAGGAGGTCGTGATCAGTGGTTGTATTGACGATGCGTATGGGATTGCAACATTTTAATAATTTGCCTTTAAATATAAGAATTTTTTTAGGACATGCAGCCAACCCGCGACATGGCGTGCGCGTGATCCGATCTATCACAAAAGTCTTCGCCTTTGTCGATCTTCTACTCAGGTACATTCTAAATTTCTATTAGTAAAAGAGTAATTAGAATCGGCTCAGTAAATTACAAAAAACCAAAAAAACTAATGCAATTTATATTTTCTTAATATTACTGTTACCTAAACTTACTCAATCAATATAGATATACAATTTTTAATTCTGAGATCTATTGGTAAGATAACATGCCTCAAGATGACTTCCGGTTTACTCTTTTCTTATCAAATATCAACTATTAGTTTCGTAGACAACTTAAGACAGCTAAAGTGAGTTAAACCAAGCACCAAATGTCAACAACACCAACCGGCTCCCAAGTAACCGCTCAAAACTCGATAGCAGTAATCTGAAAATTATCATACGCGCGATCTGAGTAATGTGGCCACCGGAAATTGGGTCAGAGAGGGCCACTTATCCACCGGAAGTGGGCGCCCAGGGGCAACGTATTTCCGCTCCTGACTGCGCCACACCTCCGGACTGATTATGGACCCAACGCTGGGCTTTTGGGAAATATGTTTAAGAATTTTCTCACTTTCATTTTTGTGAGACTATAAATAACTCACTTTGTCTTATATCCTAGTGGAAAGGTCTCATTTTAGTTGTGGGGTATTCATTATATTATGCCGATGTAACGCTTCCGTAATTTTATGTATTAGTATCCATTTGTTAATCGACATAATTTTGATTATGTTTTTGTATACTTAACTGTACTACGAAGGGCTATACGCAAACTTCCAGCTATCGTTAAGTAAATAGTTGGTTTATAAAGTATGTATAATATTACATATTAAATATATATTGTTCATATTCACATCATAATATTTATACATATACTTATATCGTTTATGTTACATCTCCTCGTGACATCTTGATCCCTTCGTAGTAGCCGACGTCATAACAAAGAAGTGAAAAGATGCAATTACACTTATATCTACGTAAATAAATGTAAATTCACATATAGATAATACTAATATACATAATAAAGAATGTACACATATTTTACACCTGTAAAAAGTTGCCAACGGCTTCCGTGCACTTGCAGCCCACACCAGACCGTGGGTGGCAGACGTAACCCGCAACGGCCGGTGCAAGTGCCGGAAGAAGCCGAGTAAACAGTTTATGATGTCTGCTCGTCCATCGAACATAATAAACCTGATAGTTAATCCCTATCTAACAAGTTCTAAAACGAAAATGATGAATGCACGTCCAGCATCAAACGTTTACGCGTAACGTTTAGGTACTCTTAACGTAATACAAATCGCTAACTAAGCGATTGTCTTGTAATGCTTACTTTTTTGCATGATAATTATTTTCTGTTGACTGGCTACAATGATGCCAACAGCTTGTAATGGCTGAATTAATCAGATGTTTTTTTTTTATTTCAGAATGGTATAAAAACAAAGCACATCTAAAAAATTACGATTTTTAAATTTAACTTATAAATAAGTCAACGAACGCAAATTTTGAAGCCGTTAGAGGCTTCTTAAAGTAAATTTCTTTATACACAATGCGATTTTACAAAGAACGTTTAATTTAACTAATAGTTATACGTTTGGACATTGACATAGACAAAATATTTAAAGGCAAAGTCAAAGTCAAATTCATTTATTCAATTTATGCTACAATAATTGAGTACTTATGAATGTCGCTATGCCATCGGTTCGTAAGTCCTAACTATGGGGCGGGAGCCTTGTACTGAGAAGAACCGGCAAGAAACTCAGCAAGGGCATTTCTTTTTAACGACACAACACGTATACAAAATAATATATTGCTCAATTTAAAAAACACCAGGTGACTAATCAGATGAACAAGCTTTTAAAATATCTAAACAAATGCAAAATGTTGTTCGCAAACCAAAAACAAAGAACAACCGCGGGCACCGCAAAAACAAACGAATAATCATCCCGTCGGCGGAATCACACCCAAGCGCTCCACACGCCGATCAAAGATTAAGCCACGGCGAGTAAATAAAAAGCTCATTTAAATGCCATTAAAACTAGATGCGCAACAAGATTTAAGACCTAAGGAGGCCTCATTATTTTTGTTGGAGGTGCCTCCCGGAGGAGGGAAGGAATTTTAAGTGGTACGATTTATATAGGACGATTTGACGGGTGTACCGCGAATTTCGTTAGACGGAGCTTAGTGAAAGGGAATTCGCAATGATGACTTTGGGGAGTAGGAAGTTGGGAAAACAGGTTCGTGCTTACCGATGGGTCAGGAACAAACAGCATTACTTTACTTATTTACGATTTTGGTCTGCATTATAGTAAGCAATCAGTTTCCTACTGGAATCCTTATTTTCATAAAATATCCTTACTATAAGTAAAAAGTTTATGTTCAATTTTATGTTTTATAGTGCAAATTAGTGTGCATTGCTGTTAGCTTACCTAAGTAAATAAATAAATAAATGAGTCTGATATTGGGTGTACACTTTTACAGTGTATCTATATACAGGTCAAAAGTTACAACTTCTGATTTATGCATAATATAGCAAATTCACTTCATCGTAACTAATAAAATGATTTGTTGATGCAGCAGCTTCTCTTCTGATCTGTAGAACAATGGCCTTCAGAACGACATCGAACATTACCTTAAATTGTCTATTTCCTAACTTGCCCACGGTGTAGCTATTTTAACTGTCGATAATTATTCTCAGAAAAATACCATCCTATTTCAGAATGCTAAGCACGAGTTTTATTTACCATGCGATCACGTTACCTCAAATGAGAAATTTAGCATCTATCATTTTTGACTTCAAAACCGGACAAATTCACACACCGTCCAGCACAACTTTAAAACAATTGACGAATTATGAGAATAGAAGACACAAAACTGACGTCGTAGGGAGCAGACAGCTTACGAAAGTGAACGATGTCGCTTTAAAATAGTAATAAATCTGATCGGTGTTTAAATCTAATCCATTGGCAAAGAACAAAGAAGGGAGCGTTTATTAATACCACTTCCTATAGGCGTCCAGTCGCTGGAGCAATTAGCATTAAAGTTCACGTGCGCTGGCCATAAGTTACCTGTTTAACTGCTGCGGCTATTAGCTCTGATGAAGAGCCGCATATGGCCCAGGACGTCTCCGGCACGGTACTAAAGTGGTATAAAATATCGACGCGTGCGACAACATTTATTTTAGGAAAGGTGGGAAGGTGTGATTGCAGACCTGACAGTTCGTTGATGCCGGCAGGTAGTGATTTAGGTTTGTACCTATCCAGTACTACTACTGAACGTGCTTCAGAAGACACGTTGTTGTAAGATAGCAGTCGATGAACAATCAACATTGAGCCAGTGTAATATGTTATCTTCTGTTCTGGGAAGAACTGAGTCCAAGAATCAAAAATGTATATATCGAAAGTTTATAAAATGTATTAATATAATTTGATATTCAAATTATAATATTATTATCTTTATTTAATGTACATCTTAAGAAAAAAACTTTTACAATATTTTATATAAAAACATGTTTTCAATTTATAATATTTTATAAAAAACTTAATCTAGGTTGCCACCGGCAGCGGAGATAGACCCAATATCGGTGGTTAGGGCTGCAGAGTGAGAAACCTCCTAATATTATTATTATTGTTAAAAGATTAGTTTTGATATTGTTTGCCGACTTAAAAAATATTTATGGTTACAAAATTACTTTCGATTATTTATTTTATTTTTTATGATTGTGTCGCGTGTGATACTGCCACCGCCTCTTTTCCCATGGGCATTCGTAAAAGTCGACTAACGGACTTAAAACTACACATACATCTAACAGCATAGAGCGGCGATGGGCTCACCACCTGTCATGCTGGGCACATGTGCAGTCGCTATTTGGTGAAGAGTGGACTATGGTAGAGGACTGCTCTTGCTGTCCTCATCGTCTAGTCTCTGACTAACCCTTCGGGGATAATAGTCGTGAACATGTGTATGCATGTATTTTTTTACATGTAAATGTAAGTACTAAAATTATGTATTTTTATGGAAAATTTATTATTTCAAAATTATGCCATGTTATGACATGTTATAATCGAATCTTAAGATAAATAGGAAGATAGATATATTACACAGGTAGCGAACTATATCAACCATCTGTGATGCCCAAAACTTGTAGGCACCAAACTGCACACACCACCATCACCCGATCATTGCGCCCACCACGTTACGAGCGGAAGTGTTGCATTTCAAAGGGGCATTCTTGTTACCTGTGCACTAAAAATACCGCGCGAACAACCGGATAGTGCCGCCGGGATGCGATCGGCCGCGGCTGCCTTTGATCTGAGAGGTGGAAAGGCCTGCCCTCCTGTTTACTCGTCAGTCTTTTGGCGATACACCGCCTTGTAATTAACCTTAATTAGATCTATTTAGAGTTATATGAGGCTTTGAGGACTGATTAGCGTTATTGATAGTGTCAATTAACCCCTGATTTGTCGGTGGCCATTTTGCAATATGGCGCTTAATGTCGATCTACTTCCGCAGCATAATAAATGCATCACGCTTGTTACCCGAAAGTGGTAAGGCAGAGACCACTGATTATCACTTTAAATAATCCTTAAACAAATTAATGAAAGCATATGCAAATATTTAAGATTTACCCATTTTAATTTTGTTTCTAAATAGTCCATCAGTTTTAATTAGCTTTAGTTCTAATTAATGCGACAGTATTTTGTTTGTTTATTGACCTTCTTTAACATCTCAACTGAGCAACGGAACAACACTAGTTTTATTGCAATTATAGTTTTAAGGCTCGATACAACGAAAGGTTTTTTTATCCCCTTACCCCTAAGAAAGAACCATGGTGTGATTGACCGAACTTTTATAATTATTAAAATAGGTGCAACCGAAGAAAGAAGCTAACATCAAAACGTAAGTACATAAAATAAAAACTATTCCGTCACGTATGCAAGTGAGCCCGCCTGATAAACCCATCTATTTTTACCATCCACCAACATTTCAATTTTGACCGAAACACGAATTTCACACTGTCGCTACCGGGAACCGCGTAATAGTAAACGAGTTCCGGAACCCAAATCATCAGGCAGCCCCACCCAGCCGACAGACACGAACGGACGCGCGAAAATTTATACTAATGCAACATTAACGCAAAACACATCCAGTCGCGTGCTACTTGTTATACCCCCAACCATCGCTGGTAGCGCTAGCGCTGGTGTTCCGACGCTGAAACAATAGCTGCAATGGTCTTGGAAGACGGTAAACGACACGTGTTGTTTTAGCGAGTTGAAACGTCGGCTCCATGGAATGACAGGTGGACATTTGCTATTAGAAATCGTGTTAAAAGAGACAGTTGAGTTTAGAATGACATTATGTAATTAGCTTCAGGTACGACTTCGTTGTTTTTAGCGATACATACTTCATACAGTTCCAATTAGTATATTTTGTCTTTGTTTATAACAGACATTTCTAATTATGTTTTATCTTTACAGGTTATCGGTCCCTGACAACACAATTTAAAAATCTAACTTCATTACACTCTGAGTGCATTACAAATAAACAAAGAATAAGCTACGAATAGTTATTCCGTGTTTTGTTCCTGTCACGCAAACGTAATTAATTTTAATTTTTAGTAAAAAAGACAAAACACGGAATAACTATTCCGACCTGATTCTTGATCCTTGTTTATTTGTAAGGCACTGAGAATATAAGTTGAGTTGTGGAGTTGACTGTAGAAGTCGATACTCTTTTTAATAAAAGTTTTTATTATTATTAATATAATAACGGGTCCGGTTTTAGTAAAAATATCGATAACTACTATGTTATCGACATAACATAGTAAACTCAGACTGAAAACGTAAGTAATTAGTTGTTTAATTTTATATAGGTAATTTGACACCTTCAAATTGTACATAGGCTGCACTAAAAGTATCGGGAATGGAATATTTCCATTGTTCCTGGCCTTCTATCAACAAGGCCTTCGGGCTTCCATTGTTAATCGAAGTTCCTGGCATAATAAAGTGTTTATAATAGAAAACTCCTTGGTTTTATTAATCGAATACCATTTATTTTTTAAAAAAGACGCGGTCTTGTCACAAGGTCTTGTCGAACTTGTAAAGTCGGTGTAAAAATGGAATTGACTCGAGAAAATTCAAGAGCAATGATTTATTATGACTTTTAAAGTGGTTCAACACAAAACAGTGTGTTAATCGGATGCTTTCTGCTTTTGGTAATGAAGCCCTATCTAAAACCACAACTTATCGCTGGTTTGCGGTATTTCAACGTGGACGTGTCAAGCTGTGTGACGATCCCCGTCAGGTCGCCCAAAACCTGCAATCACCCAAGATAACGTTGATGCCATGCGTAAGCTGATTGAGGAAGTTCGACATTGTGTCATATCACGAAATTCAGGCAACTTTAGACATTGGCATGAGTCAAATACAAATAATCTTCATGAACAATTAGGTGTAAAAAAGTTGTTTTCCCGATGGATCCCGAATTCGCTATGTAAGGAGCGAAAAAGCGGCTCGCGTTACTTGGTACAGTCACGAGCACCAATATGTCTACACTTTGACCCTTAATCCATTGTATTAAGAGTTACAATTGTTTACATATTTTTGCTCGTGACTGTACATCAGAACTTTCGAGAGATTCCACGGAGGATCTCAAAATGCTGTATACAGCGTCGTATTAGGTGACGAATCCTGGATATATGCATACGAACCCGAAACAAAAAACCAGTCACGAGTTTGGGTGTTCGAAAATCCTTCATCACGACAATGCGAGCTCTCATACGCCCACAGAACAAAAGAGTTCTTGGAGAAAGAAAACATTGAATTATTAGTCCATCCGCCGTACAGCCCTGACCTAAGCCCAAATGATTTTTATACTTTCCCCAAAATTAGGAACAAATTGTGTGTTCAACGATTTTCGTCACCTGAAGAAGCTGTAGACGCCTACACAAACGACCATTTTGAATACCCCAACATCAGAATGGAATGAATGCTTTAATAAGCGGTTCCATCGAATGGAAAAATATGTCGTGTTTCAAGGAGAATACTTCGATAAACAATAAATATGTTTTCCACTAACAATGTTCTATCCCTTTATTCGCATAATATTAGATTCTAAAAATATGAGATGTTAGTATTATGTATTGTCTTGTTTAATTCATTTTCCTACAAAATGTGTAAGTATAATTTCATGTTTGTGACGCATTACTAACAGTTATTAAATTGCGAAGTCGATTTTATTGAGTGTTTTGAAGAATCACAACATTTTTACGGGCCTTTGCAACAATGTATCTTTAATAATAAGAAAATATTATTTTAAAAATTAAAAGTATTGAAATGTCACCATTACCACCAATCATGCCTTATAAGGGCTTTGACAGAACGATTAGTTCCTGACTCGCCGGATTCCTGATTCGCCGGAATCTTGTTTCGCCGAATTCTTGTTTCGTCGGATTTTTTTGTTGAAGGAAAACTATAGAAATATCGCAGCTTTACCTATCTATTAAATAAAAGGCAGACATTTCGGTACATTAATAAAAATATTTATTTGTACTTAATTTAATAACGTCTGTTACGTTAACAGATAAAGTAACAGACAAAAAATGTTTAAAGCAAAATCGTCATTTCTTTGAAAATATGAATCAAATCCATTTCTAAGTAGGTAATTTAAGTTATGTCCGATAGTGGCAACAAAATAATAATTCATACAATAATAAATATAACTACTTAAGTGATATTATTGTATATTAATATTTCCGAAGAAACAAGAATCCGACGAAACAAGAACCCGGCAAAACAAGATTCCGGCGAATCAGGAATCCGACGAATTAGGAACTAATCGACAGAACAATGTGCATTACCATTGTTTAAGGTTTATACCGCACTTCTTAAATCAAATTCAACTACATTTTTTAATCCACGCGGCCATGGCTCATAAACTTTAGGGTTCCTTATTAAAGTAAAAGTAGCTAAAAGACAAACAGGTAAGTTCCTGGTAGACCACCTTTTGACTTTTTTGCAATGCTTTAGAATTGTAATTGCAATTTATGTAAGCTTCTGAGACATTTGACGTCTAGTACTCTTTACTATCTTTTACATAGTCACTTCTAAGATCGAGTGATTTTACAAAATGCATTTATAAGAGTTTATTAAGAATCAAGGGTAATTAGGCTTATAAAGAGCGCGTATAATACTACAGTTCTTACAAATGTTATATAAAGTAAGCTTATATACATCTTTAAGAATAAGTTATAAGTAACGTACGATATCTAACAAAACACTTAATAAAGTTACTTCTAAGATCGAGTGACCTTACAAAGTGAAACAGACTTCGTTACTTTACAGTCTTTATTTCAAAATAAAAGACTATGATTATAATTATTATAAGATATAATTATATTATATTATACTAGCGGCCCGCCCGCGCCTTTGTCCACGCTAACTCAGAAAGACCGTCACAGTTCAACCATTTAAAAAAATATATCTACAAAATATAAACAAAAACCATCCTCAGTTACTGCTCTATCTTTTTATGAAAACCGCATAAAAATCCATTGCGTAGTTTAGGAGAATAGTGCGGTGCCACAGACAGAGGAACACGGCAGCTTTACTGTATATGTAATGATGATGATTTTAAATAATATGTAACATAACAGTTTATCGGTTTTAAATTTAGTTTAACCGTGTCGCGTAGCAGCGAAGAACACTACCACCCCCTCTCTTTACTTAGGTGTCGTAAAAGGCGACTAACGGACTAAATACTGCACATTCATCCAACACCATTAACAGTGTCGCGTAGCAGTGAAAGAACACTACCACCCACTCTCTTCCTTCGGGTGTCGTAGAAGGCGACTAACGGACTAAAGACTGCACAAACTTCCAACAACATAGAATGGCGATGGGCTCACCCACCACCTGTCACGCTAAGAACATGTGCAGTCGCTATTTGGTGAAAAGTGGACTATCGTAGAGGACTGCTTTTACTCTCCTCATTGCCTAGTCTCTGACTAACCCTTCGGGGACAATAGTCGTGATTATATTATGTTTGAATGATTAACGGTTTTATATTTCAGTCAACTGATATGAGTTCACATTTTTCAGCTTCCTCACACAATGTGTCAAGCATCTTTAATTAATCTACAAACAACGGACTCATTATGCACGTACTCGACGGAGATTGTCAAAAACGTAACTCCACCCGCATGTCACTTGCGTCACCTCCGTTCATTTGTCATCCCGTAACGATCATAAAGAACGCCTTCATTCAGCTCAGTGATGTGATGAGATGACCCACAAACAAAGGACGTTTGCACCTAAGGCGGCAACTGCTCCGAAATATCCAGTGATTCACCTCGCACGGCACCCGGTGACTGAAGTGGTGTCACCAAGCATTTTGCGGGTGTGCAGACAATTCCTTAAGAATCTGTATAATAAATGTTTTATGAAGAAATTGCCGTTAGTCGTCTAGTCAGCGTTACTCAAGCCTCAAATCGATAAAGCTTTGGAAGTTTTCTCAAGGTCAACCCAAACATCAGCATCAGCGTATAGGAGAGCAGACAACCTGAAGTAGCTTCTAAAAGGCTCGGGTTAACCGTAAAGTCTGGCAGAAGAAAGCCGCATAAGCATATGAATGAAACTGGAAAGTGCTAGTGTAAACCTAGGGATTTTGCAAGTCCTAGTTTCTCGAAAGCTTGTAAATTAAGGAATAAAGAGATTTGGTGTATTAAAAATTTACTAAAAAGTATTTTTTTTATTAAATATATTCCTCAATGTAAATTGAAATAAATGAAAGGTGTGATCATCCCACGAGTGTACACCCTAACGTCTGCACCTGCCATCAGAAATAATCACAAAGATGCAGACAAAGAAGTAACTCAGCACATCAACGGTACCGCGCCATTACTCACTCGCTAACTAATGAACGCGCTTACAAAGCCGACTTGTTGTATTAATGAATTTATCATGCTTTATGTACCTATTACAGTTATATACTTTGTGTGGGAAGTGAGGACTTTGTGATAAATAATGCAACAAATTGTATAGAGTAAAATCACAGATTGCAGATTTTAATTAAGTCAATCATCCTGTGGACTGATAATACGAAAGGTTTGTAGCATCCCGATCGCGCAAACCCCTACGGCGGCATCGAGCTGGTATTGTTCTGCCCGTTGCATCCGTTCTATGTTGTATTACACACTCGAATTAATAAAAGACTGATGTATTTTATGAAATTAACATTCATGCACACATTGTTTTAAGGAGTGCATAGTCCCAACTTTTTAGATTAATTTTTGTTTTTTATATTTTTCTATATAATATGTAAATGTTTCTAAAATCAATCATTGTATAATTTGATAACGACATATTCTTGTGTACATGTCGTCAATTCTATACAAAACTGTGGAGAATCTTGCACCCATTCTTCTCCACAGCTAAAAGACTTCCTTAAAGTAGGCAAAAAATGTTTGGACGATTCAAGTCACTTTAATTTTTTTATTTACATAAAATAACGACTATTATCCCGAAGAGTTAGTCAGAGACTAGGCAATTTTTTTTTATTTGATTAAGTACATATAGAGTTTTTACACTTTGACTTTGAATAATTATACAGCTCTTATTTTCTAATAATACACTTAATGGCAATTATATTATATACTAACACTTATCGCCCTAACTCCGTTTAGGTCACATCGAGCTTCAAGCCCCGCTTTTTAAGGCCCGTGTGTTTAACGAAAACGTGTCACATACCGCTCCGTTCGCTTTTGCGGAACCGAAAAGCTCAAACGCTTTTATGCGTCCTGCCACCGAGCGGCGCATTCGAGTATACCTACGAATAATTTACTACCTACTTTCCGACGGCCTTAAAATGTCACTAATGGTTCATTGGAACACAGTATCAGCACTACATAGTTGGAGCTTGCGTAAGAGCTGGATCGGATGAATGGGCGCTGTTGATTAGCATCTGGACCAGATGTACAAAGTAATACTAGTAGGTTAATGGCGGGAATGTCCGCGCCGTGCTGACTGCTCTTTGAGGTGTTTTGGGGGGCGACGCGGATTACAATTATTAAATATTTTATGTTAGTGAATATCCACACGTAGAGTAACCAGCATTAAGATGTGACTATCGACCGCCTGCAAAAATATCTGATCAGTGGTGGAATGCATAAAATATAAAAGAACACTACCAAACCATCACTTCCCTTGGGTGTCGTAAAAGGCGACTAACGAAATAAAGGCTGCACATACATCCAACTATATAAAGCGGCGATGGGCTCACCACCTACCTATCATGCTGAGCACATGCGCAGTTGTTATTTGGTGTGCCGTGGACTGTGGCATTGGACGGCTTTTGCGGGCCTCATTGCCTAATTTTTGACTAACCCTTTCGGGATAATTCGTTGTCACTGTATGTATGTTGTTAAATGGCACCCCTTATTAAAGTCTTTAATATAATATAATAATATATTTGACGACCTCCTTGGTCGAGTGGTTTGTACACCGGTTTTCATGGTGTCGCCATAACCCGCGGGTTCGATCCCCGGTCGGGTCAATTTTGAAATTATTGTTTTTCTAAATTGTCTTGGGTTTGGGTGTTTTCTATAAGTATATATTTAAGTATTTTAAGTATGTTTATACGTTGTCTAGTAACCATTTAACGAGTTTCTTCGAAGCTTCTCTTGGGCTAGATAATTAGTGTGAGT